>CM060919.1:217444391-218644391 GCA_030737875.1 Allium sativum
CCTAACCTTGTGTCCCCAAACTAACAGATTTCAGATCAACACGTTTGCAGACTAACACGATGGATTTACATATTCATAGGTTTACAGATTAATATAGTAGGTTTACGAATCAACATGTTTACGGAATAACAGGTTCGCAAATTAATGGATCAGATGTACGAATTATCAGATTTACAGATTAACAGATCAGATTGTACATATTCAACATATACAATAGGTTAAGTTTGTCGGGTCTATATACATATAACCCACCCCCATCGGTTTATTAGGATTAACTTAACCCCTACCACTTATTCAAGCAAGTTTAATTAACCCCTACTCAATTTAATAGGTTCATGTAACCCCTACAAATTCAATTAGGTTAAGTATTCCAAGTTGACAAATTATTATCATTTCTAGTTATTGCACCAGACCTCTCACATTAAATTTACCACCTGTGGATGTTGGATATGCCGGGCGGTTCCGGGCAGACTTATACCATAAGTGCAATCTAACCTCGTGCCTAGGCACGGTTCAGTTTTAGGCATATTCATTCTTAAACAATTATCCATGTTCATCGTCGGTTTTTTTCCAATTGCGGTATTCAGTTTCAATAGATTAAACAGTCTGCATAGACTCTTTACTGTTCCATTAACATATTTCCCTTAATCATAAATTAAGCCTACAAATTTACATGCCCCATTACGGTCATAACTCACAATGTAACATTTACCCCAAGTTTTAGTCAAATTGCACAGTATAGGTTATGCCCCAAAAAACCCAGTCATGATTCATAATACAAACTATGCCCAAATTAAAGTTTTTGATTACAGTGTATGCCAATTACCCAAAATCCCAATTTAGGCATGTTCACAGTTATACCTATTTCATTATAGGTTTTCATGCCCTTTTCCCAAGTCATATATTATTATGCACAATATTCCCTTTCCTCCAAGTTATAAATCATCATATATAATATGCCCCCAAAATTAGGTCTTAAATCACAACATGTATTATGCCCCCAAATCCCAAGTCATATTTTCCAATACACTTTATGCCCCAAATTTATATTTACCAACGATTCCTAATTTCGCGCGTTCGCATATTTCAGCGTTAGGCCTAGGCTCGAAGGTAGCCTGACTATAAAAATAAAAATAAAAGGAAGAAGAATAGAACAGGCATAAAGCCAAAAGTAACATAAATAGGCATATAAGAACAGATTTGATGAACAGAAACAGACATATAAGAACAGGTTTGACTAACAGAAATAGGCATATGATGAACAGATTTGATGAACAGAAATAGGCATAGTCTCATATTCAGGTTTATTAACATGTCAGGATTACAATTAAATTTCAGATCTAAAATTAACATGAACTCACCGAGATTTAGAGAAAAGAACTAGGCTTTGTTATTGCAAATCTTAATCTTTGAAAACTCCTAATCTGATTTGTCTTGGTGGAGAAGAAAGTCTATTTAAATTTAGATTAGAGCAGCATGGTGTCGCCATGGATTAGGTGTGGAGAAAATAATAGGTCTAGGGTCCCTTATATAGCACAGGAGTCAACGAACCAGACCACGAATCAGTCCAGAACCAGAAAAACGAATCTGCTCAGATCTGGCGGGGGTTCGACACCCCTAGGGGGTCGACTCCCCTGTCGACACCCCCTGGGGGGGTCGACACCCATGTCGACACCCTCTAGGGCGGTCGACACCTTCGAGCGGGAATTTTCCCGCTCACCCAATGTCAATTTCGTTTGAATTTTGAACAATTTTTGGAATTCTTTTATATATATATATATATATATTTTTTCCTTGTGTGTAAAGAAACTTCTAAGGCTTATAACTTCTTCATACGATATCCGTTTTACGTAAACTCGGACTCCATCCCAAGAAGAATACCAAGACGAATGCAATGTCGCAGTCCATTTCCCTTAATTCTTCTTCCAAAAATTAAGTATTCTTTAATTTGTCACTTTTTATATTCTTAGAAAATATGGGGTGTTACACACGATGTGACATGAATGTTTAATAGTTGTTTATCACTATTTTTGAATACATGTGAGGTATATGGAATCCATATAAATAAAATTATATGGTACTTGATTGAGTCTAACTCTAATTTTGAAATAACAAATATTTTAAAATAATATTTAGTGAAGAATCAAAATATGATTTTGGTGTCCAATTCTGGATGGACACGAAATTATTGAAATATTCATAACTGAAATGAACATGAAGCCGAGTTAAGTAGATATACACCATTTTAACTCAAACGGAATTTTCTATCGATTTTATTCATTTTTACAATGAATATCGAAAAGACTTGATTTCAAAATCTAATATTTTGAAAATATTATCATCTAATATTATAATCATATGGAACATTCAATTTTGATTTAAAATTGAAATAGAAGTTGGAAACATTTTATAAAATAATTTTTAAATGGAATTCGATGAAATATTATATATATATATATAAATGGTTTGAATAGAACGTTTCGCGCTGCGATTGTTCGCGAATTTCGACTATTAACTTTGGATGGACGTAACGGGAGATCCGACCATCAGATTCTCCTAAAACCAGAACCGTTAAGTTTTTATCGAAAAGAGCTTTCGAATGATGGTAAGAGATTTGAAATCTAATGGTTAGATTTTAAGATATGTCCAAATCAGTTTTGGAAAAGGTCCCTATGGATGCAGTTCGGTGGCCGATATTGGAAACCGACTGTAAGGGCCTTAATAAAATTATTATAAATATGAATAAATTATGTAAAATCATAATAAATGATTTGAAATGATTTTGGATGAAATAGTCCAAGTTTTTAAAGATAAAATATACTTTTATCTGAATAATTTGTTTACAATTTGAGTAAAGAACTAAAAGAAATTATATGGCTTTAATATAAGGAAAATTTTCCAGCTTATGAATTGGAAAGGATTTGAATGGAAATAATCTTTAGAATATTTCAATATTGGATTCCGTGATTATATGGATATTGTTGAGGAATTTGAAAGATACAGATATCGCTATTCCCAATTCGATATCTGTTGGTTTCAGAATTTGATATTGAATATAAGTCAATATGATTTCTATTCAGAGCCTTGTATTTGATATCAAATTGGATTTTGGGTTTTTCGTGAGTGGTGTCTTCAATAACACTGTTCTAGACCCAGTAGAGAAAAGATAAATTTTTTAATTAAGATTAATGAAGTTTTCCAATTAATACATATAATTGGAATTAAATGGAAGTTGATTTTGGGTTCATTGTGAACGATGTTTTAAATAACATTTGTTCTTAAAACCCAGTTAACAATGAAATTAAGGTGTGGAAGTTATAAATGCTTTAATTAAGATTTAACGAAAAATTTCACAAGTAAAATTTTCCAATTTAATACATAAAATTGGAATTGAGTGGAATTCGATTTAGTGATAATCGAGATGAGCTTCCGTGAAGGAAGACAGTTACTATTTATGGATTTTAAAAGGTCTTTGCCGTTATTTTATTTATAGTATTAGTCAGATATAGAAATTTATATCGATTATATACTGATCAGATTTCCGTGAAAATTCCATTTCGATGGAAGATGATTTTGATTTTCTCGTGAACTTCGTTTTAAATGACATTGGTTCTTTAACCCAGTTAAAGGCAGGATAAATTTCCTAAAGTTGAATAATCATCAAGTAATGATTTTTGAGATTAAAACAGAGTTGGAGTTTTAACGAACCTTTAACTAGATTGGAATGTGAATGAGATAATTAAATTTACCGAGTTCAATAAATGATCGAGAATGAAGTACCACCAGTTTTACTCCATGCGATAGTTAAATATTTAATTAGATTGAAACGTGAAATGGTAATTAATTTTACTGATAACACAGTGGGTGTTTGATACGGAGTACTACCAGTTTTGCTCCATGTGATGAATAGGTTGGAATTGTAGAAATAAAACAAATGATTACTTTAGCAAGGCTCAATAATCCCGACTAGTTTGATAAACCTTAATTTTGTTTAGGATTATTAAAAGATAAAACAAAATCTTTTACAATGGTTTTCAAAGAAAGATTTAAACAAGAGGTTTAAATGAATTAAATCTTTGATAAGATTTGTGGGAATAATTCCCAATGTAATGAATATTTGAATAAAAGAATATTATGGAGTGGAATGGGGCGTATGATGTGTTATTATAACACTTGATTAAAAGATACGCGAGTTATTCGGAAAGACCGGGTTTAAGCCATTTTGAATAACTAATGCGACGATTAAAAGTCGACGATGAAGACGGTGGTTGAAGACCAGAGATCTTCACATCGAATAGATGATTACTGATATCTTGTTTGGGCTGTACACCCAAGACGAGGTAATAAGTGGTGATCGTCCAGACGTACTTGGAGATCGACTAGATATGTGAGGGCCTCTCCCCTGTATTGGGCATATGGGACGAGGAATAAGGTGCCTCCAGTTTCGTTCAGACCCAGAACGGACTTGCAAATGGATTGTATTGTTAGGGAATGCAGAATGGATTTTTAAGGCAAAACAGACACTAGAGGGGGTGAATAGTGTTTTTGAGAATTTAAACAAAATCTAAAACTTATGTGAACTACTAGATGAATCAAACACCACAAACATAGTCACAAACACAGATTCAAACACATATGCAAAAGTAAAAAGAAAAGGAAAGAGCACACCAGATTTTATACTGGTTCGGATTACTTCTACGTCCAGTCCCATGCAACGCTGAATTACACAGAGTTTTATTACTATATCAATATCCAATTACAATCCTCCTTGATTTCACGGCTACAAGGGATACAACAGATTCAACACTCACTTGATCGAGATTTTCCCATCCTTGATTTCACTGCTACAAAGGATACCACCGATTACCCATCCTTGATTTCATGCCTACAATGGATACCGTCGATTACCTAATACAACCTAAACAATTTATAGACAGCCCTATAACTCTTCAATAGCACTAGATTCAGAGAGTAAAGAGTGTAGAGAGAAGAAGTTTGATCAAAACAGAATTGAATTCGGCGGAGTATAAGTGTAGAAAATCATAAAAATGATTAAGAATAATAATGTAAAGAAAGAGGATGAAGTTACAGAAGAAGAGATAATGAAAAATTCGAATTCAACCCCTTTTTATAGTGTATGAAAGAATGTCATGCTTCAGAACCGTCACAATTTGTGATAAGACACTTCCTTTTAAAATTGAAAAATATGACAGTTATATATCGATATAGTGTTTTATGTATGTCGACATACCCTTAGTGTAAATTTAATATTAAGCATTTTTCAAGTGTTTTGATATAAATATAATTCTGAAAATTCTTGAATTAAAATATAGTGTTATAAATTAATATTATAAAGTAGAAAATCATATGAAAACATAAATTTAAACTATATAAACATATTTATAAAATTATAAGATTTTAAACTATTTAAATATAAAGTATAAAAATATAAAAATATAAAACATAAGTTTGAAAAACAAAAGTAAAATAAGAAAGGAAAATATAAAAGACAGAAAATAGAATAGAGAGAAAAATAGGGAGGATTGAAGATAGAAGTTGAAAACAGAATTTGAAAATCAGAATTTGAATTTGAACCTCGAGTGCTATTTAGAGTCTTACATAATCTAGATTTATAACTATATAAGTCTTGAACTCTTGAACTCTTAAAATCTTGAATACTCATGAGTCTTGAAATTTCTCTAAACTATGAATTTCTAATATCTTTAAAATTGTACAGTCTTCAGTAATATTTCATGTATATAAATCCTACATATGTGTGTGTATTCTATACAAAAATGTTAGTATATACTTTATAATCAATTAATATTGAACTAAGGTTGTTGTCATCAAAACTCCATTTTCCAACAATCTCCCCCTTTTTGATGATGACAATCCTTAGTTTATAAAATATCATACCTATACATACCTATTGATGACGACCCTTCAAATACTCCCTCTATCTATGTGAATCCTATAAACTATGTCTATATTTTATAATTTATCCCCCTTTGCCATTATCAAAAAGAAATCCTAAAACTACTCCGCCTAAATTGTATAACTATCTAAATTAAACTTATAGGAAATTAAGTAACTAATCCTATTATGATATTCTTCCTTAGTCTATAACTAATTCAAAGTAGAATACTACCCCCTAATATATACAAACCTATAATTATAATTTCCAACAATATGATGATAAAATAAAAACCAATCCAAGTAATATAATTATATATGTTTGTTTGTTATACAAACAAATCAAATCAAATCACACCACACAATAGGTCTTAGTATATATACAAGTTTCAAATCATAGAACTCAAATCAAATTCAAACAAATCAATTAAATCGTACCGAACATTTAAACGTTTCTTGAAACTTCAACCCAACCGTCTTCTCCAAAGATAGGATCCTTCTTAATGACTTCCCAATCCTCATCTTCTTTAGTTGGAGGAGCCTTTGCGAGATTATTATCTTCATCTCTGAAAAGAGAAGAGATTAGCCATCACATTGCATCAAAATGCCTCTCTTATTGTTCAAACATCTTTATTTGGCTTAGTTCGGGATGACGTTGGTTTTGTAGAATGATAGAGAATATATTTTTGAAAGAATTCAAGGTTTCTTCTAGATTTTCACAAAGATCATGAATAGGACTTGCCATGGATTTGAGTTGAAATAAATAAGGAAGAAGGAGAAATAGAATTATGAATTTTTCTGGAAGAAATTGACTTAAATATAGTCTGGAATTCATTGGATTTTGAGTGGACATGAGTAGTTATTTTAATTTTAAAATTTGAAACAATTTGAAAATCTGGCAGTTATATGTCGACATACAAAAAACAATATGTCGACATACTATAGTGATTTTTTTTGAAATTTTCAAATTTTGAATTCTTTGAACTCTATTATATATAATTAGTTCTAAAGTTTTTATAGAAACATAAACATGATTTTATCATAAATAAAACTCCATTCATTACTTAATAGAAAGCAAATACATCCAACTAATCAGGACACGCTTTAAATATGAGATTTGAAAAGAAAATACAAGGAAATTTAAACGAATACATAAAGATAGATTAAACTAGATGGCCTAGTTTTCAGATGATGATAAGGAAGATGAAATTCCAAGCATTCTTCCTATCTTGACCATGAATTTGGATATTTTAGAAAGTTTCTTACTGAGCTTCTTTTGATTATTGACGATTTTCACTTGATTTTAAATAATCGTCTCTTCGTAAATGCATCTATTGCTGGTTGGATACTCAACACTTTGCATAGAAGCCTCTTCTTCTTTGACTTCCATTGGATCTTATTCATGTTGCATTCGAGCTTGTTTGGCTTCGAATGTCTCATATGGTCTAAAAATGAGAAGAATTTGCTTGAGATGAATGTTTGACGCATCAAACACTTTTCTAGGCACAAATTCTTCACCATAAAGATCAACGTTAAAGTACTTGAAAATGCAAGTGAGATAAAGACCATAGTAGAGAGTGTTTTCTCTTTTTTTATAAATCTATGGGCTTAATTTCATTTAGGATCATTTTGGGCCAGTTGATAGTATAGCCAACCATAATAGTAAAAAGAGCCTTTTGGACTTAGAGGGTAGGATTGTTGAAATGTCCAGAATGGGGAGTGATGGTATATTGGAGGAGAAGGTTGACAATTCTTGTTTTTGGACGAAAGGAACGATTTTTAAATTCCATTGGAGCACCATCTTCGAATATGTCGTGGTAGGTTTCCAAATCAGTTTCGTCGATAACAAAATCCGAAAAATTCGAGCCCATGCTTCTACCATTTAGAATAGTGCCTAAGAGTTCGGCATCGAGATTGAGTGTCTTTGACACTACTCCAAAATTGGTCTTCATTGACTTCGTAAAATCGGCGATTGAGATTCGCATAGAACATCTTGATAAGTTTGGGGTAATATTCTTCGTCATAGTCACAGGAGTCAAATAGACTCAAGACTTTGTTGTTTTGAAAAAGAGAGAGGAGATCATAAGAGGGAAAATCGCTAAAGACGATGAAAAAACCCATGTTAACTTTAGCATTTGCTAGACAGTTACCATTGGTTTTGATGGCCTCTTTGTTATTATGAAGATATCCTTTGATGGTTTTGGTTATCTTCATTTTTTGAGAAGAACTAGAGGAATCCATTGAATTGATAATTTTGAAGAGAATAAATATGAAGAATATTGTTTTGAGTTGTGAATGAAAGGTAGAAAGAGTAGATGTATATATAGAAATTCAATGGATATGAATTGAATATGCACAACTTTTTAGATTGAAATGACACCTTTTCAAACCTTGGGAGTTAATGAAAAGTTGGAGAGCAGTTTGAAAGTTTAAATTTATTGAAATTCAAAATTTGAATTTCAAAACTGGTCAGGTATGTCGACATAGACTTATTTGTATGTCGACATATTTGTCTATTTTCTAAGAGAATTTAAATTTTGTGAATTGAAATTTATATTATCGATTAATATTTAGGGTTTAATGATTTCCTGAAATAATTCTAATCCTAGTAAACACATAAATAATTTATTTAATTATTTTATTTTTTATTATTATATTATTATTTTGAATTTCAAAATTCAAATTTGAATTTCAAATTTCAAGTTTAATGTAACAACCCGAAAAATCAGAACCAATTTAAAATTTTCATTTTAGCAATTTTAATGAATTTTGAATATTTAAAATGAATTATTTTAAATAATGACGACTAATTTTTTTTTTAATCGAAGTTAGAATGAATAAATTTATTTTAATTATATAACGAGCCTGAAATGGCACGACAATTTGAAAATTCGATTTCAAATTTCAATTAAATGTATAGGATTCAAAATAAACCGGATTTCAGTAAAACCAGAAATATTTGAATCTGTTTGAAAACAAATTTCCAATGAATGTGAAAAATCTAGTTTTCATAATGGGAATAAAAAGTTATGTCCAGTTGAAAATTCAGAATAGTCGCTATGGAACATATATATATATATAGCCCTTTGCAAACGACCTCCGTTTTTGACGAAACCACTTTTTTTGGATCCGGAATGTCAAATTATTGCTAGATTCCAAAATTCATCATTTTTAAATTAATATGTGAGCGTGGCAAAAGAAAACGTGTTTTGTCAATTTCAGTCAATTTGAATCGACTGGAAAATGACCGTTTTTCAAACGGTCTCCAAATTCGACAAAATTAGTTTTATTAGGACCATATCGTCAAAACATAGCTAGATTTATTTTTCTGGAATTTTTGGAGTTAGTATGTGGCCCCGACAAATTAAAATGTATGTTTGAATTCAATTTAAATTGAATTATATTTTAAATTTGATAAAAACTAATCAAAACAGCCGAGTTGGCTTACGAAACATATCCTATTGTGTCCGAAATGGGGGTATTTGGCTAGGAGCTATAGTCGTTGGGTTCGATTTGGAGTTCGTATCATCAAAGGGGTATTTTGAAATTAAATATAAATTCTGGCCAATAGGATTTTAAATAAAACCCTAATTTTGTTTCAAAATTGCGCAGTCCCCATTCAAAGCCGATATACGGCGGAAACAACTCCAAACTTCTCTCTAAAAATTCTTCCAATCCGTTCAATAGTTTCAAACACTCCTTGAGGAAAATTTGAAGTGCTAACTGAGGGCTTCCAATCCATATAAGGTTGGGGAATTATTCTTCAAAGATTTGGCCAGAATTTGAGCGAAACGGGCATGCCTTTGGTTGCGAATTTCAAGGGGAAGGGGATGCCGAGGTCACCATTGCTTAGGGCGGTGGAGCAAGGCGTCGTGCTCCTTCGAATGGAGAGGTCTAATCGGGGTTTAAACCCCTCTGGTGGCGGCGCTGTTGAAAGTTTGGCAACGAGTTTTTGGGTTCCAGGCGGGTTGAAGAAGATGAAGATGGCTTAGCCGTTATTTTCTCTAATAATTAAGGCAATTAATTTACTTAATTAATTTAGTTTAGTTAAAAATTTCAGATTTTTTGTATGAATAATATTGTTTTTAGAAATAAAAATAATATTGTTTTTAGAAATAAAAATATACATTGTTTTTAGAAATAAAAATAAAATTGTTTTTATAATAAAAATAGAATTGTTTTTAAAAATATAAAGACTTGATTTTTAAAAATATAACGACATGATTTTAAAAAAATATAAAGACATGATTTTTAAACGAAATAAAAATTTGATTTTTATATATAATAACGATATAAAAGTATGATTTTTATATATAAGGTCATCAAATAAAAATATGATATCTATATATAGTATCGTTATAAAAATTTGATTTATATATATATATATATATTGGTATAAAAATATGATTTTTATATATATACTAGCAAGATAAAAATTCATTTTTTATATATATAATAGCGATATAAAAATATAATTTTTAGTGATGTAAAAATATGGTTTTTATCGTAAAAAGGAAATATTTTTGGTTAGATAAAAATAGGATTTTATCGTATGTATGAAATTATTTTTAGAAAGATAAAAATGTGATTTTTATTCTATATATAGCTTTAAATAAAAATGTGATTTTTTTTATTATGAAATAGCATCGAAATAAAAATATGATTTTTAATATATATAGTAAGGTTTGAAAATGCGATTTTAAAATACATAAACATCATATTAAAAATGTGATTTTTACTATGAACAGCGTGAAAAAGATTGCGTTGGAATTTCAGGCAAATCCAAACTGTTCAGAAATTCAGAAAAAAACTGGCGAAGTGGAAATCAAAGGTGAGAACTTCTCACTCTAATTTTGTTTACAGTTAAATATATATACTAGGATGCAGATGGTGCATAGTAGCACTCGACACCTTTGTTTGAAACCATGGATATTTGGTTGATTTTTGGGTTGAGTGATTTATTTGTTTGAATTTGGTTTGGGATGTGAATGGAATTGATTAGAATTGGTATGTGTATGGCGCGAGCCAGTATTAGGTGAGTGATAAGGCTAGACCTTATTCCGGTTCCAGTATCGCGCCGTTATGCTGCCAAAATTTTCTAAATTAAAAATGTGTCAGTTCAAAATATCATTTTATTGTATAAATGAACTGTATAAAATATTCATGTGTTGAATAAATATTTTATCGTAAAAAATATAATTTTTAACGAGTATATGAATGAAAATTGTTAGACCAAAAAGTGGCACTAACACCCAATTATCTAAGATTTGTAAAGAATAATTATCTGAAAAAATAGACTATTGGGCAGAGACACGAGATTTATAGTGGTTCGGCGTTAACGAGCCTATGTCCACTTTATAGCTCATCATTCATTAAGAAATTACAATTACATTGAATACAATCACTCAATCCCTCACATATAATGAATAATTCTCTCCACATTGATTTTGTTGAAGTAAGATGATAATTTTATGTTGTGGAAGATTGGCCCTGGCAACTATGAATTAACGAGATGCCCCCAAAAAGGACCTCTAAAATGTTATCTGAACGTGTATTTGTAGGAAGTGCAGGTATCAGTTCAGTTGGTTAGGGCAATGACACGTGTTGAGATCTGAGCACATCTAGGAGGCAAGTGGAAGTAATGGTAGAAGTTATATTCTGTTTGTGTGTGCCAAGCGTAACTCATCCCATGAAAGTAGGTGTAAAAGTAGGTCCGATATCATATACCTAGTAACCGCTTCAGGTAGGAAAAGGGGTCGACTCTATCTATATTCGACATGTGCTATTGATGTTGACGTTCCAGGGTCCTTCACGTGTTTTCAAGTTGGGTCGGATCGCATGTGTTTGACCCGATCCGGTCATGTTGGTATGTGAAAGCCTTCAGGCTTGATACATATGAATCCGATCCGAGTAGGACCTTGCCCAAGCTCTAGTTGTTGAAACGCTTCATCATACTCCAGGGGTCGAATCTTACCCGATCCGTACCGTGTCAGTGATGCTAGGATTCTATGTCACGTTAGTAAGTTTTGGCGAGTCAGGTAGGTTTTCATGCAAGTCGAACTGATGGTGGAATGGGGCAAGCCTCTCTTAGTACGAGAGGGTCGGGTTGAGTTTGCTCGACCCGAGTAGATTCGACCCAAAGCTTCCTTCTCATATGAACTGAAGAACTTACTTATTCTTCGACCTATGACGCTGTTCATTTTTCGGCCTGGGCTTTAGTCTCGGAATGGTTTTGATTCTCGCCTTTCTTGTATTCAAGATCATGACGCCTAGAATTTGTGTGAAATAGTCACAAAGTTGGCCAACATTTTGCCCCCCAAAGTACGTCTTATTGTAGATGAGATGTGCTTTGAACAAGTCGGGCTGAATCTTTCTCAACGTCATTTTCCCGTGTGAAAGCTTTATCGAGCCGTTGTGTCTCTCGAGTAGCTCTAATACTTCGGCTCTTCGTGGTGTAGATGGTTTTTCATATATTACACCGCTTCTATGGGTGTTCATCGGGTCAAATTTTATGGCATCAAGAAATCATTTAGACCTTGTCGAATCAAGAGGTTGAATTCCCTCATTAAAAGTCAGGCTGAATCATTGGATCCCGAATGTAATCATACATGTACGGGTCGTTGCCAAACCACGTCGTCTTCCTACCAAGTCAAGCGTATTGTCAGGTCAGACTTTGTCTTACATATAAGGCAATGTATGAAGTAGTTGTCCAAGTCATGGGGTAGTATAAGATTCTTTGGTCCCTGAGCTAACATCTAGACCATTTGGGTAGAACACAATTGAATTGGCGTATGGACTTGACATTTGTACTTGGCATCAGACCATCTTGATATTAGGATATTAATTTAGGATTTCATGGTTGCATCAAATCGCAACAATAATCGATCCTAAAGTCATGATCAATCCAGATTATATCAGTAGAAAATCAGAAATTCATTGTCGCATTAGACCACATTAAAAGAAATCCACAACCGCTTTGAATTGTTTTATAGCCCCGTAATCACATACGAGTCAGTATGAAATGTTGTTGTAAATATGCAAGCCAGTGTGTGGCGTAGGGTAGTAGAGGAGTTTATCATTCTTTCCATTCAATATAGTAGCGAATTAAGTCTTGGAAGTCACATTTGACCTGTAAGTTGGCTCGCTTGAATAGGAAGAACGAAGTCATGTTCCGAAGACATAATGCATATGCTTTAAATCTTGCTCCAAGCCAAGGTCATCTTCAAAGTCAGTCTATGAATCGACACTTGTGTTTTCGATGAAATTGGAGGACAAGTGCAGCTAGTGCTCATTCCCCCAACATTGGTGGGGGTTGAGCAAAGTGTGTCAGACATCCAGTCTTTATACTTTCTACCATTGCATTGGGAAGGAGTCGCAAGTTTAGTAATCTTCGTCGACCCCAGCCATTATGTATTCTTTCTTGAATCTGCAAGAGTTGGAGTTATATACACGAATGGCCGAATCACATTCGTGTTGGTGTCAACCCATCTTTTTAGTCAGAAAGCGAAGATTGCCTCATCGAGTATCAGCGAACTTAGATACTCTCCTTGCATCAGCCACCGAGTTGAGTTAGCTGGTCAACTATAAAAGCGAGGGAACGTTCTTAGGGAGTTATTCAAGCTCTTTCATCCATGCTTTGGTATAATCCGAAATAGCCATCATAGTATTTTTGAGTCTATCTCTTATGCTTGGTTCCATGGAGCTTGACAATCAAGATCGCGGGCTTGATTAATGAAATTGCTCCTTTCCAGAATTGTACATTCCTGTCAGCCTTTTTCGGGGCTTTTCTTTCGTCCTTATCATTTCAGGAGTCGGATAGTGCTCCATTCTTCTTCATAATAGCATCAATATTATTCGCGTTGATGTTAGTACCTTCTTGTCATAGAAGTCTGTCCACCTGAGGGTTGAATTCATCAAGGCTCATGAGCAAATTTTGTTGTAGAGAAATTTTGAAGTCAGGGGGAATAATAGGAGATCCTGATGTCCCATGCAAAAGTGGTTGTGATTGTCATTATTCATATCATCTTGAGAAGTGCCGCCTCTCGAGAGGCGGCGAATCAAACTAGCGAGCAGACTACCACCAAGAAATTATTGCATATTGCCAGGATCAGGGCTGGTGCCCCCAGCATCAAATCCAAGATCATAAGGGGGTCTTTGCTGATTTTTCGTTGCCGGGTCGAAATTTCCCCCAGGTCGCGGTTCCAGTCATTTGACCAGACCGAGCTCTTGTTATTCAAATTGTCGTATTCCGGTTTGGAATTGAGCGTGTTCTGGTGTTCAAATATCCATTCGAGTTGGAGCTGATGTTAGTCGTGTATGACCTGAGTTCGTTGCAATTCTTGCATTCTCATTTAGGATGTTGCAGGTAGTTGTTCCATTGCCCTCGCTCCCATTCACGATATTCTGAATCGAAGCTACATGTTGCATGCCTGCTGATTGGTTCATGCTCAACTAAGTTCGACAATGTTTGTCATTCAGTTCTATCATTTCCCGCAGGTTGACGATTGTTGCTCGGCCTTACGATTCAACGCTGGTGTCCCCAACATGAAGTCTTAAAATAAGTTAAATTTGGCCTCGGGCTTTTCGGCTCCGCACATGCAGTAGCCATCAATCAAGCTTCCGTCCTTGATTCTAGATGATGATCTGTTGTTCAAACGTATGTGGGATAATCTTGAGGATTCAACCTTTTCTAATTTAAATGAAGGGAGGTGTATCCTGGATAGTCAGAGAAATCTTCAATCCATAGAAATCCTGAATGTCACGATTGTGTCGGATCGTATTAAGACCGAAAAACCGAAGATCGCTCAACATCATATTGGGCATCATTGGGAATCAGTGTCAGCCCTTTATTTGTTTTCCACTGGTGTGCTGTTGTTATTGCGAGTTATGGTCTTGCGTTCTTGACCAATTATCCTTTGTAAATCTGCAATCAACAAACAAAGTGGTATTCCTGCAATATCATACATTTGCAAGTTTGTTATATGTTTCAGTCGAATATATTTGTAGTCAGGGCATTACTATGCTAAGTAGTATATAATAAATCACATCACAAATCAGATAAGGGTTTTAGTCCAGCGCCCCTGCAAATCAAAATTCCTGCAAATAGATGACATGTCATATTGCAGCTATCGTAGAGGTGTGATGTGTTTGTATGCTCTCAACCAATAGTGAATAAGTGCCTAGCCAGGACTTGATTGGGATTGATTTGGATCAACAGTGTATCACCCCCATGTCTGAAAATGAGGGGTTCGGGCTTAGCTTTCATTCTTGCCCCCGATCCTTCAGTGGGGTAGGAGCCCTTCCGTGGCATTTAATCGCAATGCCTTTATACTCTCGTATTGTATGACCAGGATAGAGTTCGAACTCAGCTTTCAGTCTGCCCCCCCCCCCCCAATCCTTCAGTAGGGTAGGAGTTCATTTGCAGCACTCAGTCCCTGGCGCCTTTATACTCTCCCGTCGAATGCCCAGGGTAGAGTGGAATCAAGGCGGCCTTTTAATCGTGGTGCACCATCATGCCTTGGGGACGTCGTCTTCTCGTCCTTTATACTCTCTCTCGAATCATGAGAGTTAGAGTTAATCAAGCGAACAGTTATGTCATTCGCCCCGGATTTCCTTCTGCACTCTAATTCCTAGAGCGGGATTCTGCCAGCTCGAGTGTCATTATCGAACTCAGTTCTGGTCTTTACTCCATGCTTCACTCTGGCGGACGTACATTATCGGGAAAGTGGTCGAGCTACACTTGCTGAATCTTTGCATTACTCCATTCAATCTATGGGATGATTAATTGGCACCAAACTTCAGGTACAATTATCTTAAGGTCTGCCATGTGTGAGCCAAGGAGTGGATGGTCATCTCGAATCCACCTTGAGCTATACAACTTTCCTCAAACGGAGGACGTGGCTTTGTAAATAAGCAATTCACTCGGGCTCGTTACAGTTTCGATCCATAACTCCATATGCAGGTATTAGGAGTCTGATCGATATCAAATCCAAGGTACCTACACCATCCACATATTAATTCATTCTGAATTAGTTACATCAATAACTCATAAAGCATGAAAATATAAGAGTCATGGTTAAAGAGTAATCATGTTAAAGGAATGAATATCATTCAGAGCGAAAATGGCATTGTAAATTCTTTGCGGGTCCATTTTGCCTCGTCCTGTCTTTGCTAGGAAATAGCTTCAAAAGTCTTTAGCTAACGAAAGCCTTTATTCAGACACTGCAAGCAAATGACAAGGTCGCATCTCCTCTGAATCACCTCCTTGCCCCCATGTCAAGGGCAAGGATTGAGCGTCAAGGATTCACATCAGTATCATTAATGATAGCACATAATCACATTTCTACTAGGATGGTAATTGGCAAGGGAACAAAGGACCCATGCTTATAGAAACTTTTGTACTTTCCATGCTAGTAAATAGGATATTGCTGCCGGTGAGATAGTCATATCTCATAAATTTGCTGATATGCCTTTGATCCCACATCGGTGACAAGGGTTGATGCATAGATAATTAATCAGCACTCAGGCACAAGCGTTCTAATCCTTCAACACGCTAACCTTCAGGCAAGACTAAGGCAATCGGCTATGCAAAATTCTGATGTATCAACTTTGAATTAGATGATATAATCTCCAGCGATTCATGCTTAAATCTTCATTTGCCTCCAGTGTCTGGGGAATGATTTACTTGGCAGATAATTAACGGAAGAAGTGGAAGTGTGGATCTTCACTTTCTAATTCCAAAACATCACTCATTAGATGTTTCACTTGCATATATCCCCCTTCAAGCGGAAGTCAACTAGTGATTTTGTCTAATCATTCATGGTGGTGAATTCAGCAATGAGACTTGTTGGTGTCTATCTCGGAACAACATTCCAAGGGTAATAAGCAGTGTCAACTTGCACGTCATATCTCGAGGCATAAAGCACGATGGCTCGCCATTCACTTCTCCTCGCTGGATGCATTTCGTGATGCAGGAAGTTCATCATGGGGTTGTCCATGACTCTCTCCCGGGTTCGTTCTCCAACGCTGTGTGACTAACGGTTGGATTTTGTAGTGTCTTGATGCAGATCGTCTCTATCTTTTCTACATTGTCAGAACTTTCTTACTTGGCCAGATTATCCGCTTTTTGATTTTCTATTTGCGGAATATAAGACATCCGGGTGCTTGGTTTTCATCTTTCAATTCGAATAAATACAACTCCAATGTCGGGCTGTCGATTATTCTTTGCACCATCTATATACAACTTCCGGGTGCTTGGTTTTCATCTTTCATTTAGAGGGGCCATCTTCTTCATCTGACACATCCTCTTCAGGAACAGTAAACTCAGCGATGAACTCGGCTAATGCTTGCTCCCATATGGATTTCTTCAGGAGGGAATTGAGATTAAAATGGTTCATCCCAGTGCTCCATTCAAGCAATCGTCCGAATGTTGTAGGTCGCTGTAGGACCTAATGTAGTGGTTAATCAGTGCGTATCATAATCAGATGAACTTGGAAATAATGGCAGATTTTTCTCGAAGCAATCAACAAGTTGTAAACGAGCTTTTCAATCTTTGGGCAGTTGCTTCATTAGACGTTGCCCTACTACATCCCAAATCTTCATCCTTTCTGGGATTTATGTCTTCGGGCAGATCATCAAACAACTTTTTCTGTGATGTCACCAGTGCTTACTGAGCCCATGCATCCTTCACACTACATCTCCTCGGGAGGGGAAGCGTTTTTGGGTTCCATGCTATCTCTGTTGCATAGCATATTCCATCTAGCCAAATAGCAGGCTCTTCTAGTGACTTGGTCATCACGGACCATTACCACTCCAGCTTTGGTTAGGACTGAGTAGTAGACAGTAGGGTGCAATGTAAGCTCTGGATTCTGCTGGAGCTGGTCGGTCTAGAGCTTGATCAGATAAGCTTGAGTATGACATCATAGCTTGCAAGTCTTCAAGTAATATTCATGTGTTACGTCACAACAGAAATAAGAAGTGGAGAGCTAATGGTTGATTCATATTTGCTTTAATCTTGAGCTCTTATCACTTGACAAAGGCCGTATGGTGGTTGGTTGGCAGTCAAGTTGCTATAATCCGGGAAAGGATCCATAAGTCAAATCATGGCGTGAGGTGGTTCAACTAGTACCTGACTCTGGGCACCAAATTATGTTGACCTAACCCTTATCCAACGTAAATCAATCGTCGTCGATATGGTTGGTAATAGATGGGTATTATGATGGTTTGCTAAGTTCTTCAAGCAGTGAACCATGAGACATATGTCTTTCATCACGTCATACGAGTGAAATGTAGCTTTGTAGTGTTAGGACCTTTAGTTGCTTTCTCGGATTTCGTCATTAAGAACTGTCGCTACTAAGATCATTTGAGTCATCTTCAGAATAGTATCTGGGCTGCTCCATATCAATGTCATTTGAACTTCCGCAGGTTGGACATGTTTAAGCCATGTAAACTAGGTGGCTACTACTCATTCAGGAACAACATCTGTGGCATTGGTGAAGCTTATACACCATCGAAACCCTGAGAGAGGAGGTTACCTGGAAACAATCTTTCTCCCCGTACACTACCATAGTTAGCATGCCGATTTTGTTTAATAGCTCCTCACATTGAATAACATCGATAAATAGAGGTTATGGCTTCTGGAGGAATCCCAGTCGTTGCCATTTCATTGTCATATTATTTGACTATCCGTCTAATCTTCATTGACAAGCTTTGATGACTACTGTTGGCTAAAATATATGTCGAGTCGAAGGCGAGCCATGCTCCGAGCCAAAGGCGAGCTGTGCTACGAGCCGAAGGCGAGGCCGTCAGCGGGTCCGGGCGCAACGCCGGTGGGGGTTTGGGGGCCCACAATTCCAGCGGTGATTGACCTAACCGGTTAGGTCAAAAATGTGGGCACCGCATGATTTTTTGATTTTTGAAGATGGAGCCTTTTCTGAAATGATTTGAAAAATGTATTTTTTCCAAAAACAGCTATACCGGGTCAGATCGGAATTTTCCTTCAAGTTGTGGTTTGGAGATGTCATCGGATCGGGGTTGAGTCCTCGGTTCGGATCGGAAAAGTAGGTATGGTTCGGATCGGGAATAGTTGCCAATTTCAGAAAGTTGAAGGTGCAGTTCGGATCGGGGAATCCAACCCGAGGACCTCGCTTAGTTGCAATCTGCCCATTAATTCTTCAAACTGGGTTTGTCTTTCGCGCTTCATCCGAACCGGTGGCTTGCTCGAAATAGAGTTTGTTCGTTTCATCATGCTACTTGACTGGGCAGAATCCGATCTGAAGGTTGCGAGCAGAGCTTCTTAATACAAAGGATTGCAGCTATCTACAATGTGGTTGAAGACGTGACTTTACGGAATCCGAGCAGTTCACCTCTCTTATTAGTTTGAAATTTTGATCCATCTTCATGCAGCCTACGGGTTATGGGGTCTTTTCATTCGTTCCATCGTAGATGTTTCCCTGTAGATCTATACAGATCTGAGTATTGAGGAAGTATTCATCTGTGGCATGAAATCGACTCATGTTAAATAAGGATCTCCTCTCAATGATGTACGACATCAATTAGTAGACGAGAAGATCTATGATTGAGAATCGGTCCATTCTCAGTGAAAGCACCAAAATGTTAGACCCAAAAATGACACTAACACCCAATTGTCTAAGATTTGTAGAGAATAATTATCTAAAAAAATAGACAATCAAGCAGAGACATGAGATTTATAGTGGTTCGGCGTTAACGAGCCTACGTCCACTTTATAGCTCATCATTCATTAAGAAATTACAATTACATTGAATACAATCACTCAATCCTTCACATATAATGAATAATTCACTCCATATTGACTTTGTTGAAGTAAGATGATAATTTTCTATCGTGGAAGACTGGCCCTCGCAACCATGAATTAATGAGATGCCCCCAAAAGCCCCTCTAAAATGTTATCTGAACGTGTATTTATAGGAAGTGCAGGTATCAGTTGGTTAGGGCAATGACACATGTTAGGATCTGAGCACATCCAGGAGGTAAGTGGAAGTAGTAGTAGAAGTTATATTTTGTTTGTTAGTGCCAAGCGTAACTCATCCCATGAAAGTAGGAGTAAAAGTAGGTCCAATATCATATACTTGGTAACCGCTTCAGGTAGGAAACGGGGTCGAGTCTATCTATATTCGACATATGCTATTGATGTTGACGTTCAAGGGTCCTTCACGTGTTTTCAAGTGGGGTCGGGTCGCATGTGTTTGACCCGATCCGGACATGTTGATATGTGAAAGCCTTCAGGGTTGATACATACGAATCCGATCCGAGTAGGAGCTTGCCCAAGCTTTAGTTGTTGAAACGCTTCATCATACCCCAAGGGGTCAAATCTTACCCGATCCGAACCGTGTCAATGAAAGTTTTGGTGAGTCGGGTAGGTTTTCATGCAAGTCGAACCGATGGTGGAATGGGGCGAGCCTCTCTTAGTACGAGAGGGTCGGGTTGAGTTTGCTCGACCCGAGTAGATTCGACCCAAAGCTTCCTTCTCATATGAACTGAAGAACTTACTTATTCTTCGACCTATGACGTTGTTCATTATTCGACCCGGGCTTTAGTCTCGGAATGGTTTTGATTCTCGCCCTTCTAGTATTCAAGATCATGATGCCTGGAATTTGAGTGGCATATTCACAAAGTTAGCCAACAAAAATAAATATTCATTTATAATTCGGACGATTTGTTTATGTACCCTCATTTGACTGATATTGATTTAGATGATATATTTTACACATCGCCCGACGACACAAATAAAATTTGTGTATGTTGATTGAAACCCCACACGGGTATTGGGATGATATTTGACATACACTAATCCCAATTGTTTAGTTGTATGTCAATCGATTGGTTGACAGACTGTTGTAAGCATTAATTATTTATATTTAATGCTTATGCAGTCGTGTAGTGCACTCTGGCTGATGGTTAATTGTTTGTCATTGTTGATATATACATGTATTGTATGAAATCCATACAAATAAAATTATATAGTAATTGATTGGGTCTGATTCCAATTTAGAAATAAGGAAAATTTTAAAATAATGAATATTTTATAATTATATTCAGAAAAGATTCAAATTATGATTTTGATGTCCGATTTTTGATGGACACGAAAATATTTGAATATATGAAGTCGTGTTGATTAGAGATACGCCATTTTGACACGAACGATATTCATATCGATTTTATTCATTTTTATAATGAATATCGAAAAGGAAATGATTTCAAAATCTGATATTTGGAAAATATTATCATTTATATATTATAATGATAAGGAGTATTCAATTTTGTTTTGAAATTGAAAAGGAAGTTAGAATCATTTTGAACCGAATTTAAAATGATTTATAAATACGTTTTAAATGGAAATCAATGAAATATATATAATATATATATTATATATATTTAATGGCCTGAATAGAACGCGCCGCGCCGCGACCGTTCGCGAATTTCGACCATGGACTTCGAATTGATATTATGGGAGATCAGACCGTCGGATTCTCCTAAACCCGGAACCGTTGGGTTTGTATCGAAAAGAGCTTTCCAAAGAATATAAGAAATTTGGAATCTAACGGTTGCACTTGGAATTATGTCCAAATCAAGTTGGGAAAATGTCGCTGTAAGTGCAGTTCGATGACCGTTTATGGAAATCGACTGAAAGGGCCTTAATAATTTTTTTAGAAATATTGATAATTTGTGTGAAATTATTAAAATGAATTGGAAAGAATTGGGATGAAAATTTCCACATTTGTAAAGATAAAAATATATTTTTATAAAATGAACTAGTTATTAACTAGATCTGAAATCCAATAATTTTTAAATAAAATAAACTGGATTTGAGAATGGGTTTTAATAAAACCAAAATTTCCAATATATGAATTGGAATGGATTTGAAATGAAATTATCTTCGGAATATTTTGATATTGGATTCTGTGATTATACGGATATTGTGGAGGAATTTGGAAGATATATATCGTTATTCCCAATACGATATTTGTTGATTTCAGAATTTGATATTGAATATAAGCCAATATAATTTATATTCAGAGCCTTATATTTAATATTAAACTGGATTTTGGTTTTTATGAATGGTATCTTAAATAACACTATGCCTAAACCCAGTTGAGAAAAGAATAAATCTTTTAATTAAGATTTAGTGAAATTTTCCAATTTATTAATATTTAATTGGAATTGAATAAAAGAATTGGATTTTGAGTTTGTCATGAATGGTGTCTTCATTAACACTATTCTTAAGCCCTGTATGTAAAGAATAAATAATTTAATTAAGATTATTTGAGTTTCTAGTTATATTTTGTAATTGGAATAAAATGGAATGTGAATCGGGTTTATCGTGAACTGTGTTTTTAACAACATTCGTTCTTTAACACGATTAACAGTGAGATGTGATTTGGAATTTATAAATCTTTTTATTAAGATTTAATGGAAATTTTCCAAAGAAAAGTTTTCTAATTTGGTAAAATAAATTGGAACGGAATGGAATTCGATTTGGTAATAATCGAAGTGAACTTCTGTGGAGGAAGACTGTTGCTATATACGGAATTTAAAAGGCTTTGCCATTATTCCATTTATATTATCGGTTGGACATGGAAGTTTATATCGATTATATGTACTGATCTGTTTTCCGTGAAGATTGCATAATTAATGGAATGGGATTTTGGGTTTATCATGAATTGTGTTTTAAATAACTTTAGTTCTTTAACCCAGTTAAAGATAAGATTAATTTCTTAACTTTGAATAATCATTAAGTAATGATTTTTGAGATGAAAACTGAATTAGAGTTTTAATAAATCTTTAATTAGATTGCAATGTGAATGGGATAATTAAAATTTATCGAATTCATGAAATGATCGAGAATGTAGTATCAACAGTTTTTCTCCAAGCGATTGTTAAATCTTTAATTAGATTTGAATGTGAAATGGTAATTAATTTTACCGATAACACCATGGTGTTAGATATGAAGTATTACCAGTTTTGCTTCATGGAATGAATAAGTTGGGATTAGAAAAGATAATAAATAATTACATCGGTAAGGTTCGCCAATCCTGACTAGTTTGGATAAAACTTAATTTGGTTTGAATTGATATCCAATGGAAGATTAAAGAATAAATTTAAAGAATTTATCTATGATAAAATTAATGGGAACTTTTCCCAAAGGATACGAATATTTAAATAAAAGAATATTCAGAATTGGAATGAGGCATATGTTGTGTTTTTAAAGCACTTGTTTATAAGATACGCGAGTTATTCCGAAAGACCGGTTTTATCCGATTCTGAATAACTGAATCGACGATAAGTCGACGATGAAGACAGTGGTTGAAGACCGGTGGTCTTCACATCGTTTGGATGATTACTGATGTCTTGATTGGGCTGTACACCCAAGACAAGGTAATAAGTAGTGATCGTCCTGACGTACTTGGAGATCGACCGGATATGCGAGGACCTCTCTTCTATATTGGACATATGGGACGAGGAATAAGGTGCCTCCGGTTTTGTTCAGACCTAGAAGGAACTTGTAAATGGATGTGTGTATGACAATGGATTTTAATCTGTGTTGATTGATCTCTATTAAATATATATCTGTTTGGTGGCAGAGATTATATTCTCTTGCTTAACACCCTTCTCTGAGACGTACGAGCTCAGAGGTTATATATCGATAGACATCGGACGTATGGCGTGAATTGCCTGTGTGGCATGCTGAGATGCAAATGATCAAGGCTTCTGTTGAAAAACAGAGTCTTGTGGTTGATGATCTAAGCACGGTTTTAATATAGCATAGATTTGTGTATAACGCTAATTAGCGAGGCTCACACCCCGGTGTGAACCAGAAACAGGAGGGACTTCATGGAGGACATGCGTTTCTTTCTAGCTAGGAGTGGTGTTATGGTATGGAGCCTAGACATTTTACTTATGTGGATGATGGGAAGTGAGGCGCCTCAGATATATCGGCCACTACGGGGTCGATGGATGACTTGGTCGACATACTGACCAGACTTACACCCTATAGGGCGGGGAAACACATGTTCAGGGATTATTAATCCACTTAAAATGTGGACTGGCCCTGATGATCCAGGTGCAACTACGGCTGTTCCGGAGACATGGTAGGCTAGATTGTCTCGAATTTGCACGGGATGATCCCTTTGCCTTGGTTCACAGATGGAATCCAATTTCCAATACGTGACATTTCGGTTTTAATTGTAGAGCCTATTATGGCGACATGATATATGGTACGCATGTTGTCCATGATTGAAACATTTATATTTGAAGCTGTTTTAAACACTGTACACTCATAATAGTATAAATGATTTGTTTTAAACGTACCAAGCATGTTTGGTTATTATAAGGGAAAACCCTATCCTTCGGCTTACGTTGTGTGATGGGACCTGGGTCTTATAATAGCTTCATTTTTCTAAAAAGCATTGCGCTGTTTTTTTTTATGCACTGGTATTCTTGGAAGGAAACCTGTTCCGTGTTATATGGCATGGTCCCTTGATTTACCATATTTCTAAAGTAAAGTTTTAAATTACTGTTTTAGATCTCACACCAGTCACATGACTGACTTGGAGTTTATTGTTTAACCTAAACTCTGGGTTCCCCTATTTTCCACACAGGCAGCTATTAGTTGGGTTTTTGCAGATATTATATTCACAGGATTCTGGTTTACAGCTGGAACTATACTCGGAAAGCTTTGTATCCATGTATTTCTTTCAGTTGTGTTATGTATTATTATTTTTTGTTGCAATGTAATTTTTAAATCTCTGATATTTATCAAATGTATATTATTTGTTCATACTCTGTATATTCTTGTACTCTGATGTAACTATTGTAATAAGCAATGAAAAGTTCTTCTGTTTGTATTCTGGTTTGTCGTGTTCTCAACTCAATCCGGGATTTCTTTACTGGGAAGTTTGGGTCATTTTAGTTAAATTTTAAAGTTTTAAAATCAAATCAAAGCAACCATTCAACCGAATAAAATTAGAAATTAATTAAGGCTTGGTTTTTAGATCCTTTTCTTCAAAAAGTTTTGAACTCTGAATTCCCGTAAAGCATACACTTATATTTACGGCTTCTGGTTCTTCATCACTTTATGATGAATATGAATCATCTAATGTTGCCGCATATGCTTTATTTCTCTTTCTTGACGAATTGTTGTTATCTGTTTGTTGAGTCGATTTGTCTGGATATAGGCACATTTTGTTTATATATCCTGATTTGTCGTAGTTATAACATCGACCATCATTACTTTTTAAACTCCGTTAATTATAATTTTTCCTTCTATATCCCAGAAATTTTCTAAAATGACTTGTCATAAGAGCTGTTTCTTCATCATCTTCACTACTCGAGTCAGAACCATTTGCAGTTGCTTTCAATGCAATAGACTACTTCTCTGTTGATCTGTTTTCTTTTCTTTTCTGTAATTGGACTTTGTAAGACATCAGATTTCCAATTAACTCTTCAATCTTCATTTCATTCACATCATTGGCTTCTTCAATTGCCAAAGTTTTCTGATCCCATTCTGGAGTTAACGAACTTAATATATTTTTTTACTTGATAAGTTTCAGAATAAGTTTTTCCAAGTGCTATTAATGAATGCACTATCTCTTGAAATCTGAAATACATATCTGAAATAGACTCATTCTCATTCATTTTGAATAATTCAAACTGATTAACTAACATTGCTATTTTAGTTGACTCTACTAGTTCCTTCATGAGTAACTTGTAAAGTTCTCCAAATTTCATAAGCAGTTTTACATACAAACACTATATTAAACTCATTCCTATCAAATGAAAAAAATAACATATTCATTGATTTAGAATCAGCAACCTTCTATTCATTTGTCCATTGTGCAAAGGCAATTATGGGTTCAACATATTCATTTTGTGTATTATTCCATATGTCTAAACCTACTGATTGCAAATAAATTTTCACTCTACATGCCCAAAATGAATAATTACTACCAATAAATAATGGGATCTAATGGTGGACTGGTCTTCTATAAAAGAACTAATATTGCTACCAGTGTTGGTTGCCATTATCAATATTTTCAATAATAAATTATGAACTTTTTGAAAGACCTTGCTCTGATACCAATAGTTAGGGAATGCGGAAAGGATCGTTAAGGCAAAACAAACACTAGAGGAGGGTGAATAGTGTTTTTGAGAATTTAAACAAAATCTAAAACTTTTGTGAATTACTAGATGAATCAAACAACACAAACACAATCACAGATACATATGCAAAAATAAACAGAAATAAAAATGCACAAAAGGAAAGAACACACCCGATTTTATACTCATTCGGATTACTCCTATGTCCATTCCCACACAACGTTGGATTGCACAGAGTTTTATTACTATCTCAATATCCAATTACAATCCTCCTTGATTTCACGGCTACAAGGGATACCGCCGATTACTCGTCCTTGATTTCACGGCTACAAGGGATACCACCGACTACCCAATACAACACAAACAATTTATAAACAGTCCTATAACTCTTCAATATCACTTGATTCAGAGAGTAGAGAGTGTAAAGAGAAGAAGTTTGATCAAAAAAGATTTGAATTCTGTAGAGTATAAGCGTAGAAATCATAAAAATGATTAAGAATAATGGTGTAAAGGAAGAGAATGAAGTTAGAGAAGAAGAGATAATGAAAAATTCGAATTCAAGCCCTTTTATAGTGTATAAAAGAATGCAATGCTTCAAAACCGTCACAATTTGTGAAAAGACATTTCCTTTCAAAATTGAAAAAATGACAGTTATATATCGACATAGTGTTTTATGTATGTCGATATACCCTTAGAGTAAATTTAATTTTTGAGCATTTTTCAAGTGTTATGATATAAATATAATTCTGGAAATTCTTGAATTAAACTATAATGTTATAAATTAATATTATAAAGTAGAAAATCATATGAAAACATAAATTTAAAATATATAAACATATTTATAAAATTATAAGAATTTAAACTATATAAATATAAAGTACAAAAATATAAATATATAAAACTTAAGTTTGAAAAACAAAAGTAAAATAAGAAAGGAAAATATAAAAGATAGAAAATAGAATATTGAGAAAAATAGAGAGGATTGAAAATAGAATTTGAAAACAGAATTTGAAAATCAGAATTTGAATATCAGAATTTGAATTCGAACATGGAGTGCTATTTAGAGTCTTACATAATCCAGACGCTATAACTATATTAGTCTTGAACTCTCGAAATCTTGAATACTCATGAGTCTTGAAATTTCTCTGAACTCTGAATTTCTAATATCTTTAAAACTGTACAGTCTTCAGTAATATTTCTTGTATATAAATCCTGCATATGTGTGTGTGTGTATACATATATATATTCTATACGAAAGTGTTAGTATATATTTTATAATCAATTAATATTGAACTAACATTGTTGTCATCAAAACTCCATTCACCAACATGTATGTCTAACACTATATTTCGCGCTCTATTCGTTGATCTTTGCTAAATATATATCTGTTTGGTGGCGGAGAATTTATTATCTTACTTAACACACTTCTCTGAGATGTACGAGCTTAGATGTTATATATTGGTAGAAATCAATGGTATGGTATGGATTGACAATGTGGCATGCTGAGTTGCATGGATCAAGACTTGTGTTGAAAAGAAGAGTCTTGTGGTTGATGACCAAAGCACAGTCTAAATAGCCCAGCTTTGTATAGCCTTAATTCGCGAGCTTCACACTCCGGTATGAACCAAAAATGGGACGAGGAATGTATGGAAATGGACATACATTAGTTTCTAGCTAGAAGTGATGTCATGGTATGGAGCCCAGACATTTGTGTTGATGTTGGATATTATTTGATGGAAGGTGAGGTACCTCGAATTTGATTTGAGTCACCAATGGCCCTTTGATATGGTCGAAAATTTACAGATTTGTTGATGTACTGACCATTTTGGAGGTTCGATACAACCGGCTAACGTATAGTTTATAGTATAACTAATCAGCGATGGATGACCGGCCATGCGGCTAACCTAGGGTTACCCAGAGGCGTGATACTGAGACATTGCTAGTGCATCTCGAATCGGAAAGGAAGATTGCTTGCCTTGGTTCATAGATGGAAATCTAATCTCTAATACGCAATTTTACGGTTTTAGTTGTAAACCTATATGGTGACAAGATATATGGTACCTATGCCGCCTATAATTCATACATTTATATTTGAAGTTGATTTCTTCACTTATAGTAATAATAAAAGATAAATTTTTCATATCAAGCATGTTTGGCTATTATAAGGTAAAATTCTATCCTCCGGCTTGCGTTGCATTGTGAGATGGGACTTGAGTCTTATAATAGCTTCATTTTTCTTTTTAGCATTGCGCTGTTTGTTTTATGATATTCTTGGGAGAAAACCCATTCCGAGTTATATGGCGTGATCCCTTGATTTACCTAACTTTAAAATAAAGTTAATAACTGTTTTAGTTCTCATACCAGTCCCATGACTGACTCGGGTTTTATTATTTCTACCTAAACTCTGGATGCCCATATTTTCCAAACGGGCAGCTAGTAGTTTGGTTTTACAGATATTTATAGGATCCTGGATTACGGCTGGAGCTATATTTGGAATGCTTTGTATCCATGTATCTCATTCAGTTGTGGTAGTTGATATTTTCCATTGCACATTATGTTTATGTATTTAAGTCTAATTTAAATCTCTGATATTTTTCCATTGTAAATTATTTATTTGTACTCTGAATATAAATTGTTGTAATAGCAATGAAATATTCTCATGTTTGTGTTCTGATGAGTCGTGTTCTCAAAGCAGTCCGCTTTCTTGTTCGATTTAGGCCGACCGGGAAGTTAGGGTCGCAACATTTACGGTTTGAAAACTAGTACAACTGAGATTGGATGAGGAAAAGTCTATTTAGAGCATTTGAACGAATTTCAAGATGTAATGAATCAAGTGGTAAATTTAAAGGTCAATTTTGATGATGGGTTATAAGTTCTTTTGTTGATGAGTTCGCTTTTAGAAAGTTGGGAGACTTCAGTTATTTCATTGAGTAATTTCAATGCTAAAAGAGTTATTTCTTTGAAAACTATACGAAGAAGCCTTTTGAATGAGGAGCTAAAGAGAAAAGGGTTGGATCAAAAATCAGTTCGAACTGAGGCTATGGTAGCAAGAGATTTGGAGAAAGATAAAAGATGGAGGAAGAATGAAGCTAGTGATAAAGGTGTTATCACTTTTCACTATTGTGATAACAAAGCTCACAAACGCTAATCATGTTAGGCTTATCAAAAGGATAACAAGAAGGCTACGCGTGGTTATAGTAGTGATGTTGCACAGGTAGATTTTGTAGAAGGTACCAGTGGTGATGCTTCCTGTGATGTCCTCTTTAGTGAAGTTTATTCTTGGAAGATGGATTCGGGAGTCAGTTTTCGCATATGTAATGGTATGAATTGTTTTTCCTCTTATGAGAAGAATGTAGAATTATTAGTATGGCCAATGGAGTAGAGCTTCCAATTTGTGGTATTGGACCTATTCGGTTTCGTACATGATGATGTGATTAGGGAAGTCTCCAAAGTTAGACATATCCCTACCTGTTTGCATAACCTTATTTCTCTCCGTCAGTTGGATCATTGTGGTTGCACTTATGAGACTCGAGGTGGAGTTCTGAGAGTGAAGAAGAGTGACCATGTTATCATGAGAGGCGTTTTGAAGGAAGAAAACCTTTATAGATTGGTTGGTTTTGTAGTTGATCGTGGAAGGCAAGTGATGGTTGAAGAACCTAGTTCATAGCAAGGTGGAGAGGTTAGTGTGGTCACCGCTAACGATCCTAAGATTATTGATCATATATTAGACAAGGGTCTTCACATTGATGATGCTTGAGAGATTGACAGAGACCTAGAATAAGTTAAGGTAAGGTGATAGATAGTGTAGGATCTAAATTAACCATGGAGGGGGTGAATAGGGTTTACTGTAGTTTTGAGGAATAAAAAGATTATCATAGCACGGATCATAGTAGAATAAATAAATGCAAAAAATAAATGACATATAACATACCCAGTTTCGGCAAACTCCTGCCTACTGCTGCATTCCCCAAGGTTTCTACTAAATATTAAAACAATGTCTCGCATACAACACCCATACACTTGTGATCCCTCACTATTATTCTAATCCTACACTCAAAACCCTGTACTAATCGTAGACCCCTAGATCAGATTTTTCTAACTACAACCCTTTAGCTAAAACCTAGTTACAGAATCTAGAAAAACTATTGATTGATTACATAAAGAAATAATCAACTTAAAATAAATTATAAAACAAAACTCCTCTTTCAAAATCTAAGTTAAGTAAAAAAAAAACAAGATCGATTCCCCTTTGCTCTTTATTTCTTTTAGTACTTGTATCGGGTTCGTTCAATGGAGACCGAATCATAACTTAGGGTTTTGCAATATTCTGCAAATCACGACGCTTGAATCTTTAATGCAATTTGTCTCTGCTAGCTTCGATTGATCGCTCTTCCCTAGTCAGCGATTTGACTATTCCAGATGATCAAAAATGATGTGAGTATTTTCGATTTGCTTTTCTCAATGCTTGAATGAATTATTTGTGTTTTATGATAAATTGCCAGTGATGAATGGGTGATATGTATAAGGCTTAAAACCCTTTGATTTCTCTGATTTTACCGGATGGATTTGGTTGTGATATCACGTGATATTTTCGTGGATGCACTTGTTGAATTTTTCATCACTTGCTTGAAATAAAACTTGTCGTGAATACTTATGCTGATTTCTTTAATTCTCTGGAATATTTGGAAATGTTGAATTGAATTTCTGGCTCAAAAATATACACTTGCGATTATTTGGAAAGTATTGAATACATGAAAACATTCGTGCAAAAATCAAAACTGTTGAACAAGTTGTTAGTTTCTTGCGTGATACATGCTTGATGAATTTGTTTACTCCTTGCTTGAAATAGCAACTTTGTGTTAAAACTCCATTCGATTTCTAGAAAAAAGAATCTTGTCGAATATAACATGAAGGAGTTTTCTATATTGTTCAAACCAATTTAAGGAATTTTTGAAAAACTCCCTATTTTGATTTGCTCTTTTTGATTTGAAAAAACATCGACTATTTCAATGTATGCTCGAATAAAAAACTGCTCTATTTAGATTGATGTTTGCAGATACAAAAACAGATGCTTGCATTTTTATTCCTTGCTGCCCTTTGCTTCTGTACACTTGAGTTGAACTGTGCATATAATGCTTCCTTTTAACTTCTGATGCATGCCATGCACCTGGGTTCTTGCACTTGCAGTTGTTCACTTAAAAACAATAATATGTGCTTGACTTTTCTAGATGTTATTCAAACTAATACTTGCACATTTGAACTACTGTGTATATTTTGCATGGTTTCTTGGCATTTGCATTTGATTTTGATGCTGCTTCATTGTTGCCCTGACTTGCTCCATATGTATGTTACACTCTGATTTGGTTGCTTACGCACTATTATATACTTGTGCACACACTTGTATATTACATGTCATTATACATTGTGCATTGGTATTCTTGCTTATCCATGCTGCTACCAGTTTGAGTTTTGAACCCGGTGTAAATGAGAGTGTATATGTGTTCGATATGTTGTGATGTGTTTTCACTTGCATGAACCTGAACCTGAAATGTTTGTTGTGTGTACTTGGCACTCTTATGTATACTGCCATGCGTATTCACTGCTGAATCTGCTTGTGTACACTTATGCATGTTGTGGTAAAATTATGCACCACCTGTTTGTGCACTTAAACCTAGAAGTTGTCACTGACTTTGTGCATTGATTGATCACTTCATGTATATACACATTCATGTGTATATATGAATTTTCATATAACCTATTGTCTGATGTGTCCATGCTTTGCCTTATTCACTTTGATTTATTGGGACTTGTGAACTGGTCATGTAATACATTTGTATATAGTCTTGGATTGAGCATGCCATGTTACTGTTGTTCAGTTTCACTCTGAATTGTTACTCATATATATGTACATTTGTAATTTTGTGGCCTGAATCCTTGTGTCCATTGCTTGGTTGAGATTTTCACCTGGCCATGCATTTCCTGAAATGATGGTTGCAATGTGTACATGCATACACTCTAGTGTTGCTGTCTGGCTTTCTTGAGTCTGGCTACTTGTACCATTCTATGCATGTTGAACTTGACTTGTTCATGTGCAATCACTGCTTCTGAATCAAGTGCATTTGCGCATTTTTTCCACTGCCAGTCATATTGATCCTATTCCATCACAGGCACAATAAACACACACACACACACACACACACATCTTTGTGTGCATATGTATGTTATGTTGCTTTCCAATTTCCATGTGCTTGCTTGAAATTTGTAACCGTTCACCTGAAAAATAACTATAAACACGTGAAAAAATATTTCTATATAAATCAGCAGACCACTATACGTTGTGTCGTGGCTGGTCAAGATCAGTAGACCACAAATATGAGTCGAGACTAGTTTTATCAGCAAACTACTGTAGCTGTGTTGATCCTGATTTGCAGGCACTAGTAGTCAATCTACCTCGTGGTATCTGGAGTGAACCACTGTGAATATTACAAGCAATCTAGACACAATTTTTTTTTCCAGACCAAGTCTAGAAATATGATGAGAAACACACCAAAATTTTAAGGCAAATAAAGTTTAAAATAAATTTATATTTGCTAAAAATTTGAATATATTTTGTTCCAGTTTACTGTATGTGTTTCTGTGACAAATATATAGGTGACTGGACTGGGTCTGAAGCAATCTAAAGACAAAGTGTGTCAGTGTGTGTACATAAAACTATATGTGTCTGTATATAAAACTGAATATGTAACTGGGGGAAATGATTGAATTGTAGTGAGGAACCAATTTATATGAAATTGATTGTATTATATTACAGTGAGATGCACAATAGAGGAGTCAGAAGTTTGTACTATTTCAAATGTTGAAATAAAACATTTGTTTGAATAAAAACACTGTTTCAATGTTAAATTCTATGCAATAGTAATCTCAAAATAAATATTAATTTCTATATGTGACGAAATATAGAATAGTATAGATATAAACATATTTATATAATAATACATATGTTTGTTATCATTAAACAAAAATCATATTGTTACGTTCAACAAATGGGTGTCGACTTGGAAAATCCACAAAGACAAGACAAAGATCTTTGTGGTATTACAAACACTTTTAAGACCGTCAGTTTTGTGTGGTGCACCTCATGTAGGAGATGCATCATTTGCAGGCGGGGGGTGAAGTTTGTATTGTTGTTTTAATTGAGATTTATTGGTAGTTGAAAGAGCTAGGTTGACTTGTTAGTGGATTGCTGGAAGTTTATTTGCTGGTGTGATTTCATATCAAGGTGAAATGTTATGATTTGTGATATAAAATCACACGTATGTTGAAGATGATGGTGTATGGAAGTAGATTTGAGATAGAGGAGGAAAAGTAGTAGAAAAAGGGGCAGGAAAAGGGCATAGTGCTCACTCAAATGTCTAAGGCCCTAGGTCAGACATTTGACCTGAATGGGAGTTGTTTCCTAAGGGCTTGGTCATACTTCTGACCATCCCGGTCAGACGTCTGAGCCAACATTTTCCTATTTTTTGATTCGGTCTTTTTGAGGTATATTCTGCAGTTTTTAAATGGGCAAATTAGATATTTGTCTATGCCTTCTATTCTCTTATATAAGGAGCTTCCAGGATTGAATCAAGTGTATGATGGTGGTGGCTTGTGGCCGAAATTAGTTGATTCAAGGGTTTACCATCGTTCTTCGTTGATCTTCTTCTCCAACAATATTTTAGTCATCTAGATATTATTTTCTTTCTTGATTAGGTTATCTATTCTATTATAATTGTTTATTTTGGGTTTTTTACATAAGTGTAAACAAAATTCATTTTTGTGAATCAATAAAGGATAGTTGAATGGAATATCTTGCGTTAGCATTTAATTTCATATCCGTGTTGTTTTCTATCAAAATTATCTCTTTATAATTGGGTGAATAAGATTCTGGTGGTAAACCGCGTCTGCATAAGATGCATACTCCATAAATAATTTAAAATGCGCAAAGAGAATAATATGATCTTTTGTTCGAATCAGGTTCAAACTTTTGACTACTTTCGTGTATATCCATCTTTTTTAAATTAAAAATGTGTTAACTTTTATTATGATTGGATTCGAGCTTGTGAATTCATATGAAATCAAGGGAATTTTATGAGATGTGACCAAAAAACATCTTAACTCTATTTTAGTTATCAACTAGTGTATAACCCGTGCATTGCACATGATAATATTATAAAATATAGTATTTAAAATTTTAGTGTTAGAATTGGAATTTTATTATACAATATACGATGAACCTGAAAAAATAAATATACTATAAATTGTTGCTATTTATATATGACATGCATTATGTAACTTATGTTTCTCCAAATTAAAACAATAATTTTTATTGTTCTCGTTGCTATGAGCAAGTATTCATACTAAAACAGACATGTTTTAATTATTTTAGATGAATAAACAAATATAATTTAACTTATTTTCTTAAACATGTTAAATTTGAAATCATGTAATTAGTTAAAATTTAGGGATAGTTTGGCTCAGGTATAGTTTAAGTTTCAAAATACAAAAAAACACACTTTCCAAAAACTTTATAAATTAGGTCCCGGTTTTTTTAAATCATAAAAAAACAATAAAAAAAGAACGTAAAAATTTGTTAAACTTCGAAATTTAATCAACACATAATCATCCTTAAATTCATGCAAAAAACTACGAAAAAAGATTCAAAAAACAAAAAAAATCAAAACTTTTCACTAACAGCGAATTTCAGTAATTTTAAGTTAAATTGCAGAAGTTGCAGCAATTATTTCAAAATCTTGCCAGTTTTGCATGCAACTTTTTATAATTTGATTTAAAATTTTAAATTCAAAATCTACACTTCTTTAAACATCGAAGTATTGCAGAAAAATCATCATAAAATTATTAAAATTGCACACAAATGAAATATTATTAATCTCCAATAAATTGTTGAAAAAGAAGAAACAATTTGCGAAATTTGCAGAGATATCTGCAGCTTTTCCACATAGTACACTATATTATAAAAGAGTTGCAGATACGTCTGCAATTATTTATAATAATTGCAAATATTGCTGCAACTAGTATTCCTTCTTTTAATACATGAAGTGCACTATGTGAATAATTGTAGAAATGTTTGCAATTATTCAAAATGCTGATATTTCAACATTTTTTTGAAGAATCTTTTGTTGAATATTTAAAATTTCTAGAAGAAGAAAAATTATACAGCAGTGTACAAAAACATAAAAGTATGATGTTGTAGTAAAATAGGAACCCGATTTACATGTAAAGTTACATAGTAAGCCGCTTTCAATTAAGTTTCAAAATAAGGATGCCTCCCTAATTTCCACTAAAATATATTGAGTTAAAAGTAAATAATATAAGTAAATTGAGACGAATTTTGTAAAAATTACATCGATCTTAATATGAAATTATTTGATGTAAAAGATAGATTTTTTTAACATAGCGTATGATTTTTGTTTATGTGAGTAAATGGTTATAGTTAATTTATAAATTAACTTCGTTATTATTGTTCATATATATAAAAGTATGTACGTATGTGATTTATATATTTATATAATTAAACATGAATTTTGTTATGGTTTTTACTAGTATGTATGTGCATACAAATACGATTAATATATAAACTTATAATATCTTTAAATTTGAGATTTCATAAGCAATATAGATAAATGAACATAAATATGAAAAGTTAGGAAACGGTCGATGAACTTTTACATAGCTACGGAATTGTAAAAATATAGAAATTTGAAGTTAAAAATAAAATTCTACAACGTAGATAAATTTATCGAGATAAATGAATAATAAATTAGTTTCGTTAATGTTGTTTATGATATCTGGATTATATATCTTTATATCAGTGAATAATCTATTTGACTACTATTTTAATATGAATATGATATACATATTGGAACCGATGCATTTGGGAATTTATTAGATAAATTATTGAATATTTATTAATAAAGTTTGTTCGAATAAACTAAAACCAATATTACATGATTAATTAAGAATATATTGATATAAATATACAAAATTATGTGATATTGAGGTATGTTTTGTCAGCAACTGTATAAATTTCAAAATGCAAGCACTTCAATTAATATAAGACTTTTATAATTTAGTGCATTAATGTATTGATATAAATGAATCATAAACTAAATTTGCAATTATTGCTTTCATATATAACTATGCTATATATTATCGTATTTGTATATTCAGATGAATTTTATATCCTTTTTGTTAATATGAATATTGTGCAAACATTGACATTTCATTCGACACATCAACAACTAATAGTTTACTAAATTTAACTATAGTTTTAAGGCTCGTGATTAACTCTAGTATATGAAATCCAATATAAAATATTAGAACGAAACTGAAATACTTCAGTAAAATGTTGAAGAAATTTTAAAAATAATGTTTTTTGTTGTACAAAAATAAGCATTACGAAATTATTGATAATTTTTTCCCTAGTATTTTCTGTTTTATTTCAAAATTTAAATATATAATTGATCTCACATTCCTACGAGTTTTTTATTTCATTTGCAAAAGAGCTTTTTTGCAAGAGCAAAAATAAATTCTGTTTTTATTGCAATTGTTACAGATTGGGTAGAACTAAAAGTAACAGTGTTCTATAAACATGTTTTTGAAAAAGAACATCTATGTATATCGAAATTTTAATAAAATATTTGAATAATTGACATGAATAATCTGAAGTTTAATGCGTCCACCTATATTGATCCCAAGTTTGCGTTAATTGAAAATAATCCCAAGTTTAAGGGGTGTCTTCCCAAATTGATCCCACTGAACCATCAACTGGCTATGAAACGACCCGAACTTCCCCGGTGAGGAAAGCGCGGATAGAGTCGAGGACAAGCCACAAAGGAACGCAGACGGAAGAACATTTCATTGTTTATTACAACTATTCCATCAGAATACAAGAATATACAGAGTATAAATGAATATTACACAGAAATATCAGAGATTTAAATTACATTTAAATACATAGCAGCGGAAAATAATACAATACACAACTGAAGGAGATATACGGATACAAAGCTTTCCGGATATCGTTCCAGCTGTAAACCAGGATCCTGTGATTATAAATCTGCAAAACCAAAACTACTAGCTGCCCGTGTCAAAATAAGGGAACCCAGAGTTTAGGTTAAACCAAAATAAACTCCAGGTCATTCATGAGACTGGTGTGAGAACTAAAACGGTTGTAAATCTTTATTTTAAAGTTAGGTAAATCAAGGGACCACGCCGCAAACGCGGAACGGGTTTCCTTCCAAGAATACCAGTGCATAAAACAAACAACGCAATGCTAAATAAAGAAAAAATGAAGCTATTATAAGACCCAGGTCCTATCACACAATGCAACGCAAGCCGGGGGATAGGGTTTTACCTTATAATAGCCAAAGAATGCTTGATACGCTAAATTTCATGTTTTAAATTTTTAATCAGACTCCAACTGTAAATTAGTAAGAGAACGATTCCCTAAGTATTAACACCGAAGGCCGAAACCAACATCCGACTAATACCCAGGAAACCACCCATCTTAGCTCATTTTCAACTAGTTTCTAATTTTATATACAATCATAAATATCAATCATAGGCGGCATGAATGTCCCATACCACTATGTCGCCATATATAGGTATACAATCAAAACCGCAAAATGTCGTATTGGAAGTTGGGTTATCATTTATGGTATGAACCGAGGCTAGGGATCGTCCTCACCGATTCGAGACTGTCTAGTCCGAGTCTCAGGCAAGCGTGCAGACAAGCCTTGGATCGACAGGGCCGGTCCACACGGAGTAGATTATTATGCCTGAACAATACGTCTCCCCGCCCTATGGGGCGTAAATGAGCCAACGAATGACTCCATCGGCTTCACATAGTCACCAATATATATATATCTGAGGCGCCTCGCAAACCAACAACCACATAAGTCAAACTCGTCAGGGCATGTAAAACCACTGACGCCACTTCTAACTAGAAACGCACGCCCTCCCTGATGTCCGTCTCCCGTTTTTGGTTCATACCGGGTGTGAAACTCGCGAAGTAAACGTTACACAATGCTACGCCACAAAGGCCGTGCTTCGATCATCAACCACAAGACTTTGCTTTTTAATAGAAGACTTGATCATTTGCCACTTAGGCATGCCACACAGGCAATTCACTCTATGCGTTTGATATCCATCAGTATATAATCCCTGAGCTCGTACGTCTCAGAGAAGGGCGTTAAGCAAGAGAATAAATTCTCCGCCGCCAAACAGATATATATTTAATAGAAATCAATCACACAGACTAAAATCCAATGTCAGACACACAGTCCATTTACAAGTTCGTTCTGGGTCTGAACGAAACCGGAGGCACCTAGTACCCCGCATATCCATTGATCTCCAAGTACGTCTGGATGATCACCAACTGTTTCCATCTTCTTGGGTGTACAGCCCAATCAAGATCATCAGTAATCACCCAAACGACGTGAAGACCTCCGGTATTCAACCACCGTCTTCATCTTTGACTTATCGTCGTATCAGTTATTCAGAATGGGATAAACCCGGTCTTTCCGAATAACTCGCGTATATAATAAACAAGTGTTACACAAACACAACATACGCCTCATTCCAATTCATCAGTCAATAACCGTAAATCAACAAGAGAATAATTCCCCAAATATTAACCCCGAAGGCCGAAATCAACATCATATCAATACCCAGGAAACCGTTCTGCTTAGCTAACCTACAGTTAGTTTCTAAATTTCACAATCCTATGGAAAGGTTCCCATTAATTTTATCAAAGATAAATTCTTTTAAATTTATTCTTTAATCTTCTTTTGAATATCAATTCAATCTAGTCGGGATTAATGAACCTTACCGAAATAATCATTTGTTTTAATTTCCCAATCCCAACCTATACATCCCATGAAGTAAAACTGGTAATACTTCATATCTAACACCACGGTGTTATCGGTAAATTCAATTACTCTTTCACGTTCGAATCTAATTAAAGATTTAACTATCTCCTGGAGCAAAACTGGTGATACTCCATTCTCGATCTTTTCAATCTAATTAAAGATTCATTAAAACTCCACTTAGTTTTAATCTTTAACTGGGTTAAAGAATCGATGTCATTTAAAACACGGTTCACGATAAACCCAAAATCACATCACATTTCAATCAGTCCCTAACTGTAAATTAGCAAGTGAGCAATTCCCTAAGTATTAACCCCGAAGGCCGAAACCAACATCAGATCAATACCCCAGAAACCATTCAACTTAACTAATCTCCAGTTAGTTTCTAATTTTCTTAACTCCATTGGGTCTAAGAACAGTATTATTGAAGATACCGTTCACGACAACCCAAAATCACATTCCATCAATTATCGGGTTAAAGAACAAGTGTTATTTAAAACATTGTTCACGATAAACCCAAAAATCAATACCAATTCAATTCCAATTAAATATTATTTAATTGGTACACTTCATTAAATCTAAACAAAAGGATTTAATCTTTTCTCAACTGGGCTTAAGAACAGTGTTAATGAAGACACCATTCACGACAAACCCAAATCACATTTGATATTAAATACAAGGCCCTGAATAGAAAATATATCAGCTTATATTCAATATCAAATTCTACGACTAACAAATATCGTATTGGAAATAACGATATATATATATCTTTCAAATTTCCATAACAACATCTGTATAATCACGAAATCCAACATCGAAATATTCCAAAAACAATTTCGATTCAAATCCATTTCAATTCAATTATTGGAAATTTTGGTTACTTTTAAAACCCTTTTCAAATTCAATTTATTTATTTAAAAATAAATAGAATTATAATTCTAGTTCAAAACTAGTTCATTTCGATAAAAAACTACTTTTATCTTTTCAAATATTGAGTTTTTCATCCCAATTCTTCCCAAATCATTTCTTATGATTTTACACAAATTATTACTATTTTTAATAATTTTATCAAGGCCCGTACAGTCGATTTCCATCAACGGCCATCGAACTGCACTTACAGCGACCTTTTCCAAATTTTATTTGGACATAATTCCAAATCCAACCGTTAGATTTCTAATTTCTAATATTCGTTAGAAAGCTCTTTTCGATACGAACCCAACGGTTCTGGTTTTAGGAGAATCCGACGGTCGGATCTCCCGCAATATCCATTCGAAGTCAATGGTCGAAATTCACGAACTGCTGCGGCGCAGCGCGTTCTATTCAGGCCATTAAATATATAATATATATATATATTATATATTTCATCGATTTCCTTTTAAAAACGTATTTTATAAATCGTTTTAAATTCATTTTCGAAACGATTTCAACTTCATTTTCAAATTCAAATCAAAATTGAATTTTCCATTACAAATTCGTTTTAAATTCATTTCAAATTGATTTCAATTCAAATCGGTTTTCAGTTCAATTTCAATACGTTTTAAACTCAATTCAAAACGATTTCAATTCTATTTCAATCTAATTCGAATTTCAATTCTATTCAGTTTAATTCAAATTTCAATTCTTTTCAGTTTAATTCGAATTTCAATTCTATTCAGTTTAATTCGAATTTCAATTCTTTTCAATTTAATTCGAATTTCAATTCTATTCAGTTTAATTCGAATTTCAGTTCTTTTCAGTTTAATTCGAATATCAATTCTTTTCAATTTAATTCGAATTTCTATTCTTTATATTCGATTTTGAAATCACTTTTCAATATTCATTATAAAAACGAATATAATCGATATAAATATCGTTCATGTCAAAATGGCGTTAATCTAATCAACACGGCTTCATATATCCTATTTTCAAAAATTCTATTTCAAATGTTTCTTTTTCAAATATTTCTATTCAAACATTTCTTTTTCAAAACTGGAATGAGGCCCAATCAATTACCATATAATGTTAATTATATGGATTTTCTACAACACATGTATAAAATAACAACGATAAATAATGAACCATCATCCAGAGTGCATTCTACACTGTATAAGCATCCAATATAAATATTTAACGCTTATGACAGTCTGTCAATCCATCGATCGACATACAACTAATTATTGTGATTATTGTATGTCGTATATCATCTCAATACCCGTGTGGGGTTTCAAACAATCAAACACAGATTTTATTTGTGCAGTTGGGCGATGTGTAAAATTTATCGTCCCAATCAATATCAGTCAAATGTGTGTATATAAACAAATCGTTCGATTTGTTTATATTAATTTATTTTAAACACACGTTAGAAAATTCTCTTTTTAACTATAAAATATTTTTAACTATATAAATATTTTATTTCATTTCACATCACATCACACAATCAACTACACATCAAAATCAAACAAACAAGCATACAAGCCGTCCATGGTCTGTGGACGACGGGTGTCGGGTGCTACTAAACACCATATGCATCCTAGTATATATTTCAACTAGAAAAATAAATTAAAGGTGATAAGTTCTCACCAACTAGCTAATCCAAACGACACGACTCTTCATATGTAGGAAAATCTCGCCGTGGTCGCCTTTTGTCACTTTCGTTGCCCGTACTCACTACATGTATAAAAATCGAATTTTTACTTTGCTATTCAATATATAAAAATCGAATTTTTACTTTGCTATTCAATATATAAAAATCGAATTTTTACTTTGCAATTCAATATATAAAAATCGAACTTTTACTTTTCTATTCAATATATAAAAATCGAATTTTTACTTTGCTATTCAATATATAAAAATCGAATTTTTACTTTGCTATTCAAAATATATAAATCGAATTTTTACTTTGCTATTCAATATATAAAAATCGAATTTTTACTTTGCTATTCAATATATAAAAATCGAATTTTTACTTATTTTCAAAATTTCAGCTTTTCTATATTAAAAATATGATCTTTTCACTTTTAAAAATATGATCTATTCGCCTTTCAAAATACGATCTTTTTGTTTTTCTAAAAATCAAATTTTTTTCTAGGGATAAAAATATATTCTTTCCTCGCTACTATAGATAAAAAAATCGAATTACTTTACATGCTATTATATATACATAAATCTAAACTTTATGTAATCAAAACCATAGTTTTTTTTATATAATAAAAAAAATCAAAGCTTTCTACACTATTAAAAATCCTATTTTTTTAACATAAGGATCTTATATTTCATAAGAATTAAAATTAGAAAACTAACCAAATTTTCTAGGAGATACGGCTTTGGAATTCATGTCGGGGAGGAAGGAGGGCATGGAGACGTCGGAGGGGCGGCTGTTGGCTCGGGGAAGGCCAGAAATGGCAGCGGCGGTGCCGGGTCTCACGTGTCAGGGGGATTAGGGCGTGGCTTCAATTAGGGATGGAGGAGAGAGCAGCAGAGGAGATCGCGGGGAGGGGGGCAGTGTGTGGTGGAGGAGCGGTGGCGGAGGGGCGATGGTGGCGGCGTAGGGGGAGGTGCGCTGAAGAATCGAACGGAGGTTTTTTTTCTTTTTTTTTTTTGATATCGAGGAGAGAGAGATGTGAGGGTAGTTATATAATAATATATATATTATTTTATTATTTAATTCTTTAATTTGTTGACTTTTTATTCGAACTCGAAACGAGATCCAACGACTGTTGTCCATAGCTAATTACCCTCATTCCGAACACAATGGGATATGTATCGCAAGCCGATTCGACTGTTTCGATCATTTTTGGTCAAAATCAAAATATAACTCTATATATTGAATTTGAACACGCATTTCAATTTACTGGGGCCACATACTAACTAGAAAAATTCCCAAAAAATATTTTCTAGCTTCGTATTAACGATACGGTCCTAACAAAACTAATTTCACCGAATTCTAAGACCAGTTGAAAAATGGCCATTTTCCAGTCGATTAAAATCAACTAAAACTGGTCAAACGCGTTTTCCTTTGCCACGCTCACATACTGATTCGAAAAATTATGAAATTTTAAACCTAGCAATAATTTGACATCGCGGATCCAACAAAAGTGGTTTCGTCGAAATCCGAGGTCGTTTGCAAAATTCCCATTTTTAAGGAACGAAATTCCATAGCGACTATTCTGAATTTTCAACTGGACATATCTTTTGATTCCCGCTATGAAATTTTGATTTTTCGGATTCGTTGGAAAGATATTCTTAAATAGATTCAAATATTTTTGGTTTCACTAAAATTCGGTTTATTTTGCACCTGGTATGTTCAATTGAAATTTGAAATCAAATTATCGAACTACCGCGCCATTTTCAATTCCTTATATATATATAAATAAATATTTAAATTCTAACGACGATCTATATAAATATATACGTTCGAATTCTATTCAAAATAAATTTCTCGTCGATATTATTTAAAATAATTCATTTTAAATATTCAAAATTCATTAAAATTGCCAAAATAAAAATTTTAAATTGGCTCAGATTTCCGGGTTATTACAATCTCCCCCACTTAAAAATTTTCGTCCCCGAAAAGGAACGATGCCGAAAGTTGTTTAACAAATCAACTCAACTTTCATTATTTTCATTATGGCTTAAGTTCTTCAACTTTTCAGTTTCTAAGAACTTTTCAAATTTTTCAAAAATTTAGCTAACACCCTAAATTTTCGAAAAATTTCGCCATAACCTCCCCTGCTCCGGGAGCACTGGGAAAATCCCGAAATTGCCATACAGGCCCTTTGATCTCAAAAAGAAAAAGAAAAAGCCAAGCGGCTAGCCAATCGGCTCATAAAATCATCATCACCCAAACAAAACAGTAAATTATGGTAAACATGTACCTATTTGTCGGGCAAATAATTTTATTCTTCTACTCTAGCCTCTTTGCTTTGACATGTTCAATGTGAGTACATGTATATGCAAGCAAATGCGACCAAATTTCAATACAATTCACTTTTTTGGTACAATTCGACTAAATGGTTCAAATTTTAATTAATCCAACAATAATTAAACAACTCAACCATCAATCAATTAGTTGATTATCATTTTAAACACATAATTTTGATATATAGTCAAAAATCACATTTTTGATGCCAAATCACAACAATAAGTCCTATATAATTTTGGTTCTCACACCAGTCAATTGGAAATATATAAACATCACACCTTCGTCACTCGAACACAAACTGCTGATGCTACGTAGTCATCAACAGAATCATCTCCGGGCGACTAGAGTGTGACTTTATATCTATCCAGTATATTAAAACTTCGAATACCCGTGGATCAGACGTATACGCAAAATCTATATATACTGCATTGTCCACATCAATATAAATAATCAAATACGAATAATTGATTTAAATTTTCAAAACAAAATTTGCTTTCACTTTAAAAATATACTCTTCACACTTGTTCTAGGATACTACTGATCCCATCTCTAACGAGTCATTCCCATTGGATATTACTAATCCAATATCTGATGAATTCTTTCGTATGGTCCTAATGTGTCTTGTTCTCTAAGCTTTATAAACCAAAGCTCTGATACCAGCTGAAACGACCCGAACTTCCCCGGTGAGGAAAGCGCGGATAGAGTCGAGGACAAGCCACAAAGGAACGCAGATGGAAGAACATTTCATTGTTTATTACAACAATTCCATCAGAATACAAGAATATACAGAGTATAAATGAATATTACACAGAAATATCAGAGATTTAAATTACATTTAAATACATAACAGTGGAGAATAATAGAATACACAACTGAAGGAGATATACGGATACAAAGCTTTCTGAATATCATTCCAGCTGTAAACCAGGATCCTGTGGATATAAATCTGCAAAACCAAAACTATTAGCTGCCCGTGTCAAAATAAGGGCACCCAGAGTTTAGGTTAAAACAATAAACTCCAGGTCAGTCATGGGACTGGTGTGAGAACTAAAACAGTTGTAAATCTTTATTTTAAAGTTAGGTAAATCAAGGGACCACGCCGCTAACGCGGAACGGGTTTCCTCCCAAGAATACCAATGCATAAAACAAACAGTGCAATGCTAAATAAAGAAAAATGAAGCTATTATAAGACCCAGGTCCTATCACACAATGCAACGCAAGCCGGGGGATAGGGTTTTACCTTATAATAGCCAAAGAATGCTTGATACGCTAAATTTCATGTTTTAAATTTTTAATCAGACTCCAACTGTAAATTAGTAAGAGAACGATTCCCTAAGTATTAACCCCGAAGGCCGAAACCAACATCAGACTAATACCCAGGAAACCACCCATCTTAGCTCGTTTTCAGTTAGTTTCTGATTTTATATACAATCATAAATATCAATCATAGGCGGCATGAATGTCCCATACCACTATGTCGCCATATATAGGTATACAATCAAAACCGCAAAATGTCGTATTGGAAGTTGGGTTATCATTTATGGTATGAACCGAGGCTAGGGATTGTCCTCACTGATTCGAGACTGTCTAGTTCGAGTCTCAGGCAAGCGTGCAGACAAGCCTTGGATCGTCAGGGCCGGTCCACACGGAGTGGATTATTATGCCTGAACAATACGTCTCCCCGCCCTATGGGGCGTAAATGAGCCAACGAATGACTCCATCGGCTTCACATAGTCACCGATATATATATCCGATGCGCCTCGCAAACCAACAACCACATAAGTCAAACTCGTCAGGGCGTGTAAAACCACTGACGCCACTTCTAACTAGAAGGAAACGCATGCCCTCCCTGATGTCCGTCTCCCGTTTTTGGTTCATACCGGGTGTGAAACTCGCGAAGTAAACGTTACACAAAGCCACACCACAAAGGCCGTGCTTCGATCATCAACCACAAGACTTTGCTTTTCAACAGAAGCCTTGATCATTTGCCACTTAGGCATGCCACACAGGCAATTCACTCTATGCGTTTGATATCCATCAGTAAATAACCCCTGAGCTCGTACGTCTCAGAGAAGGGTGTTAAGCAAGAGAATAAATTCTCCGCCGCCAAACAGATATATATTTAATAGAAATCAATCACACAGACTAAAATCCAATGTCAGATACACAGTCCATTTACAAGTTCGTTCTGGGTCTGAACGAAACCGAAGGCACCTAGTACCCCGCATATCCATCGATCTCCAAGTACGTCTAGACGATCACCAACTGTTTCCATCTTCTTGGGTGTACATCCCAATCAAGATCATCAGTAATCACCCAAACGACGTAAAGACCTCCGGTCTTCAACCACCATCTTCATCTTCGATTTATCATCGTATCAGTTATTCAAAATGGGATAAACCCGGTATTTCCGAATAACTCGCGTATATAATAAACAAGTGTTACACAAACACAACATTCGCCTCATTCCAATTCATCAGTCACTAACCGTAAATCAACAAGAGAATAATTCCCCAAATATTAACCCCGAAGGCCGAAACCAACATTAGATCAATACCCAGGAAACCGTTCTGCTTAGCTAACCTACAATTAGTTTCTAAATTTCACAATCCTATGGAAAGATTCCCATTAATTTTATCAAAGATAAATTCTTTTAAATTTATTCTTTAATCTTCTTTTGAATATCAATTCAAACTAGTCGGGATTAACGAACCTTACCGAAGTAATCATTTGTTATAATTTCCCAATCCCAACCTATTCATCCCATGAAGTAAAACTGGTAATACTTCATATCTAACACCACGGTGTTATCGGTAAATTCAATTACCCTTTCAGGTTCAAATCTAATTAAAGATTTAACTATCGCCTGGAGCAAAACTGGTGATACTCAATTCTCGATCTTTTCAATCTAATTAAAGATTCATTAAAACTCCACTTAGTTTTAATCTTTAACTGGGTTAAAGAATCGACGTCATTTAAAACACGGTTCATGATAAACCCAAAATCACATCACATTTCAATCATTCCCTAACTGTAAATTAGCAAGTGAGCAATTCCCTAAGTATTAACCCCGAAGGCCGAAACCAACATCAGATCAATACCCCAGAAACCATTCAACTTAACTAATCTCCAGTTAGTTTCTAATTTTCTTAACTCTGTTGGGTCTAAGAACAGTATTATTGAAGATACCGTTCACGACAACCCAAAATCACATTCCATTAATTATCGGGTTAAAGAACAAGTGTTATTTAAAACAATGTTCACGATAAACCCAAAAATCAATACCAATTCAATTCCAATTAAATATTATTTAATTGATACACTTCATTAAATCTAAACCAAAGGATTTAATCTTTTTCTCAACTGGGCTTAAGAACAATGTTAATGAAGACACCATTCACGACAAACCCAAATCACATTTGATATTAAATACAAGGCTCTGAATAGAAAATATTTTGTCTTATATTCAATATCAAATTCTACGACTAACAAATATCGTATTGGAAATAACGATATATATATATATCTTTCAAATTTCCATAACAACATCTGTATAATCACGAAATCCAACATCGAAATATTCCAAAAACAATTTCGATTCAAATCCATTCCAATTCAATTATTGGAAATTTTGGTTACTTTTAAAACCCTTTTCAAATTCAATTTATTTATTTAAAAATAAATAGAATTATAATTCTAGTTCAAAACTAGTTCATTTCGATAAAAATCTATTTTTATATTTTCAAATATGGAGTTTTTCATCCCAATTCTTCCCAAATCATTTCTTATGATTTTACACAAATTATTACTATTTTAAATAATTTTATCAAGGCCCGTACAATCGATTTCCATCAACGGCCATCGAACTGCACTTACAGCGACCTTTTCCAAATTTGATTTGGACATAATTCCAAATCCAACCGTTAGATTTCTAATTTCTAATATTGGTTAGAAAGCTCTTTTCGATACGAACCCAACGGTTCCGGTTTTAGGAGAATCCGACGGTCGGATCTCCCGCAATATCCATTTGAAGTCAATGGTCGAAATTCACGAACTACCGCGGCGCGGCGCGTTCTATTCAGGCCATTATATATATAATATATATATATTATATATATTTCGTCGATTTCCTTTTAAAAACGTATTTTATAAACCGTTTTAAATTCGTTTTCGAAACGATTTCAACTTCATTTTCAAATTCAAATCAAAATTGAATTTTCCATTACAAATTCGTTTTAAATTCATTTCAAATTGATTTCAATTCAAATCGGTTTTCAGTTCAATTTCAATACGTTTTAAACTCAATTCAAAACGATTTCAATTCTATTTCAATCTAATTCGTATTTCAATTCTATTCAGTTTAATTCGAATTTCAATTCTTTTCAGTTTAATTCGAATTTCAATTCTATTCAGTTTAATTCGAATTTCACTTCTTTTCAATTTAATCCGAATTTCAATTCTATTCAGTTTAATTCGAATTTCAATTCTTTTCAGTTTAATTCGAATTTCAATTCTTTTCAATTTAATTCGAATTCCTATTCTTTATATTCGATTTTGAAATCACTTTTCAATATTCATTATAAAATCGAATATAATCGATATAAATATCGTTCACGTCCAAATGGCGTCAATCTAATCAACAAGGCTTCATATATCCTATTTTCAAAAATTCTATTTCAAATATTTCTTTTTCAAATATTTCTATTCAAATATTTCTTTTTCAAAACTGGAATGAGGCCCAATCAATTACCATATAATGTTAATTATATGGATTTTCTACAGCACATGTATAAAATAACAACGATAAATAATCAACCATCATCCAGAGTGCATTCTACACTATATAAGCATCAAATATAAATATTTAATGCTTATGACAGTCTGTCAATCCATCGATCGACATACAACTAATTATTGGGATTAGTGTATGTCGTATATCATCCCAATACCCGTGTGGGGTTTCAAACAATCAAACACAGATTTTATTTGTGTAGTTGGGCGATGTGTAAAATTTATCGTCCCAATCAATATCAGTCAAATGTGTGTATATAAACAAATCGTTCGATTTGTTTATATTAATTTATTTTAAACACACATTAGAAAATTCTCTTTTCAACTATAAAATATTTTTAACTATATAAATATTTTATTTCATTTCACATCACATCACACAATCAACTACACATCAAAATCAAACAAACAAGCATACAAGCCGTCCATGGTCTGTGGACGACGGGTGTCGGGTGCTACTAAACACCGTCTGCATCCTAGTATATATTTCAACTAGGAAAATAAATTAAAGGTGAGAAGTTCTCACCGACTAGCTAATCCAAACGCCACGACTCTTCATATGTAGGAAAATCTCGCTGTGGTCGCCTTTTGTCACTTTCGTTGCCCGTACTCACTACATGTATAAAAATCGAATTTTTACTTTGCTATTCAACATATAAAAATCGAATTTTTACTTTGCTATTCAATATATAAAAATCGAATTTTTACTTTGCTATTCAATATATAAAAATCGAATTTTTACTTTGCTATTCAATATATAAAAATCGAATTTTTACTTTGCTATTCTATATATAAAAATCGAATTTTTTACTTTGCTTTTCAATATATAAAAATCGAATTTTTACTTTGCTATTCAATATATAAAAATCGAATTTTTACTTTGCTATTCAATATATAAAAATCGAATTTTTACTTGTTTTAAAAATTTCACCTTTTCTATATTAAAAATATGATCTTTTCACTTTTAAAAATATGATCTTTTCGCCTTTCAAAATACGATCTTTTTGTTTTTCTAAAAATCATATTTTTTCTAGGAATAAAAATATATTCTTTCCTCGCTATTATAGATTAAAAAATCGAATTACTTTACATGCTATTATATATACATAAATCTAAACTTTATGTAATCAAAACCACAGATTTTTTTATATAATAAAAATAAAAAAATAAAAAAATCAAAGCTTTCAACACTATTAAAAATCCTATTTTTTTTAACATAAGGATCTTATATTTCATAAGAATTAAAATTAGAAAACTAACCAAATTTTCTAGGAGATAGGGCTTTGGAATTCACGCCGGGGAGGAAGGAGGGCATGGAGACGTCGGAGGGGCGGCTGCTGGCTCGGGGAAGGCCAGAAATGGCAGCGGCGGTGCCAGGTCTCGCGGGTCAGGGGTTTAGGGTGTGGCTTCAATTAGGGATGGAGGAGAGCGAAGCAGAGGAGATCGAGGGGGGGAGGGGGGTGTGGTGGCGGAGGGGCGATGGTGGCGGCGTAGGGGGAGGCGCGCTAAGGAATCGAACGGAGGGTTTTTTTTCTTTTTATTTTCTGAAATCGAAGAGAGAGAGAGAGGGAGAGATGTGAGGGTAGTTATATAATAATATATATATTATTTTATTATTTAATTCATTAATTTGTTGACTTTTTATTCGAACTCGAAACGAGATCCAACGACTGTTTCCATAGCTAATTACCCCAATTCCGAACACAATGGGATATGTATCGCAAGCCGATTCGACTGTTTCGATCAGTTTTCGTTTAAATCAAAATATAACTCTATATATTGAATTTGAACACGCATTTCAATTTACTGGGGCCACATACTAACTAGAAAATTCCCAAAAAATATTTTCTATCTTCGTATTAACGATACGGTCCTAACAAAACTAATTTCATCGAATTCTGAGACTGTTTGAAAAATGGCCATTTTCCAGTCGATTAAAATCAACTGAAACTGGTCAAACGCGTTTTCCTTTGCTACGCTCACATACTGATTCGAAAAATTATGAAATTTGAAACCTAGCAATAATTTGACATCGCGGATCCAACAAAAGTGGTTTTGTCGAAATCCGAGGTCGTTTGCAAAATTCCCATTTTTAAGGACCGAAATTCCATAGCGACTATTCTGAATTTTCAACTGGACATATCTTTTGATTCCCGCTATGAAATTTTGATTTTTCGGATTGTTGGAAAGATATTCTTAAATAGATTCAAATATTTTTGGTTTCACTAATATCCGGTTTTTTTTCACCCGGTATGTTCAATTGAAATTTGAAATCAAATTATCGAACTACCGCGCCATTTTCAATTCCTTTTATATATATAAATAAATATTTAAATTCTAACGACGATCTATATAAATATATACGTTCGAATTCTATTCAAAATAAATTTCTCGTCGATATTATTTAAAATAATTCATTTTAAATATTCAAAATTCATTAAAATTGCCAAAATAAAAATTTTAAATTGGCTCAGATTTCCGGGTTATTACAAGCTATAACCGGTTTTTTACTTTTTTACTTTACCAAATCTGACGTGGATTAATTATTCTCCTTCCTTATTCAATCGTTCTTCTTCCTCACTAGACTTCGTTTCTTTTCTGAAATTTGTTTCTTAGATTAATTGACTTCAATAAAAACTCTATCGTTGTCTTCTATTTCAAGTTCGTCAGGGGCGGCGGCGACAATTAACAAGTGCCATCATAAACTCCAACGAGGTTCAGGACTGCGAAGGTTGGCGCAAATGCAGGGAAGAAGTTTTTTTGTTGTTCCATGTGGCATGTAAGTATAAATTAGGGTTTTTTTGTTGTTGCATTTCTGTGATTGATGCTTTGCGAATTGCTGATTTGGGAATTGCTAATTTGGTAAGCTAATTTGGGAATTGCTAATGTTGATTGATGATTTGTGAATTTTTGGTAATAATAATTGCAGAATAGCGATTGTGGGTATTTTTTGTGGTACGACGAAGTTTGTAAAAGCAATAACAATGCTGAATTGGGTGATTTGCATGTTAAATTGATGGAAAACGAGAGGACTATATCGCAGCTACTTGTGGAGAGGAAGAACTTTGAAGATAAGCTACAAAAATAAAAGCAAAAGAGAGAAAAAGCAGATGATTTAGTGGCAGATTTGAGGAAAGAGTCGGCCATAAAGAACGTTGAATGCGGAAAACATGAGAAAGGGGAAAAATTCTTCGCAGCTTCATTAGCTATGTAATGGATCATGGTTGGAATTGTTGTTTGTATAACGATGGCTTATTTTGGGATGTAATTTAGGGGTTTGGAATTATATGCATTGGCAGTGTAGTTTATGCAGTGATATGATGTAATGTTGTACTAGTTTTTTTTGGGAATGTGCAATGACAATGTAGTGTTTTCATTGACAGTGTAATGTATGTTTTCATTGATATGCAAGCTGAAATGGCATGAACATAGCTTGCTCATATGATATGCAAGCTAAAACGAAAATTAGCATGCTGAAATGTGCTAATATTAGCATGCTGCAATGCATATATGCATGCTGAAATGCTGAAGTGCATATTAGCATGTTGTAATGCATGCTGAAATGCTGAAATGCATGCTGATGTGCATGCTTATATGCATGACTATATGCATGCTGATATTGTGGAAAAAAAAATCAGTACGTTAACATGAACAATTGCAGAGAAACGAGTACATTAACAAAAAAGTAACAATAACAATAGTACATGCAACATAACATTTGCGCAAAAAAGATAACACGCACATAACAGTAGTACATTAACATGAACATTAATAGCGGTACATTAACATGAACATTTGCACAGAAAAGATAACGCGAACATAACATTACAAACCAGTACAATAACAGTACCCATAACATTACAAAATCAGTCATATAACAGTACACATAACATAACTAAGCGAAAATTAACATTACAAACCAGTCTTGCAACAGTACGACAAAAGATCAAGTTGGTGGGTTACTTGACATTACATAACAAACCAGTCATGCAACAGAACCAAAAATTAACATTACATAACAAACCAACAGCCTATGGAAGATCAAGTTGGTGGGTTACTTAACGACGCCTATGTAGGTAACACAAACTGATCTTGAACTTGCATACTGGAGATCTGAAACAATGAAAACAATGTATGAATGTATGATATAAGAGCACAAATAAATACAACAGTGCGCTGAATTAGCTTAATAACTTACCTTTGTTATTTGAGAAGCATCAGACCTTATATACACATCATTGCCATGAAACTTTGCAAATGCACCTCAACTCGATCTTTACCTCCTCTTGATCTTTTTGGTTGTGCCTCAATCTGTCTCAACCAATCAGGACACTTTCTTTTTGTATGCTCACTAGACTTGCAAACACTACATGTTAGCATCATTCCATGAGCTGTCAATTGACCTTTCTTTTTTGGATCCTCGTGTGGGGCTTTCCTCCTATTCTTTCTCAGTCTGCCGAGCCCTATCTTCATTGGAGGTGGTTGAAGGGGGGTGTCAATTCTTGGCCAATGCCTTTCACCTTCACATGGAGGGATTGAACCACCGTATGCTTTAAAGTATGCATCCCTCGAATAACACTCATCAACAAATTGTTCTGCCTCCATAATCAATAAGAAGAGGCATGCTACCGCATGGCAGCATGGAATGCCACACAAATCCCACTTCCTGCATGTACATGTCTTCTGCTCTAGGTTGACCATCAGACTATCCATTTTGTGGGTGACTTGAAACAAGTGATCACTAGAAGGCATTACAGCACAGTAAGCAGCTTCCGCTTTCTCTTTGTCTAATTTAATCTGAATTCTAGGGCACAGTCTTGCATTGCTCTTCGACATTGCTTGTCTTTTTAGAACGAGTCTTTGCATAAGTGCGGATCTTATATCCTCCAACACGTATATAATATGTTTTTTCCTAGCTTGAATTATGTTTCCATTGAATGTCTCTGCAAGGTTGCTAACATTCACATCACACTTCGTGTCTGTTCTTAGAAAAGCTCTGCAAAAGTAACTCGGATTCTCTGCTTTAAAATCAACGATTGCAGCAGCGCTAACTTGCTCCATCTTTATAACAACCATATACGCTCTCCTCACAGTCTCTACTATCTCTGATGCTGGCCAATGAGGTCTTTCTTTAAATACTTCTTGCTCTGCCAACCAAGTGGATTTAAGCTATCTATTTTCGTCCATTGTCCTATGGCAATTATGATCATTTTCCACTGCCTTCACTACAAAAGAGGCTTGCCTACTATCCATTGAAGCATACAGTCTAAAAGGACAGCCTGGCTTACATCTCACCCCTAATCTTTGCAACCTTGACTTGTCACTAACTTTGAATGTTAGGGTTCTTCCTTGTGCCACAGCAAACTTTGCAACTGCAGATCTAAATTCTTTTCTTGACGGAAATCTTTGACCGACTCTCCACTCAAATGTCGAGCAATCAGTTCTCTCATTCACCATTATGTTCTTAATTCTTCTCTTCCTAGCAATAATCCCTTCATCAACATCGCTATCATGCAGTGTATGAACCTCATCTTCACTGTCTTCGTACTCACTCACATGTGCATTGTCATCAACTCTTGATGTCCCCGCTTCTTCTTGAGAAGTTTCTTTTCCTTAACATCCTAACTTCCCTTTAGCTGCTTCCTTTTGAAGCTCATCAACAATTTTCCTTAGCCTCTCATTCATACCTCTTGTTGTGTCCCTCGCAATTATTAGTTCATCATCACTGGTATCACCCTCCCTTCATAAGCATTCTGTTCAACCTCATCAGTTCTAAATTCATCATCACCATTCCCATTTTCATGCTCATCATCACTGGTATCATCCTTGCTCTCCTCGTGCTCTCTCGCGGGATCATACACTAGATCAACTTCACTGGATGTCCCAGCATCTTCACCATTGATCTCACCAATCATGTCTTCTACGTTGAAGGAACAAGGTGTTAAATTATGAGTTTCATCTTGGTTTGAATGTTGTTAAGTTGCTGCATTTTCATCTAACGTAACAGGAATGCTAGTTGGGAAGCATTTTGTTGAGGTGATGCATTTTCATCTAAAGGTAAAGAGGAGGCTGGTTGAGGTGTTTGAACTTCGGTTTGAGTTGACGAAGAAGTTTTCTTATGAAATCTAGGAGATGCTCTTCTTTCCAAACATGGAATCTCTTTAGCTGATGAGGAAGGTTGCTTACGGTTTCTAGACGATGATCTAGTTTGAGGTTTTTTAGGATAAACATTCCTTTTAGGAATAATCTTCTTCCTTCGTCTTGCGTTAGTCTGCGGTGGAGAGTTGATTGGAGTCTGAGCATAATCATGCAGCGCATTGTGTACGCTATTAACCACGTTTGGGGGTTCTACATCAATGTCAGGAGGAATATCAATCCCATGCACCACAAACAACTCAACACAATGATACTTCACTGCAATTTCAGCCATTTGCAGCACCTCCTTGTCTTCATAAACCCTCCTGAGCCCCTCATCCAAAGATTTCTCCGGCAATAAGTAATGTATCTCGTCAATTGTACTATATTGCCCAAATTCTTGAGCTAATTCTTTCAGCCAAAACCAACATAACAAATCAGGGTCGACATCAATGGTTTTAGACTCGCCACCTACATACTCTAATCCATTTGGACCTGACTGAAACGAACCACCATGCCAAAATTTCAGACCTACTTTGTCCATTTTAACCCAAATCTGTTTTCAACATAGAATATCAATACGCAAATCGACGTGCCCTAGCTCTATTGAAATCGAATTCAAATACATAGTACAAAGGATTGAAATTACCTACCACAATCGAGAAAGCCAAAGCAACGTGAAGAATCGCACGTGGATCTGTGAAATTTCACAAAAAAAAATGTAAAAGAGATGAAGTCGCAGTAAAGAAATGAATTTGGTAAATTAAAAAGTAAAAAACCGGCTGTAGCCAGTTGATGGTTCAGTGGGATCAATTTGGGAAGACACCCCCCTTAAACTTGGGATCATTTTTAAATAACGCAAACTTGGAATTAATATGGGCGGACGCGTTAAACTTCAGATTATTCGTGTCAGTTATTCCTAAAATATTTTACAAAAGTTCTTTATTGTTTATGTTATCGTATGACTTATGTATTCTAGTTTAATGACAAATGTAATTTTATCATATTTTACTGATATGGGTATGATGTATATTATTGAAATTTTCATATTCTCATTAGTGATCGAACCAACAAATATCGCTTAATTACAGTTATATTATTATTATAAACTTAAAATTACACAATTAATTTAAACATATAAAATATACGTAAAATATTGGAGAAATTAAAGAGAGCTCTGCAAGTAATTATGGTAGTTTTAAATATGCGTAATTTAAGTTAAATGTGAAATTTTATAATTCAATGCATGATAAATATATTTTACCATTTTGAATATAAGTATTTTAATTTAATGATAAACAAATAAAAAAATTAAACTTGCTGTTGTTATTTTCTGCGATTCATATATCATAATTAGATAAAACAATAAAATTTACCATTTTAGTTGGTACAATAATCGTATTCATATTAAATTATGGTTCTTTAATATCAATTTTAATACTAATTGATCAAATTAATTCAGATAGTTATATTTTGTATTATGTAATGAATATAAATATAAGGACCTGAATATAAAATGTTAGAAGCTAATCAATGAATTATTTGTAGATAATTATAGAAGTTTTAAATATAAACAGTGTATTGTAAAATAATGAGATGTTTAACTAAATAATTTAACCGATAAGTCAAAAGGTAAATATTAAATATCAAGAGAGAATTAAATTGGAGAGGAAGACCTGTAAGGAAAGAGTAAGAAAACCTTCTGCTTTGATATAATATTAGGTTACATCATCTGTTATCCTTCACATCTGGCATTTACGTTATTTAAGCACATATTGGACGCATATTCAGATACAGGCAGCAAATTAATTGAAAACAAGCATGATAGTTGATGAACTATTTTGCTGTGTGAACACTGATTTATAGATTTCTATTATAAAATAGAGCAGTTAGAATAAATAGAAAAATCTACTGTACCAGATGATCGTGCACCTTTATTTATTAAATCGAAACTGAAAATCCTTATATAGTAATAGATGTCAGCAGATGATAAGTCGTACTGAAGTCTCCTGGCCAGTTCCTGATTATTCAAGCTAGAGCTTTCGTAACGTCTACAGACTTGTGATGGTTACTGAATCATGATCTTAAAAGTCCAATTGTTTGCATGTAAATGTCATTTTGCCGAAGTCTTAGTCACTTAAGTGGTGCCAATGCTATATTTGGTAACGTGGAAGTATAATGTATGTGCACTAAGTAGTGCTACTTTGCTGCTTTGCTTAAAAGGAATGTATAATCTGATATTGGGTAACTTTGGGTTCTCCTTTGTTTACCTACTTCACTTACCATGTAAATTAAGTCTTCCCCTTCTTTCTGTTTATGTTTAGCATTAGTAGTAGTTTCGTATGTCATTTTGATATATAGTTGAACTCAACAAGGGGGTGGAAGATTTCATACTCCGAATATTGCTTTCTCAGTCCAGAAATTGCTTCAGGACACCGACATCACAACAGATTCTACAAAAACATATGTCAACCCACATAGTACATATGATACAATCTGTCATTTACCATTCAGAAGTTGATGTTTTACTAGCCCCTTTTGGCTTTTTCCGTAGGCAAGTTCCATGTTGTGCTAGTAGCCATTGCGTTGTTATCACTGAATTATAGAATATGTCCATATTTGAACGTACATTATTGGGATCATGATATATTAATTTATGTCGGGATGGCCGGTCGTGTTATATGAGTACAAAAAGTTAGAAGAAAAAAAATTTATCTTGGTTTGTCATATTCTTTCTTCAGAGGTTTGATCTTAGTTCAAAGCCACGTGATTAGAATTTTTATTAAAATTATAATAAGAAACCAGCCTTTCCACTATAAAATTTGTCATAAATTCAATTCAATTTTTTGTTTGAACTTTAGTTATAAAAAATGTTTTGGTCTTAGTGAAGGTATTAGAATATAATTTTTTTTTTCCTCAGACTATTCACCAAAGCCCTTCTTATTGACTGTCCAAAAAACTCATTCATAAATTCCCTTGTCAGTTAATTACTGTACTGTATAAAACGATCAAAGAGCAAATCATTTGTACTCAAAATCTCCTAGCGTTCTATTCTCAACCAATCAAAACTCTTGGTTTTCATCTTTTTGCAATTAAATCAAAAAGAGAAAGAAGACTTAATCGTAAAAAAATTAAACTCAGGGATCTTGATTAGCTGGAGACAGAAGGATAGGGAATTTTGAGTATAGATGATTTGATTTGCTTTTTTGATCATCTCTTATGATTTCACATCTTTCAAACTTTGGCAACTTCTTGAAATCCCATTCCAAGTTCTTGGAAACAAAACGATTACAATTTGACACATATAATCAAGTATACAAATTCAGTTTAGTCCATCACATTGATAGTCACCACGGATCTTTATTTACTATCCATGAATTACATTGCACAAAAGCAAACAATGAGCCTTGCTTAGGTGGTAAGTTATCATCTTGCTTTGGTAGAGTTTGAGATTTTCAATGACTTTACTGTGTTACAGTGTTGGCAAATAACAACTTTTGTGGTGAACCCGTAGTTTTATACCATGTCTCCGGTAGAAAACAAGTGGCCATATACCTCTATTTGCCTTAATGCTTGGTGCTATTCTAATGCTTTTGTAGCAGATAAGTAAAAAAGATAAATTTCAACGGTTAACACAAAAATCTCACAAACAGCTGTACAAAAGAAATCAGTCGCCGATCTTCCATTCTTCATTCCATTGAAAAGAGACTCTCATATTGTTTCATGGGTACCTTGCGCTGAAGATCATTATTTGTTCTTCCTCTTTGCATGACTTTTATTTTTGCAAAGAACTAACATATATGTTATCTTTCTTGTCCTTAACGCTTTACTTGGTAAAAATATTTTGTTAGCATCACCTATATCCTACTTGGCATCATATCGTCATCCTTGTCCATCGACGTAGATGATGATGACCCAAATCCTGAAACTGAATGGATGGCGATAACACTGTCAGCCTGAGGATCTGAATGGTCTGAACCTTTGATTACAGTTTTACGGCATAGTGGGCAGTTTACATGGGACTTGAGCCACATGTCTATGCAGAGGGCATGAAACAGATGGCAACAGCTATGCAGAAGCTTGACTTCTTCACCATCATGAAACTCACCAAGGCAGACAGAGCAGCATTCTGTGTTTCCATGGCCGCTAGTTCCATTGTAGACGGATGAAGCAATGGATTTGATAATATGGTCATCAAGACCCCCTGTTCTTACTTGACACGCATAATGAGCCGTGTCGTCATTATCATCAGTGTTATTTTCATGGTTTGTGGTTTGAATGGTTATGATAGTGCTTCGTGCCAAAGTTGAGGGAGTCGGATGAAGGGGTACATCGTCATGGTGGGCATCCCTACGACAACTGCAGCGTATGATGGCTAACACAATGAGAACGAAGACAGTGGTTATCAAGGTGGCAACTATAGCCGCAGTTTGTTGATTATTGCTGTCTCTGTTGTTGTCAAAACTATAATTTGGCTGAATGGGAGGAAGTGGAGGGAAAGGAGGAAGTGGTGGAAGATCAATACAATTAGGATAATAAAAGCAGGAAGTGGAACAGTTACCAATAGCACATGGTGAAGCCATGATTGTGGAGAGGAGAGGGGAGGGAATGGTGTATGCTTGATCGATCCCTCTGTTTTGCATCAGTTCCTCTCTTTAGATAAAGTTGAGGTTGGCTACAGTGTGTTGTTATCAATCCATCATTGAATATGTCAATATTTTTGGATTACTGTACTATTTTCCTTATAATATCTGGATTATAATATGATAACTATAAGGATGTTTTGTCATGTTTTGTGAACACAAACCTTGCAGTAATGTATTTTTGTTAACCTCTTATCTAGCAGAGTATGTCAGTTAACATATGAAACAACAATGCTAGAAGGCTCGGTAGTAAGAACCGCATAAATACATCAACGGCTTGGATAAGATCATCCTCTGCGAATCAAAGGCCCTCTAAAATCCGCTGCATGGTTCACTTTCAGGAATTACAGCCACATTTGCCTTGAATTCGGAATTAATTAGAAAAAGTGGAAAGGCAGTTTGACTGGAAATTGTAATTGATAGAACTGAATCATATTCTGTACAATAACTTGGTCATATATTTATATAAGTATATATGACTGTTAACGTCCCACTTGGGAATGTAATAAAAGAAAGCAAACGTTCTGGGCCAAGCCCAATTATACATTGTAATAAAGAGATAACTCAAGAATATCAGCCGCACTATCATATAACTTTTAATACCCCCTCTCAAATTAGATTTTCGTATCCACGAGAAACCCTAATTTGCTCCGGCGGCTTATCCAAAATCGCCCCTCTGATGCTTGAAGATGGTAGATCTGAGACTCAAGCACATCAAAAGGGCTTCATCATGTGAGATTGATCGAGATTAGGCTTGATCGGCTGTATAATCATCTCTGGAAGCTTTGCTCTTGCCGATCCTCGTCAGGTTGTATGATTCCTTTAATTTTCAGCTCCTCTCTAAGTCTCGCAAGGTTTTTTGCTGATAACGCCTTAGTAAATATATCTGCCTTTTGATGAAAGCTTGGTACATAGTTAATTTGTAGTTTCCCCTGTTGCACAAGCTCACGTACGAAGTAGATATCAATCTCTATGTGTTTTGTCTTTGCGTGTTGCACTGGATCTGATGACAAATAGATAGTGCTTTGGTTATCACACCATATTATCGGCTTTTTCACAGTAAGCAAGTTTAATTCTTTTAAAATTGACTGTAGCCATAGGATTTCAGCTGTAGTGCTAGCCACACTACGATATTCGGCTTCAGTACTGGATCTGGATATCGTAGTTTGCTTCTTTGAACACCAAGATATGAGATTGTTTCCAATATAGATACAGTATCTTGTTACAGACTTTCTGTCATCACTGTCTGCAGCCCAGTCTGAGTCACTGTAGGCTGTAATATTTAGGTGATTGCTTGCTGTTAGAGTCGGTCCAAAGTTATTTGTGTCTTTAAGATATCTGAGTATCCTCTTCACAGCTTTCCAATGCTCGTCCAGAGGTCTCTGCATAAATTAAGAGACTTTATTAACGCTAAAAGCAATATCAGGTCGTGTTATAGTGACATATTGTAATGCCCCTACAACACTTCTGTACTGTTTTATATTGTTAATGGCTTCTCCCCTGTTTTTAGAATAGTGCTAATTGGAAATCATTGGTGTTGGTTGGGGTTTGGCTTCATTCATGTTAGTTATGAGTAGTAATTTGGAAATATATATTTTCTGACACAAATGTATTTCTGAATTTGACTGTCTAGTAACCTCAATTCCTAAGAAGTGAGTAACCTCTCCTAGATCTTTGATAGAGAATTGCTTGTGTAGAAACTCAGTTAGATGTTTGACTTCATCCTCACTGCTACCTAAAATAATTAAGTCATCAACATATATAAGTATGTATACAGTAGAAGCATTATTATTTTTAAAGAATATGGTTGAGTCAGATTTTGTTGCATGATATCCCATTGAATTCAGAGTTCCTTTGAGTTTCTGAAACCAAACTCTAGGAGCTTGTTTAAGCCCATATATTGCCTTCTTTAGCTTACAAACTTGGTTTGTACCTTGAGTAAATCCTTGTGGCTGCTGCATGTATATTTCTTCCTGTAACTCACCATTCAAAAAAGCATTATTCACGTCAAGATGTTTAATTTTCCAGTTATTATTTAGAGCAATAGTGAATATGATTCTGATAGTTGAAGGCTTCACAACAGGAGAAAAAGTGTCACTAAAGTCAAAACCATATTCTTGTGTGAAGCCTTTAGCTACCAGTCTTGCCTTGAATCTATTTATTGAACCATCTGGATTTTTCTTGAGTTTGAAGGTCCATTTGCAGCCCACTATATTTTTATTTTGAGGAGAATGAACTAATTCCCAAGTATTGTTTTTAATAAGAGCATTATACTCCTCCTTCATGGCAACTCTCCAATTTTTGTCTTTGACAGCTTGGTTGTAATCAACTGGCTCATCTTGGCTGGTAGTAGCAGCATAAATTTTTGGTTTGAAAATTCCACTTTTGGCTCTAGTCACCATGTGATGGGTTGGCTGCTTGTGTGGAGAACTTTGTGGTGAGTTTGATTGATTAGTCTCATTTCTAATTGTATTTTCAGTCTCACTTGCCATGACACTTTCAGGTCTGGCTGATGATTCTTGATCATTACAGTTGTTTTCAGTGCTAATATTCTGATTTTCCTCTGTTGCAGGTTGTTCGATGGCGGGGCTGGATGTTTCAAACTGATGCTGATCTTGCCATTCTGTGGTGTCTTCAATGTTAGTTTGAACACCAGCAGCCTCATTTCCACTTTGTCTTTCCTACAGGTCATGAATGATTGGCAATTCAGGTATGATCACTTTAGGATTGTACACTTTCTTTGAAGCTTTTAGCTCAGGGTTTTTGTATGGATTTTTTTTTTCATCGAAAATGACATGCCTACTTATGAAGATCCTACCATTTGAATCAATGCACTTATATCCTTTCTGATTAGTGCAGTACCTAATAAAAGTACATGGTTTTGATTTGTAATCAAATTTGTTGGAGTTGTATGGCCTTAGGTGTGGGAAACATAGGCAGCCATATGTTTTAAGATTATTATAATCTGGCTTAATATTATATAATTTTTGTAATGGACCGATTCCCCCTAAAACTTTGGTAGACATTCTATTTATTAAGAATACTGCTGAGTTAAATGCCCCAGACCAGAATTTTAGAGGTAGTGAGGCTTGAGCAAGTAATGTTAAGCCAGTTTCAACTATATGCCTATGTTTTCTTTCAACTAAACCATTCTGTTCAGATGTGTCGGGGCATGTTATCCTATGAACTATACCCTTTTTCAGAAAGAAACTGCTAAGTGGTCTAAATTGAGTACCGCCATCTGATTGCAAAATCTTAACAGTACTGTTAAATTGGTTTTCTATCATTCTAATGAAGTTTTGAACAGTACTGTAAGTATCAGACTTAGATTTCAGTGGATATAACCAAGTATATCTAAAATTAGCATCCACAAATGATATATAAAATCTATATCCAAAATCAGTGCTTATTGGGGCTGGATCCCATAAATCTGTAGCAATTAACTCAAATGGTTTAGTGTATTTGGTAGCAGAATTAGAAAATGGCAATTTGTGGCTTTTCCCCATTTGACAAAATGTACAAATATAGGGTAAATTTGTATCATTGAAGGGTATTTTGTTATCAAGAAGAACTTGTTTAACAACTTTAGCACTTGGATGACCTAATTTGGAATGCCATAGTTCAAATACAGATAGTGAATCAGTTTGACTATTTAGAACAGACATATTACATGTAGAATTGACATTTGCATAATCATTTCTACTATTAAAATTGAATTTATACAGTCCCTTTACTGCATCACCCTGCAAAAGTATATCTTTAGTTAGTATATCTCTAACTAAGCAGTATTTTGGAAAGAATTCAAAATAAATGTTGTTGTCATTAGCAAACTGTGACACACTTATCAAGTTCTTCTTGATTTTTGGTACCCTTAGTAGATTATGCAAGAATAGTTGCCTTTTTCCCTTAATGCTACCTTTACCAATGTGAGAAATATTAATACACTTACCATTTCCCATTGAGATTGACTGATTACCTTTATATTCTCTATTACCGAGGTTGAGATTTTCCAGATTGTTTGTTATATGATTGGTAGCTCCAGAATCTGGATACCAGCTATCATCATTGATATGTTCAGCCTTGGCACATTCAATCTGAGTTCTTGAAGATTCAGGTTGGATAGTATCACCTTGAGCTTGAGCAATGTTGGCTGAGGGATTGGATCCTTTTGGATTCTGATTTACAACATAGTTGGCATTAAATCTGAAAAAGCATCTTGGGGCTGTGTGACCCATCTTTTCACAGATTTAGCACTTTGGCCTATTACCAGTATTCGACCATCTGCCTCTGTCTCTACCACGGGTAGTGGGACCTCCTCTTTGGAAGGTTTGATCTATCTTGTTATTTTGATTCTTGTTTTTAGTATTACTGCTAGCATAATTGACAGTATATTCACTTTCTTGTGACTTCTTGCTTTCAATTCTTGCTTCATGTGATAAAAGTATAGCATGAACATCATCGATGGATGAAAACTGTTTTTGTGATGCTATTATTGCTTCCACAACTTCATATTCTTCACTAAGACCATTCAATATACTGAGAATTTGTTCAGAATCTGAAAGTTTACTACCAGCAACATCTAACATATCACATATTGACTTTATTTTGGATAAGTATTCTCTCATAGTTACTCCTTCTTTTCTTATTTTCTGGAGTTGCCTTTTGTAGAACATAACTTTTAAATAAGATTGAGTATTGAAAGATTTTTCCAAAGTCTGCCATATTTCATTGGCAGATTTACACACGATAACTTGTGGCAAGAGATTTTGACTAATTGATGATAACATCCATGAGCTAATAAGTCTATCTTGCCTATAGTAGTTACTGTATTCTTCATTGGGTACGATGTTGTTTTCTTGATCCGTGATAAACTTTGGAGGGATCGAGATTGTTCCCCTTACATATCCTTCAAGACCGTACCCTTCTATAGTAGTTTCGATCTGTAGCTTCCACAACAAGTAATTGTTTTCATCCAGTTGTGCAGTAATTAATTGAGATTTTGGACTAATCACCAGTTTTGTTAGGTTGTTAGGAGGAGCACCTGAATTTGTTGAGCTGACAGAGGATGCAGATGATGCAGATGTACCAGTGTTGTTGGCCATGATAAAAAAAATCAGGAAATAAGTGCAAAGGGATCAAGAATTGTGAATTGAGGTTCGAAGGAGGTTGATGAGGCTGCAACTGCTGCAATCAAGAACTTGGAAGTGATGAAAAACAAATCTGATCCAGGTTCTTATGGTAAGGCACAGTTGAGTCTTGTAATTTCTTGATAATTTTGATTTGAATTCTTGAATCTTTCTTTGCAACAACCAATAACCGTCGAGTTGCAGCCACAAGTTGTACAGAGGCATGACACAATTTGATGCAGCCGTGTATAACTTGTTATGGCATGACACCGATAGAAAATTGGTTGATCTTCTTCAATGATGAAAATACTCTGAGAAGAAGATATTCAACACAAATGATGAGGCTTCTCTGATGTGTTGTATGGATAATATGCAGCAATGAAGAAAAAATGCCGTTAGGCAGAATTACAGCTATGATACCAAATTAGAAAAAGTGGAAAGGCAGTTTGACTGGAAATTGTAATTGATAGAACTGAATCATATTCTGTACAATAACCTGGTCATATATTTATATAAGTATATATGACTGTTAACGTCCCACTTGGGAATGTAATAAAAGAAAGCAAACGTTCTGGGCCAAGCCCAATTATAAATTGTAATAAAGAGATAACTGAAGAATATCAGCCGCACTATCTTATTACTTTTAATAGAATTGGAAGGAAAAATTGTTACCAACAACCGCATTTGCCTTGAATATTCAGGAAGGATTCAAGGGACCAATCATTTATTCGAAATTGGTCTCGGGCGCTGAAAACATTAGCGTGCTAAGTTAAGGCATTGATTTGTTCATCGTCCTACTTAGCACGCTAATAAAATCGGCGCATTACAATATGATGCTAATTTTTTCGACGCTCTATTTCTCCTCCCTTCTTACAACTCCTAAAGATAAAAAAAACTGATCGTTTTCACCTCTATCGATTATAAAACAGTCATATTATCTTCTGACGGCTATAAAACGGGAATATTAAAGCTATAACGGTTATATGTTCAACCATAAATTACCAACTTCCACACATTCAAAATCACAACACAATTTCTCTTTCTTTCTATCTACTAATTGAAACATAAAATTGTGTTCACCTTTTGGAGAATTTTCACATCCGACGATGTCCGAAAGCCATTATTACGCAAACAACACGGAGACCGACCTAGCTACTCCTCCAAGCAAACAATCAACTTTTCCATGGACAAGCGAGGAGGACTACGATCTATGCAACATCTACTGTCATTTTTCACATTATTCGGTTATAGGGAACAAAAAATCAGGCATTAAGTCCTAAAAAATAAATAAAGAATGCATTCAACGACAAGCATCTTGAAAGCACACAAACGGTGTCGGCGATTCAAAGTAGATTCAGCAAAATAAATCGTCAAACGTCATTTTATAAAATAAATAAAGTCAATCCTAGTGGCATGGGAGGTGAGGAATAGTGGTATGTTTTCTATAATACGTAGGTTAGTAGTTGAATAATTATTATTTAAGAAACGTTTTCATGTTTTGTTGTCAGAAACGAATCGCAAACGAGGAGTTTAAGAAGTTGTTCGCTAGAGAAAATATGATGAAAAGACCACATTATTATCCGTTCTTGAATTGTTATGATCTTCTTACCAGTCAATCAAATGGAACTCTGATACTGCCAAGAGCCTACACGATGTTCAAACTTCTGCAAAGAGAAAGAACAAAGCTTCAAAATCTACTTATTCGTCTAGTCCTGGAGAGTCATCGGGAAAACATTCTCCATTTCAGGGGAAAATCTACTTGCCGAGTTCACTCAAACACTTGATGAATATTATAGACATGAGGGAGTCAAAGCTGCAAAAAAAAAAAGTTGATGTTGTCGTGGATGCAAAAGTCAATGCCACCCGTGCAGTACACGAGCATAGACATCATGATAGAGCTTTGCAAGCTCAGAAGAAAATAGACATAATGAGCAGGTTTGTTAATCTTGAGCAGCAGAAGTTGCTAATTCAAATATAGGAGTTAGCCTTTAGACAACACCAATAGGCTATGGAACAACAAAGAGAAGAGAAAGAAATAATGGCCAAAGACTTGACTGGAATGGATGACTATGAGAAGAAATATTGGATGGAGACTCAAACAGCGGATTCTTACGTTAAAGTTATCTCAATTGTGGTTCGCTCTTTTGTTTCCTTTGTACCAGCTTCTTAATTTTCAATGTAGTAACTTTATAATTTCCATTATAGTAACTATTTACTTATCAATGCAATGCATGTTTGAGTTATTTTGCTACTTCTGCCATTATATGTTAACATTAGATGATTTAATACTAGCTTCTTATCATTAAAAATAAAAAGATTAAGCTCACGATTTTTTTTCTTAATGAAGTACTAATTCATAAATACTACGTAATTTCATACAACCATCACAAGTTCATACAAGCATACATCAACATAAAACCATTATAATAGCTAATTTTCCTTGTAGCGGTTCCATATATGATCCATAAGATCTTTATGTAGCCTATTATGGAGTTGTGCATCTCTAAACGGAATCTGGTGGTCTAAATGAATGGTTAATGCCCCTTATGTTATATGGGTGTTGTCTCGGAATACATCCGGTATGGTGGTTGCGAAGCACCTTCGTATTTGTAGTGTCGTTACCCATCAGCTATATCTCTTTCATCTTTAATGATCATGTTATGTAGAACAATGCAGACAAACATGATTGTAGACATTTTTTTTCCTAGACCACAAACGACATGAATTACTGGTCATTGCAAATCTAGACTGTGAAACGCCAAAAACTCGTTCTACATTTTTCTTTGTCTCTCCTGCATCGTAGCAAATTTTGCTTGTTACGGTTTTAAGAGATTTAGACATGTTTTAACAATGGTGCTCCATTTCGGGTAAGTGTCACCACCTAAGTAATAACCAAGATTGTAAGTATTTTGCCCAATAGTGAATGTTATGGAGATACCTGACCTTGAGCTAGATTATTGAACATATGAGATATTTCTATAATATTTAAGTCTATAACATTTAAGTCAGGATAACATGTGGAGCTAATTAAGTGGCTACAGTATCCAGTCATATTCAGTGTTAGGATACAGACTTTAGCAACCATATTTAAAGAAAGTTATTGTCAGGTCGCATTTGTGACTGTAGCTAACGTTACAAGATATTCTTTGCCTTGCTAGCTTTCAGTCATTTTAATTACTAAATAATTCTTACTACTTCTACTTTATATAGAGTAATATAAAGAAATTACAAGTATATTGAAGTTAAAGATGCATAACTCTAAGTTCGTACATAGTTAAAACACACAAATCTTGCGTTGGACAAATGTTGATACAATATCATTCTTAACACCCGTAAATTATACATTGGAAACAACCAATTGCATAGTAAACGGTAGCAACCAACAAGCATTTCATTTTTAATTGCAACATTTATCCTCTTCAAGCGAGCATTTTCAGCTTACATCTCAAGTGCGTATTGGACCCCCCTTTTCGGGTGCGGTGGATCGATCCAAACAAAAAATTTACAACTATACTTCCTTTGGCGTGTCCTTGCATCAATAAACATTTTGCAGCCTTAAAAGCTGATAGAGTTAGGGATATACCCTAGGGGCAATTCTATAATTTATTGTGAATTAATTAACTTTGAAATCAATTCTCATTCGAAATAAAGGTGTTTCTTCTTTCTGTTATATATTTGTTATAATGTGTTATAAATAGTTAATATTTAATTAAAATATATTTAATAGAAAATCCTTGAATGGTATGCTTGTGATAGTAACTAAAAATAGTTGTAATCATGAGTATCACATCACATTGTTACAAAACACATCATTTTAAATGTTCCTAGTCAAGTTGCATTTGTTGGATCTAGATTAACACTAAAGGGGGAGAATATGATTTATAGAAAAATAAAACACAGAATAATTTAGATATTGCAGAGAAAAAGAATCACACACAAGATTTACCCATCTTCGGTAAAACCCTTCCAAATGCTGCATTCCTAAGATTTATACTGGGTATTAAAAAACAAATTCTCGCTTATATTGCGACACACGCTACTGTTCTATTCCTAAGCTTAAAATTTTGACATGACTTAAAATCCTAAGTAGTGATTTTCTTAACTACAAATACCTATAGTTAAATCTCCCTAGTTTAAAATTAAACTAGTAAACAAGTGAATCAATTTCAAAAAAAGAAAAAAAAACTCAATACAAAAAAAAATAGACCTTAAAATAAAAGACACATATAAGAAAGAAATAGCCCTTTGTTTTTCTTTATAAAATTTCGTCCGCCTTCTTTTGTCAGTGGTGTCTCCAAATTGCGAGCTAGGGGTTTGATCGGCTTCAAAAAATTCGTGGCTAATGATTCAATCTTCAAGCAATCTTCGAATTGTTGTATGCAATAAGACTTCAGGAACTCGATCCCCAAACTCTCGCTTGATTAAACATTGTAAGATTTCTGAATTTTTGATTGAGTACTTGAATTGTTCTCTGTGAATTAGGATAAATTTTGCCAATGAGGAAACAAGTGTATTTATAGGGTTTTCTTACCTTAATCCTCTGATTTCAAAATACGACTTGCATTGTTTGATTTTGTGAATTTATGGAAATCTTCGATTTGATTTTCTGGCCCTTGAAATCTAATTTTAATTTCTGGAAAGATTTTTAACATGAATTTAATTGTTTCTAGAAAGGATTTTCTTCGAATTTATTGAAAACACATTTGTGTGATGAATCTAGTCTTGTTTTTAGCCTTCTATGAATCTGGTGAATTGATTGTTTTCCAAAACATTTGTTCTTCAATTAACTGATGAAATCTTTCCTGTAATCTGTGGTGCATCTGGTCGATTACTTGTGCTTTATGAAATGTAGAATTGATTTGCAAAATCTTGGTTGCCTATTTTGACACATGCCAGCAAAATAAGGAATAATTTATTTCAATTTCTTCGAATCGGTGGATAAAAAAATCTTTTATTCCTTTGGTTAATTTGATCATTTCTTTTGCAGTTAAACACATTTCTGTGATTACATGAAAACTACACATGTACTCATGACATGAATATTTTCAGAAAAATTATTTGGTACACATATGTTTGTGTATATACACATAAGTTTGTGTATACAAATTTTATTCTCCCTTGCATATTTGTTAACCAATCTGACCTGAGTTCTCTGATCATCCTATTTGCTTGCACTTGCATTTTTAAGTCATGTATTGTTGCATGTATCATGCCCATGCACATCCATGCCCTTGTGATACTTGCCAATCTGGCTCGACTGTGTGTATGTAGCCATGCAATTTCGCCATGCAATTTCACTTGTCCACTTGAAACTTTCAACTGAGACCTGCATGCGTGTGTATGTAAAATCAGTTTCTGTGTGCCACTGGTATGTGCATTTTGGTCTTTGCCTTGCCATGCTTAAACTTTGCACATGTTGGAGTGTTTATGTCTTGACCTGGCATTCTGAAATATATCTTCTTGCTGCCATTGTTTACATTCATTTTACCTTGTGTCATATGAGTTTGTAACTGCCTTGATCCTGGCTCTTTGCTTGTGGCTGACTGTGTGAAAGCAGAGATAAGTATGTGTACTGACTCATGTTTTTCTTCCTACATGTATACACATGTTTAAGTCAGTTTCACTTTTTCTCTTGTCCTCTCTTGAAATGCTTGTTTCATTGCTTATGCACTTTGTTATATTTGTCTGGCTTGAATTGTAACATTTGTTTGTGCTTGAACTGCCTTGTTGCAACTTGTGAGTCACTTGAATTTGCATACCCAGTTTTTTTTGTACATGCTGCCATGTTGAATTTGAGGACATGATCTTGACTTTGTATTTCTGACTTTAAGTTGTGCTAAAATCTTGCCTATGTACATGCAAGTTGCTATGTTATTCACGTATACATACATGTATATACATAAATATGTGTGTGTATATATATATGTATTGTTTATGAGTGCTGCCAGAAATATTTTTACCATGCTAAATTTGAATTTTTGACCAAAATTGCCCCTGTATGCTTGAAAAAATATGTGTATATACATACATATATGTGTATGCATGTATTGTGCACAGCCAGTTTATATATGTGAGCACTAGAGGAATTGTCTACCTTGTGATATTTATAGTGAATCACTATGAATATCACAAGTTGTCTAGACACAGATGGATGTGCATATAAATCAGACCAAGTCAGAAAAATGATGAGAAACACACCTGAAAAATTTGAGGTAAATAAAAATTAAAAAAAAAAAAATATTTTTTCTTAAATTTATATTTGTTTTGTTCTAGTTTACTCTCTGTGTTTTTCTGAGACAGGTTTGCAGATGACCGGGCAAGATCAGAAGAACAAGAAGATACAATAAGAGCGAACAGATGTATGTGAGTGTGAGAGTGTAACCAAGTGAGAGAATTTTTTTAGTGATGATCATATGTAGTAGCTGATGTAATGTTTGAATGTATAAATGAGAATTCTGAAAAAATGTACTATTCTGATTGTGAAATAAAATTATTTTTGAACAATAAGTACTTGTGTGAATATTTAAATTCGATGTAGTAGTATTATCAGTCAAAAATAAATTTTATTATGTATGATATGAAGTAAAAAACAGTACAATTATTCGAACATATTCATGAAATAGAACATGTTTGTTATCATCAAACAAAAAATGACGTATACAACAGCATCGAGACTGGATATCGATGTATCCATTGAGATTAGAGTATGTTACACTCTACAAATGTTGGTCAGTGCATTAGTCATGACTGTTGGGGACACCTAGGGGTTATGAACTAATAGTTATTGGATAACTATAGAGCAATTCTATCGATAATTTTTGTTGGTTAGTATAACTAAGGTCAAACAGAAATATCGATGTGATCTATAATTTACATAGTTCTTTTGACTTGAGAATACTGTTTAATAAAAGGCTCCGTTGTGATTCTAGTCAAATCATGGTACATCGTACATTGAGTGACTATAGTTGGGACGAGTGAAAGTATTTTAAGTGAAGCACTGTTCAAGATAGGATAAGTCTCCTCAGTTATATGAGGTTAGTATGACGGTCAACTAGAGTCAACCTAAACTCAAAATCTCTGGCCAGAGTAGTTTGGTTAATAATAATTGTTATTGTTAAACCATAGACTTTGTGTTAAAGACTGAGATATTAATGATGATGGTTTTGATGACACCGACCTTGTTTCAATTATCACTATTATAAAATATATACTAACACTATTTTCTAGAATATATATATATATATGTGTGTGTGTGTGTATGTGTGTGTGTGTGTGTACAGGAATCTATTTTGGTGCTTATCATCGACGACTATACAGTTAATAGAATCAAGATTTCAAAGTAGAAGAGTTCAAGTTTCAAGACTAATGAGTATCAAGAAATCAAGAGTTCAAGAATTATAAAGTAAATGTGTCTAGATATTCTGTTAAAACTCCAGTCAACACTTGGTTCTGATTTCAAATCTAATTCTCATTTTAAATTTAAATTCTAATTTCAAACTTTCTTTCAAAATAAATTCAAATTTACTTACTTGTTTTGAAATCTAGTTTTTAAAATGATTTCAAAATCACTTCCTATTTATAAATATATACTTCTTTTTCCTGAGAAATATTTTAACTCTTGAAATTTATTTTAACTCTTGTTTTTAGAATATTACATTTTTGACTTAAGTTTTACGTACAAGTTTATTACAAATTTTATTATAATTACTTATATTTTCGAATTCCTTGTCTATATTAAGTTTTAATATATTCATAGTTTTATATTTATACTTCCATATTATTTTATATTTAGTTTCTTAAATATTTTTATTACATCTTCATATGGGTTTTAAAATATATTTTACTTTAATAGAATGTTTTAAATAAAGGAATATAGTTTGTTTTAATTCTGAATTCACCATACTATATTTAAACATTATTTACTTTGTTTTAAAATTCATTTTTTATTTTGTACTAGCATATGTTGACATATGAAAAGTGCTATGTCGACATACAAGTCGTTAGTTGGTTTTTAAAATTTTGAAAAGAAGTGTCTTTTGAATTCAAATCTTTTCTCGAAGGTTGTGACAGTTGGAAACCTATAAACACCTTCCAGAATTCGTATTTTTTAATCACTTTTCATCACCTTCTTCTTCTCTAAACATTCCACCATTATTATACTTAATTTATTAACTTTCTACAATTATACTCTGCCGATTTCAGTAGAAATCATATCATTCTTCTTCTCTTTCAGTTCTAAATAAAAATATCTCCGAATTCAAGTGCTACTCAAGAGTTGTAGGCTATTTGTAATCAAAGATATAAAAATAAACTCCTATCGAGTTAATACCACAAAAAATGATAAGGGAAGGGTGTGGTCATATCCTGTTTAAAGTGACTGGGTGCGATTGTGTCCTGGAAATCGATTGGGTATAAAGTTGTGGCTTGTAAATCAACCAAGTCTCACTGTACTTGGAATTAGTTGAGGAATGCCCTTTCAGCCCTCAAATCAAGGATTGTAATTGAATATTGATGAATAAAAATCTGCATCAACCCAACATTGTATGGGACTGGACGTAGGGGAGTCCTGAACTAGTGTAAAATCCGGGTGTGGCTTTTCCTTTTATTGCTTTTACTTTTATTATCCACGTTTCGTGATTGATTCTGTGTTTGTTAAGATCTATGATCTACATACTGTGTTGTTTAATCTAAAAAGATTTCAAGAAATTAATAAATTCCATAAAACACTATTCACCCATCTAGTGTTTAACTTGCCTTAAGATCCTTCATCTGGATCTCCAACAATTTGATATTAGAGCATTGGTTTTCAAAGTTTTCATAATCGGAATTTTGAATAGTTTAAATGGCAACCAACACTGGAATTGTCAATAATTGTAGTACAAGTAACTACCTTGTGACACCGCTATTTAATGGCAGTAATGTAACACCCCACACTTTTCTAAGTCCAGATTTTGATAAAAATCGAAACTCGAACACAACCAAGCTTGTAGCATGTAAATCTGGTACATGCAAATAAATGAGCATGAACATAACTATAGTATGATAAAAATAACTCATAGAGGAAACAAAATAGGATAGACTAGTATTAATTCAAATAACTACCTTGTAAAGTTGAGTTACTGTAACACCCCACGTCCATTAATGTCACTCACAAAGGGAATGCATTAACTTCCATGGAGATTTTAAGTGAATACAGAACAAAAAAATTACAACAAGACAAATAATAAGTAGTACTTGGAAATCTAAAACTTCATTTTATTGCAGTGGAATTTAAACATGTTTATTACATCATAAAACCATAAATCAGAGTCAAGTACAATATCCATCTTGATAAACAAAATACATAATCCCATTACATAAATAGCCATAAAAAAAAGATAACAAGCTGGACTTTACTTCAACGGTCCAAGCTTTCCAAAGAGAGATGAAGCAATCCAATCAAACTCCACTAGAGTTGGGCCCAACCTGAGGACCTGGAGGGGGAAAAAAGGATAGAAATGGAGGGGGGTCAGACATAAAGTCTGGCGAGTATGATAATTCTAACAATACTATTACCAAAATAACTAAACTAAGGCATAAGCTGGAAAACAAGGAAATGTCTATGAACTATTGGGTATGGAAGAGCAGATAAAGATAACGTTAAAGCGCACCTAATTACTAACGAATAATTACTACACTGCACCGCACCAGTCACCCTAAAGGTTGATCCCGCTTGCTTCACACAAAAACTATATAAATAACCTTGCGTACCCCTAGCTGACTTTATAGGTGCCGTCTGCCCTTATCTCCACTAGGTGTACCCCACTACCCACTTGCGATCGGCTCCCTACTCGTAGATACCCGTGCTGGCCCCACAGTGGGGTGTATCACTCCCCTAAAGTGGCAACCCGATACAACTTGAGAATGCACGGCTTATACCTACACGATGCAACAACGTCTTACCTACCAGCCCGGGTCCACACACGCATATGAAACCCGTTGGACTTGCGTTGCCGCCGCCACCCCGTTTGGCCTCTTATAGTCAAGCCCATTATGCGTGTCCCGTCCTCGACTTGGGTCGAGCCCACAAAGATACGTTTGGGTTACTGGTTGAAATGGGCCCCCACAAGCTACCCACCTAAGCTTGTCCACTAGTACATCCCACTTAACCCTCTTAGTCATGTTCATTTACATGTGTGTTTGGTTAAGTCTTACTAATCGTATTTCAAATGCCACTAAAGGCAACCACTAGATTGCTCATGCCACCCAAGGCACCTACTTAACCCCCATGTCCCACCTTACATGTTTATCTGGTTAAGTATTTCTTAATTCATTCAGGCCATAACCTCATAAAGACCCCTCACATTAGACTGGCATTTATGGCAGCTGGATTTGCCGGGCGGGTCCGGGCAGTCTTACACCATAAAAGAGTCTAACCTCGTGTCTTTACAACTGTTATGCTTTAATTTGGGCCTAGGACCTCTCACATTGGGCTGACATTTGTGACCACTGGATTTGCCGGGCGGGTCCGGGCAGGTTTACGTCACAAACGAGTCCAACCTCGTGTACTAAGCATTGATTATCACTTATAATCTTTTACCCCAGTTTTAATAATTCCCTATTCAAATTATTAATTAACTCAAATTTTAAATGATGCCCATAATTGACTCAATTATGGTCATCCACTCATGGCATGCAAAATCATATCAATTGCACCCCAACTTCTTATTATTGAATCCTTAATATCGTCCCTACCCCACGTCATACGTTCGCTTATTCAACGCAAAGTATACGTTAGACTCGAATAGTCTAATTCATAGCACAAAGATAAATTATCACAACATATAGACAAATAAAATAAATCTAATCATAATAGGGGTGAAACTTGCATAGGACTACACATGTTAAGGATCTAAAGGTGTCAACTTGTTAAATGTCACAATTTATATGATATGATCATAACCCAAATTCACGTATAAACTTGCATATGGGGTTTTATGCAACATAATTATTGTGTGAACTAGCATAGCATTCACATATGTCATAGCATAATTCTAGATGTCATATTTCTAGATCTAAATAGATGTCATGGCATATGTTCATAACCTTTACTAATAAACCTAAACTTGCATATGTGACTTGTCATATAGATCAACATAGCCCAAATAATATCAATATTATGATTTGATTAACATGAACTAATTAGCATAGACAATAACATCATGACTTTATAACATGTATGATTCATCACAACTTAGCATAGAAAATTACAACCTATACAATATCATCATAGCATGACTTACAGCATATAGGATATCATCATCACATATCATAGGATTTACAACATACATGATAGCATAAGGTTTACAACAACATATATGACAATCCACATCATTCACTTATAATCCATTCATAACTTAATCTAATTAGTTTAATAATAATCTTGTTAAGATCATCATACTCACAATTGGAAGAGAAAGAGAGTCTTGATTTGCTTTAGAGTTGAGTAGAATTAGGGTTTTGATTAGCTTTTCTTCCTTCTTAGTTGGCGGCGGCTACACTGAGTTCCATGGCGGTGGTATGACGGTGGCTATTCTATTTTTCATGTGAATTAGAGTGAGAGACTACCTAGGTATTTATAGAGTTTAGGATTTATTTAGACCGTTAGATCAACTCAGAACTAAACTGAACCGTTTAATTTGCCAACTCTGCCCTAAAAACACATCAGCCAAACCCTAGCCGCCTGGACAGGTCAACACCCAGGTCGACTGCCCAGTCGACCTGGAGGGGGGGGTGTCGACTGCCCAGTCGACTCCCCAGTCGACCTGGGGTGCTGGGCGGGAATTTTTCCGCCTAGCCTGTTTGACTTCGAATTTTGAATTTTAAATTTCTGAAATCTGTTTTGAATTTTCTGAAACTTCCGATGGCCATAACTTCTTCATACGAAGTCCAATTTACGCAAACTCGGACTCTATTTCAACCAGAATTCCGAGACGAACACAATGGCTCAACCCGTTTCCCACAATTCTCACGTTTGAGATTAGTTATTCTTTAATTTGTGAATATTAATATTAACAGAATTACGGGGTGTTACTGTAACAACCCGTATTTTCAATAACCTGTTATAACATAAATCGAGGCAGAATTTAATTCAAAAATCTGAATCAAGGGAAACGGGCTATACCATTGCGTTCGTCTCGGAAAAATACGCGAAATAGAGTCCGAGTTTTCGAAAAACGGAGTCCGTATGGCCCAGATATGGCCCGTCAAAGTTTTCAGAAAATTCAAGGTTTAAAATCAGATTTAAATTTAAAGAATTGGGCCAGCTGGGCCAAGGCGGGAAAAATCCCGCCAGGACCCCATGTCGACAGGCCTGTCGACAGGGGTCTTGGCATGTCGACTGCCCTGTCGACAGCCCTGTTGTAACACCCCGAAAATTCTATAACTGTGAAATTCATGAATTAAAGTATAATCAAATTCAAATCAAAGAACTAAGGGAAACGGGATACGCCATTGCGTTCGTCTCGGAAAAATACGCGAAATAGAGTCCGAGTTTTCGAAAAACGGAGTCCGTATGAAGAAGATATGGCCTTCGGAAGTTTTGAATTAAATTTAAAATTCAAACAAAATAAAATAATAATTTGAAATAGGGCCCAATGGGCCAGGCGGATAAAACACCCGCCCAGCCACCCAGGTCGACTGGGCTGTCGACCTGGGCTACCCATGTCGACAGGGCTGTCGACAGCCCTGTCGACAGGGGTGTCGACCTGGTCGAGCCCAGTCAACCTGGCTGGCCAGGTCTGAGTTTGGTCGAATTTCTGTGGTCTGCTTTGTCACTAGGGCTAGGTGGCAAGTTTTGATTGGTCTCTCTTCCTAATGAATGGCTATGATCTAACCTAGCAACATCAAGGGTCCTAATCAATTCCTAACCTCTATATAAACAACCCTAGACTAAACCCTAATCTATTCATTCAAAATAAGATTATAGCCGCCATGTTGCTGAGGAACGACAAAGAATAGCCGCCAACTAGAGAGAGAGAATTAGGAAGAAAGTTCTAAGGCCTAAAGCAATTCAAGCAACCTAAAGCTAATCAATTCAACAAAGGAATTTGCGTCTTCAATCCCTAAACTAGAGAATTCATCAAACCATTGTAAGTAGAGTATTACTTTGGTATAATAAACAACTGTGTTGATGTGTATGCTTGAATTGTGGCAATGGAAGTAATTCATGTTTGGGCAAAATTATGTTATTCATTATAAAGAACTACATGCGGTAGTTCTATGCAAATATACGTTTGGAATATTGCGCAAATTGTGTAATCTATATTGAAGCTTCATGTATGTAGTTAATTGGAATTCATGCAAGTTTGGGGCTTTGTTATTATGCCATTATGATGTATATTTTTGTGCATAAATCGTTTTGCAAGTAATTGAAACAAGTTTGGTTATTATAGTTCATATGAAACTATGTGGAATTTTGACACCATAATCCATGTATTAAGTCATGCTTTTGCGAACTTATGAATATGGCTAGGAATGATATTTGGCATAATTGAAATCCGTTATTAAGTCTATCTTGTTTCAAAGGATTATATGATAACATGGCTAGGTTGGACTTAAAAATCCCCTTTTTGCAAGTTTAAAGCAAACACCATGATTAGGAATATTTATGCATAAGTATGTTTATACCATCGTTATGTGATTAGGCTTAAATCATGATTAAGTTGAATTATGCTATGTTCATGCTAGGAGTATTTGTGCCATGCTTATGTTTGACAATATGCCATGTTTACGCTAGAAGTATTTAGGCCATGCTTATGTTTGACATTATGCCTAAATAAGAATATAGGTTCATGTTGTAGTTAAACCTATGCAAGTTTACATGCCTTGATTTATGTCACCTATGTTTTATGACCAAAATACATGTCACCACTATGCAAGTACACCAATTTCTATTATGTATTTTCCAACGTCATATGCAAGTTCATGCGCTCACTTTCCCCTCTTTGTGTATACGCCATAAGCCTCCCCTTTTCGCATGGCTAAATTGGGCTTTAAAAGGCTAAGCCCAATATATATAAACGGACGTGTAAAACGGGGGAAAATAACGTTGGGTTAAAAATTAATTAATGAATGAAAATATGAAATAGAAGGGCCCAAATTCAAGTATGGGTTGGGCCCATGGTTGGTGTAACCTTTACACCATTAACATAATAATGGGCCGCAAATATTTACATATAAGAAATAAAGAAGAATGACAAAATATGTAAATGTAGAAAAGACGATGTGTTTAACCCGAGGTTGGATTGAGTTGTGATGTAAACCTGCCCGGAACCGCCCGGCTGTCCAGTAGTCACAGCAATACCTATCCAATGTGGGAGGTTAAACATGGAGCCCAGCAAGGACCCGAGGTTAGACTGAGTTGTGGCGTAAGACTGCCCGGAACCAACCGGCAACAGGCAGCCACAACAATACCTGTCTAATGTGAGAGGTCCGGGCCTTAATAAGACAATTAAGGCTGAGTCAGGATTGTTAGGATTAAGTGAACTAAAGACTTAATCAAAATGGAACATGCTAAACTAAACGGACTAGTGGGGTTAGGTTAGGAAACACTTAACCAACTTAGCATGTTGGCTATAGATAGAAAACCTAGTAACGGGGGACCCTTTTCAGCAGTAACCCTAGAAGGTGTATCAGGATACCCTGGAACTAGGCAGGGTGGGGCACGATTACTGGGCTGATTGTAAGAGGTCAAATCGACGGCGGTGGTGTAGCAGTGTAGGTTCTAACGGTGTGCGGGCGTGCACGCACTCCGGCGCAGAAAAATAAAGCACTGGACACCAGTAGCATACCTTTGCACTCTAAGGTTGTGTCGGGTTGCCACTATGGGACTTGATACACCCCATGGTGGGACCAGCATAGGTAACTACAGACATCGGGGGCCGTAAGACACATGTAACTATGCGAGTAGGAGCCGATCATCGTAGAATGGATCACCTCACCCTGATTTTGGGGTGCAAATTGGAAACTAGTTTATATGGGTTCAGAGATTAATTCGGGGTACGATAGTATATTCGACCCTAGATAACTTGACCAAGTTTATAATGTTGCCCACTTCCTGTTTTACTTATCATACCCAGTTCTTTATTCATAGACAAAGTAGTACTAGACTTACTCAGGCTTTATGTCTGACTCTATTTTTCTTTCGTCTTCTTTCTTCCGTTTCCCCCCCAAGGTCCTCAGGGAGGGAACACATCAGCTTGACCTACCTCAACATCCAGCTTGAAGAAGAGAAATGTATTGCTTGGACTTTCCTGTTTTGAACTATGGCTTTGGACAATCCACTATGGGGCTTTTGCAGTTTATCTATGTTTTATTTATGCTTCTTTAAAAATAATGTACTCAAGACAGATTATGAAAGTGTTATGTTATGTTTTGAAAGGATGTTGTTGTAACACGTATTTGACTTGATGAAATAAAGTTTGTTGTTCTTCCGCTGTTTACAAATATGTGTTCTTATATCTGTCTTGTATATCTGTGACTTGTACTTATAAACCTCCACCAAAATTAGGGCATTCCCTTTGAGAGTGACCCTAACGGAGGTGGGGTGTTTCACTTGGTATCAGAGCATAGGTTTACCAGATAAGATAAAAAGTTTTGAAAAATTATTTTCAAAAAGGAAATTTAAAGAAGCATTTTAAAAAGAAAAATATTATTCTAAAAAGGCAAAGTCCACTCCCCAAAGCCATAGGTATTATCTCTTATCCTTCGTTTTGAATCTATCCTTTTTTGTTTCAACATGTCCCAAGAACTTAACTTGCCTGAAGGGGTGCCAATACCTGGTTGGTTTAGACGTTTCTTAGAAGCTAGGGCCACTCAGCCAGGTCCTACCGTTCCTCCTCCTCCAGCTGAAGTAAATCATCCAGCTGCAGCAGCACCTTTTCCTCCACCTCCTCCACGGGGAAATACATTCGCTAAGATATGTAAAGATTTTAAAGCTATGGGAGGAAGGGATTTCCATGGAACTGAGTCCTTCGTAGCAGCTAGGAATTGGCTAAAAGAAACGGAGGACCTATTCATCATCTTTGAGGTAGAAGATAGACAAAAGGTACAACTAGCGGTGTGGCTATTGAAGGGCGAGGCTTCCTACTGGTGGGAAGTCACCAATGCTGAAAGACCAATGGATACATGGGAGGACTTTAGGGCAAGGTTTGAGACTAAGTTTCTCTCAGATGCAGAAAGAAGTTTGCAGTTGGAAAAATTCTTATTTCTTAAGCAAGGAGACAAGACTGTCAGAGAGTATGTGAATCAGTTCGATGAGCTGGCTAGGTTTGGGCTTGACCTAGTCAACACCCCGCATAAGAAGGCTCTCCGTTTCGTCAAGGGGTTAAATGAGCCATTACATAGTTTGGCTATGACCCATATACCCATGGGAGCCACGTATGAAAGATTGGTGCAAATGGCATTGCTGAACGAAGAGGACAAGGGCAAGAAGGAGACCAAGGCAGAAAGCTCTCAAGGGAAGAAAGAGGGTTTGCAGCCCAAGAAGACAGACTTTAAGAAGGGCGGAAAGGGCAACAAGGAGAAGAGGAAGTGCAATTTCTGTGGCAAAGTGGGGCACTTAGTAAAGGACTGCCGGAAAAAGAAGGCCAAGGAGAATGGTGGGTGCTTTTCGTGCGGTCAGACAGGCCACAGGGCTAAGGACTGCCCAAGGAAACGAGGACAGGGGCAGGGCACTGGATCCACCCCAGGGGCACAGGTTCATGTGCTAGAAGCGCCACCATTGCAACAGCGAGGTATAAATACTTCTGTAGAAAGTGTAGTTTATCTTTATGATCACCCCGTTCGCACTTTGTTTGATTCTGGCGCATCACACTCCTTTATCTCGTCTGCTTTAGTAGAATCTCTACACCTAAAAACTAGTATGGTAGAGGACCCCTTAATTGTTTCAAACCCAATTGGGGGCCCAGCTCATTTGTCTATGATCTGTCTGGATTTGAAAATTTCTATCCTAAGTGTTGAATTTCAATGTAGTGCCTTTGTTTTGGGCTTTTCGGGGTATGGTTTGATTTTGGGTATGGATTGGCTATCCAGTAATGGGGCCATCCTTGATTGTGAGAAAAGGGTTGTTAGGCTCCTAACCCAGCTCGGTAATACTTTGGAAATTTCTTGTAATCCCTCGTATGCGGTTATGCTTAGTTATCTTGAATCGCTAGATGCCTCCGTTGAAAATTTGCAATCAGTTAGAATGGTCCGGGAATATCCGGATGTCTTCGAAGAAGTGAAGGGCTTGCCTCCGAAGCGGGAAATAGACTTCCGCATATATCTTGTAGATAATGCAAAGCCCGTTGCGTTGCCCGTTAGACATATGGCTCCACGAGAAAGGAAAGAGCTCAGTAAACAGATTAAAGAGCTTCTAGAAAAGGGGTTCATTAGGAGGAGCATTTCAGAATGGGGCGCTCCAGTGGTGTTCGCTACAAAGGCGGATGGTTCACTCCGTCTATGTGTTGACTATAGGGAGCTCAACAAGCTAACGAAAAAGAATAGGCACCCTCTCCCTAGAATTGACGATTTATTTGACCAGCTTGTAGGAGCGTCTGTTTTCTCCCAACTCGATTTAGCAACCGGTTTTCATCAGCTAAGGGTGGCTGAAGATAGCATCGATAAAACGGCGTTCAGAACCCCAGACGGTTTCTTTGAATGGCTTGTCATGCCTTTCGGCTTGACAAATGCACCTGCGTACTTCGTGGACCTGATGAGTAGGGTATTTAGAGATTTCCTCAACAAATTCGTAGTGGTCTTCGTAGACGATATCCTTATCTTCTCAAAGAGTGAAGAGGAACATGCTCAGCACTTAAGGGCAATCATGGAAACTTTGCGAGTCCATCAACTAAAAGCCAAGTTCTCCAAATGCCACTTTTGGAGAGAAGAGGTGAGGTTCCTTGGGCACATAGTATCCAAACAAGGGTTAGCGGTGGACCCTGCTAAGGTAGTGGCGGTACAGGATTGGAAGACGCCAAGGAATGCGACTGAGGTCCGAAGCTTTCTAGGACTGGCAGGTTTCTATCGAAAATTTATAAGGGATTTTGCGAAAATCTCAGCTCCGCTCACGAAATTGACTAAGAAGAATCTAGTGTTCAATTGGGATTTGGATTGCGAGTTTGCTTTCCAACGACTGAAAAGGGCTCTTACAACAGCCCCAGTTCTGACGCTGCCAGATGGGAGCAAGATGTCCACTGTTTATACGGACGCATGTGGGACAGGGCTAGGCGCCGTCTTAATGCAAGAAGGAAGGGTAATAGCTTATGGCGGGAGGCAGTTGAAGGTGCACGAAAAGAACTACCCAACCCACGATCTAGAGCTAGCCGCCATCGTCTTTGCACTCAAGTCTTGGCGACACTATCTCCTAGGTGAGAAGTTCGAACTTTACACTGACCATAAATCGTTGAAATATCTTTTCTCGCAGAAGGATCTTAACTTGAGGCAACAAAGATGGATGGAGTTTCTTGCCTCGTACGATTTCAAAATCTCCTACACTCCGGGCAAAGGCAACGTAGTGGCAGACGCGTTGAGCCGAAAGAAATTGACCCTAAGCCCGTTGTTTATTGAAAGACAAAGCCTAGAGTTTATAGCCAGTTTCGACTTTAGGCCCTCCTCCGATTTCGTACCGGGCTTGCTTGCATCTCTCGAAGTGCGCCCAACTTTAGTGGATTCAGTAGGGACAGCACAACGCGAAGACCCTCAGCTTGTGGAAATAATTGATAGGCTAATTAGGGGTGAGACTTCAAGTCACCTCAACCGATACTCCATTTACGATAAAGGTTTGCTAAGGCGAGACGGAAGACTATGCGTCCCACAGATAAAAGATCTAGTAAAGAAGGTTCTCGAGGAAGCACATCACTCCAAGATGACGATACACCCAGGCGGAGATAAAATGTACAAAGACATAAAGAGGACTTTCTTTTGGAACGGCATGAAAAAGGACGTGGCAGAATTCGTTTCTAAGTGCATGGTGTGCCAACAGGTTAAGGCGGAACAGAAAAAGCCTGGCGGACTGCTACATCCTCTGGAGGTCCCGCAGTGGAAGTGGGATAGCATCTCAATGGACTTCATCGATGGGCTGCCTAGGTCTAGGAGAGGCAACACTAGTATTTGGGTAATAGTGGATAGGCTTACTAAAAGCGCCCACTTTTTACCTGTCAAAAGTAAGAGAACTGCCTCATCCCTAGCATCGCTTTACCTCAAGGAAATCGTGCGACTCCATGGAATACCATCTAGCATCGTTAGTGACCGAGACCCCATCTTCACCAGCGAGTTTTGGCGGAGTCTGCAAGAAGCGGTAGGAACGCAGTTATGCTTGAGTACAGCCTATCATCCCCAAACCGACGGCCAAACAGAGAGAGTGAACAGAGTTTTGGAAGACCTTCTAAGACTATGCGTCCTTGACTTCGGAGGGACATGGGAAGACCACCTTCCTTTGGTGGAATTTGCCTACAACAACAGCTATCAAGCAACCATAGGAATGGCGCCCTTCGAAGCTTTATACGGAAGACCGTGCCGATCGCCCACTTGTTGGTGGGAGTCCACGGATAAGCTCATACTTGGACCAGACATGATCCGAGAGACCTCAGAGAAAGTAGACTTAATACGAAGAAGGATGAAGACGGCCCAAGATAGACAAAAGTCCTATGCCAACAAAAGGAGGACCGACCTTGAATTCGAAGTTGGAGACAGAGTTTTTCTCAAGGTATCACCACTAAGAAACGTTGTTCGTTTCGGAACCACAGGAAAGCTAGCGCCAAGATTCGTAGGGCCATTCCCTATTATCGAGAAGATTGGGAAAATGGCTTATAGATTAGAGCTACCCGAGAAGTTGGCTGGAGTCCACAACGTCTTTCACGTTTCACACCTCCGAAAATGTCTTCATGAGTCTGCTGAAGTGGTAGAGCCAAATATCCTCGAAGAGGCCGAAGTGGAACGCGAAGCAACCATAAGGAGAGTTCCGACCCGAATCTTAGGAACAGAAGTAAAGAAGCTACGCAACCGCGAAGTCAAGCTCGTCAAAGTCCAGTGGAGCAACGCCGAGGGAGACGCGACTTGGGAAACTGAAGCTAGAATCCGCACTGCCTACCCTTTTCTGTTCGATGGTACATCCTTGATCTTTCTTTTTCCTTAAGTTGCGTTTTTATCTATCTTTTTAGGTATATTTCCTCGACCGTATCTTTTAGGAAGAAACCCTTTGGATGGAAACATGTAGTTGAAACATGTTATGGATGATGGTTGCAAGTGGTTGCAAGTGATTGCTAGTGGTTGCTCGTGGTTGCATATACACACACAATCTAGGTTTTAGATCGGCTCAGTCACTTCATATTGCATATGCATATATGTTTGTATTCGTATATGGTTGAACATTAATATGTTGACATGTGGATGTTGCATTTGTATTGAATGATTGTGCACTCATGTAGAATCAAGAATAGGAAATTTTGCATACATAATGGATTCATGGCACTTACATAATTCGCATTAAGGAGGTCAACTGAATCAGTAGACCGCCTGATTTTGCATTAGATAAGTACATGTACACACACACTTTGCATATGATCATGAAGCGTTAGAAGTCTTTTAAGGACAATGGATGCTCGTGTTTTATGGATGAGTAGATGGATTATTGGATGTTAGGATTTACATTCCTCCTAACTTGAAGATTTCGGGGACGAAATCCTTTTAAGTGGGGGAGAATGTAACACCCCGAAAATTCTATAACTGTGAAATTCATGAATTAAAGTATAATCAAATTCAAATCAAAGAACTAAGGGAAACGGGATACGCCATTGCGTTCGTCTCGGAAAAATACGCGAAATAGAGTCCGAGTTTTCGAAAAACGGAGTCCGTATGAAGAAGATATGGCCTTCGGAAGTTTTGAATTAAATTTAAAATTCAAACAGAATAAAATAATAATTTGAAATAGGGCCCAATGGGCCAGGAGGATAAAACACCCGCCCAGCCACCCAGGTCGACTGGGCTGTCGACCTGGGCTACCCATGTCGACAGGGCTGTCGACAGCCCTGTCGACAGGGGTGTCGACCTGGTCGAGCCCAGTCAACCTGGCTAGCCAGGTCTGAGTTTGGTCGAATTTCTGTGGTCTGCTTTGTCACTAGGGCTAGGTGGCAAGTTTTGATTGGTCTCTCTTCCTAATGAATGGCTATGATCTAACCTAGCAACATCAAGGGTCCTAATCAATTCCTAACCTCTATATAAACAACCCTAGACTAAACCCTAATCTATTCATTCAAAATAAGATTATAGCCGCCATGTTGCTGAGGAACGACAAAGAATAGCCGCCAACTAGAGAGAGAGAATTAGGAAGAAAGTTCTAAGGCCTAAAGCAATTCAAGCAACCTAAAGCTAATCAATTCAACAAAGGAATTTGCGTCTTCAATCCCTAAACTAGAGAATTCATCAAACCATTGTAAGTAGAGTATTACTTTGGTATAATAAACAACTGTGTTGATGTGTATGCTTGAATTGTGGCAATGGAAGTAATTCATGTTTGGGCAAAATTATGTTATTCATTATAAAGAACTACATGCGGTAGTTCTATGCAAATATACGTTTGGAATATTGCGCAAATTGTGTAATCTATATTGAAGCTACATGTATGTAGTTAATTGGAATTCATGCAAGTTTGGGGCTTTGTTATTATGCCATTATGATGTATATTTTTGTGCATAAATCGTTTTGCAAGTAATTGAAACAAGTTTGGTTATTATAGTTCATATGAAACTATGTGGAATTTTGACACCATAATCCATGTATTAAGTCATGCTTTTGCGAACTTATGAATATGGCTAGGAATGATATTTGGCATAATTGAAATCCGTTATTAAGTCTATCTTGTTTCAAAGGATTATATGATAACATGGCTAGGTTGGACTTAAAAATCCCCTTTTTGCAAGTTTAAAGCAAACACCATGATTAGGAATATTTATGCATAAGTATGTTTATACCATCGTTATGTGATTAGGCTTAAATCATGATTAAGTTGAATTATGCTATGTTCATGCTAGGAGTATTTGTGCCATGCTTATGTTTGACAATATGCCATGTTTACGCTAGAAGTATTTAGGCCATGCTTATGTTTGACATTATGCCTAAATAAGAATATAGGTTCATGTTGTAGTTAAACCTATGCAAGTTTACATGCCTTGATTTATGTCACCTATGTTTTATGACCAAAATACATGTCACCACTATGCAAGTACACCAATTTCTATTATGTATTTTCCAACGTCATATGCAAGTTCATGCGCTCACTTTCCCCTCTTTGTGTATACGCCATAAGCCTCCCCTTTTCGCATGGCTAAATTGGGCTTTAAAAGGCTAAGCCCAATATATATAAACGGACGTGTAAAACGGGGGAAAATAACGTTGGGTTAAAAATTAATTAATGAATGAAAATATGAAATAGAAGGGCCCAAATTCAAGTATGGGTTGGGCCCATGGTTGGTGTAACCTTTACACCATTAACATAATAATGGGCCGCAAATATTTACATATAAGAAATAAAGAAGAATGACAAAATATGTAAATGTAGAAAAGACGATGTGTTTAACCCGAGGTTGGATTGAGTTGTGATGTAAACCTGCCCGGAACCGCCCGGCTGTCCAGTAGTCACAGCAATACCTATCCAATGTGGGAGGTTAAACATGGAGCCCAGCAAGGACCCGAGGTTAGACTGAGTTGTGGCGTAAGACTGCCCGGAACCAACCGGCAACAGGCAGCCACAACAATACCTGTCTAATGTGAGAGGTCCGGGCCTTAATAAGACAATTAAGGCTGAGTCAGGATTGTTAGGATTAAGTGAACTAAAGACTTAATCAAAATGGAACATGCTAAACTAAACGGACTAGTGGGGTTAGGTTAGGAAACACTTAACCAACTTAGCATGTTGGCTATAGATAGAAAACCTAGTAACGGGGGACCCTTTTCAGCAGTAACCCTAGAAGGTGTATCAGGATACCCTGGAACTAGGCAGGGTGGGGCACGATTACTGGGCTGATTGTAAGAGGTCAAATCGACGGCGGTGGTGTAGCAGTGTAGGTTCTAACGGTGTGCGGGCGTGCACGCACTCCGGCGCAGAAAAATAAAGCACTGGACACCAGTAGCATACCTTTGCACTCTAAGGTTGTGTCGGGTTGCCACTATGGGACTTGATACACCCCATGGTGGGACCAGCATAGGTAACTACAGACATCGGGGGCCGTAAGACACATGTAACTATGCGAGTAGGAGCTGATCATCGTAGAATGGATCACCTCACCCTGATTTTGGGGTGCAAATTGGAAACTAGTTTATATGGGTTCAGAGATTAATTCGGGGTACGATAGTATATTCGACCCTAGATAACTTGACCAAGTTTATAATGTTGCCCACTTCCTGTTTTACTTATCATACCCAGTTCTTTATTCATAGACAAAGTAGTACTAGACTTACTCAGGCTTTATGTCTGACTCTATTTTTCTTTCGTCTTCTTTCTTCCGTTTCCCCCCCAGGTCCTCAGGGAGGGAACACAGCAGCTTGACCTACCTCAACATCCAGCTTGAAGAAGAGAAATGTATTGCTTGGACTTTCCTGTTTTGAACTATGGCTTTGGACAATCCACTATGGGGCTTTTGCAGTTTATCTATGTTTTATTTATGCTTCTTTAAAAATAATGTACTCAAGACAGATTATGAAAGTGTTATGTTATGTTTTGAAAGGATGTTGTTGTAACACGTATTTGACTTGATGAAATAAAGTTTGTTGTTCTTCCGCTGTTTACAAATATGTGTTCTTATATCTGTCTTGTATATCTGTGACTTGTACTTATAAACCTCCACCAAAATTAGGGCATTCCCTTTGAGAGTGACCCTAACAGAGGTGGGGTGTTTCACCTGTCGACAGGGGGTGCCCAGCTGATTAGCCTGGTGCACCATTTCTGATTGAGGTTGGGTCTTGTGGTCTGTTTCTAGAGAGTTCCGGGATCTGATGGACCTAATTGAATCTAGGGTTAATCCTATGGTCCAAATCACTAGCCTAATCTATAAATAAGACCCTAACCTACCCTAAATCACTCATTATTCAATCTAGTAACTAAACTATGCCAAAATCAAAACTCTCATGGCCTCCACCCTCTTCATACAATCCCTAAATTAATTCCTAAGTGATTTTCCATGCATACAAGTATATTTGGGCTTGTATGATCCTCCTTAGCTTGCATTAAGGGCTTGTTTCTCTATTGGCTTCATAAAGGAGGAGTCTTGATCAAGTTTGCTTGCATTTGGGGGTTTTAATTAGTTGCATAAGGGGTTTCTTACATTTGCTATGCTCATTTGAGTCCGCATAAGCATTGTAAGCCCTCTTACCTTCATTTTAGAAACTCTAAAGTTAATATGTGATGAAAGTTGGGATCTTTGCAAGTTTGTTTAGTTATGTATGTTTATGCATGTTCACTATGCCATGTTTTGCAAGTTTATTGAGTTATGCATGTTTATGCAAGATCACCAAGCCATGATTTGCAAGTTAAATGAGTTATGCATGTTTATGCGAGTTTACTATGCCATGATTTGCAAGTTAAATGAGTTATGCATGTTTATGCAAGTTCATTATGCCATGTTATGCATGTTTAATAAGTTGTGCATGCTTCTGCAAGTTTAAAATGACAAGTTGTGCATGTTTGACAAGTTATGCATGTTTATGCATGTTTAAAATGACAAGTTGTGCATGTTTGACAAGTTATGCATGTTTATGCAAGTTTAAAATGACAAGTTGTGCATGTTTGACAAGTTATGCATGTTTATGCAAGTTCCCTATGCGAAGTTATGCAAGTTTAACATATTATGCATGTTTATGGTAATATGCAAGTTCACTATGCTAAGTTGTGCAAGTTTAACATGTTATGCATGCTTATGCTAATATGCAAGTTCACTATGCTAAGTTGCACAAGTCTAACATGTTATGCATGATTGTTGTGCAAGTTTATCATGTATGTTGTGCCAAGTTCCCTCTTCCTATCCTTTATACGTTATTACGAATATGTAAGCGATAGAATGACGTTGGGGGTTTGGGTAAACTTAAAATACATGAAAATATAAGATTGGGAATTTACCTATTAAGTTAGGTCTACCCCTTGGGAATTTACCTATTAAGTTAGGTCTACCCAAGCATTTGTTGACTTGTAATTATGTTTTGAAATAAAGTGGACATGACACTTAGAAAACATAAGTATGGCCAACTCGAGGTTGGGTTGAGTTTGTAGCGTAATTCTACCCGGAACCGACCGGCTAAACTAGTGGCTACAAACAATAGGACCCAATGTGAGAAGTTGGTCATGTGGTGCCAAAACCCGAGGTTAGACTAAGTTGTGGTGTAAACCTACCCGGATCCGCCCGGCTTAACTAGTAACCACAACAAAGTCTAATGTGAGAGGTTAAGGTGCATTAAAGTAATTAATGCCTCATGATTAGGGTTAAGTCAGGGTCCACTAATACTTGACCAAATTGGGGGTTCGAGGGATTAGAATGGGGTTAAGTGTGAACTGTTGATTACACTTAACTAGTTTAATCCATTTGGGAGTTCGAGGGATCAGAATGGGGTTAAGCTACACTTAACCAATTTAATCCATGATTAGTGAAGGGTTAATTCGCACTTAACCCTCTTAGGAAACCCTAGCAGCGGGTCTGTTCCGGCAGTAATCCCAGTTTGGTATCATCACAACCATAGAGACTAGGCTAGGGCGGGGCACGATTACTGGACGGATATAAACGACCAAAGCGACGGCTGAGTGGTACAGCGGTGCGGGTCCGGCGGGCTACGGACGTGCACGTAGTCCGATGTTGGACAAACTCGAGGCACGGGTACCAGTAGGTCTGGGCTGTGCATTATTGCTTAAGTGTCCGGGGTTGGCACCCGAGGGCTTGATACACCCAAAGGTGGACCCAGCACAGTCAGACTACATCCATATGTGGGCCGTATGGACATCAACACTTGACGTGTTAGGTTTATAGGGAGCCGATCGACTAGACCGTTGGGCTGGACCTTATATTAAGGTCACTTCATGTTATTGGGTTAAAAGCTTGGGCCAAGGGATCAATACCTGTTATGTTGGTTTGCTAGTACACCGTGGTGCAAAACTTAACCTTGTTTATGCGATGACACCTCTATCTATCTTGTAGTTACTTTATCATGCCAGTATGTTGTTATTTATGATCATTTCAGTTTCCATCATGATGTTAACTTTATTAGTTTATAGACTGATCGTAGCAGGGCTTACTCAGTCTTTTTGACTGACCCGTTTTGTTTCGCCTCTTTTCTTCCGTTTCCCCCCCCCCCCAGGTTCTCAGGGAGGGAATACTGGAACCTAGCTTGGATTTTAGCTGCTTCCTTGGATAGCTCAAGTATGCTTTGGACTTGAGCCGCTATGGTTTATCACTCTTATTTGGGGATAGTACTTATGTATTTCAGTTTATCAGATGATGTATTTATCTAGACTTGTAATTTTGGGAAATTGACATTTTGATGTACCAGACTTGTGTTTTGAAATGGTTTAAAAATCTTCCGCTGTTTTATCTACTTACTCTGTTTATTTACATATATATATATGTCATGTCCTGTCTTGCTATATCATTATGCATGTTTACCTTGTTTTAAAAACGCCCCGCCAAAGTCAGAGTTGCTCGCAAGAGCCACCCTGGCGGAGGTGGGGTGTTACAATTACATTCTCCCCTCCTTAAAGAATTTCGACCCCGAAATCTTCAAGTCAAGAAGAATGTATATCCTAACATCCAATCGTCCATCTACTCAATCAACGAACACAGGCATCCATTGTCCTTATAGACTTCTAATGCTTTCGTGTTTAAATGCACAGTGTGTGTATATGTCCATATCTAATGCAAAATCAGGCGGTCCACTGATTCAGTTGACCTCCTTAATGCAAATCATGATAGTGCCATGCGTCCATTATGTATGCGGAAGAACCCTATCGATACATATTATTTCTACATGCGTGCATAACCATTCACCAAAATGCGGTATCCATATGATAGCACAATCATTATACATCCATTTTACTAAATACAGCCATTTATATGCAATATGCAGTATGAAGTGACTGGGCCGATCTAGTGCCTAATAGTGTGTGTATATGCGTCCACGAGCAACCACTAGCAAACACTTGCATCCACTTTGCATCCATCATACATAACATGTCTCAAACACATGTTTCAACCATAGGATGATCCTAACTAAAGGTCAAAGATACTAGCGAGAGGATACTCTAAAGGTAAGATAAGTACAAGATAAGCGATAAAGGAGAAATTTAAAAGACATACCCTCAAAAAGAAAAGGGTACAACGAACGCATCTTCTCTTCCGTCTCCCAAGTAGCGTTGCTCTCATCATCTCCCCATTGTACTTTGACTAGTTTGACCTCTTGATTTCTCAGCTTCTTGATCTCCGACCCAAGAATACATGTAGGAGCTCGTCGAATCGTCGCATCACGCTCTATCTCCACCTCTCTAAGCAAGCTCAGCTCTACCACCTCCGCGGTCTCGTGTAGGCACTTCCTCAAATGTGATACATTGAATACGTCGTGTACACCACTAAGTCTCTCAGGCAACTCCACTCTATATGCCATCTATCCAATCTTCTCCTTAATTGGAAACGGCCCTACGAACCTTGGTGCCAATTTCACAACGGACCCAAAGCGAACAACGTTCCGTAATGGACACACTTTGATAAAGACCATGTCCCCAACTTCAAACTCAAGATCTTTCCTCCTCTTATCCGCATAATATTTCTGCCTATCTTGCGCTGCTTTCATCCTCCTTCGAATCAAGTCGATCTTCTCCGAAGTCTCCCTAATCATATCAGGCCCAAGTAAGATCTTATCCGTAGATTCCCACCAACATGTAGGTGAACGACAAGGTCGTCCATAAAGAGCTTCGAAAGGTGCCATGCCAATGCTAGACTGAAAGCTATTATTATATGCGAACTCTACCAATGGAAGATTCTCTTCCCATGTACCCCCAAAGTCTAGGATACATAGCCTCAAAAGATCCTCTAGAATGTGATTCACCCTCTCGGTCTGGTCGTCCGTCTGCGAATGATATGCGGTGCTCAAACATAACTGAGTCCCTACCGCTTCTTGCAAGCTTCTCCAAAATTCGCTAGTGAAAATAGGATCGCGGTCACTCACTATGCTAGAAGGAACACCATGCAAACGAACTATTTCTCGGACGTATACAGAAGCTAACCATGGAGCAGTCCTCTTACTCTTCACGGGAATAAAATGGGCGCTCTTAGTAAGTCTATCTACTATAACCCAAATCCCTGTATTACCCTTCCTTGATCGCGGTAATCCGTCCACAAAATCCATCGAGACACTTTCCCATTTCCATAGTGGAACTTCCAATGGGTGTAGCAACCCACCGGGTTTCTTTTGCTCCGCTTTTACTTGTTGGCACACCAAGCATCTAGCGACATACTCGGGGCCACATCTTTCTTCATGCCGGCCCAAAAGTAAACTCATCTCATGTCCATGTACATCTTGTCCCCGCCGGGATGAATGGTCATCTTCGAACGATGTGCTTCATCAAGAATGGTCTTCCTTAGGTCATCGTCTTTTGGTACACAAAGTCTACTATCCCTACGTAACCAACCCTTATCATCTAGGGTATACCTACGGAGATGGCTTGATGACTCCCCTCTTTTGAGCTTTTCTACTAACTCAACCAACTATGGGTCGTCTCGCTGTGCCTCGCCAATCCGTCCCAAAAGCGTAGGTCTAACCTCTAAGGATGCTAGCAAACCGGGTATGAAGTCAACGGAAGGTCTAAAGTAAAACATTGAAATGAATTCTAAGATTCGCCGCTCAACAAACAACGGACTCAAGGACAATCTTTTTCTACTTAAGGCATCTGCCACCACGTTACCCTTTCTAGGGGTATATGTTATTTCGAAATCATAGGACGCTAAGAATTCCATCCACCTTTGCTGCCTTAAGTTCAAGTCCTTCTGAGAGAACAAGTATTTTAACGATTTGTGGTCAGTGAACAATTCGAATTTCTCCCCAAGAAGATAATGGCGCCAAGACTTAAGCGCGAAAACAATAGCGGACAACTCTAGGTCATGTGTAGGGTAATGTTTCTCATGCGCTCTCAACTGCCTTCCACCATAGGCTATTACCCTAACCTCTTGCATTAAGACTGCGCCTAGACCTGTCCCACAAGCATCGGTATAAACAGTAAATGGCTTACTCCCGTCTGGAAGCACTAAGACTGGAGCTGAGGTCAAAGATCTCTTCAAACGTTGGAACGCATCATCACAATCTACGTCCCACTCGAAGACTAGGTTCTTCTTCGTCAGGCGTGTCAATGGAACTGATATCTTTGCGAAGTCTTTGATAAACTTCCTATAGTAGCCAGCCAACCCCAAGAAACTTCTCACTTCGGTAGCATTTTTAGGGACTTTCCAATCTTGGATGGCCACCACCTTCGCGGGATCCACAGCTATCCCTTCTTTGGAAATCACGTGCCCTAAGAATCGTACTTCCTTCCTCCAGAAGTGACACTTAGAAAATTTAGCTTTAAGGTTATGTGCTCGTAGGGTCTCCAACACTTCCATAAGATGTAGGGCATGCTCTTCTTCATCCTTAGAAAAGATCAAGATGTCGTCTACAAAGACTACCATGAATTTATTAAGGTACTCCCTAAACACCCTACTCATCAAATCAACAAAGTATGCGGGGGCGTTTGTCAAACCGAAGGGCATCACTAGCCATTCATAGAAACCGTCCGGAGTCCTAAAGGCAGTCTTGTCAATGCTATCCTCAGCCACTTTCAACTGATGGAAACCAGTGGCTAAGTCCAACTGCGAAAACACTGAGGCGCCAACTAACTGATCAAGGAGATCATCAATCCTCGGCAGTGGGTGTCTGTTTTTCTTAGTAAGCTTATTAAGTTATCTATAGTCCACACAAAGTCTAAGGGACCCATCCGCCTTCGTGGCAAATACTACTGGAGCACCCCACTCCGATATACTTTGTCTTATGAACCCCTTCTCAAGCAACTCCTTCACTTGCTTATCGAGTTCCCTCCTTTCACGTGGAGCCATGTGGCGTACTGGCAAATATACTGGTTTTGCATTATCCATAAGATATATTCGAAATTCTATCTCTCGCTTCGGAGGCAAGCCCTTCACCTCCTCAAACACATCCGAGTATTCTCGGACCACTCTAACAGATCGTAGATTTTCCACCGACGCGTCAAGCGATTCTAGATAACTTAGCATAACAGAATTTATGGGATTACAAAAGATTTCGAGAGTGTTGCCAAGGCGAGTCACGAGCCTAACTACTCTCCTTTCACAATCAAGAACGGCCCCATTTCTGGATAACCAATCCATTCCTAAAATTAGCCCATAGCCCGTGAAGCCCAACACATAAGCATCACATCTAAACTCAACGCTAAGTATGGAAATTTTCAAATCCAAACACATCATGGACAAATAAGCTGAGCCCCCAATTGTATTCGAAACAACTAAGGGATCCTCTACTAAACTGGTGTTTAAGTGCAGTGATTCAACTAATGATGTAGATATAAACGAATGCGATGCGCCCGAATCAAATAAGGTACGGACAGGATGATCAAACAGAAAAACTAAGCTTTCAACAGAAATGGTTCTACCTCGTTCTTGCAGCGGTGGGACCGCGAGAGCCTGAACTTGTCCCTTTGCCTGCCCTGGTGCCATAAGAGCCTGCACCTGTCCTCCCGAGGTAGACCCTGCCCTCTGCCCCTTCTTTGGGCAGTCCTTCACTAGATGTCCCGCTTCGCCACAGTGAAAACAGCCAGTCTTCTTTTTCTTCCGGCAATCCTTGCTGAGATGGCCTGGTGTACCACAGTTAAAGCATTTCTTCTTTCCCTTGCCATTATTGTCTTTACCACCCTTCTTGTTTTGCGGTTGTGGTTTCTTCTGATCTCCTTTCTTCTCGGGTGCCTTATCAGCTTTAGTGCCTTTCTCCTCATGCATGAGTGCCATGTCTACTAGCTTCTCAAAGGTGGCCCCCATAGGGATGTGAGTCATAGCCAGCCCTTGCAACGGTTCATTCAATCCATTAACGAACCTTGCTAAACCTTGCTAACTGATTAAATTTGTTGACATATTCTTTCACTGATGAGCTTCCTTGCTTCAATGTCAAGAACCTTTCCATATATAGATTCTCTTCTGCCCTTGAGAGAAACTTTGCCACAAACCTACGTCTGAAATTCGCCCAAGAATCAACAGGACACTCCCCATTAGTGACCTCCCACCAAAATGAGGCCTATCCCTTCATTAACCAAGCTGCTAATTTGACCTTCCTCCCTTCTTCTACTTCAAAGATTTCTAGCAATTCTTCCATCTCCTGAAGCCAATCTCTAGCTTCCACAAACGTTTCTAACCCTTGAAAAGGTTTTCCACCCATTGCCTTAAATTCCTTGCACGTCTTTGCATAAGTATCAACGCGAGGAGGAGGAGGAGGAGCAGGTGCAACTGGTGGTGGAGGTACATTGGTTGGACCTGCAGCGGCCCTAGCCTCTAATAACCTCCTATACCATCCTGGTATCGTTACACCATCCGGAAGGTTAAGATCTTCAGCCATGCTGAAACAAAAAAGGAATGATTCAAAATGGAGAATTCGAAAGATAAAGATATATGGCTATTGGGGATTATGTTTTTCATAAAAACTTTCCTCTTTAAATTACTCATTAGGACATGTTTTTGAAAACACTTCTTCCAAAAATACTTTAGAAAAATAGTTTTTCTAAGAATTTTATCTGTTCTGGTAACCTTAAGCTCTAATACCACGTGTAACACCCCACGTCCATTAATGTCACTCACAAAGGGAATGCATTAACTTCCATGGAGGTTTTAAGTGAATATAGAACAGAAAAATTATAACAAGACAGATAATAAGTAGTACTTGGAAATCTAAAACTTCATTTTATTGCAGCGGAATTTAAACATGATTATTACATCATAAAACCATAAATCAGAGTCAAGTACAATATCCATCTTGATAAACAAAATACATAATCCCATTACATAAATAGCCATAAAAAAAGATAACAAGTTGGACTTTACTTCAACGGTCCAAGCTTTCCAAAGAGAGATGAAGCAATCCAATCAAACTCCACTAGAGCTGGGCCCAACCTGAGGACCTGGAGGGGGAAAAAGGATAGAAATGGAGGGGGTCAGACATAAAGTCTGGCGAGTATGATAATTCTAACAATACTATTACCAAAATAACTAGACTAAGGCATAAGCTGGAAAACAAGGAAATGTCTATGAACTATTGGGTATGGAAGAGCAGATAAAGATAACGTTAAAGCGCACCTAATTACTAACGAATAATTACTACACTGCACCGCACCAGTCACCCTAATGGTTGATCCCGCTTGCTTCACACAAAAACTATATAAATAACCTTGCGTACCCCTAGCTGACTACATAGGTGCCGTCTGCCCCTATCTCCACTAGGTGTACCCCACTACCCACTTGCGATCGGCTCCCTACTCGTAGATACCCGTGCTGGCCCCACAGTGGGGTGTATCACTCCCCTAAAGTGGCAACTCGATACAACTTGAGAATGCACGGCTTATACCTACACGATGCAACAACGTCTTACCTACCAGCCCGGGTCCACACACGCATATGAAACCCGTTGGACTTGCGTTGCCACCGCCACCCCGTTTGGCCTCTTATAGTCAAGCCCAGTATGCGTGTCCCGTCCTCGACTTGGGTCGAGCCCACAAAGATACGTTTGGGTTACTGGTTGAAATGGGCCCCCACAAGCTACTCACCTAAGCTTGTCCACTAGTACATCCCACTTAACCCTCTTAGTCATGTTCATTTACATGTGTGTTTGGTTAAGTCTTACTAATCGTATTTCAAATGCCACTAAAGGCAACCACTAGATTCCTCATGCCACCCACGGCACCTACTTAACCCCCATGTCCCACCTTACATGTTTATCTGGTTAAGTATTTCTTAATTCATTCAGGCCATAACCTCATAAAGACCCCTCACATTAGACTGGCATTTATGGCAGCTGGATTTGCCGGGCAGGTCCGGGCAGTCTTACACCATAAAAGAGTCTAACCTCGTGTCTTTACAACTGTTATGCTTTAATTTGGGCCTAGGACCTCTCACATTGGGCTGACATTTGTGACCACTGGATTTGCCAGGCGGGTCCGGGCAGGTTTACGTCACAAACGAGTCCAACCTCGTGTCCTAAGCATTGATTATCACTTATAATCTTTTAACCCAATTTTAATAATTCCCTATTCAAATTATTAATTAACTCAAATTTTACATGATGCCCATAATTGACTCAATTATGGCCATCCACTCATGGCATGCAAAATCATATCAATTGCACCCCAACTTCTTATTATTGAATCCTTAATATCACCCTTACCCCACGTCATACGTTCGCTTATTCAACGCAAAGTATACGTTAGACTCGAATAGTCTAACTCATAGCACAAAGATAAATTATCACAACATATAGACAAATAAAATAAATCTAATCATTATAGGGGTGAAACTTGCATAGGACTACACATGTTAAGGATCTAAAGGTGTCAACTTGTTAAATGTCACAATTTATATGATATGATCATAACCCAAATTCACGTATAAACTTGCATATGGGGTTTTATGCAACATAATGATGGTGTGAACTAGCATAGCATTCACATATGTCATAGCATAATTCTAGATGTCATAATTCTAGATCTAAATAGAGGTCATGGCATATGTTCATAACATTTACTAATCAACCTAAACTTGCATATGTGACTTGTCATATAGATCAATATAGCCCAAATAATATCAATATTATGATTTGATTAACATGAACTAATTAGCATAGACAATAACATCATGACTTTATAACATGTATGATTCATCACAACTTAGCATAGAAAATTACAACCTATACAATATCATCATAGCATGACTTACAACATATAGGATATCATCATCACATATCATAGGATTTACAACATACATGATAGCATAAGGTTTACAACAACATATATGACAATCCACATCATTCACTTATAATCCATTCATAACTTAATCTAATTAGTTTAATAATAATCTTGTTAAGATCATAATACTCACAATTAGAAGAGAAAGAGAGTCTTGATTTGCTTTAGAGTTGAGTAGAATTAGGGTTTTGATTAGCTTTTCTTCCTTCTTAGTTGGCGGCGGCTACACTGAGTTCCATGGCGGCGGTATGACGGTGGCTATTCTATTTTTCGTGTGAATTAGAGTGAGAGACTACCTAGGTATTTATAGAGTTTAGGATTTATTTAGACCGTTAGATCAACTCAGAACTAAACTGAACCATTTAATTTGCCAACTCAGCCCTAAAAACACATCAGCCAAACCCTAGCCGCCTGGACAGGTCGACACCCAGGTCGACTGCCCAGTCGACTGCCCAGTCGACCTGGGGGGTGTCGACTGCCCAGTCGACTCCCCAGTCGACCTGGGGTGCTGGGCAGGAATTTTTCCTCCTAGCCTGTTTGAATTTGAATTTTGAATTTTAAATTTCTGAAATCTGTTTTGAATTTTCTGAAACTTCCAATGGCCATAACTTCTTCGTACGAAGTCCAATTTACGCAAACTCGGACTCTATTTCAACCAGAATTCCGAGACGAACACAATGGCGCAACCCGTTTCCCACAATTCTCACGTCTGAGATTAGTTATTCTTTAATTTGTGAATATTAATATTAACAGAATTACGAGGTGTTACAGTTACCGTGTCAATACCGAGCATGAGAGAGAACGAGATCAGAGAACCAAACTTAGACACCTATGGGAATACGACCTTCTCTAGAAAATCCAGGAGGTTGTAAAGAGGAGAGGGTCTAAACCACAAGATTCCGGTGAACAAGAAAAGTAAAAGAAAGCTTACAATACACAGATGTATCTTGTTTGATTCAACCAAAGATATATGCCTACCAAGGCTAGTAATTCTAACCGAACATTGTAAACATTTAAGCCTGACTCTAACAAACCTACCCAAGGTAGTATTCCCAATAATATCGATACTGAGATAGAACATTTATGCATACATTTATAATGCCTTTAAACAATCGTTTAACTGATTACTAAACCCACTATCGAATGATAGGTAGGGTAGATTCTCTCGATCGCTTAAGACCTTGTGCGGACCTATTGGTCCTTTGATACCTCTCAATGATATACTCAACGTTATTATAAACTAGCAGACACTAGCTATAGGACGTACTAGTTAAGGATTCCATCATTCAAACAAATAAACCCATGCCTTGCATAAGGTGAGAGATGGTATCTCACTGCTTAAGACTGATAGGACTAGGTAGGCAACATCTAGTCATTTATGACCTTTCCTATGGTGGAATCGCATTGTTACCATTTAGCCGACGTTATTAGACAGTCCTATGCCTGCTTAATGCTTCCTTTAGAATAGGTAAACCCATGGTACCTTGATAATGGTCATTTACATAAACCTACTCCCATGTGGACTCCTCGACCCAAGTCACTTAAGACAAAAGGAAGCAGCCCACTCATGGAGATTATCTAACTCGTACCCAATTAGCCTTAGTGCTTTTATTTATGGGAGGTGGGCTACACGATCGCTTAATACCTTTTTATAGGTGGATTTAACTACTTAAGACCTTAATCCCAAAACAGGCTACATTATTGAGTTATTCCCGTTTAGTTTCTCTTAACGGGGATACCATACGTACACAACTAACTATCATCACAGGCCGCTATGGTTAATGATATTTCACATCATCAACCTAGCAAGTCCAATTCTAACTTTTAGTTATAGGTTCTACATTAACTAATATAAAATAAGGAAAGTTATATCCTTTTTATCCTAGGATATTTATTTCATTATTTTCCTTATTGGACTTAGTATTTAAAACAACAATCAATACCCATTTACCCCATTTTAGGGTTACTACCATTTATGGACATAGCGGTCATATTTTCCTAAGGCATTAGTTTATTTTTAAGTACCATTTATGTACCATTTATTCCCATTGATTATAACTAGTGTCACTTATGAACCTAATAGTCATAATTCCCTAAGACAATAATTATCCTTAATTATCAGTCCCGAGATATCTATTTATTGTACCCTAAACAGACATTACTAAGTTATTTATTTTCTGTTGTGTGTGTGTGTGTGTATCCACCATACCCCTCACGTTAAGCTAGCTACTTGTGGATGCTGGATTTGCCGGTGGTTCCGAGCAGACTTCAACCAAAAGTTGAGCTTAACCTCGTGTCTTAGTGCAATTATAATTTAATTTCCTAATTGGGGTTTACAACATTAATCCTAGCCAATTTAGAAATCGTAATTGTTTGGTTTAATTACCTAATCAAATTTGTTTTCCCCCAATCAATAACATTCACAATAGTTTTTTTTATGGCCCTATTTATAGCAATCAATTGCACTAATTGCTACAATGGTCACCACAAATATAATCATTTGATATGGATTACATTTACATGAATAATTCCATAAAATGAAAATCATTCAAACACTCGTTATAATATATATTTCATTGTTTACGTAGATTTGGATGGATAATGTATATATATTTATATTTATATTTTCGTGCAGTTAACGTAGTTAATTATTCTTTTAATAATAAAAATAATGCTTTGGTTCAACTAATAACCAAACATTCATTTTTGCACTCAGTTTTGAAATAAGTTTCTAAATCTTACAAAAAGGCTGTTAACTATAATTATTGTAAATCATGCCTGAATATTGGAGTAAACACATTTCAAACCACAAGAAATATATTTTATGTATATATTGGAAAAGTTGGTGTAAACTACGTACAAATATATATATATATATAAGTGAAATTACAGAACTTTTCCCTTTTTCAATATTTGACATATTTCTTATTGGTTTCAAATAATGTCTTAAGAAAAGAAGGGACCTGTTAAAGATTTTAGTTGCCTTGACTTGTTCTGGTCCTTGGGCACCTACGGTTGGATCCATCAACTTGGCACGAATTCCTTTAAAATTGGGAACCTATGGGTTTTTAAGATTTTCAAAAGGTCTATCAGCCCACCTCGTTTTCGGCTCTTTCTCATATAGAAACTTAAGGGGCTCTCTTCCAGCTTTGGTGTGCCTCAGACCTCAAAGCAAGAAGAAGTCGAAGAGGAGAAAAAACTCGAAGAAAGCCTACTGCATAATTTATAATAACGAAGTTAATACCCAATAAAATTGAGCACAACAGGTTTATGTCTCTCTAAACAAAATTACATAATTTTTCATTTAACACTGAAACTAGAGATCTGGAATAAAACTACATCTTAATAGTGTTTTATAAGACTGACTTCCAGATCTATAGTGTTTTGCAATAATCCCAATACATTTCAAACACAATTGTAGGGAATATTTATAAACAATTAAGTAAGCCTACAAATTATAATATTATTCAAACCACAAATTTACACTTTCAGGTTTTGACTAATAAGCATCATTTCAGATTTAATAATATTTGGACAGATCTGATAAATGTTAAGCATAGATTTAAGATCTAATATAAATGAGATAATACATCATTGTAACTTTGTATATAAATTTCTCACTCACCTGAAAGCATCCAAATTTGAATAATCTTTTAGGCCTACAGTTCCCAAGTTCTTACAGATTTAAAGTTATTCTGAAAAGGGAATACTTTCAGATTTATAGATTTGCAAAAAAATAGGAAAAGAGGAGAGAATCTGATGAAGAATAGTTTAGACGTCAATTGATACCCTTTTCCACTTGAGTCTGATTATCCCTTCCAAATCCATATGGATATATGTTTGATTGATTGTATATGATTCTATTTTATATTTATAATTTATTTGAAGAGAAATGGAAATGAAAGAGCTTCGCTGCTGCCTACAGATTTGCATGGAAACGAATGATGCCTTTCCCCTTTATTTATAGGAGTGGAATTGGCCATGGGTCACTAGATTTGATTAAATAAAGATCCGTCCATTTATATAATAATATATATAAACTTAAACCCTTTTACTGTAGTCGTCACTAGGCTGTACAGGCTCGAAGCAACCGACACCCTCCTATGAAGCAGTCGACCGCCCTTCAGCCGACTAGCCCAGTGAAGGCGGATTACAAAAGTAAATAAACATATATTATTATTATATTTTATTATTTTCTTCTGTTTTTCGTGTTTCGTCTGTAACTTTTCATACGGACTCCGTTTGTGAAACTCCAAACATGAAAGTTGACCAAAATTCTGTGACGAACACAAAGATTAAAGTTTCATGGTCAAATTCCATTATTTGCAGAAATTTCTATTTTTGAATCTAATTAAATAACTAATCTATTGTCAAAAGTCCCGGTTGTTACATTCTTCCCTCCTTTAAAAGGAATTTCATCCCGAAATTCTGACACTTATCCTATCCCACACAACCAATTTGTGTATATCCACTTTGCAATCATGTGTGCATGTGCACGGTATACATAATGCATTTCAACTACAAAATGCACCATGATTCCAAATCGGACCCTCCTACATGTATGCATTAAATTTTTAAAACACTTTTGAAAACATGATGCAAAACATCTAAATATAATGGTAGTTCTATATGAAATCAAATTGAAAATCCTTTTTTATCCATAAGCCTCACCCGATTACGAATGAAAGTGTGAAGCAATCAATTTTGCATCCAAACCCTGCCATCCAAAATGTCAACGCATCCAATTGCTTCCTATTTAATTTCTCCAAAACCGAAAAAAGAAAATCAAAGAATTTTAACATTCCCTTCGTTTAATTCTGTTTCCCGTTCTACTATGGAATTTTACCTCAGTTACTCCAAACACTCCAAAAATTTCCATCTATAGACTGAATAGGAAGCTTAAAACATGCTCTAAAACGTATAACAAGTTAATTAACAACTCGTGCGCATTGTTGACAAGGTATGGAAAAATGTTTCCAAGGCTAAAACTGTAACAACCTGGAGAATCAGAACCAATTTGAATTTTTTAATTTGGCTATTTTAATGAATTTTGAATAGTTAAAATGATTTATTTTAAATAATAACGACTAGAAAGTTATTTTGAATAGAATTAGAATGCATAAATTTATTTAAATTTATTTAAATCGAAGTTAGAATATAAATATTTATTTAATTATAAAAGGAATTGGAAATGTTGCGGTAGTTTAAAAATTCAATTTCAAATTTCAAATGAATGTACAGGATTCAAAATAAACCAGATTTTAGTAAAACAAGAAATATTTGAATCTGTTTGAAAATATCTTTCTAACGAATGTGAAAAATAAAGATTTCATAACGGAAATAAAAAGTTTCAGAATAGTCGCTATGGAATTTATATATATTTTAATATATAAAAATAGCGATTTTTCAAACGACCTCCGTTTTTTGATGAAACCACTTTTGTTGGATCCGGAATGTCAAATTATTACTAGATTCCAATTTTCATAATTTTTGGAATCAATATGTGAGATTGGTAAATTTAAACGCGTTTGGTAATTTTAGTTTGGATTTAATCGACTGAAAAAGGACCATTTTTCAACGACCTCCAAATTCGACGAAATTAGTTTTGTTAGAACCGTATAGTCAAAACATAACTAGATTTATTTTTCTGGAATTTTTGGAGTCAATATGTGGTCCCGGTAATTTAAAATGTACGTTCAAATGGAAAATATATTGATTTATATTTTAATTTAAAGGAAAACTGATCGAAACATTGGAATTGACTTACGGGACATCCCATTGTGTTCGGAATGGGGGTAATTAGCTAGGAGCGACAGTCGGTGGGTTTGATTTAGAGTTCGAGAGAAAAAGTAACTTTTTGAGAATTAAAAATTATATATATATTATTATAAGAAGTCAACCCTTTTATTCTCTTACCCCTCCCCGTTATTTTCAGATCGAACAAAATGAAATAAATATAAGAGAAGGGGAAAACGCGACCTCCAGCTGCCTCCGTCCACGCCGAGCCACCGGGATGGCGCCGCCGCCGACGCTGTACCTCGCCCCCTTCTTCCTCCAGCTGCCGCCTCCATGAACGCCCCCCTTCTTCGATTTAAAATCCCTTTCTCCCAAAATCAGAGTGCCGCCAGCCCGCCATTGCCGCCACCACCTTTGGCCACATCACCCCTGCCCCCATCTCCGACGACCGCCATCGAGCCCCCCTTTCAGATGACGGTAGCAAACCGCCTCGGCTCTGGCAACCGAAACTCTAAAATTGTTGTAAATTTTCTGATCTTTAATTACTAAAGTAAACATGATCTTTAGCTATGTAAAGTTATGATTTTTAATGATGGAAAGCTAGGATTTTTAAAATAGAAAGGTTGGATTTTTATAATAGAAAGGTTAGATTTTTAATTATACAATGATATGATTTTTTTTTTGCATTATAAAAACATGATTTTTATTACATGAATAACAATATTAAAATGCGATTTTTTTATATATGTTGTAGCGAAATAAAAATTCGATTTTTATCACATGAATAGCAATATAAAAATATAATTTTCATATATGAAGTAGCATAGTAAAAATATAATTTTTCCATATATGAATAGCAAATAAAAATGTGATTTTTATTATATGAATAGAATATTAAAAATAGGATTTTTATTATATAAATATCATTACAAAAATTTGATTTTTATTATATGAACATCGATATAAAAATATGATTTTTATAATATATAATGCGATATAAAAATATGATTTTTATAATATATATAGTGATATTAAAATGTGATCTTTTACATATATATAGCGATATAAAATTGCGATTTTTAAGTATATAAGCATCATATTAAAAATGTGATTTTTACTATGAACAACGTGAAAAAGATTGCATTGGAGTTTCGGGCAAATCCAAACGGTTCAGAAATTCAGAAATAAAACTGGAGTAGTGGATCCCAAAGGTGAGAACTTCTCACTTTTACCTTATTTTCTAGTTAAATATATATACTAGGATGCAGATGGTGCTTAGTAACACCCGACACCTTTGTTTGAAACCATGGATGCTTGGTTGATTGTTTGATTGGTTAATTTGTTTGAATTTGGTTTGGAAAGTAAATAGAATTGATTAGGATTGGTATGTGTATAGCGCGAGCTAGTATTGGGCAAGGGATAAGGCTAGACCTTATTCCGGTTCTAGTATCGCGACGTTATGCTGCCGAAATTTTCTAAAAATGTTAGAACAATAAAAATATCATTTTTATTGTATAAATGAACTTTTTAAAATATTCATGTGTTGAAATAAATATTTTATCGTTAAAAATATAATTTTTAATGAGTATATGAATAAAATAAATATTCATTTACAAATTGGGCGATTTGTTTATGTACACACATTTAACTGATATGGATTGGGATGATATATTTTACACATCGCCCATCAACACAAATAATAATCAATATTTGTTGGTTGAAATCCCACACGGATATTGGGATGATATTTGACATACACTAATCCCGATTGTTTAGTCGTATGTGAATCGATTGGTTGACAGGCTGTTATAAGCGTTGATTATCTATATTTAACGCTTATGCAGTTGTGTAATGCACTCTGGATGATGGTTGACTGTGTTTGATTATTGTTGTGTACATGTGTGTATGAAAATCCATATAAATAAAATTATATGATAATTGACTATGTCAGATTCAAATTTGGAAAGAATGAATATTTTAAATTAACAAATATTTTAAAATGATGAGTATTTAATATTTTAAAATAACTAATTCTAAAATAATATTCAGTAATGGATCAAAATATGATTTTGATGTCTGATTTGGGATGGACACGAAAATATTTAAATACATAAAACCATGTTGATTAGTTATGCACCATTTTTGACGCGAACGATATTTATATCGATTTTATTCATTCTTATAATGAATATCAAAAAAGAAATGATTTCAAAATCTGATATTTTGAAAATACTATCATTTATATATTGTAATGATAAGAGAAAATTCAATTTTGATTTAAAATTGAAAATGAAGTTAGAATCATTTTAAAATGAATTTATAAAAAACATTTTAAATGGAAGTCGATGAAATATATGTATATATATATATATATATTATATATTTAAAGGCCTGAATAGAACGCATCGCGCTGCGGCTGTTCACGAATTTCGCCCATTGACTTCGAATTGACATAACGGGAGATTCGACCGTCGGATTCTCCTAAAACCGGAACCGTTTGGTTCGTATCGAAATGAGATTTCCAAGAATATAAGAGATTTGGAATTTAACGGTTGGATTTGGAATTATGTCCAAATCAAATTTGGAAAAGGTCGCTATAAGTGCAGTTCGATGACTGTTTATGGAAATCGACTGTATGGGCCTTGATAAAATTATTAGAAATATTAATAATTTGTGTAAAATCATAATAAATGATTTGGAAAGAATTTGGATGAAAAATTCCATGTTTGTAATGATAAAAATATATTTTTATAGAAAAGAACTAGTTATTAACTAGAATTATAATCCATTATTTTTAAATAAATAAATTGGATTGAGATTGGGTTTTAATATAACCAAAATTTCCAATATATGGATTGGAATGGATTTGAATGGAAATCATCTTCGGAATATTTTGATATTGGATTTCGTGATTATACGGATATTGTTATGGAAATTTGAAGACATATTTTATATCGTTATTTCCAATACGATATTTGTTGGTTTTAGAATTTGATATTGGATATAAGCCGATATAATTTCTATTCAGAGCCTTGTATTTAATATCAAATTGGATTTTGGGTTTTTCGTGAATGGTGTCTTCATTAACACTGTTCTTAAACCCTGATGGGGAAAGAATAAATGTTTTAATTAAGATTTAGTGAAGTTTTCCAATTAATTAAAATTTAATTGGAATTGAATAAAAGAATTGAATTTTGGGTTGTCGTGAATGGTGCTTTCAGTAACACTGTTCTTAAACCCTATTTGAAAAGAATAAATCTTTTAATTAAGATTATTAGAGTTTCCAGTAACATTTTGTAATTGGAATAAAATGGAATGCGGATCAGGTTTATCGTGAACTGTGTTTTTTACGACATTCGTTCTTTAACCCGATTAACAGTGAAATATGATTTGGAATTTATAAATCTTTTAATTAAGATTTAAGGGAATTTTCCAAAGAAAACTTTTCCAATTTAATAAAATAAATTGGAATGGAACGGAATTCGATTTGGTAATAATCGAAGTGAACTTCTGTGGAGGAAGACTATTAACATATGTGGAATTTAAAAGGCTTTGCGTTATTCCATTTATATTTATATATTGATTTGTTTTCCATGAAGATTCCATAATTAATGGAATGTGATTTTGGGTGTATCGTGAACTGTGTTTTAAATGACATTGGTTCTTTAACCTAGTCAAAGATAGGATTTATTTCCTGAATTTGAATAATCATTATATAATGATTTTTGGGGATTAAAACTAAGTAGAGTTTTAATGAATCTTTAATTAGATTGAAAAGCGAATGAGATAATTTAAATTATCAAATTTGAGAAATGATCGAGAGTGAGTATCATCGGTTTTTCTCCAAGCGATAGTTAAATCTTTAATTAGATTTGAACGTGAAATGGTAATTAATTTTACCGATAACACCATGGTGTTAGATATGGAGTATTACCCGTTTTGCTCCATGGGATGAATAGGTTGGGATTGGGAAATTAAATAAATGATTACTTCGGCAAGGTTCGCTAATCCCAACTAGTTTGCATAAACCTTAGTTTGGTTTGAATTGATATCCAGTGGAAGATTAAAGAATAAATTTAAAGAATTTATCTTTGATAAATTAATGGGAACCTTTCCCGATGGATATGAATATTTAAATAAAAGAATATTCAGAATTGGAATGAGGCGTATGTTGTGTTTTTATAGCACTAGTTTATTATGTACGCGAGTTATTCGGAAATTTCGGGTTTATACACATTCTGAATAACTGATTCGACGATAAGTCGACGATGAAGGTCTTCACATCGTTTGGATGATTACTGATGTCTTAGTTGGGCTGTACATCCAAGACAGAGGTAATAAGTGGTGATCGTCCATACATTCTTGGAGATTGACCGGATATGCGAGGACCTCTCTCCTGTATTGGACATATGGGACGAGGAATAGGTGCCTCCGGTTTCGTTCAGACCCAGAACGAGTTTGTAAATGGATGTGTGTCTGACACTGGATTTTATTCTGTGTTGAATGATCTCTATTAAATATATATCTGTTTGGCGGCTGATAATTTATTCTCTTGCTTAGCTCCCATCTCTGAGATATACGAGCTCAAAGGTTATATATCAATAGACATCAGTCGCATGGTGTGAATTGCCTGTGTAGCATGCTGAGATACAAATGATAAAGGTTTCTATTGGAAAGAAGAGTCTTGAGGTTGATGATCAAAGCATGGTTTTAATATAACATAGCTTTGTATGTAGCGTTAATTCGCGAGCCTCACACCCCAATGTGAACCAGAAACGGGAGAGGACCTCGGGGAGGACAAGCGTTTCTTTCTAGCTAGGATTGGTGTCATGGTATGGAGCCCAAACATTTTTACTTATGTGGATGATGGAAAGCGAGGTGCCTCAATTATATCGGTCACTACAGGACCGAAGGATGGTTCGGTCAATATATTGGACAGTTTTGCGCCCCATGGGGCGAGGAAACGCATTGTTCAGGCATTTTAATCCACTCTGTGTGGACCGGCCCTGACGATCCAAGGCTTGCCCGTGCGCTTGCCTGAGACATGGTAGGATAGATTGTCTCGAAGGGGTAAGGACGATCGCTTGCCTTGGTTCATAGATGGAATCCAATTTCCAATACGTGACATTTCGGTTTTAATTGCAGAACTAGTATGGCGACATGGTAGCATGGGATACTATGTCGACTATGATTGATACATCTATAATTGAAGCTGTTTTATACACTATACACTTATAATAATATCAAAATGATTTTTTTAAACGTACCAAGCATATTTGGCTATTATAAGGGAAAACTCTATCCTCCGGCTTGCGTTGCATTGTGTGATGGGACCTGAGTCTTATAATAGCTTCATTTTCTTTATTTAGCATTGTGTTGTTTGTTATATGCACTGGTATTCTTGGGGTTAAACCCGTTTCGTGTTATACGGCGTGGTCCCTTGATTTACCTAACTATAAAAATCAAGTTAATAACTATTTTTAGTTCTCACATCGGTCACATGACTGACCTGAAGTTTATTGTATTAACCTGAACTCTGGGTGCACATATTTTCCACACGGGCAGCTAGTAGTTTTGGTTTTGCAGATATTTTATTTATAGATCCCGGTTTATAGCTGGAGTTATATTCGGAATGCTCTGTATCCATATGTTTCTTTAAGCTGTGTAATGTATTGATTTTCCGCTGCATTATAATTTGTAAATCTCTGATATTTATCAAATGTATATTATTTGTTCATACTCTATATATTCTTGTACTCTGGTGTAAATTGTTGTAATAAGCAATGAAATGTTCTTTTGTTTGCGTTCTGATTTGTCGTGATCTCAACTCAATCCGGGCTTTCCCATAAGGGCAAGTTTGGGATGTTTCATTTTGGTATCAGAGCTTTGGTTTACAGAGCTCGAGAACAAGACACATTAGAACCAAATGGAAGAATTCACCAGAGATTGGATTAGTAATATCCAATAAGAATGACTCGTTAGAGATAGGATTAGTAGTATCCTAGAACGAGTGTGAAGAGTAGTGTTTTTAAAATAAAATTGAAAGAAAAACAAGTTTTGTTTTGAAAGTTTAAATCTTATTATACATATTTGATTATTTATTTTAAATTGAATTTAGACAATCGAGTATATAAAGATTTTGCATATATGCCTTGCAAACGTATATTCGAAGTTTTAACATACTGGATAGATATAGAATCACACCCGAGACGCCCGGAGATGATTCTGATGATTGTAGCTACATCATCAGAATTTATGTTCAAGTTTCAAAAGTGAGATGTCTATATATTCCCAATTGACTGGTGTGAGAACCAAAACTGGATAGGGTTATTTGTTTATGATTTGGCACTGAAATATGATTTTTGATTATATATATAAAAGTTATGTGATTGAAAAGCTAATCATCTAATTGATTACTGGTTATGATGTTTGATTATTTTTTCAACTAATAAAAATATTAGAATGATAATGAATTTAACCCATATGACAACGAATGATAAATATAGCCAAATGGAATCAATTATTAAACTGAATTGAAAATTATTTGGAAATGGCGTACATGTACATGCATATATATTGGATAGGCTATAGCAAGGAGGCTAGGAAGAGGAATAAAATTGTATGCTCGACAAATAGGTACATGTTTACTATATTTCTTGGGTTTGGATGATTTTATGAGCCGATTGGCTAGCCGCTTGGCTTTTTCTTTTTGGATGATGAGGGCCCTGCTTGGCTAGTTGCGGTTTTAAAGATCTCCCCATAAAATGGAGGTTATGGCGAAATTTTTCGAAAATTTAGGGTGTTAGCCAAATTTTTGAAAAATTAGAAATTCTTAGAAACTGAAAAGTTGAAGAATGAAAGTTAAGTTGATTAGTTAAACAATTTTCAGTTCCGTTCCTTTTCGAGGATGAAAAGATTTTAAGTGGGGGAGATTGTAAAAACCAGGAAAATCAGAATCAGTTTAAAAATTTTAATTTGGCTATTTTAATGAATTTTGAATATTTAAAATGATTTATTTTAAATAATAATGACTAGAAAGTTATTTTGAATAGAATTAGAACGCATAAATTTATTTAAATCGAAGTTATAATATAAATATTTATTTTAATTATAAAAGGAATTGGAAATGGCGCGGTAGTTTGAAAATTTAATTTCAAATTTCAAATGAACGTACAGGATTCAAAATAAACCGAATTTTAGTAAAACCAGAAATATATGAATCTGTTTGAAAATATCTTTCTAACGAATGTGAAAAATTCAGATTTCATAACGGGAATAAAAAGTTATGTCTAGTTGAAAATTCAGAATAGTCGCTATGAAATTTATATATATTTTAAAATATAAAAATAGCGATTTTTCCAATAACCTCCGTTTTCGACGAGACAAGTTTTGTTGGATCCAGAATGTCAAATTATTGCTAGATTCCAATTTTCATAATTTTTAGAATCAATATGTGAGTGTGGTAAATTTAAACGTGGTTGGTAATTTTAGTTTGAATTTAATCGACTGAAAAAGGACCGTTTTTCAAATGGTCTCCAAATTCGATGAAATTAGTTTTGTTAGGACTGTATAGTCAAAACATAAATAGATTTATTTTTCTGGAATTTTTGGAGTCGGTAAGTGGCCCCGGTAATTTAAAATGTATGTTCAAATGGAAACTATATTGATTTATATTTTAATTTAAAGGAAAAATGATCGAAAAGACGGAATTAGCTTACAGGACATATCCCATTGTGTTCGAAATGTGGTAATTAGTTAGGAGCAACAGTCAATAGGTTTGATTTGGAGTTCGAGAGAAAAAGTAACGTTTTGGGAATTAAAAATTATGTATATATTATTATAAGAAGTCAACCCTTTTATTCTCTCACCTCCTCCCCGTTACGTTCAGATCGAACAAAACGAAATAAAAAAAGAGAAGGGGAAAATGTGACCTCCAGCCACCTCCGTCCACGCCGAGCTACCGGGATGGCGCCGCTGCCGACGCCGGACCTCGCCCCCCTTCTTCCTCTAGCCGCCACCTCTATGAACGCCCTCCTCTTCTTCGATTTAAAATCCCTTTCCCCCAAAATCAAAGTGTTGCCAGCCCGCCTTGGCCGCCACCACCTCTGGCCGTAGCACCCCTCCCCCCATCTCCGACGACCACCAGCGACCCCCTTCAGACGACGACAACAACCCCCCTCCCGCCCTCGTGGATTCGGCAACCGAAACTCTAAAATTATTGTAAGATTTCTGATCTTTAATTACTAGAGTAAACATGATCTTTAGCTATGTAAAGTTATGATTTTTAATGATGGAAAGCTAGGATTTTTATAATAGAAAGGTTGGATTTTTAAAATAGAAAGGTTAGATTTTTAATTATAGAAAGGTTAGATTTTTAATTATAAAAAGATTAGATTTTTATTTATACAAGGATATGATTTTTTTAGCATTATAAAAATATAGTTTTTATTACATGAATAACAATATTAGAATGCGATTTTTTTATATATGTTGTAGCGAAATAAAAATTCAATTTTCATCATATGAATAGCAATATAAAAATATAATTTTTATATATGAAGTAGCATAATAAAAATATAAATTTTACATAGATGAATAGCGAATAAAAATGTGATTTTTATTATATGAATAGAATATTAAAAATATGATATTTATTATATAAACATCGTTATAAAAATATGATTTTTATTATATGAACATCGTTATAAAAATTTGATTTTTATAATATATATAGCGATATAAAAAATATGATTTTTATAATATATATAGCGATATAAAAATGTGATATTTTACATATATATAGCAATATAAAATGCAATTTTTAAATATATAAACATCATATTAAAAATGTGATTTTTACTATGAATAGCGTGAAAAAGATTGCATTGGAGTTTTGGGCAAATCCAAAAGGTTTAGAAATTCAAAAATAAAACTAAAGGAGTAGATCCCAAAGGTGAGAACTTCTCACTCTAACTTTATTTTCTGGTTATATATATACTAGGATGTAGACGGTGCTTAGTAGCACCTAACTCCTTTGTTTGAAACCATGGATGCTTGGTTGATTGGTTAATTTGTTTGAATTTGGTTTGGTAAGTAAATAGAATTGATTAGAATTGGTATGTGTATGACGCGAGCCAGTATTAGGCGAGGGATAAGGCTAGACCTTATTCCAGTTCCAGTATCGCGCCGTTATGCCGCCGAAATTTTCTAAAAATGTTAGAAAAATAAAAATATCATTTTTACTGTATAAATGAATTGTATAAAATTTTCATGTGTTCCAATAAATATTTATCGTTAAAAATATAATTTTTAACGAGTATATGAATAAAATAAATATACATTTACAAATCGGACGATTTGTTTATGTGCACACATTTAACTGATATGGATTGGGATGATATATTTTACACATTGCCCAACTGCACAAATAATAATCAATATTTGTTGGTTGAAACCCCGCATGGGTATTGGGATGATATTTGACATACACTAATTCCAATTGTTTATTCGTATGTCAATCGATTGGTTGAAAGGCTGTTATAAGCGTCGATTATTTATATTTAACGCTTATGCAGTTGTGTAATACACTCTGGATGATGGTTGACTGTGTTTGATTATTGTTGTGTACATGTATGTATGAAAATCCATATAAATAAAATTATATGGTAATTGACTGTGTCTGATTTCAATTCGGAAAGAACGAACATTTTAAAATGACGAGGAATGAATATTTGAAAATAACTAATATTTTAAAATAGTATTCAGTAATGGATCAAAATACGTTTTTGATGTCCGATTTGGGATGGACACAAAAATATTTAAATATATAAAACCATGTTACTTAGTTATGCGCCATTTTTGACACGAACGATATTTATATTGATTTTATTCATTCTTATAATGAATATTGAAAAGGAAATGATTTCAAAATCTAATATTTTGAAAATATTATCATTTATAAATTGTAATGATAATGGAAAATTCAATTTTGATTTAAAATTGAAAATGATGTTAGAATCGTTTTAAAACGAATTAATAAAAAAAATTAAATGGAAATCGATGAAATATATATAGTATATATATATATTATATATTTAATGGCCTGAATAGATGGCGCCCGCCGCGGTCGTTCGCGAATTTTGACCATTGACTTCGAATTGACGTTACAGGAGATCCGACCATCGGATTCTCCTAAAATCTTAACCGTTGGGTTCGTATCGAAAAGAGCTTTCCAACGAATATAAGAGATTTGAAATCTAATGGTTGGATTTGGAATTATGTCCAAATCAAATTTGGAAACGGTCGCTGTAAGTGCAGTTCGATGACCGTTTATGGAAATCAACTGTATGGTCCTTGATAAAATAATTAAAAATATTAATAATTTGTGTGAAATCATAATAAATGATTTGGAAAGAATTTGGATTAAAAATTCCACGTTTGTAAAGATAAAAATATATTTTTATCGAAAGGAGCTTGTTATTAACTAGAATTATAATCCGTTATTTTTAAATAGTAAATTAGATTGAGAATGGGTTTTAATATAACCAAAATTTCCAATATATGAATTGGAATGGATTTGAAAGGAAATCATTGTAATAACCCGGAAATTCTGAGCCAGTTTAAAATTTTTATTTTGGCAATTTTAGCGAATTTTGAATATTTAAAATGAATTATTTTAAATAATATCGACGAGAAATTTATTTCGAATATAATTCGAACGTATATATTATATACGTCGTCGATAGAATATAAAAAATTATATATAATTATAAATAGAATTGAAAATGGCGCGGTAGTTTGATAATTCGATTTCAAACTTCAATTGAATGTACCGGTTGCAAAACAATCCGGATTTTAGTGAAACCAAAAATAATAGGATCTATTTGATAATATCTTTCCAACGAATCCGAAAAATCGAGATTTCATAGCGGAAATCAAAAGATATGTCCAGTAGAAAATTCTGAATAGTCGCTATGGAATTCAGGCCCTTAAAAATGGGAATTTTGCAAACGACCTCGGATTTCGACGAAACCACTTTTGTTGGGTCCGTGATGTCAAATTATTGCTAGATTCCAAATTTCATAATTTTTCGAATCAATATGTGAGCGTGGCAAAAGAAAACGCGTTTGACCAGTTTCAGTTGATTTTAATCGACTTTAAATTGGCCATTTTTCCAACGGTCTCAGAATTCGACGAAACTAGGTTTGTTAGGACCGTATCGTCAATACGAAGCTAGAAATAAATTTTTTGGAATTTTTCGAGTTCGTATGTGGCCCCAGTAAATTGAAATGTGCGTTTAAATTGAATATATAAAGATCTATATTTTAAATTCAATGGAAACTGATCGTAACGATCGAATTGGCCTACGATACATATCCCATTTTGTTCGGAATGAGGGTAAAACGCTAGGGGCGACAGTCGGTGGGTCTTGTTTCGACTTCGAAGGAAAAGTCAACTATGGAGATTAAAATAAAATAAAATAATAAAAATATTTATATATAAATAACCCCCCCGTTCATTATCCCCAAATCGAAATGGCGACGCGCCATCGCCCTCGCTCCACCACCCATCGCCGGCGATGCCCCCCCTCTACCTCGCGCTGCCTCTCTCTCCCTTCCTCTAAAACCCGATGCCCCCCTTGTTCCTGAAACGCGACGCCAGTACCCGCACCCCCCTTCTTCTGACCACCGTCCTCTTCCACGAAACCCTAGCCGAGCTCCCCCCTCGCAGCAGCCCGACGGACGACTCCCAGACCCCACCGCCGACGCTCAGGCGCGCATACCCCCTCCACAACAACCCCAAAATCCTTTTGAAACTCCCCTCTTCTCTGCAAAATCCGATTTGCTGTAAGTATTTTTAATTTATTCATTTTTATTATTATATGAAGGTGATTAATTAGGTAATTAAAAGGGGATTGTAGTATGGAAAATTTTAGAAGGAAAGATTAGATTTTTAATAGAAGAAAGGTTCGATTTTTATTTGTTAAAGAAAAGATCAGATCTTTATATAGTTGATGTGGTGAAGTAAAGATATAATTTTTATATTATAGAAAGGTTGAGAATATAATTTTTATATAATAGAAGTATTAAAAATATGATCTTAATATAGTAGAAGATATAGAAATTTTATTTTTATATAAGTAGTATATTGAAAATAAAATTTCTATATAATAGAGAATATAAAAATATAATCTTTATATTTGAAAAGGCGAAATCTTTATATAGAGAATAGCGATGTAAAAATAGAATTTTTATCTAAATAGCAAAGTAAAAATTCGATTTTTATATATTGAATAGCAAAGTAAAAATTCGATTTTTATATATTGAATAGCAAAGTAAAAATTCGATTTTTATATATGTAGTGAAAGCGGGCAACGGAAGTGACAGAAGGGCGAGAACGATGAAGATTTCCTACATATGAAGAGTCGTGGAGTTGGAATAGCTATCGGTGAGAACTTCTCACTCTAAATTTCTTTTTCTAGTTATATATATATACTAGGATGCAGACGGTACTTAGTAGCATCTGACACCCGTTATCCACAGACCATGGATGGCTTGTTTGTTTGGTTGATGTATTGTGTAAATTTGTTTGTGTTGTTGATGTGAAATCGATAATAAAATGTAGATGGTTGAAATAAAATGTAGATGGTTGAAATAAATTAGTTATCGTTAAAAATATAATTTTTTAACGTGAATATGAATATAGTGAATGTGAATAAATAAATATTCATTTACAAACCGGACGGTTTGTTTATGTACACCTATTTGAAGGACATTGATTGGGTCGATAAATTTTACACAGCGCCCAACTGCACAAATAAAAATATGTGTTTGTTGATTTGAAACCCCACACGGGTATTGGGATGAAATATGACATACACTAATCCCAATAATTAGTTGTATGTCGATCGATTGATTGACAGGCTGTTATAAGCGTTAGATATCTACATTTGATGCTTATACAGTGTAGTGCACTTTGGATGATGGTTGATTATTTATCGTTGCTATTATATACATGTGTTGTATGGAATCCATATAATTAACTTTATATGGTGATTGATTGGGCCTCATTCCAATTTAGAAAATAAAGAATATCATAAAATAAAGGTTCATGTGTTGACTGTACTCATCCGTTGAGATTAGTCATGTGTTGAACGAAATATTTTAACGATAAAATTTACATCTTTATCATATATAAAATTAGAAATTAACTGGAAAATAGATGAGATGAGTGGTCTCCTGGATATCGACCTGATGTTGGTTTCGGCCTTCGGGGTTAATATTTAGAGAATCGTTCTCTTACTAATTTACGGTTGGAGTCTGATTTGATATCAAACGATAGATACCATAATTTTTATAAAATATATTAAATAACAAAAATAGTCACACGTGGACAGTACTCATTCGTTGAGATTAGTCATGTGTTGACAAAAATATAGATTCACGTATTGAATAGAATAAATATTCATTTGTTGAATAGAATAACGGAATTTTTGAAATATATAAAGCCGTGTTGATTAGAGATGCGCTATTTTGACGCGAACGATATTTATATGGATTATATTCGAATTCGAATTAAATTGAATAGAAAACGAATTTGATTTGAATTGAATAGAAAACGAATTTGATTTGAGTTGAAAAGAAAACGAATTCGAATTGAATTGAATTGAAAAGAAAACGAATTCGAATCGAATTAAAATCGATTTGAATTGAAATCAAATAGAAATGAAAGTAAAAAGGATTTATAATAGAAAATTCAATTTCGATTTGAATTTGAAATAAAGGTTGAAATTGTTTTTGAAATGAATTCAAAACTATTTATAAAATTCGTTTTAAATAGAAATCGACGAAATATATATTATATATATTATATATATAATATAATGGCCTGAATAGAACGCGCCGCGCCGCGGCAGTTCGCGAATTTCGACCATTAACTTCGAACGGACATTACGGGAGATCCGACCGTCGGATTCTCCTAAAACCAGAACCGTTGGGTTCGTATCGAAAAGAGCTTTCTAACGAATATTAGAAATTTGAAATCTAACGGTTGTATTTGGAGATACGTCCAAATCAAATTTGGAAAAGGTCGTTGTAAGTGCAGTTCGATGGCCATTGTTGGAAATCGACTGTTCGGGCCTTGATAAAATTATTAAAAATAGTAGTAATTTGTGTAGAATCATAAGAAATGATTTGGAAAAAAATTGGGATGAAAAACTCCATATTTGAAAAGATAAAAATAGATTTTTATCGAAATGAACTAGTTTTGAACTAAAATTAAACCCGTTTATTTTTAAATAAATAAATTGGATTTGAAATGGGTTGTAAATAGAATTGATTTGTGGGTTTATCGTGAACATTGTTTTAAATAACACTTGTTCTTTAACCCGATAATAAATGGAATGTGATTTGGGTTTATCGTGAACTGTGTTTTAAATGACATTAGTTCTTTAACCCAGAAAAGGGAGTTTTAATGAATCTGCAATTAGATTGAAATGTGAATTGATAATCTAAATTATCAAATTTAGAAAATGAGCGAGAATGGGGTATCACCAGTTTTTCTCCAAGCGATAGTTAAATCTTTAATTAGATTTGAACATGAAATGGTAATTAATTTTACCGATAACACCATGGTGTTAGATATGGAGTATTACCATTTTTGCTTCATGGGATGAATAGGTTGGGATTGGGAAATAAAATAAATAATTACTTCGGTGTGGTTCGCTAATCCCGACTAGTTTGGAAAACCATAATTTGGTTTGAAATGACATCCAAAGGAAGATTAAAGAATAAATTCAAAGAATTTATCTTGGATAGAATTAATGGGAACCTCTCCCTAAGAATGTGAAATTTAGAAACTAGCTGTAGGTTAGTTAAGAGGAATGGTTTCCTGGGTATTGATCTGATGTTGGTTTCGGCCTTCGGGGTTAATATTTGGGGAATTGTTCTCTTGCTGATTTACGGTTAGTGACTAATGAATTGGAATGAGGCGTATGTTGTGTTTGTGTAACATTTGTTTTTAATATACGCGGGTTGTTCGGAAAGTCCGGGTTTATACCCATTCTGAATAACCGATTCGACGATATGTCGAAGATTAAGACGGTGGTTGAAGACCGGAAATCTTTACATCGTTTGGGTGATTACTGATGATCTTGATTGGGCTGTACACCCAAGATGTAACACCCCGTATGTTGAATAACTTGCTATAATATAAAACAGGGCAGAATTAAATTTCAAAATCTGAATCAGGGAAAACGGGCTATGCCATTGCGTTCGTCTCGGAAAAATACGCGAAATAGAGTCCGATTTTTCGAAAATCGGAGTCCGTATGACCCAGTTAAGGCCCGAAGAAGTTTTCAGAAATTCAAAACAGATTTAAAATACGAAAATTTCACATTTCAGAAGTGGCGGGAAAATTCCCGCCAGACTCAGGGAGTCGACCTGGGGGTCGACAGGGGTGTCGACCTACCCACCAGGTCGACTAGGGTGTCGACCTGGGGGTCGACCCCCCTGGTCGACTAGGGTGTCGACCTGGGGGTCGACCCCCCTGGTCGAGCCCAGGTGACCTGGGTGCACCAGTTTGGCTTTTGGGCAGTGTTTTGGTGGCTAGGACGAAATCTGACGGCTCTAATCTGATTTAGGGTTAATCTAATGGCCTAAAACACTTAACTACTCTATAAATACACCCTAAGACTACCCTAATTCATACTAAAATTGGAGACAACTTCGTTATGCCGTCAAAATGCAACTAGAAGGAGCCTCCATCAAATTAAAGAGGAAGATAGCTTCTCAAATCAACTTCTAATCAACTCTAGCAACTTAATCTTCTTCATAGGAGTGCTAATCAACAAGTTGTGAGTTTTCTATAGCCTTAATGACCAATTATTGAAATGATTATGGTAGGATATAATGAGGTTATGGCTATGAATGTGGATCAATGCAAGATTATGTTATCATATGTTATGTGTTTGTAATGTTATGCAAGTTATGTGTTATGTGTTCATGATGTTATGCAAGTTATGCAAGTCATATGCTATGTGATCATGATGTTATGCAAGTTATGCAAGTTATATGCTACATGATCATGATGTTATGCAAGTTATGCAAGTTATATGCTACATGTTCATGATGTTATGCAAGTTATGCAAGTCATATGCTACATGTTCATGATGTTATGCAAGTTATGCAAGCTATATGCTATGAGATCATGATGTTATGCAAGTTATGCAAGTGTTAGGCTATGTGTTCATGATGCTAGTTGCTATGATAAACATAGATCCATTATGACACCATGATTATGCAAGTTTGGTGTATGATTATATGCAAGTTCATATATGATATGTTATGCAAGTTTGGTGTTTGATGATATGCAAGTTCATATATGACATGTTATGCAAGTTTGGTGTTTGATTATATGCAAGTAACATGTGCAAGTTTACACCTTAGTATGATATGCATACATATGCAAGTTAACCCCTTTGTATGTCATACGTACATATGCAAGCTTACCCCTTTGTATGACATAAGTTACTTATGCAAGTTAATCTCTTTATGACATATGTGATTCACGCAAGTTTGGGTTGATTATTTATGCTAGTTGGGTGGATGCTATATGCATGTTGACACCTTTAAAACCCATGTTGATGCTAATGTTATGCAAGTGAACCCATTGTATTTGTGATGAATCTTCCCTTTTATGTCATGTTAGCGTATTACGTGGGGAACGATGGGGTTAATATACATGTTAATGAAATGGTGTGAAGTTGGTATGATTATGCATACCATAAAGTGGATGGACATAATTGAGTCAATTATGTACATCATTAAAAATTGGAATTAATTAGGGAAAATTAATTCGAAATATGGGGGTGATTAATTAGGTGTAATTAATCGACTAAGACACGAGGTTGGACCCTTTTGTAGCATAAGACTGCCCGGAACCGACCGACAAATCCAGCGGCTACAAATGATTGGCCCAATATGAGAGGTCTTAGGCACAAACTTAATACGTGACAAGTGTAAAGACATGAGGTTAGACTCGGTTATGGCGTAAGGCTGCCCGGACCCGACCGGCAAATCCAGCTGCCATAAAAGATAGTCTAATGTGAGAGGTCTTTACAACGGTTACGTTCTTAATCAATTAAGAAACACTTAACCATATTAGCATGTAGAGGGACATGAAGGGTTAAGTGGGTGCCTTGGGTGGCATGTGGAAAAATGTAGTGGTTGCCTTGGGTGGCAATAGAAAATACGATTAGAATACTTAACCAGAGTGGAACATGTAATTTAACATGATTAAAGGGTTAAGTAAGTGCCTTGGGTGGCATGGGGAAAATCTAGTGGTTGCCTTGGGTGGCAATGGAAGATAAGATTAGAATACTTAACCAAAGTGGAACATGTAATTAAACATGATTAAAGGGTTAAGTAAGTGCCTTGGGTGGCATGTGGAAATCAAGTAAGTGCCTTGGGTGGCATGGGGAAATCTAGTGGGTGCCTTGGGTGGCAATTGAAATATGATTAGATGACTTAACCAAACTTTAAACATGTAAGTGGACATGATTATTAAAAAGGGTTAAGTGGGATGCACTAGAAAAAAATGACAAGCTTAGGTGGGTAGCTTGTGGGGGCCCATTTCAACCAGTAACCCATATGTATCTTATTGGGCTCGACTCATGTCGAGGACGGGACACGCGTACTGGGCTTGACTATAAGAGGCCAAAACGAGTTAGTGGTGGCAACGCAAGTCCAACGGGTTTCATATGCGTGTGTGGACCCGGGCTGGTAGGTAAGACGTTGTTGCATCGTGTAGGTATAAGCCGTGCACCGTTGATTGTATCGGGTTGCCACTTTGGGGAATGATACACCCCACTGTGGGGCCAGCACGGGTATCTACGTTAGGGAGCCGATCTAATGGGAGTAGTGGGTACACCTAGTGGAGATAGGGGCAGACGGCACCTATGTAGTCAGCTAGGGTACACGAAACTACTATTAAAATTATTAAGTTGTGGGTACACCTAGTGGAGATAGGGGCAGACGGCACCTATGTAGTCAGCTAGGGGTACACGAAAGTACTATTAAAATTACTAAGTACACTTAGTGGGATCAACCTTTAAGTAGGAATTACCCTTGGGTGGGTAGATCTGGTGTGGTGCAGTGTAGGAATTACCCTTGGGTGGGTAGATCTGGTGTGGTGCGGAGTAGTATTTATCCTTGGGTGGATAGGCGCGTCTTTACCGTTATCTTAGTTCATCCTAAGTCTAGTTGGCTGCTTAGTGTAGTCATTTATCCCCAGTCGTACCGTACCAGGTTTATATCATACCCTAATTACTTTAATGATTGTATTGTTAAAGTTATAAGGCTCACTCAGACTTATGTCTGACCCCGTTGTTTTTATCTTTTTCCCCAACCCTCAAGTTCTCAGAGTGGGCCTAGCACTAGTGGGCTTTGATCAGATCGCTTTACCTATCTTTTGGAGCTTGGACCGTGATGTAAAGCCCAGCTTATCTTTTCTATTATGGCTATTAGTTATTAGTGGGATTGTGTACTTTTGTTTTATCAAGACGGATATTATGTACTTGCCTCTTGTTTACGGTTTTGTGATGTAACCAAACATGTTTTAATTTCCGCTGCAATGAAATGATGTTTTAAATTCTCAAGAATTACTTATATCTGTCTAGTTGTAATTTTTCTGTTCTATATTCACTTAAGATACTCCACCGAAGTTAAGGCATTCCCTTAGTGAGTGACCTTAACGGGTGTGGGGTGTTACACGTGGTATCAGAGCTTAAGGTTACCAGAACAGATAAAACTTTTAGAAAAATTATTTTTCTAAAAACATTTTTGGAAGAAGTATTTTCAAAAACATGTTTTGAGAGAAAAGTTTTTGAAAGAAAAGAACATAATCCCCAAGAGCCATATATCCTTCCTTCGATTCTCCGTTTTGAATTTCCCCTCCGCGTATAGATATCTTTTTAAGATAAATAAGGACTTCCGTATGAAGGACGGAAGAACCACTTCAAGGGACTAAGACGTTTACCAGGCTAAGAAGTTAGTCCAAGGAGGTGGAGGGCTTGTCGGTACCTTTAAGATGGATGAGAGAGGAAGGTTCAAATAGCTGTTAGGTAAATAAAGGACGAAACCTTATCGTGGTAAGAAGGCCACGAAAGGAGAATGTGAAGGGGAAGGCTAGTTGTTTTAGAGAAATAGGACACCTTATTAAGGTTGTCCAAAGAGGTAAGGACGAAGTACAGGATCTTCTGGAGGGTAGATGTATTCCTTCACGACGGGTATACCTGATGGGGGTAGGACCGTCTAAGTTGAAATTTGGTTCTCCCGATCATCCTGTTCGAACTTTATTCTACTCTGGCGCATCACATTCGTTTATCTCATCATCGTTAGTTGAGTCACTGCACCTAGACACCAGTTTAGTAAATGATCCCTTGGTTGTTTCAAACCCAATTGGGGGCTCCACTTATTTGTCCATGATATGTTTGGGTTTGAAGATCTTCATACTTAGCGTTGAGTTTAGGTGTGATGCCTTTGTTTTGGGCTTCACGGGCTATGGTTTGATTTTGGGCATGGACTGGTTATCCAGTAATGGTGCCGTTCTTGATTGCGAAAGGAGAGTTGTTAGGCTCACAACCCTCTTGGGTAACACTCTCGAGATCTTTTGAAATCCCATGGATTCTGTTACGCTAAGTTATCTTGAATCGCTTGACGCTTCGGTCGAGAGTTTGCGATCTGTTAGAGTGGTCCGGGAATACTCGGATGTGTTTGAGGAGGTGAAGGGCTTACCTCCGAAGCGGGAGATAGACTTCCGAAGATATCTGGTGGATAATGCTAAGCAAGTATCTTTGCCAGTGTGCCGCATGGATCCTCGTGAGAGGAGGGAACTCCATAAGCAAGTAGGGGAGTTGCTTGAGAAGGGGTTCATAAGACGAAGTATATCGGAGTAGGGTGCTCCAGTAGTTTTTGCCATGAAGGCGGATGGGTCCCTCAGACTTTGTGTAGACTATAGAGAACACAAAGAAGAATAGATACCCATTGCCGAGGATTGATGATCTCTTTGATCAGTTGGTTGGCGCCTCAGTGTTTTCACAGTTGGACTTGGCCACGGGGTCTCATCAGTTGGGAGTGGCTGAGGATAGTATAGAGAAGACTGCCTTTAGGACTCCGGATGGTTTCTATGAGTGGCTTGGGATGCCATTTGGTTTGACGAACGCCCCGCATACTTTGTTGATTTGATGAGTAGGGTGTTCAGGGAGTACCTAAATAACTTCGTAGTGGTCTCTGTGGATGACATCTTGGTCTTTTCTAAGAGCGAAATAAGTTTTCGTATGTGCTTAATAGGTTAAGAAAAGCCAGTTATTTGATCAACGGTGGTTTTGGAGCGAGACTGGCAAGGACATCCAGAGTTGGACAAGGGCTTAATTATTTAGCCGTTTTTACTAGTATCATCTCACGTAGGTCGTCTGAGTTCGAAGGAGGTATCCCTTGGGTGTTTGTCTGATATTGGTTTAGGCCTTTGTGGCTTGCACTTGGGGGATGTCGAGTTTGACTAGGATGGTCTGCGTGAGAGATGGATGGATGTGACGATTTTGCATGGGAGAATATCCTGGTTTTCTCTAGAAGTGGAGAAAAGCATGCCCAACATCTTAGGGAAGTGTTGGAGACTCTTCGAGCGCATAGTCTTGAGACAACAAAGGTGGATGGAGTTCTTAGCATCCTATGATTTCGAGATAGCGTATACCCCTGGCAAGGGTAACGTGGTGGCAGGCGCCTTAAGTAGAAAAAGGTTGTCCTTGGGTCCGTTGTTCGTTGAACAACGAAAAGTAGAATTTATCTCGATGTTTGATTTCAGACCTTCCGTTGACTTTGTACCCGGTTAGCTAGTATCCTTAGAGGTCAGACCTACTCTTTTGAGGCGGATTGGCGAGGCATAGTGGGATGACCCACAGTTGGTTGAGTTGGTATAGAAGCTCATAAGGGGGGAGTCGTCCAGCCATTTGAGTAGGTACACCCTGGACGATAGGGGGGTGGTTGCGTAGAGACGGTAGACTTTGTGTACCACAAGACGAGGGTTTGAGGAAGGCTATTCTTGATGATGCACATCCTTCTAGGATGACCATTCATCCCGGTGGGGACAAGATGTACCAAGACATGAAGCGAGTTTTCTTTTGGGCCGGTATGAAGAAAGATGTGGCCGAGTATGTCGCTAGATGCTTGGTGAGCCAACAGGTGAAAGCGGAGCAAAAGAAACCTAGTGGGTTGCTTCACCCATTGGAAGTTCCGCAATGGAAGTGGGATAGCGTCTCGATGGATTTTGTTGATGGGTTACCTAGATCGAGGAAGGGTAATACGGGAATTTGGGTTGTGGTAGACAGACTTACTAAGAGCGCCCATTTCATACCCGTGAAGAGCAAGAGGACTGCTCCATGGCTAGCTTCAGTTTATCTTCGAGAGATAGTTCGATTGCATGGGGAACCTTCTAGCATAGTGAGTGATCGAGATCCTATCTTCACTAGCGAGTTTTGGAAGAGTTTGCAAGAAGCAGTGGGGACTCAGTTGTGTCTGTGCACCGCATATCATCCTCAGACAGACGGTCAGACCGAGAGGGTGAATCGTGTTCTAGAAGACCTCTTAAGGCTTTGTATCTTAGATTTTGGAGGTACATGGGAAGAGCATCTTCCATTGGTGGAGTTCACGTATAATAACAGCTTTCAGTCCGGTGTTGGTATGGCTCCTTTCGAAGCTCTTTATGGAAGGCCTTGTCGATCACCTACATGTTGGTGGGAATCTACGGAATGTTGTTTGCTTTGGGTCCGTTGGAAAATTAGCTCCAAGATTTGTAGGACCGTTTCCTAGTAAGGAAAGGATTGGACGGATGGCATATAGAGTGGATTTGCCCGAGAGACTTAGTGGGGGTACATGACGTATTCCATGTGTCACATTTGAGGAAGTGCCTACATGAGACCGCAGAGGTGGTAGAGCCGAGCTTGCTTAGAGAAGTGGAGGTGGAGCGTGATGCGACTATTCGACGAGCTCTTACCCGCATCCTTGGGTCAGAGATTAGGAAGTTGAGAAACAGAGAGGTTCTACAAGTCAAAGTGCAAAGGGGAGAAGATGAGAGCAATGCTACTTGGGAGACGGAAGCGAAGATGCGTTCAACGCACCCATTCCTTTTCTCCTTTATCATTTGTCTAGTACTTATCTTATCTTTAGTATGTCCTCTCATTAGTACCTTTGACCTTTAGATAGGGTAAACCTATGGTTGAAACATGTGTTTGAGACATGTTATGTTTGATGGATGCGTGTGGATGCAAGTGGTTGCTAGTGGTTGCTCGTGGATGCATATACACACACTTTAGACACTAGATCGGCTCAATCACTTCATATTGCATATTGCATAAAATTGTGTGTAGGTAGCTATATTAATGAATGTATAATGGTTGTGCTATCATATGGATGATTCATTTTGGTGTATGGTTGTGCACACATGTAGAAAGAGTATGTGTCGATAGGGATCTTTCGCATACATATTGGATGCATGGCACTATCATGGTTTGCATTAAGAAGGTCAACTAAATAAGTAGACCGCCTGATTTTGCATTAGACAGGGAACATATACACACACTCTTTGCATATGTTCATACAACATTAGAAACTTTAAGGACAATGGATGCCAGTGTTTGATGGTTTGAGTAGATGGTTGTTTGGTTGGTAGGATACGTTCTTCTTGACTTAGAGATTTCGGGGACGAAATCCTTTAAGTAGGGGAGAATGCAACACCCCGTATGTTGAATAACTTGCTATAATATAAAACAGGGCAGAATTAAATTTTAAAATCTGAATCAGGGGAAACGGGCTATGCCATTGCGTTCGTCTCGGAAAAATACGCGAAATAGAGTCCGAGTTTTCGAAAATCGGAGTCCGTATGACCCAGTTAAGGCCCGAAGAAGTTTTCAGAAATTCAAAACAGATTTAAAATACGAAAATTTCACATTTCAGTAGTGGCGGGAAAATTCCCGTCAGACTCAGGGAGTCGACCTGGGGGTCGATAGGGGTGTCGACCTGCCCACTAGGTCGACTAGGGTGTCGACCCTAGTGTCGACCTGGGGGTCGACCCCCCTGGTCGAGCCCAGGTGACCTGGGTGCACCAGTTTGGCTTTTGGGCTGTGTTTTGGTGGCTAGGACGAAATCTGACGGCTCTAATCTGATTTAGGGTTAATCTAATGGCCTAAAACACTTAACTACTCTATAAATACACCCTAAGACTACCCTAATTCATACTAAAATTGGAGACAACGTCGTTATGCCGTCAAAATGCAACTAGAAGGAGCCTCCATCAAATTAAAGAGGAAGATAGCTTCTCAAATCAACTTCTAATCAACTCTAGCAACTTAATCTTCTTCATAGGAGTGCTAATCAACAAGTTGTGAGTTTTCTATAGCCTTAATGACCAATTATTGAAATGATTATGGTAGGATATAATGAGGTTATGGCTATGAATGTGGATCAATGCAAGATTATGTTATCATATGTTATGTGTTTGTAATGTTATGCAAGTTATGTGTTATGTGTTCATGATGTTATGCAAGTTATGCAAGTCATATGCTATGTGATCATGATGTTATGCAAGTTATGCAAGTTATATGCTACATGATCATGATGTTATGCAAGTTATGCAAGTTATATGCTACATGTTCATGATGTTATGCAAGTTATGCAAGTCATATGCTACATGTTCATGATATTATGCAAGTTATGCAAGCTATATGCTATGAGATCATGATGTTATGCAAGTGTTAGGCTATGTGTTCATGATGCTAGTTGCTATGATAAACATTGATCCATTATGACACCATGATTATGCAAGTTTGGTGTATGATTATATGCAAGTTCATATATGATATGTTATGCAAGTTTGGTGTTTGATGATATGCAAGTTCATATATGACATGTTATGCAAGTTTGGTGTTTGATTATATGCAAGTAACATGTGCAAGTTTACACCTTAGTATGATATGCATACATATGCAAGTTAACCCCTTTGTATGTCATACGTACATATGCAAGCTTACCCCTTTGTATGACATAAGTTACTTATGCAAGTTAATCTCTTTATGACATATGCGATTCACGCAAGTTTGGGTTGATTATTTATGCTAGTTGGGTGGATGCTATATGCATGTTGACACCTTTAAAACCCATGTTGATGCTAATGTTATGCAAGTGAACCCATTGTATTTGTGATGAATCTTCCCTTTTATGTCATGTTAGCGTATTACGTGGGGAACGATGGGGTTAATATACATGTTAATGAAATGGTGTGAAGTTGGTATGATTATGCATACCATAAAGTGGATGGACATAATTGAGTCAATTATGTACATCATTAAAAATTGGAATTAATTAGGGAAAATTAATTCGAAATATGGGGGTGATTAATTAGGTGTAATTAATCGACTAAGATACGAGGTTGGACCCTTTTGTAGCATAAGACTGCCCGGAACCGACCGACAAATCCAGCGGCTACAAATGATTGGCCCAATGTGAGAGGTCTTAGGCACAAACTTAATACGTGACAAGTGTAAAGACACGAGGTTAGACTCGGTTATGGCGTAAGGCTGCCCGGACCCGACCGGCAAATCCAGCTGCCATAAAAGATAGTCTAACGTGAGAGGTCTTTACAACGGTTACGTTCTTAATCAATTAAGAAACACTTAACCATATTAGCATGTAGAGGGACATGAAGGGTTAAGTGGGTGCCTTCGGTGGCATGTGGAAAAATGTAGTGGTTGCCTTGGGTGGCAATAGAAAATACGATTAGAATACTTAACCAGAGTGGAACATGTAATTAAACATGATTAAAGGGTTAAGTAAGTGCCTTTGGTGGCATGGGGAAAATCTAGTGGTTGCCTTGGGTGGCAATGGAAGATAAGATTAGAATACTTAACCAAAGTGGAACATGTAATTAAACATGATTAAAGGGTTAAGTAAGTGCCTTGGGTGGCATGTGGAAATCAAGTAAGTGCCTTGGGTGGCATGGGGAAATCTAGTGGGTGCCTTGAGTGGCAATTGAAATATGATTAGATGACTTAACCAAACTTTAAACATGTAAGTGGACATGATTATTAAAAAGGGTTAAGTGGGATGCACTAGAAAAAAATGACAAGCTTAGGTGGGTAGCTTGTGGGGGCCCATTTCAACCAGTAACCCATATGTATCTTATTGGGCTCGACCCATGTCGAGGACGGGACACGCGTACTGGGCTTGACTATAAGAGGCCAAAACGGGTTAGCGGTGGCAACGCAAGTCCAACGGGTTTCATATGCGTGTATTGACCCGGGCTGGTAGGTAAGACGTTGTTGCATCGTGTAGGTATAAGCCGTGCACCGTTGATTGTATCGGGTTGCCACTTTGGGGAGTGATACACCCCACTGTGGGGCCGGCACGGGTATCTACGTTAGGGAGCCGATCTAATGGGAGTAGTGGGTACACCTAGTGGAGATAGGGGCAGACGGCACCTATGTAGTCAGCTAGGGGTACACGAAACTACTATTAAAATTATTAAGTTGTGGGTACACCTAGTGGAGATAGGGGCAGACGGCACCTATGTAGTCAACTAGGGGTACACGAAACTACTATTAAAATTACTAAGTACACTTAGTGGGATCAACCTTTAAGTAGGAATTACCCTTGGGTGGGTAGATCTGGTGTGGTGCAGTGTAGGAATTACCCTTGGGTGGGTAGATCTGGTGTGGTGCGGAGTAGTATTTATCCTTGGGTGGATAGGCGCGTCTTTACCGTTATCTTAGTTCATCCTAAGTCTAGTTGGCTGCTTAGTGTAGTCATTTATCCCCAGTCGTACCGTACCAGGTTTATATCATACCCTAATTACTTTAATGATTTTATTGTTAAAGTTATAGGGCTCACTCAGACTTATGTCTGACCCCGTTGTTTTTATCTTTTTCCCCAACCCTCAGGTTCTCAGAGTGGGCCTAGCACTAGTGGGCTTTGATCAGATCGCTTTACCTATCTTTTGGAGCTTGGACCGTGATGTAAAGCCCAGCTTATCTTTTCTATTATGGCTATTAGTTATTAGTGGGATTATGTACTTTTGTTTTATCAAGACGGATATTATGTACTTGACTCTTGTTTATGGTTTTGTGATGTAACTAAACATGTTTTAATTTCCGCTGCAATGAAATGATGTTTTAAATTCTCAAGAATTACTTATATCTGTCTTGTTGTAATTTTTCTGTTCTATATTCACTTAAGATACTCCACCGAAGTTAAGGCATTCCCTTAGTGAGTGACCTTAACGGGTGTGGGGTGTTACACAAGATGAGGGAATCAGTTGGTGGTCGTCCAGACGTACTTGGAGATCGATGGATATGCGAGGAAAGTGCCTCCGGTTTCGTTCAGACCCAGAATGAACTTGTAAATGGATTGTGTGTCTGACATTGGATTTTATTCTGTGTTGATTTATTTCTGTTAAATATATATCTGTTTGGCGGCGGAGAATTTATTCTCTTGCTTAACGCCCTTCTCTGAGACGTACGAGCTTAGAGGTTATATATCGATAGATATCAATCGCATGACATGAATTGCCTGTGTGGCACGCTGAGTTGCATGGATCAAGGCTTCTATTGAAAAGCAAAGTCTTGTGGTTGATGATCAAAGCACGGCCTTTGTGACGTAGCTTTGTGTATAACGTGAATTCGCGAGCCTCACACCTCGGTATGAGTTAAAAACGGGATAAGGACTGCAGGGAGAGCACGACGTTTCTTTCTAGCTTTGGTGGTGTCAGTGACTTACCAGCCCTGACATTTATATACTTTTCACCTATGTGGTTGTTGGATGAAGCGCCACGATTTTAGGTCTGCAAGGACCGGGAAACGTGTGTTCAGGCATAATTAATCCTCAAACGTAAGAGAGGACCGACCCTGAAGCATCCCGGGGTTACCCAGAGTGTGTAGTCCCGAGGCATTTGCTAGAGTGTCTCGAAGCGGAGAGGAGCTTGCCCCTTGCCTCGACTCATGACGGAAATCCAATTTCCAATACGTGTATTTCGGCTTTATTTGTAGAGCCTAGTATGGCGACATAGTGGTATGGGGCACTTATGTCGTCTATGATTTATATTTATGATTGAAATTGTTTTGACACTATACACTTATTATAGTATCAAATAATTTGTTTTAAACGTACCAAGCATGTTTGGCTGTTATAAGGTAAAACCCTATCCTCCGGCTTGCGTTGCATTGTGTGATGGGACCTGGTTCTTATAATAGCTTCATTTTTCGAAAAAGCATTGCGCTGTTTATTCTATGCACTGGTATTCTTGGGAGGAAACCCGTTCCGTGTTATACGGCGTGGTCCCTTGAATTACTCTCTTTTAAAGTAAAGTTTTAAATAACTGTTTTAGTTCTCACACCAGTCACATGACTGACCTGGAGTTTATTGTTTTAACCTAAACTCTGGGTGCCCCTATTTCCGCACGGGCAGCTAGTAGTTTTGGTTTTGCAGATTTATATTCACAGGATCCTGGTTTACAGCTGGAATGATATCCGGAAAGCTCTGTATCCGTATATCACCTTCAGTTGTGCTTTGTATTATTTTTTCCGCTGCTATGTAATTTATTGTAATCTCTGATATTTATCGAATGTAATTTATTCATTTATACTCTGTATATTCTTCTATCTGATGGAATTGTTGTAATAAGCAGTGAAATGTTCTTCCGTCTGCGTTCCGATTCGTCCTGTTCTCAAACGATCAGGGGTTTCGAACGGTCTAGATCGATTTAACGACTGATTCGGATCGAGCGAAATTCCTTGCCGTCACATTCATCTTCGGAATATTTCGATATTGGATTTCGTGATTATACGAATATTGTTATGGAAATTTGGAAGATATATTTTATATCGTTATTTCCAATACGATATTTGTTGGTTTTAGAAGTTGATATTGAATATAAGCCAATATAATTTCTATTCAGAGCCTTGTATTTAATATCAAATTGGATTTTGGGTTTCTCGTGAATAATGTCTTCATTAACACTGTTCTTAAACCTAGTTGAGGAAAGAATAAATCTTTCTATTAAGATTTAGTGAAGTTTTCCAATTAATTAATATTTAATTGGAATTGAATAAAAGAATTGAATTTTGGGTTGCCGTGAATGGTGTTTTCTGTAACACTGTTCTTAAACCCCGTTCAAAAAGAATAAATCTGTAAATTAAGATTATTAAAGTTTCCAGTTACATTTTGTAATTGGAATAAAATGGAATGTGAATTGGGTTATCGTAAACTGTGTTTCTAACGACATTTGTTCTTTAACCCGATTAACAGTGAAATATGATTTGGAATTTATAAATCTTTTAATTAAGATTTAAGGGAATTTTCCAAAGAAAAGTTTTCCAATTTAATAAAATAAATTGGAATGGAAAGGAATTCGATTTGGTAATAATCGAAGTGAACTTCTGTGGAGGAAGACTTTTAATATATGTGGAATTTAAAAGGCTTTGTCATTTTTCCATTTATATTATTAGTCGGATACGGAAATTGATATCGATTATATATTGATTTGTTTTCCATGCAGATTCCATAATTAATGGAATGCGATTTTGGGTTTATTGCGAACTGTGTTTTAAATAACATTGGGTCTTTAACCCAGCTAAAGACGGGATTTATTTCCTGAATTTGAATAATATTTATACAATGATTTTTGGGGATTAAAACTAAGTAGAGTTTTAATGAATCTTTAGTTAGATTGAAAAGTGAATGAGATAATTTAAATTATCTAATTTGGGAAATGATCGAGAGTGGGGTATCACCAGGTTTTCTCCAAGCGATAGTTAAATCTTTAATTAGATTTGAATGTGAAATGGTAATTAATTTTACCGATAACACCATGGTGTTAGATATGGAGTATTACCCATTTTGCTCCAGGGGATGAATAGGTTGGGATTGGGAAATTAAATAAGTGATTACTTCGATAAGGTTCGCTAATCCCGACTAGTTTGGATATACCTTAATTTGGTTTGAATTAATTTCCAATGGAAGATTAAAGAATAAATTTAAAGAAATTATCTTTGATAAAATTAATGGGAACCTTTCTCAAAGGATATGAATATTTAATAAAAGAATATTCAGAATTGGAATGAGGCGTATGTTGTGTTTTTATAGCACTTTTATTATATACACGAGTTATTCGGAAAGGCCGGCTTTATAGCCATTCTGAATAACTGATTCGACGATAAGTCGACGATGAAGACAGTGGTTGAAGACCGGAGTCTTCACATCGTTTGGATGATTACTGATGTCTTGATTGGGCTGTACACCCAAGACAGAGGTAATGAGTGGTGATCGTCCAGACGTACTTGGAGATCAACCGGAATTGCGAGGACCTCTCTCCTGTATTGGAAATATGGGACGAGGAATAAGGTGCCTCCGGTTTCCTTCAGACCCAGAATGAACTTGTAAATGGATGTGTGCCTGACATTGGGTTTTATTCTATGTTGATTGATCTCTATTAAATATGTATCTGTTTGGCGACGGAGAATTTATTCTCTTGCTTAACGCCCTTCTTTGAGACGTACGTGCTCAGAGGTTATATATCGATAGACATCAGTCGCATGGCGTGAATTGCCTATGTGGCATGCTGAGATGCAAATGATCAAGGCTCCCGTCGAAAAGCAGAGCCTCGTGGTTGATGACTAATGCGCAGCTTTAATATAGCATAGCTTTGTGTATAGGGTTAATTCGTGAGCCTCACACCACGGTGTGAACCAGAAATGGGAGAGGACCTCAGGGAGGACATCCGTTTCTTTCTAGCTAGGAGTGGTGTCATGGTATGGAGACCAAACATTTTTACTTATGTGGATGATGGAAAGCGGGTCTCCTCGGTTATATCGGTCACTACGGGACCGATGGATGGTTTGGTCGATATGCTGACCAGTTTTACGCCCCATAGGGCAGGGAAACACATTGTTCAAGCATTTTAGTCCACTCCATGTGGACCGGCCCTGATCATCCAAGTCTTGCCTACGCGCTTTCCTAAGACATAGTAGGCTAGATTGTCTCGAAGCGGTAAGGACGATCCCTTGCCTTGGTTCATAGATGGAATCTAATTTCCAATACGTGACATTTCAGTTTTCATTGTAGAACTAGTATGGCGACATAGTAGCATGGGATACTATGTCGTCCGTGATTGATACATTTGTATTTGAAGCTATTTTATGCACTATACACTTATAATAATATCAAAATGATTTGTTTTAAACGTACCAAGCATGTTTGGTTATTATAAGAGAAAACTCTACCCTCCGGCTTGCGTTGCATTGTGTGATGGGACCTGAGTCTTATAATAGCTTCATTTTCTTTATATAGAATTGCGCTATTTGTTATATGCATTAGTATTCTTAGGGTTAAACCCATTCCGTGTTATATGGCATGGTTCCTTGATTTACCTAACTATAAAAATCAAGATAATAACTGTTTTTAGTTCTCACACCAGTCACATGACTGACCTGGAGTTTATTGTTTTAACTTAAACTCTGGGTGCCCATATTTTCCACACAGGCAGCTAGTAGTTTTAGTTTTGCAGATATTATATTTATAGGATCCTAGTTTAGAGCTGGAGCTATATTCAAAACGCTCTATATCCGTGTATTTCTTTATGCTGTGTTGTGTACTGATTTTCCATTGCATTATAATCTGTAAATCTCTGCTATTTCAAATGTATGTTATTTGTTCATACTCTGTATATTCTTTTATTTTGGTGTAAATTGTTGTAATAAGCAATGAAATGTTCTTCTGTTTGCGTTCTGATTTGTCGTGTTCTCAACTCAATCCTGGATTTCCCGTAAGGGCAAGTTTGCGACATTTCAAAAACTACCTTTTCCTTGTTGTCGTTAACGTTTTTATCGCATTGTCGGTCCAACTGCACAGCTAAAACGCGCACACAAACCATCCAAAAATCTTCCTTATGCATTTCATGTGACCAAAAATAGAAATTATTTCACAAGGATAAATTTTCGCGATAAACACTTTTTATGAATTTTTGAAAAATCCTTTTCAATATCGTTTTACTTTCCATACGGGATCAGCATAAAAACTAAAATTTTGATAACATGCGCTCAGCGTCATTCAAACTATTTATTTCAATGTAATACAACATTTAACATGCACAAACTACTGTACCCAAATTCTACATTTTTGCACAAACCAAAATAAAAGAAAGTAAATTAGAAAAAACATAAAATTTTAAAAATGATAAAAGTTTTTTTTTCCAACAACGTCTTCCAAAAGCTTCAAAAATTTATTATGCGAAAACTTAAATGATTCAAGTCACATGTAGGTGAAAAAGGATGTTAGCCACGCCAAAGTGCGAAAATTGAAATCATACACAAAAGAACGCAATAAATTTCAGCTTAGCAAGGAACGGTGATTAATTTACACCCTTGACGAAAACAAGGCAAAATCAGTCCTTTGATAAAATTTATTCAACACAAAATTTTATTCTTTTCAGCTCTAGGACAACTGTTAGTTAGATAAGAAAAATGAGATTTCATTTAAACGGATATGCGCGAATGACATAAATATTTTCAAACATAGAAATTTCATTAACATAAGTCGTGTGATGTAAACAACACTAACTGTTACAGACACTACAACAATAAAGCCACGATACAAGAAACAAGGTGCACAAGCCATAAGCTAACAACGACCAAGCATTGCAAGATGGTTTAGCCCCATGGTTGGAACTCGATCCATTACCACGTCCACGCTAGGAACGCAGTATGTCCGAGATGCAACCAGTTTCATGCGTCTGCAGAAGCTTCTCCCTTCGGATATCTCGAAGCTCGGGCTGGATGTTGCGGAGAGCGGCGAGCTTCGAGCACTCCTGGCCAGGCTGCTGGGGTTGCTAAAATGGAGCGGGAGGTGCAGGGACAAGAGCATTAGGTAGCTGGATGCCCATCTTATGGTGAGTAGCGTGGCTAATGGTGGAAGGCGCCTTCTTCATCGTCGTCTCCTTAGCAAGTCTCACCTAAAAGTGTCGGAAGACGTGGGTGAGAAGATGGTTATAGGGAAAGTGGCTCCGCGGGGTGCCGATGAAGGGCTCATGAAGGTGGATTATAAGCACATGCGCCTAATTGACGGCTATACTGCCAAGAATAGTATAAGTGGTGCGGCGTATTGAGGGATAAATCTGCTCCAAGCTTCACGCTTTGGGATGATGTTATGCTGAATGATACGCAAAACCACTCGAGCGATAGGCCACAAATTAGCGGTGGTCTAGACTCTAGGGTGTCAAGGAAGATACGATGAAGGACCTAAGGATCATCCATCTCGATAGCATCTAGCTCGGCTTCGATTGCTGAGATGCCCAAAATCTATGCTAAATCCTTGTCATAGAACTCGATCTGGGTGCCAATGACCTCAGACTAGATGATGCAAGACACATCATCGATGGTATCATCCATTTGTTCATCAAATTGACAAACGTAGTGTAGATACAAATCGCGGTTAAAGGTGTCAAAGCGCAAGATCGGTGCCAGGCCTGCGGCGAAAAATAGCTCCTTCAAACAAAAAGCGGCGAAATCAGCAAATTTCACCGGTTGGCCAAAATGAAAATCATAATTCGCCATAGCCAAGTAACGCTTAATCTTCTCCTCATCGCGGTCTAACCATGCGACTTCCTTAGGTGTAAGACCGGGATGCTTAGTGGCCACGTTTCGGGAAGGTGCCATGGAGAAAACGGCGAATCGGGCAAATGAAATTGTAGATCTGGGGTAGAAGAGAGTAGAGATCTGTACGAGAAGGATTTTGGTGATAACTGGAGATGAAACTGAGTAGTGGTTGCTCGGATTGGAGTTTGGAAATAGAGGAAGGGTATTAGTTCTTTTACAAATGGGGGCGGGGGAGGAAACGTCAGCTGGAACAATATATATATCGTTCCAGTCGAATCGGGTCGCTATGGTTAATGATATTCCACATTATTAACCTAACAAGTCCAATTCTAACTTTTTGTTAAAGGTTTTAGATTAACTAATATAAAACAAGGAAAGTTATATCCTTCTTATCCTAGGATATTTATTTAATTATTTTCCTTATTGGACATAGTATTTGAAACTACAATCAATACCCATTAACTCCCTTTTATTTCATATGCTTCCATTTCATAGGGTTACTGCCAATTATGACCATAGCGGTCATATTTTCCTAAGGGATCAGTTTTATCTTAAGTACTATTTATTCCTACTGATTATAATTAATGTCACTTATGAACCTAACGGTCATAATTCCCTAAGACATTAATTATCCTTAATGATTAGTCCCGAGATATCTATTTGTTGTACTACAATATACATTACTAAATTATTTATTTATTTTTTGTGTGTGTGTGTGTATATATATATATATATGCACCAAGTGCATATTAATGGTGACATGTGATTTTCGTCACCTGCTTTCACTATACGTGAGCCCTAAATTTAATTTCATCTCAATTCTAACTGAATTCCTTTAACAATTTTAGATCTCTTGCGATTTGTAGGTTACTGTCAATGAATCCATCTCGTTGATAAGCCAACTATCGGTTTTTATAATCGACTTCCTTCTGCAAATTTCAACCAATTTTTTTCGTTGATAATTGAAATTTGTTTTTCTCATTCAAATTCCACAGCTTAATTCAGATCTGACTTCCTCTTTAAGTACGCTGACGGCTAAATTCCAGATCTTTTGCACTAATCTCGGATCGATGCATTACTATGCTTAACGGAGGATACTACAGATCGGATGCAAATTTGTTTAAGATCTGGAGATCAAGTCATTGGGAGAGTTGGGATCTTCCATCGCCAACGTAAGTGTGTGTAACGTCCCACATTTTGAACGGTTTGAATTTGAATATTTAAATCAGTTTAAATATTGAATTCTGAATATAAATGGATTTATATATTAATTATAATGAAGTTGAATGTATATAAATATATATTAATTATAATCGAGCTCAGAACGACCCTGCAGTTCGTAAATTAACGTTCTGAACTTCAACTGAGTGTACCGGACTCTTTTTGAATCGGATTTCTTCGAAACGAGAAACGCTGGAATCTGTTGAACTATATCTTTCTAATAGAAGTGAAAAATCAGGATTTCTTCGTATATACTGCAAGATATGTCCAAATCAAATATTTGAAAAGTCGCTGTGAAATCATATATCGACTGTAACAGTTATTTGAATATAACTTGATATCGGGTGCAAATCGGGATAAGGTTCTTTTGAGGCGCAGCGATAATTTAATTTTTAGAATTTTACTGTAATTTTTAATTAATTAAATACGCAACTTTTTATTGGGAGTACTGTGTACCCTGTATCGGTATTTCGGGATTTCAAAATATAAGTTGATCTACTGATATTATTATATTTTAGGGATCGTGGGGCGTTGGTCATTATAACGGTATTTTTATTTCGGTCGATAGAGGTCCCTAAAATGATAAAATTTCGTACAGTCGATACCCTAAAATATCTAATCATAACAAAACAAACGTACACTGAAAATTTAGCAAGCCATCCCCTAGTGGTAAAGCACACACGAACCTAAGGGAGAAAACCATTACGCTATTCCTAAATTCACGGCAAAATTTCAGCAAGCAACCACGTCTGATCCTTAATATAATATACATATGTGTCCTCTATATAAACCCATCACCCTATAATTTTCTCTCCACACCAATACTTCTTCCTAAAGCCTCTTTTCTATAAAAAAAAAACAAGATCTAAGATCTAAAATTAAAAGATAATGAAGAGGGACGCTCGAGTGCAACTCGGTGGACAGGAGCTGAAGGTGCGATGCGGAAAAACCACGCACTGATGAAGGGTTGGATTGGAGATGTTGGATGCTGTTTCATGAGGAGAAGGGTGTGGTTCAGTGTGGCGTGACATCTGCGAGGAGGTTTTCGACTTGCGGGGGTCGGAGATGACGGTTTCCAGTCTTCGGGTGGCAAGGGGTTCGAACTAAAACTTCCGCAAGGCTCTGACAAGGTTTGGCAGTATTGGATCCAATGTTGTGGAGAAGAGAAACATTATGGGAAGGAGTTTGTGTTACAGAGGTATACACGAAAGTGTGGTAGCACGTGAGAGAGAGGATGGGTGTTTATTTTGTTCATTGATATTGTGACCGTAAAGAAGGAAGATATGTGGGGGGTTGCGCGTATAGCTCATGGACGGGGATGCTTGCCTGACGTGAGGTGTGTAGTTTGTATGTGCATGGTGAGAGCGAGAAAATGCATGCATGGGACTGACGTGTTTGGTGGAAGAATTGCCGAGGGATGTTGAGAAGCAAAGGGAAGTCGGCAATGTGTTTTAAGTGGAGCAGTTGCGTTTTATAGTGAGGAGTGGTCACGTCATCTACAGGTAGTTTTTGCATGCATTTCCAAAATGAAGTGGAAGCAGTTGGTTAAAGCTGGAAGTTATCGGCATTTGAATGCATCTGGGCTCACGTTTGTAATGTGAGTAAAATCACTAACTCTGATCTATTTTAAAATATTTTAATATTGTTTGAATGTTGTGTGATGGTCGATTAGGTAGATTACGATTAATTTGGTTGAATATTATGTACCGTTACATATGTACACATCATCGGTTGGACACTGATCCCATCGATTAGAATATCGCCTAGTATAGAGTTAGTGTAAATTGTGTTGACTGACATCTGTGGATGCGGAAACCGGTTGGAAGAATCCGACCGGATTCCTCAATATTTGTATGTACTGTTTGTTGTATAGTATTTATATATACGACCTGAACCTAAATAACATTATTAGGAATTATAATCTGATAGGCTAGTTAATATTTAGTTTTAAACCAACAAATTATAATAGGATATGTAATCAGTATTTAGTTATAAACTTGATATTGATTTAATAAGAACCTGACTTAGAAACAGAGTTTATCAAATGGAATGTGAATATGGCAGCGTATTGCAGTAGTTATAAAAGAGAATATAGCAGCGTATTGCAGTAGTTATAAAAGAGAATACAACAGCGTATTGCAATAGTTATAGAAGAGAATATAGCAGCGTATTGCATTAGTTATAAAGGAAAAGATAGTAGCATTAGTTAAAATATAAGGGTTTTAAAGTAAGTCGATAAGTTATAATGTTTTAAAAAGATATACTGAGCATGATAAGGAAGGTGATATAGTTTTAAAGAAATTAGAACCCGTTGTACGTTGGTTGAGTTGAGTAACTTTCGAGGCGTCAATCTGATGTTGGTTTCGGCCTTCGGGGTTGATACTTTGAAATTTCTTCACTTACCGATTTATAACGAGGAACTAATAGAGTAGAAATGAAGGTAAGTAAGGAAGAGTTTATAGAAATGTGGGAAACTAGAAAGTTAGTATTATATAAAAGGGCCAGTGTTTGTGAATGGATGTTTATTTTTACTTCGATAGTTAAATAACCGACTATCGAAGTGTTTTGACCATCGTTGTCAATACAGTGAGACCGGTTGGATTTATTATCCGAACACCACTCCGAATAGGTATAAGCGCAGCGAATTAGATATGCTGAAGATAATTGAAGACGGAGTTAAACACAAGGGTCATCCAGTTCCCGAATGGTACTTTCTGTTTGTCCAGTCCTAGGACAACTTGTATGGACGAGTGTCTGACAGAGTATTTCCAACGGTCATGCCGTTGATTTTACGAATATACCAAGTTGGTGGGGGAGAAGGTAACTTCTTTTTATTCTACACCCAGTGTGCATTTTGTAATCAATGTGTGATTACGGATTTGACGATGTGACATTCAAAGTGAATGGTGATCAGATGTTCTGAAGATAGACGTAGCCTCTAGCCTCACAACCGAGAATGACAGAAGTTGGGCTAGGCAGCATGGCTAGTTGGGTCATCCCCAAGCAGGGTGTATTGTCACCGATCTAGAGAAAATTCATATTTATACTTCTTTTCGATTCTGTATCTTCGGATTGACGGTTGGATGGCCTACAACCGTGGTGGCAATATATTCGCGACACTCAAGCTAAATGAGTGAGCGGTCATGTGTGGCCGGGTTGCAAGACGTTCTTGTTGAACCCTGAGTGTATCCCCTCTAGAGTACACTATTCAGAAGGTGCTCCCATACCTTGTCTGTTGAAATCTCCAATAAGTGCCCTGCGGTTTATGATTTTATACTATATATATATATATATGTGGAACGTGAGATGCAAGCGTTCTGCTACTTGTATAATTATTTGTTTAGACATTATCATAATATCACTAGTTTTGATATCAAGAATATTTCGAGTTATAGTAAGGTAAAAACCGTCCATGTTTATGTGTGGGCTGGTCTTACTATTATCTTCTTGTTTTGAAAAGGATTTTCAAAGTAAAACAGTATGGTTGGAATTTACTCACACCAGTCCCATGACTGACCCAGAGTTTATTTTGTTTGTTTTCCCTAAACTCTTGGGTGCCCAAATTTGTACGGGCAGTCAAGTGTTTCAGGCTTTGCAGATTCACTTAGGGGAGCTCGAAGCAGGAGACTCCACCACTAGTTATCTAAAGATTATTTCTGCTGTGATATGATGTATTGTACTCTGATATGATATGTAAGTACAAATTCAGATTTGTAATTCAAAGTTATGATATAAAATATGTTTTATTCGTTCCGCTGTGAGTTTCGTGTTTACTCTGATTCTGTTCAGTTGTGATCTTCTTCTTCTTCTATTCTATTAGTTCTATCTTTTCTTTCTCACCCTCTAAATTCTTCTATAAATGTCCCGGTATTTTCGATGCTTGAATAGTCAACAGTGTGTTTTTATATTGATTTTCTGGGTCGAAAATCTTAGACGTTACAGTGTGAATCACTTCGGGCTCCTCATAACAGATCTGTAGGTTTTTTCAACATTTTTGTGCATTTGGTAATCTTGTGGTTCTGACTTTAAAATGATTGTGTAAGATTTGGGGTTTATCTGATTTTCAGATATTAGTTTGGGGTTAGATGATTTTGGTTTGTGGTTACCAGTTGAAGATAAGCTTTATTTGTGTCTGAAGGGGGACTGAGATTGTTCAATATTTAATCCATTACAGATATTTTTTATCTGATCTATATACATCATGATTTTATTAGTTGAAGACATTGAAGCAGATAGCCCCTTCTCAAAATTGGTTACTTTCTTCAACATTGATATGTTCAGTTTAACCCAATTTTTTTAAGGTATTTTTGTGGCTGAATTTTTTATGAAGTAGTTGGCCTTCATGGCCTCCAGCAACTCTACAGTATTTTCCCCAATATACAGTTTCTATTCTTCTGGAAGGGCTTGAAAATTGGATGGAAATTAGATCCATAAATTAGTGCCGACGGTTATAGTTTTCTTTCAGTTTTGGGGATATCCGGTCTTCTTATATACAGATTTGGTTTTATAATGGGTTAACCATGTTCATTCAGAAGGTTGGAATTGGTATATTGAATTTATATTCCATAATCATTTTCATTTTCTTTTAAGCCATATCATGTGTACCCACTTATGATATCACATGGAAGTTTAAAGTTGATCATCGTTTTAAGATTACCAGTTCTGAAGTATTGGTTCTGGATGAAAGTGGTGATTTAATGTGTGCCAACTGTATTTTTAAGCTGGAGTTGATTCATTTTTATAAGCTGGAGTAAACAAAATTTATGTTTTGAAGGTGCTAGGATTACTAATGGAAGATGAGCATTGCAATTGGATCTTCTCTTTCTGAAAATGCATGATAGCCTATTGTAACGCATTAGGTCAAGGGTCTGAAGTTTGTATAGATTGCATGAGTCAAGGTTGGAGCAGCCATCAATGGATTATGGTAGTGTTCTGTATATATCCATATTTCGAATTAGTCATGTATAATGCATCTAGTTTGACCTGCATGATGAGGATACTGCATGATGATATGCAATTTTAATGCCTTTTTTTTATGTCTTGAGATGAGCACCTGGCTCAAGTAGCAGCGAGTCACCAGTGGATGAAAGCCTAATAATGGTCTGGTTCTATGTTACTTAATTTTAGTTTTGCTTGGATTTACTATTTTTTCTTTATGCTATTATTTTAGTTGTATCGGTTAGTATGCTAACCTGAATTACGTAATAATTTTTTTAAGATAATAAAAGTGAACCAATTTTCAAAAAAATGATATATATATATGCACCAGACCCCTCGCACAAAGCCGACCGCATATGGATGTTGGATTTTTTTGGCGGTTCCGGGCAGACTTCTATCACAAGTTAAGCTTAATCTCATGTCTTAGTGCAGTTATAATTTAATTTCCTAATTGGGGTTTACAACATTAACCCTAGCCAATTTTGAAATCGTAACCGCTTGGTTCAATTACCTTATTAAATTTGTGTTTTCCAACCAATAATGGTTACAATAGTTATTTATATATTTATTTATGGCCCTATTCATAGCAATAGATTGCACTAATGGCTACAACAGTCACCACAAATATATTCATTTAATATGGATTACATTTACATGCATAAATCCATAAAATGAAAATCATTCAAACATTCATTATAATATATATTTTGTTGTTCACTTAGATTTGGGCGGATAATGTGTATATATATATTTATGTTTTGCATAGTTAATGTAGTTAATTATTCTTTTATTATTATGTTTAATGTTTTGGTTCAGCTAATAACCGAACATTCCTTTTTGCACTCAATTTTAAAATAAGGTTCTAAATCTTACAAAAAGACTATTAACTATAATTATTGTAAATCATACCTGAATATTGGAGTAAACACATTTTAAATGAAAAGAAATATATTTTATGTATATATTGGAATAGTTGACGTAAACTACGTAAAAATATATCTAGTTACATTTATATGTGAATTTACACAACTTTTCTCTTTTTCAATATTTGATGTATTTCTTATTGGTTTAAAATAATGTCTTTTTATTCAAAAGAACAAAAAGGCAAAATTTACAATAACTAAGTTAAACCCCAACAAAATTGAGCACAACTGGTTTATGTCTCTCTAATCAAAGTTACATAATTTGTCATTTAAGACTGAAACTAGAGATCAAGAATAAAACTACATCTTAACATTGTTTTACGAGACTGACTTCCAAATCTATCGTGTTTTGCAAAAATCCCAATACATTTTAAACACAATTGTAGGCAATATGTATAAACAATTAAATAAGCCTACAAATTATAATATTATTAAAACCATAAATTTACACTTTCGGTGATTTGACAACATTTATAAATAAATCTGATAAACATCATTTCAGAATTAACAATATATGAATAGATCTAATAAATGTTAAGCATAGATTTAAGATATAATACAAACGAGATAATAAGTCATTGTAACTTTGTATATAAATTTCCCACTCACTTGAAAGCATCCAAATTTGAATAATCTTTTAGGCCTACAGTTCCCAAATTCTTACAAATCTACAGCTATTCTGAAACGGGGATACTTTCAGATTTGTATATTTGCAAGAAAATAGGAAAAGATGGGGGAATCTGATGAAGAATAGTTTATATGTCAATTCGTTCCCTTTTTCACTTGAATCTGATTATCCCTTCCAAATTCGTTTGGATTTATGTTTGATTGATTGTGTATGAATCTATTTTTTATTTAGAATTATTTAAAGAGAAAGGGAAATGGCAGAGCTTCGCTGTTGCCTACAGATTTATGTGGAAAAGATTAAAGCCTTACCCTTTATTTATAGGAGTGGAATTGGCCATGAATCATTTGATTTGATTAAATAAACATCCATCTATTTATGTAATAATATATATAAACTCAAACTCTTTTACCCTAGCGGTCAGCGGGTTGTACAGGCTCGAAGCAGTCGACACCCTCCTACGAAGTGGTCAACCGCCCTTCTGCTGACTGCCCAGTGAAGGTAGGTTACAAAAGAAAATAAATATATATTATTTATTATATTTTATTATGTAAAGTCGTTTTTCGTATTTTGTCCGTAACTTTTTCATACGGACTCCGTTCATGAAACTCCAAACATGAAAGTTGATCAAAATTCTGAGACGAACGTAACGGTTAAAGTTTCATGATCAAATTTCATCATTTGTAGAAATTTCTATTTTTTAAATCTAATTAAATAACTAATGTATTGTTAAAATTCTGGGCTGTTACAAGTAATTATGCATCTTTGGAATGTAGAATGAAAATTTATTTACAATCTGTAGGATTAGACACTTGGAATATCGCATAAACTGAATATGTTGAACACACCATTAATTTTTCACAATGGACTAATGATCAGAAAGCCACTAGAAAAAATAATTCTAAGGCTATGAATATTTTATTATGTTCATTATATAGGAATGAATTTAATAGGGTCTCTATTTCTAAATCTGCGTATGAAATCTGGAAAACTTTGCAAGTGACTCATGAAGGAACAAGAAAAGTTAAACATACCAAAATATTCATGTTAACCAATCAGTTTGTTATTTAAAATGAATCAGAATGAGTCTATCTTCGATATGTACTGCAGTTTCCAGGAAATCGTGCATTCACTAATGGCTTTAGGAAAATCATATTCTGAGTAAGATCAAGTCATAAAAGTTCTGAGTTTGTTAACTTCAGATTAGGATCAAAGGACACTTGTAACTGAAAAAGCCAATAATATTAGTCCACTTGAAATTGAAGTTCAGATGCAAGAGAGAAAAGAAAATAAGTCATCAGAAAAGAAATCGATAGTATTTAAAGCATCAACTGAAGATTCAGACTTAGATAGTGATGATGATGAAGAGAAACACTAATGGCAAGGAATTTTAGAAAATTCCTGAGATACAAAAAAAAGAAATAATTTTAGAGGAATGAGCAAAGAAACCTTGTGTAAAATAATGAGACTCTAAATAATGTCAAATGTTATAACTGTGACGAATTGGCCATCTGAAAAGATTTTGTCTGTACCCGAAGCTGTCCAGTTAAAGCACTTAGGGTTCTATTACGGTAGAGATGCAAAATAGTGTAGCGGAGATAAAGCTGGGAAATAGCGGGTTAAAGAGGAGGCATAAAAAGGCTCATTAGATGTAAAATCAAATATATGAAAATTAATTAATCACCTTCCTCACATTATATGTGTACTAGAAACTAATATTAAATTACTATTATATAACAAAATCAAGGAATATCATTGATATGCATGCCAAATTTGATGAGTGTAATTTATTGTTACCATATATTAGGCACTTATGCCTTAAATTTTGCGCTTTATGCAAAATTTACTAAGTTTGTTAAAAAGAGAACTAGTCAAATCAACCTCTATGTACTAGTACTGCTAAAGCGGATGCTAAAAAGTATTGATTTAGAGGATTCAGCGGAAAATAGCGGAGCTACTGTTCATCAGCGCTAAACTGAAAGAGCGTAGTGGGTGAAGAGCGCTATGGGCTATAGCGGGGATATTGCGATGCTTTAATGGGGCTTTAGCTGCATAGATCCGGAGAAACAAAATCAACCTACTAATGACAATTCATCAAAGAAAAGGAAAAGAGCTTATGCAATAACTTTAGATGATTCTGATTCATCGTTAAGTGATGAAGGACACAAGAAACAAGTAATTCGAATATGTGCTTCACAACAATTCACGAATAAGTAGAAATCGAAGAAAGGATCTGAAATAGGTACGCCTTAATATTTATTTAACTACTTAAATAATTTCTTGCTTTATTGTTTGATTGTTTGTCTTGTTTAAAAGTTAAATTTTAAATTCAAAATTTGAAAATAATTATTATATAATAATATAATAAAATAATAATATAATTTAGTATTTTTGTAATAAAATGTTATCCTCGGAAATAATTAAATAAGAATATAAAGTTATAAATAATTCAAATGGTTAAAATTCAAAAGTCATCTTAAAAATACAAAGGGGTATGTCGACATGCCTATTTATATATGTCGACATATACCAGAAAGTTAGGATTTGAAATTCAAACTTTTGAAATTCCCTCCGTATTTTCATAAAACTCAATGTGACTGAAAAGGTGTCCCTTAAACCAGTAAATTTTCCTTTCATTCTCTATATTTACTACCTATTCCTATCATCTCTTTCTATCTTTATTTCAAAAATTCAAAACTACTCATATTCCTATACTCTCCATAACCATTCTAATGGCTTCCTCAAGCACTCTAGAAACCATAAGACTAACTAAGACTATCAAAGGCTTCCTCTTCAACAACTCGAATGCTATCAAAGATTATATTAGTTATGTAAACTTTGGTAAAGTCGACACGAGTAAATTTGCTATTTTTAATGATTTTGCTACATATGAAGTTGAATATCTCTTTTATCAAAAAGGAATTTTAAATCTTGTTGATTCTTGGGATAATCATGAAGTTTGCTATCCTAATCTTGTGAAAAAAATTTATGCAAACTTATATCGCAATTTTTATCAAGGAAGGGAAGATTAAATATGGAGTAGTGTTAAAGGAACACAAATTATTTTAGATTGTGATATTTTATGTACCATTTTGGGTTGCAACAATGCGGGGATGGATCTTTCGGATTTTAAATATCAATGAAAGTGATTTAGAAACTTTTCATCATATTTTTAAAATGATGAAAATTTGGAATTCAAAAATTGTTTTTATCGTCCAAAAGCAAGGATTGTTAATCAACTTCTTCGACATAGCAACACCCCTCGGTCCAATTTTTTTAACAACCGCACTATGAAAGTTAACAAATCTTTTTTTGCTATTTTTGAAATTTATGAAATCAATTGGGCAAAAGTGATTTTAAGTGAGTTTAAACCAAAGGAAATATTGACAAAAGAAAATAAGTTATATCATGGAGTTTATCTTACAAGTATTTTCAAATATATTGGAGTTGATTTCAAAGGAGAAGAGTTCATTTCTAGAAATGTTTTCAATACTGGAAATATTTCTCTCATGAAGTTTCTACTTGTGTTTCATCCATATGAAACATATGTGGAAAAGCGAGCAAGAATAGAACAAAAAGAAGAAACCGATGACATTGAAGAAGAGGAAGAAGACACCTCTTTATAAAGCATTGAATTTCCCACTAACCCTTCCAAGAAAACAATTCTACAAAATCAAAAGATTTTAGTCAAAACCATAAAGATACTTAAGAGTTCATTTAGTAAGATATTTGAAAAGATTTCTAGTAAAATGAGTAAGCTCTTTGGAAAAATTAGAAGAAAATTTGACTTATCATTCTCCTCCTCTGCTAAACTCTAAGTTTAATATCGCATTGTACTTGTTTGTATTTCAATTTCCGCATTTCTATTTTAAGTTATATACTTGTTTCGTGTATCATTATCATTAGATTGAAATTAAGTTCTTCATTTTTGTCAATTCTTGTTTAAGCATCTCTGGAATAGCTATTAAAACAATAAAAATAAGTTTATATAAATCAAAATGTATCACAAAATATCAAAAAATTTGAAAACTTACATGCATATGTCGACATATAGGTTTATGCATATGACATATAATTGTATAATTTAAATAATTGTTTGAATTTAAAACTGCTATAACTAACTCATGTTTATTCAATTCAAATGAATTTTAGAGCCTATTTATACCCTTCTCTTCTAGAAAAAACTTATCCATTTATTCCTCCTATACTTTCTTTTACTACTGCTTAATAAATTCATAAGTATGGCTACTAAAATCCATAATCTAAGCGAGAATCTTGAAGAAATTTTTAATTCTTTCAAGAACATTCTCTCAATCATTCTCCGAAATTAGCATATTATAATTAAGTCAAATACCAATGATCAAACAAGCAGAGAACATTTTGATGAAATTCGATGGACGATTGCCTCTCTTTCAAAAGATGAAGACAACAACATCGTTGGAGCACCTCTCACCGAAGACAACGAAGACTGGGATGTTAAAAAAATTGATCCAATCTTTATTGAGATGGTTAGTGTAACAACCCGTATTTCGATAACATGTTAAGACGAGAATCAAGACAGAATTTAATTTTTAGTTCTGAATCAAGTAAAACGGGCTATGCCATTGCGTTCGTCTCGGAAAAATACGCGGAATAGAGTCTGAGTTTTCGAGAATCGGAGTCCGTATGACCAAGTTATGGTCCGACGAAGTTTTCAGAAAATTCAAGTTCAAAAACGAGTTCTAATTTCGAAAATTAGGGCTGGAAGGCTAGGCGGGAAAAATTCCCGCCAGGCACCCCAAGTCGACAGCCCTGTCGACTTGGGGGTCGACATGGCTTGACCCAAGTCGACAGCCCTGTCGACTTGGGGGTCGACTTATGGTGGCCGGGCAGTTTTGCCTGGTGCACCTGTTTTCTGTTTTGGCTAGGTTTTTGGGCCTGGTTTGAAATCTGATGGTTCAGGTTGGTCCTAGGGTTAATCTAAGGGTCCTAACTAATCCTAATCTCTATAAATAAGCCCCTAACCCTCTCCTAAATCCTCATTATTCATTCATGCAACTAAACTATGGCAAAATTGCTCCTCTCATGGCCTCCACTTTCATTCTAAAATTCCTAAGTAAATTCCTATGAGAGGTTTCATGATCATGTGAGTGTTAGAGAGTCTCTATGTTAGTATGAGAGCTTCTCAAGTTGATTTCAAGGCAAAAGCTTTGATCTTTGTTCATAAAGATGGGGTTTTTATTGATTTGGAGCTTTCATCTTTGGGTTTTTGGGTGATGGCATGCATAGGCTTCATCACAATCTTTGTTTTGCGTTTCGATTTGGGCCTTCATAGCAATGTAAGCCCTTTCCCTACTCTTAGATATTAACTATAAAGTTAAATGTTCATGTTGCAAGTTTGGGTTTGATCATTGAGAATGATACATGCTATCATGTCATGCAAGTTTATGAAGTCATTATCTTGATCTTGTGAGCTAAAAGCTACAACCTTTATGTTGAAATGTTGCATTATGCAACATGAGAATCTTCATAACCTTTATGTCAACTTGCATATGAAGTCATAACCCTTATATGATGATATATGCGAGTTACTAGTCATCATTCCATGTCTTTTGTCACCATGATTCGTTTATGTGCCAAGTTTGGGTTTATGCATGTTTTTGAGGCTTAAGAATGCAACACGCAAGTTAATGAACACATTTGTGCCTCATTTTCCACCATGATTAACTTGTGGCTTAATATCCATTATTGCCATGCCTTTGCCAAGTCTATTCTTTTAATCCATTACGTTGTTGCGAACGTATATGCGAGTTTAAAAGCGTTGGGTTATGTTATGGGAAATTTCTAATGACATAAAAACATAAGCTTGGGAATTTACCTATTAAGTTAGGTCTACCCATTGGGAATTTACCTATTAAGTTAGGTCTACCCAATTGCTTGAAAACTTGTAATGTGTTTTGGAAACACGATGGACATGACACTTAGAAAATATAAGTGTGACCAACTCGAGGTTGGGTTGAGTTTGCAACATAAAGCTACCCGAAACCGACCGGCCTAACTAGTAGTTGCAAACAATAAGACCCAATGTGAGAAGTTGGTCATGTTGTGCTTGAACCCGAGGTTAGACCAAGTTGTGGTGTAAAGCTACCCGGAACCGACCGGCTTAACTAGTAACCACAACAAAGTCTAATGTGAGAGGTTGAGGTGCATTAAGTAATTAATGCCACATGATAGGGTTAAGTTAATTTGATTAATGACTCTTAACCAAATATGACATGGACAAATGGGTTAAGTAAATTGATTAGGCTAATGATACTTTACAAAACATGACAAGGTTGGGTAGGTTAAGTAATTTGATTTGCCTAATGACACTTAACCATTTTTATACGACTAGTGGACGGGGTTAAGTTAACCAATACTTAACCAAACCAACATGTGAATTTGATACGGTTAATTAAGCTTTCCTAATTACACTTAACCGTATAATACAGTTAGGGGATGTGGTTAAGTTAATCTAGACTTAACCCATCCAATTCGGTGATTTTGAAGTGGTTAAGTTAACCAACACTTAACCAATCTAACTCAGTAATTTTGAAGTGATTAAGTAACCTATACATAAACACTCCAACTCGGTTATTTGATAAGGTTAAGTTAACCAATACTTAACCAATCTAACGTGATAACATGATAAGGCTAAGTCACGAATCGTTTGAATACACTTGACCAATTTGACTCAGTAATTTGATAGGGTCAAGTTAATACATACTTAACCAACTTGAACATGGTTTGTAGGGTTAAGTCTTGGACTTGGATACTTAGCCAATTTTGACATGATTTGTAGACGGATTAAGTCATGAACTTAAGTGACACTTAATCTATTATATAAACCCTAATTCGGAGAATTAGGTGGATAACCGTAATTAACAAGAATAACGGGAATAAGGCTAAGTGGTAAACCTTAGTTGAAGAATAGCTAAGTAATAATTCTTAGTCAAGGAGATTGGGACCAGTTCATAGATAGATGAGTAACCTGATACGGTAGGTCATCGTTTAAGCACACGAGTAGGAGCAAGTTATCTGATTTAGATAAAGGCTCCAGCAAACTGGGTAACGAAGCAGCGGCTTCGGGGAACGTGAGGGTATTCTTGGTATCCCTCTGTGAGCTGCCAGGTGATCATACTAGGCTCATGAGAGGTTAAGGTCTGCGTTAGAAGAACCAAGAGTATGCCTTGGTTGCTATACGAGCGACCTCAAGACGGGGATGGATAGGGGATAGTCGACGATACACGGTCGTGCCCTAGATAGCATTTTCGTCAGGCTACCTACCATCTTTGGTCAAGCGTGTACGTACGGAAAGGCAGAGAACACCCAAAAGACCATAATTGCTATCTAATTATGGTTGCGGTAAGGCTAGATTGTGGGTTGGCCAGTAGTGTGTTCTCATACAGGATTTATCCTGTCTTGTCTTTCGCTAGTTGAGGGAGTGGTCTCGTGGGACCATAGCCACGTATAGAAAAACAGACCTTAGCATCTGCATTGGCAGATAAATCGAAAGCTCCCGACCGAGTCCTGTATTTCTTGATCTGCCCTGTGACAGGACTCGGATGGCACGATGTGATACATGTGCATACATTCATGGAAAAACGATTCACGATGAATGCGTGGGAAAAAGGGCGTGGTTGACGGTTAGCGTAATCCCTAGTGGCCCTAGGTAGTTGAACCCAAACCGAGATACGAAAACGTGCAATAGGTAAGCATAATCCCTAGTAGTCCTAGGTAGCATAAGTCCTAGTTGTACAAACAGTGATTCATATGAAAGAACCTAGCTAGACCTAGGGTAACAGTCCAAAACGATCTTAAGGATCATGGAATTACGTTGGAGTAGTATAGAACCTCATGGGGAAGCCCGTACGGTCTACGACAAGGGACTGAACATTTACATGGAAAGAAACATACGAGTTGAGTAACCTATATATGCGATATATTAGGTTGACATGGACCATTACACGACTTTTGAGTAAGGGTCATTCATGGTTAACACATGATACAGTGGGGATACTAGTACGGTAGGTGCAGAGCTAAAAGACAGGATAGATACCATGGGATGTTATACGTGATAGATATCTCGGGAATATTATACTTGATAGGAACCTGACGATGGGATACCTTGTTTTATCTTGACATCGTAATTTATCATGACACCTTAGTTTATCTGAGTTCAGTAGTTCATCCTGTTATTTTGATTTAGCTTATCTATCTTGTCATCATGCTTATGTTCATCTCAGTTTCTCATGTCAGTTAACTTTACTAGTTTTTATGCTGATAGTAGATAGGGCTTACTCAGTCTTTTTGACTGACCCGTTTTGTTTCGCCTCTTTTCTTCCGTTTCCCCCCCAGGTTACAGGGAGGAAATACTGTTGTTTAGTTCGGACTTCTTCTGCTTGAAGGTCATCATGGATGGCTTGGACTTTTCTTGGCTATGGCTACTTTACTGTTTTTACTTGGGGAATAATTTATGAAAATGTCTTTATGCTTCTTTACTATTGCAAGACAGGTTTTGATGTACTCTGATGTAAAAGGCTTTAGACCTTATTTATTCATGTTATGAAAGTTTGATTTTACTTCCGCTATTTTATATGTTCTGTCTTGTGATATTTCTGTGCATGTTTACCAATAATGCCCCTCTAAAGCTAGTGCATTCCTTTGCGAGTGACCCTGGCGGAGGCGGGGTGTTACATTTGGTATCAGAGCAGAAGGTTACCAGACTGGGCAAAAGTTTTTAAAGACCTTCTGAAAACTATTTGAAAATCGTTTACAAAGAAGCATTTTTCAAGAAAATTTTCTTTTAAAAGAAAAAGGCTATTCCCCAAAGACCATTAGCACTATCCTTGTTTCCTTAATTGAATCTCTTTTCCTTTCTTTCCTCCATCTGTAGTCATAGTGGTTTTAACTGCGACTAGTCTTTTCTATCTACGAAAGTGCTTTCCATGCGATGGAGGTGATTCTCGAGAGACCAGTGGCCGCGTTATATGAAAGGATAGTGAGAAAGAGGATAAAGGATACGAGCTTAAGGATGAGCAACTTGTTGGTATGCCTTAGTCCTCAAAGGAGGGAGAAAGATGAACGATGAAACCCACGACGAGAGAGTACCTTTGGCATGGTAAAACGGGGCGGATAGTTAAGTATTATGGGACAAGGACAAGATCATCGGGAGGGCAGTAGTATGCTCTCATTTCTAGGGTACCTCGGAAGGAGGGTAACGATCTTGTTAAAGGTTTAGCTTTTCTTCTCTATCATCCCGTTAGGACTTCGTTTTTCGTATCATTTAAGTCTGCTTCGATAGTTGAGTCTCTGCACCTTAAGTACTAGCGTAATAGAGAATCCCATTTTTGTCTCAAAGTCCTATTGGAGAATCAGTCCATTTATACATGACTTGTTTGGATTTGAGAATGCCAAGTGTTGAGTTTGGAAATAATGCTTATGTTTATAAGCTATGGATGGATTCTGGGGATGAAGTGGTTATCCAGTAGGGGATTCCACTCTCGGTTTTGATAGGAGGGTAGTTAGACTTTTTGACTAGCCTTGGTAATACCCTCGAAGTATCGTGTAACCTTTTTGAGGTTCTGTCATGACTAGTTGCTTAGAATCCCTTGATGCCTTTATTGGAAATTTGAAGCTCGATCGAGTGGTGTTCGCCAATAAGACGGATGGTTTACTTCATTTATGCATGGGTTATAGAGATCACCCTAGTAAGTGCGCATGATAACTTGGTTGACATCTGTTTACTTTCAAGAGAAAGTTCTTCTACATGGAATACCTTATAGTATATAAACGAGATCCAAGATTCACTAGTGAATTTTGGAAAGCTTGCATGAGATCATGAGTACGCAGTCATGTTTGCGCCAAGTGTGCAAGTGGAACGAGAGGCGACGAAGAAATGAGTTCCAGCTCATGTTATGAAAACAGGAAATAAGAAGCTACGAAATCGCGAAGTTAAAAGACGGTCAAGGCACAATGGAATTAAGCCCAAGGAAATACGACTTTGATGGTCAAAGACTAGATACGCGCATGATATCTCTTTTTGGGAGTGTATCCTTGATCCCTGTTTTCTGTAGAGCTTACTTGTAGGCTATCTTTTGTGGACATCCTCTCGGTCCTATTTTCTGTTACAAACCCCGTAAGGAGTTTGTCTTGTTTATCTTCTCGACCCTGTTCCAGGGAATCCTAGGTAGAACCCTATGGATGTAAACATGTATTTGAAACATGTTATGATTGATATGGTTGCAAGTGGTTGCTCGTGGATGCGCGAATACACATTAGATACTAGCTCGACTCGGTCACATTTCATATTGCATATGCACGAGTATTTATACTTGTTTATGGATGAAATCGAATGTATTATCATGCAGTTGTTGCATATGAATGAATGATTGTGCATGCATATAGTATCTATATGACTAGGACTATTTGCATACATGTTGGATTCATGGCACTATACATATTTTGCATTAGAAAGATTATTCAGGCCTGACCATTAGCATTAGCTAAGGAACATGTACACACACGTTTTGCATATATTCATACAGCATTAGAAATCATCTAAGGACAATGGTTGCTTGTGGATGATGTTTTGAGTAGATGAATGATGGATGGTAGGATATGTCCTTCCTAACTCGGAGATTTCGGGGACGAAATCCTAAAAGGTGGGGAGAATGTAACAACCCGTATTTCGATAACATGTTAAGACGAGAATCAAGGCAGAATTTAATTTTTAGTTCTGAATCAAGTAAAACGGGCTATGCCATTGCGTTCGTCTCGGAAAAATACGCGGAATAGAGTCTGAGTTTTCGAGAATCGGAATCCGTATGACCAAGTTATGGTCCGACGAAGTTTTCAGAAAATTCAAGTTCAAAAACGAGTTCTAATTTCGAAAATTAGGGCTGGAAGGCTAGGCGGGAAAAATTCCCGCCAGGCACCCCAAGTCGACAGCCCTGTCGACTTGGGGGTCGACATGGCTTGACCCAAGTCGACAGCCCTGTCGACTTGGGGGTCGACTTATGGTGGCCGGGCAGTTTTGCCTGGTGCACCTGTTTTCTGTTTTGGCTAGGTTTTTGGGCCTGGTTTGAAATCTGATGGTTCAGGTTGGTCCTAGGGTTAATCTAAGGGTCCTAACTAATCCTAATCTCTATAAATAAGCCCCTAACCCTCTCCTAAATCCTCATTATTCATTCATGCAACTAAACTATGGCAAAATTGCTCCTCACATGGCCTCCACTTTCATTCTAAAATTCCTAAGTAAATTCCTATGAGAGGTTTCATGATCATGTGAGTGTTAGAGAGTCTCTATGTTAGTATGAGAGCTTCTCAAGTTGATTTCAAGGCAAAAGCTTTGATCTTTGTTCATAAAGATGGGGTTTTTATTGATTTGGAGCGTTCATCTTTGGGTTTTTGGGTGATGGCATGCATAGGCTTCATCACAATCTTTGTTTTGCGTTTCGATTTGGGCCTTCATAGCAATGTAAGCCCTTTCCTAACTCTTAGATATTAACTATAAAGTTAAATGTTCATGTTGCAAGTTTGGGTTTGATCATTGAGAATGATACATGCTATCATGTCATGCAAGTTTATGAAGTCATTATCTTGATCTTGTGAGCTAAAAGCTACAACCTTTATGTTGAAATGTTGCATTATGCAACATGAGAATCTTCATAACCTTTATGTCAACTTGCATATGAAGTCATAACCCTTATATGATGATATATGCGAGTTACTAGTCATCATTCCATGTCTTTTGTCACCATGATTCGTTTATGTGCCAAGTTTGGGTTTATGCATGTTTTTGAGGCTTAAGAATGCAACACGCAAGTTAATGAACACATTTGTGCCTCATTTGCCACCATGATTAACTTGTGGCTTAATATCCATTATTGCCATGCCTTTGCCAAGTCTATTCTTTTAATCCATTACGTTGTTGCGAACGTATATGCGAGTTTAAAAGCGTTGGGTTATGTTATGGGAAATTTCTAATGACATAAAAACAAAAGCTTGGGAATTTACCTATTAAGTTAGGTCTACCCATTGGGAATTTACCTATTAAGTTAGGTCTACCCAATTGCTTGAAAACTTGTAATGTGTTTTGGAAACACGATGGACATGACACTTAGAAAATATAAGTGTGACCAACTCGAGGTTGGGTTGAGTTTGCAACATAAAGCTACCCGGAACCGACCGGCCTAACTAGTTGTTGCAAACAATAAGACCCAATGTGAGAAGTTGGTCATGTTGTGCTTGAACCCGAGGTTAGACCAAGTTGTGGTGTAAAGCTACCCGGAACCGACCGGCTTAACTAGTAACCACAACAAAGTCTAATGTGAGAGGCTGAGGTGCATTAAGTAATTAATGCCACATGATAGGGTTAAGTTAATTTAATTAATGACTCTTAACCAAATATGACATGGACAAATGGGTTAAGTAAATTGATTAGGCTAATGATACTTAACAAAACATGACAAGGTTGGGTAGGTTAAGTAATTTGATTTGCCTAATGACACTTAACCATTTTTATACGACTAGTGGACGGGGTTAAGTTAACCAACACTTAACCAAACCAACATGTGAATTTGATACGGTTAATTAAGCTTTCCTAATTACACTTAACCGTATAATACAGTTAGGGGATGTGGTTAAGTTAATCTAGACTTAACCCATCCAATTCGGTGATTTTGAAGTGGTTAAGTTAACCAACACTTAACCAATCTAACTCAGTAATTTTGAAGTGATTAAGTAACCTATACATAAACACTCCAACTCGGTTATTTGATAAGGTTAAGTTAACCAATACTTAACCAATCTAACGTGATAACATGATAAGGCTAAGTCACGAATCGTTTGAATACACTTGACCAATTTGACTCAGTAATTTGATAGGGTCAAGTTAATACATACTTAACCAACTTGAACATGGTTTGTAGGGTTAAGTCTTGGACTTGGATACTTAGCCAATTTTGACATGATTTGTAGACGGATTAAGTCATGAACTTAAGTGACACTTAATCTATTATATAAACCCTAATTCGGAGAATTAGGTGGATAACCGTAATTAACAAGAATAACGGGAATAAGGCTAAGTGGTAAACCTTAGTTGAAGAATAGCTAAGTAATAATTCTTAGTCAAGGAGATTTGGACCAGTTCATAGATAGATGAGTAACCTGATACGGTAGGTCATCGTTTAAGCACACGAGTAGGAGCAAGTTATCTGATTTAGATAAAGGCTCCAGCGAACTGGGTAACGAAGCAGCGGCTTCGGGGAACGTGAGGGTATTCTTGGTATCCCTCTGTGAGCTGCCAGGTGATCATACTAGGCTCATGAGAGGTTAAGGTCTGCGTTAGAAGAACCAAGAGTATGCCTTGGTTGCTATACGAGCGACCTCAAGACGGGGATGGATAGGGGATAGTCGACGATACACGGTCGTGCCCTAGATAGCATTTTCGTCAGGCTACCTACCATCTTTGGTCAAGCATGTACGTACGGAAAGGCAGAGAACACCCAAAAGACCATAATTGCTATCTAATTATGGTTGCGGTAAGGCTAGATTGTGGGTTGGCCAGTAGTGTGTTCTCATACAGGATTTATCCTGTCTTGTCTTTCGCTAGTTGAGGGAGTGGTCTCGTGGGACCATAGCCACGTATAGAAAAACAGACCTTAGCATCTGCATCGGCAGATAAATCGAAAGCTCCCGACCGAGTCCTGTATTTCTTGATCTGCCCTGTGACAGGACTCGGATGGCACGATGTGATACATGTGCATACATTCATGGAAAAACGATTCACGATGAATGCGTGGGAAAAAGGGCGCGGTTGACGGTTAGCGTAATCCCTAGTGGCCCTAGGTAGTTGAACCCAAACCGAGATACGAAAACGTGCAATAGGTAAGCATAATCCCTAGTAGTCCTAGGTAGCATAAGTCCTAGTTGTACAAATAGTGATTCATATGAAAGAACCTAACTAGACCTAGGGTAACAGTCCAAAACGATCTTAAGGATCATGGAATTACGTTGGAGTAGTATAGAACCTCATGGGGAAGCCCGTACGGTCTACGGCAAGGGACTGAACATTTACATGGAAAGAAACATACGAGTTGAGTAACCTATATATGCGATATATTAGGTTGACATGGACCATTACACGACTTTTGAGTAAGGGTCATTCATGGTTAACACATGATACGGTGGGGATACTAGTACGGTAGGTGCAGAGCTAAAAGACAGGATAGATACCATGGGATGTTATACGTGATAGATATCTCGGGAATATTATACTTGATAGGAACCTGACGATGGGATACCTTGTTTTATCTTGACATCGTAATTTATCATGACACCTTAGTTTATCTGAGTTCAGTAGTTCATCCTGTTATTTTGATTTAGCTTATCTATCTTGTCATCATGCTTATGTTCATCTCAGTTTCTCATGTCAGTTAACTTTACTAGTTTTTATGCTGATAGTAGATAGGGCTTACTCAGTCTTTTTGACTGACCCGTTTTGTTTCGCCTCTTTTCTTCCGTTACCCCCCCAGGTTACAGGGAGGAAATACTGTTGTTTAGTTCGGACTTCTTCTGCTTGAAGGTCATCATGGATGGCTTGGACTTTTCTTGGTTATGGCTACTTTACTGTTTTTACTTGGGGAATAATTTATGAAAATGTCTTTATGCTTCTTTACTATTGCAAGACAGGTTTTGATGTACTCTGATGTAAAAGGCTTTAAACCTTATTTATTCATGTTATGAAAGTTTGATTTTACTTCCGCTATTTTATATGTTCTGTCTTGTGATATTTCTGTGCATGTTTACCAATAATGCCCCTCTAAAGCTAGTGCATTCCTTTGCGAGTGACCCTGGCGGAGGCGGGGTGTTACAGTTAGTTTGAAGTTCCTCAAAATATTACATGAATTTGTTTTAATTTGTGTGGTTTATTTGAATTATTTCAAAATTTTGAACTTGTAAATAAACAACTTTAAATATGGTGTGGTTTGATTGGATTGTTTGAATGCATTGACATATACTGGATATATGTATATATATATTGAATTGGCTTGTTATGATTTGTATGACTCAAAATGTAGTTTATAGTTTATAGTCATTCAGATTATAATAGATAGAATATTGTAGTTATTTAGTTTAGTTATTATATTTAGTTAGAATAATATTGACAAAATCATTTTTAGATGTTAGAATTATGCCTTAGTTTTAGGGGAAGTATTAGAATCTAGTAAGGATTATATAATTTTTGTTGAAGACAAAGGGGATAAATATAAAATAGGGCTTAGATTAAAGGAGAGTTAGTAGTTTCAAGGTAAGATAATGAAGTAAGGGGGAGTAACCAAAAAATCGAGACATCACATATGAATATTTTATAACCATGGTTGTCATCATCAAAAAAGGGAAATTGTTAAAGATTGAGATATTAATGATGATGGTTTTGATGACAACAACCTTGTTTCAACTTTGTTTTAATTATTATTTATATAAAATATATACTAACATTATTATCTAGAATATATGCGTATATATAGGAAACTATGCAGGTATTTATTATTGAAGACTGTAGAATTCAGAGAATCAAGATTTCAAAATAGATGAGTTCAAGTTTCAAGACTTATGACTATCTAGAAATCAAGAGTTCAAAAATTATAGAGTAAATGTATCTAGATATTCTGTTAAAACTCCGGTCAGCACTTGCTTCTGATTTCAAATCTAATTCTGATTTTAAAATTAAAGTCTAATTTAAAACTCTCTTTAAAAATATTTATAAATTTATTTACTTGTTTTTAAATCTATTTTTTAAAATGATTTCAAAATTATTTCCTGTTTATAAACATATACTTCTTTATTCTGAGAAATATTTGAACTCATGAAATTTTTTTTTGACTCTTGTTTTTAGAATAATAGATTTTTAACTTAAGTTTTACTTACAAGTTTATTATTAATTTTATTATAATTACTTATGCTTTCAAATTCCTGGTATACATATTAAGTTTTAGTATATTCATAGTTTTATATTTATACTTTCATATCATTTTATATTTAGTTTCTTAGATATTTTTATTACATCTTTAGATGGGTTTTAAAATATATTTTACTTTGAATAAAGTGTTTTATTATAAAGGAATACAGTTTGCTTTAACTCTAGATTCACCATCATTTTTTAAACATTATTTACTTTGTTTTAAAATTCATTTGTTGATTTTGTACTAGCATATGTCGACATATGAAAAGTGCTATGTCGACATACTAGTCGTTAGTTGGCTTTTTACATTTTCAAAACAAGCGTCTTTTGAATTCAAACCCTTTCTATAGGGTTTTGACTATTGGAAACCTATAAATACCTTTCAGAATTCGAATTTTTTTAATCGCTTTTCATCTCCTTCTTCCTCTCTAAGCATTCCACCATTGTTATACTTAATTTCTTAACTTTCTGCACTTATACTCTGCCGATTTCAAAAGAAATCAGATCATTCTTCTTCTCTTTCAATTCTAAATTAAAATCTCTCTAAATTCTAGTACTACTCAAGAGTTATAAGTTGTTTGTAATCAAAGATCTCAAGATCAAGTCCTATCGATTCAATACTACAAAAACTGATAAGGGAAGGGTATGGTCCTGTCCCGTTTAAAGTGACTAGGTGCGATTGTGTCCCAAAACTTGATTGGGTGTGAAGTTGTGACCCGTAAATCAACTAAGTCTCGCTGTACTTGGAATCAATTAGGGTGTGCATTTGTAGCCCTGAAATCAAGGATTATAATTGGATATCGTTGAATGAAAATTCGCATCAACCCAATATTGTATGGGACTGGATGCAGGGGAGTCCCGAACCAATATAAAATCCTGGTGTGTACTATCCTTTTATTGCTTTTACTTTTATTATCTGCATTCTGTGATTGATTCTATGTTTATTAATATCTATGATCTGTATATTGTGTTGTTTTATCCATAAAGATAATAAATTCCATAAAATACTATTCACCTCCTCTAATATTTAACTTGCCTTAAGATTCCTAATCCGCATCTCCAACATTTTGTATTTGGACTAGAGAGTTGAATGAGGATGCTATAATTATTTTTACCATTACCAAATTCAATAAGTATAAAGTGATATAGTTTTGACGTAGAGAATTGATGTAAATAATTGTCACAATTGGGTAACGCTTATTAAATTAAAATTAGAATTTTTAAAAAAATGAGTGAGCGATAAATTTGGCCATAATATTACACCGCCTGCTAAGTGAGGTGTGAACATTAACATTCAAATAGTTTGACGTTAATCGCTGATCGAATTTACACCGAAGAGTCACACAACCGAAACGATGATTTTTATTATAAATTAATTAAATTAATTATTATTTAGGAAATATTAAATATGAAATAATTGATATGAGAAATAAAGTTGTTGCATATATTTATAAAAGTTATTAATATATTGATCGATATGAGATATCGATGACAAAATATGTTAAATATGAGTGTACATATTTAATTTGTGTAAACTAGGCTTACAACCCATGCATTTTTAGGGAGGAATTTCGTTGGTTTAGTAACAGGAAAGTGGAAGTTATTGTACATGAGATTAGGGTTTTGAGAAAGGTAGCTAAGATCATTTTTTGCTTTCTCATTCTTACTTATATAAATGGCAAATCTCAAAACCCTAGGCAGAGGTGAATTCATTTTTGAGTTGCCACTTTCTTCTACCTCCTCCTAATTTTAATGGCAACAACTTTACCCTAAAATTATCCCCAAAATTCTCAAATCAAATCTAAAAACAAAATTACTAATTTGTAATAGAAGTTCTCCAATCCCGGATTAGCAACCTAACGGATTGGGAATCAATATTAGAAGAGAAATCATTGTTCAACACAGACTTAAAGGCTTCATTAAAAGGTGTGCTTTTATGTAATCTTGTTGCTTAGATTTTGATTTTATCAAATTAAAGACTATTTTCATCCATATCTTCTGTTAGTTTCATATCTATTTAATCTTGTTGTTTTGCTTGTAATATTATGTTTATTTAGTTTTGTTGAAATAATCTTTTATAAAATGCGGGTTTTTAGTTTTGATATATATATATATATATAGACTAAATTAGCGTAGATCTACAAATTATCTATATCGTAATTGTATACATATGTTTGTATATCATTTGTATTTAATCCAAAATTTTCTTGTGAAGATCTGTATTTATTGTGAATCATAAAATATAAGATTATTTTATTAAATATTACATATATATATTTTATTACCATTTAATGATTTTGAGAATTGTTTATTATGTATATATCAATTAATATCACAAAATTTGTAATGTCTTGACTTTTCGACCAATTCAAATTAGTAATTAAACCAACTTAAACCGTTCAAAACAACAAATTGTTATTTAGCTTACGAGTTTAACAGAATCAGACACAGAATCACTAAATAAAATAAATAAGAACATCTCACAGCTGAAGCAGTTTATACAAAATGTCAGAGTTTACAAAATTCATATACATAGCAGAAGAAAAATATACATTAATTTATTTACCAAAATTTTGCGATTTTTAAGCGAACCAAAAGCGAGCGCGCCTTAACGAATCCTTAACGTCATCAGCTTCAAATCTAAGCTATAATTACTTAGGTCTAACCCCGACTCCAGCAAAACAAAAACTCGGGTCAGGTTGTATTCAAGTAAAATAATTTCACGAAAAACTGAATATAATATCATATGTAAAATAAACATTTACAAAGTATTTGTTTCTTATCAATATGCAGTGTCCGTCTATATCAGCTTCAAGTGTAGTATCAATTCAAAATCATGTATAATATTTGTACTTGCAATTTTTTCATATCTAGATAAACATACAAGACTTTAGCACAAATGGGTACACACATACAAACAACGAGTCAAGACAAACTAGCAAACAACAATAAATCAAAACTGTTGTAGCAAATACAATTTCAGCTTTCCTCTCTATTTTTTTAAACTCGTCATGCATGCAAGCCACACACACATATACACATCCACGCACACAAACATAGTTTAAGCACGCACACATCATACACACTTCACATGCACAAACACATATAAATATAACTCATGCATGCCTAAACAAAATGCACACCCAAATACCCAGAACATATCACACAAATATATATTATACATACACGCACCAGGTATATATACTTACTCACGTATGCCTACTGAGAAGTGGAAATGGTTTGTAGAAAAATGAATGTGTGCCTCCCTCTCTGTTCCTGTGTTTTCCCCTTTAAACACACACACATATATGTATTCAAACAAACAGTTCACATGCATACAGTAAAACATCTCCACACTAAAACACACACCACACTCATCTACATCATGCATGCTCACGCACTTGCACACTTTCTCTCACCAACAAAAATTTGTTACATGTATTTCTTTTGTTTCCAGATAGCAAAGCTAGAAAGGAAATGGGATCAAAAGAAGGGAAGGAAGTGTCTTGTTAGTTTTACAATGTCAACATGGGTTTAAGCTACTCATTACAATATCAACAACTTCAAGTATGGCATCAGCAGTCAACAAGCAACATCAATTATTATATTAAATTAAAAATTGAAATTACTCTTCTTGAGAAAAATAATCGTGAGTGAGACTCACATAAAACAACGAAGAAATAAAGAAGCGGGCTCGGCAGCGGTGATGGAGACGTAGGCGGTTCGGTTGGCTTGCTAGAATGGGTGCTGGGTATAGTGAAGATGCTGGTGGATTGAACGGTGTTGGTGACTCGACCGGAGGTGGCTGCAGTTCCGGTGAGATGGCGCCTCAGGCGGTTGAACGCTGGCGGTGGTCGTTGGCGTCAGGTGAAGACTTCGGTTGGCTCGAGGAGGAGGGCTGAACGATGATGTCAAGGAGGGGAGGAGCTCTGTCTGGATGGTCGGAGGAGGTGGCGACCAATGGGCGGTGACAGTAGGCCAAATAGATTTTTAGGGATGCCATTTTCAAGATTTGGGGAAAATGATTTTTGGGGAAAGAATGGATTTTGATTTTCGGGGGAAAATAATATAATCGGCTGGTAGCTAAATGAGAGAATAAAATAAGGAATGAGAGATACTTGTTTTGTTGCGGACAGTAAGTATAACATAGCTTGCATTTGCATGGAATTAGTACACGTTCCTAAAAAAATAGGATTACTAGAGGAAAATTTCAAATCTTGTCCAACCGAAAATAATTGTGGCAAAAAAGGGGGGGTGTAGTGATAGGGATGGACACGCTAAATTCTATTTCAAAATATGGACGTACCATAATTTATGGATCTACTATTACTATTTCAATATAAGTATGAACATACTTATATTACGATGAAAATAAGGTATATATGTATTTTAACAAAACATTAGACTTTAATTTGTCCTAGTGTTCACGTAAGCTAAAGTTTACTACGCCTTTAACAAAGTTACAACTTGTTTTAGATACGCATACAGGACATGTTTATTAAATAATATATAAAAGTGGTCCTAATATGTACACGCTATTTCATTGAAACACATGTCTATCCAACATCAAAATGCATTTGGGCATAACTTGAATAATGTTTATGAACATGAATTTGGGCATATAATCCATTATGAATATAACTGGGTAAATGGGCGTGAACACCTATAAAGGCATAAGTATGATTAATTGGTTAATAATGAAATGCCTAGGATTACAGTAATTAGAAACTGTAACGGCACTTACGACACAAGGTTAGATTGCATTTGTGGTGGAAGTCTGCCCGGACCTGACTGGCATATCCAGCAACCACAAGTGTTGAATCTAATGTGAGAGGTCTAAGTGCAGAAATAGGAGATAGGCTAAGACATGAGGTTAGTCCCAACTTATGGAAGAAGTCTGCCCGGACCCGACCAACATATCCAGCATCTACAAGCTGAAGTCCTAACGTGGGAGGTCTAGCCCATTATAAACCATAAATGGACATGGTAAGAAGTTGAAATACTTAACCTAGTTGAATCCATATGGATTGGGTGAACATAAACAGGAATAGGGGTTAAGTAAACTGGGTTGAACAATGGGAGGTTAAGTTAAGTATATCTGAGATGGGTGGGTAATATTTAATATATAGGCCCACAAAACTTAACCAATTGGGGGTTATGTATTAAAAACACTTGTAGGTAAGCATAACCGGTAGAAAGATTGGGGTTATATAATTAAAGACGCCTTTTAGGGTAAGTATAACCCGTGGAAAACCTAGTGGGGGCTACAAGACAAAGGGGAGAGCTTGTATCATATTGTGTAGGACCCGTTTCAGTCAGTAACCCGGAGTAGGTATCGAAAAAAGTATTCCGAACTAGGTCGGAGAAGGGGCACGCTTACTGAACTGATTATAAGAGATCCAAACGTAGAGGACGGTGTGGGCGGCGCAAACCGACCGGGTCATATGCGTGCATGGGCCGGGCAGAGGGCGATAAGGCGATCGTGACACTGGTAGATATGGGTATGTGCATATCAGCGAAGGATTGCCACTTTAGGACGTGATACGTCCTATGGTGGGGCCGGCATAGAGTATCTACGTGGATTAGGGAGCCGATCGATTAGGGTAGTAGTTAGGGTACATCTGGACGTATGCCCAAGTCTACCATCTTATTGTGGAAGGGATCATCTCATTCTGGTTATACTTGTAGTAGTGCAAAGTAATCACTAAGGAAGTGCATACACCCTATCATGTTTACCTTGTCATATCTTCCTATTATATAGTTATCTCTCTTATCCACTTTATATGCCTGTCATGCTACTTTTATTTATTTACTTGCCAAAAGTAACTGTACTCGCCAGACTTTACATCTAACCCTTTTTATTTCCTCTTCTTTCTTGCGTTCCCCCCAAGGTTCTCAGGGCGGGAACACTCAGGCTTGACCGTGATCTGCTTACTTTTGCTGGGGCTGCTTTGATGTATAGCTCAAGCTCCTATTCTTATTGCTATGGCTATATTTCATTTTGGGGAATTTTGCTTCTTTCATGTTCTCTGATATTTTAAAGTACATTAAAATAGTTTTTTGATGTAATAGTTTTTGTGTATTTCATACCTGTGATGTTTTTGAACCACGATGCTTTATTAAAAATAACGTTTTAATTCTGCTGTTATTTTATATTTGTCTTGTAATATTTCTGTTTCTGTTTACCTGTAACACTTCATGAAACATAATGCACTCCCTTGTGAGTGACATTAATGGACGTGGGGTGTCATACTTGGTATCAGAGCTGAAGATTACCAGATTAGATAAAAGTTTTTGAAAATTATTTTCAAAATAGTTTAAAAGAAAGCATTTTCAAAAAGAAAAGTCTGTTTTGAAAAACATTCCCTAAAAAGCCATAAGTAATATCTTTCGATCCCTTGTCTGAATCTCTTTCCTTTTCTTTTTCAGCATGTCTGGGGAACCTAATATTTCTAGAGGACGTTATGGTACCAGGCTGGTTCCGTAGGTATCTGGATGCCACGGGGCTTGCCGAAGGCCAAGGAAACGTTCCTCCCCCAGCTGCACCCACTGTTCTCCTCCTCCGCGTGCAGACAACTTCTTTAAGATTTGCAAAGACTTCCGTGCTATGGGAGGAAAGCCATTTCATGGAACCGAAACATTCATAGAGGCAAGGAATTGGCTCAAGGAGATGGAAGACTTGTTTGTAATCTTTGAAGTGGAAGATCGAAGGAAGATTCAGTTAGCTATCTAGCTACTAAAGATTGTGATGTTGCTATCCAACGTTTGGAGAGGGCTCTAACAATAGCCCCAGTCTTGACCTTGCCTGATGGGAGCAAAGTTGAAACGACCCGAACTTCCCCGGTAAGGAAAGCCCGAATTGAATTGAGGACAAGCCACATCGGAACGCAAACAGAAGAACATTTCATTGCTTATTACAACAATTCCATCAGAATACAAGGATATACAAAGTATAAACAAATATTATACAACAGAAAATATCAGAGATTACAATAAATTACATAGCAACGGAAAATAATACAAAACACAACTGAGGGAGATATACGGATACAGAGCTTTCTGGATATCATTCCAGTTGTAAACCAGGTTCCTGTGAATATAAATCTACAAAACCAAAACTACTAGCTGCCCGTGTCAAAATAAGGGCACCCAAAGTTTAGGTTAAAACAATAAACTCCAGGTCAGTCGAGTGACTGGTGTGAGAACTAAAATAGTTATTAATCTTTATTTTAAAGTTAAGTAAATCAAAGGACCACGCCGTATAACACGGAACGGGTTTCCTCCCACGAATACCAGTGCATAAAACAACAGCGCAATGCTAAATAAAGAACAGTGAAGCTATTATAAGACCCAGGTCCCATCACACAATGCAACACAAGCCAGAGGATAGGGTTTTACCTTATAATAGCAAAAGAATGCTTGATACGCTAAATTTCATCTTTTATTATTACTATAAGTGTATAGTGTCAAAACAATTTCAATCATAAGTATTAATCATAGACGGCATGGGTACCATATACCATGTCGCCAATTCTAGTCTCTACAATCAAAATCGCAAATGTCACATATTGGAAGTTGGATTTCCATCTGTGAACCGAGGCAAAAGATAGTCCTCACCGATTTGAGACGCTCTAGCCGTGTCTCAGGACCCAGACTCAGGTGGACCCTTGGATCGTCAGGGCCAGTCCATCGATGTAGATTAAACTTAAAATCTGGACACTCCGTTTCCCCACCCTATGGGGTGTCAATGAGTCCAATGATTCCATCGGCTGCACATAGTCACTGATATATCCGAGGCGCCTCGCAACAGCAACAACCACATAAGTCAAACTCGTCAGGGCGTGTAAAACCACTGACGCCATTTCTAGCTAGAAGGAAACGCATGCCCTCCCTGAAGTCCTCTCCCGTTTCTGGTTCACAACCGGGGTGTGAGGCTCGCGAATCAACGCTACACAAAGCTATGCCACACAGGCCGTTCTTTGATCATCAACCACAGGACTTTGCTTTTGAATAGAAGCCTTGATCATTTGCCACTTAGGCATGCCACACAGGCAATTCACTCCATGCGATTGATATCCATCAATATATAACCCCTGAGCTCGTACGTCTCAGAGAAGGGCATTAAGCAAGAGAATAAATTCTCCGCCGCTAAACAGATAAACATTCAATAGAAATCAATCACACAGAATAAAATCCAATGTCAGACACACTGTCCATTTACAAGTTCGTTCTTGGTCTGAACGAAACCGAAGGCATCTTGTACCTCGCATATCCATCGATCTCCAAGTACGTCTGGACGATCACCTACTGATTCCCTCCTCTTGGGTGTACAGCCCAATCAAGATCATCAGTAATCACCCACACGATGTGAAGACCTCCGGTCTTCAACCACCGTCTTCATCCTCGACACCACGTCGAATCAGTTATTCAGAATGGGATAAACCCGGTCTTTCTGAATAACTCGCGTATATAATAAACAAGTGTTACACAAACACAACGTACGCCTCATTCCTATTCAGAATATTCTTTTATTCAAATATTCTTATACTTTGGGAAAGGTTCCCATTAATTTTATCAAAGATAAATTCTTTAAATTTATTATTCAATCTTCCTTTGAATATCAATTCAAACTAGTCTGGATTAGCGAACCACACCGAAGTAATCATTTATTTTATTTCCCAATCCCAACCTATTCATCCCATGAAGTAAAACTGGTTATACTTCATATCTAACACCACGGTGTTATCGGTAAATTTAATTACCATTTCACGTTCAAATCTAATTAAAGATTTAACTATCGCCTGGAGTAAAACTAGTGATACTCCATTCTCGATCATCTCAATCTAATTAAAGATTCATTAATACTCCACTTTGTTTTAATCTTCCAAAAAATCAATATCCAATCTTTAACTGGGTTAAAGAACCAATGTCATCTAAAACACGGTTCACGATAAACCCAAAATCATATTTGATATTAAGTACAAGGCTCTGAATAGAAAATATATCGGCTTATATTCAATATCAAATTCTACGACCAACAAATATCATATTGGAAATAACGATATAAACATATCTTTCAAATTTCCATAACAATATTTGTATAATCACGAAATCCAACATCGAAATATTCCAAAGACAATTTCGATTCAAATCTATTCCAATTCAATTATTGGAATTTCTGGTTATTTTCAAAACCATTTCAAATCCAATTTATTTATTTTAAAAATAAATGGATTTATAATTCTAGTTCAAAACTAGTTCATTTCGATAAAAATCTATTTTTATCTTTTCAAATTTGGAAATTTTCATCCCAATTCTTCAAAAATCATTTCTTATGATTTTACACTAATTATTGATATTTTTAATAATTTTATCAAGGCCCGTACAGTCGAATTCCATCAACGGCCATCGAACTGCACTTACAGCGACCTTTTCCAAATTTGATTTGGACATAATTCCAAATCCAACCGTTAGATTTCAAATCTCTAATATTCGTTAGAAAGCTCTTTTCGATACGAACCCAACGATATCCATTCGAAGTCAATGGTCGAAATTCGCGAACTGCCGCGGCGCGGCGCGTTCTATTCAGGCCATTATATATATATATATATATATATATTATATGTCGTCGATTTCCTTTTAAAACGTATTTTATAAATCGTTTTAAATTCGTTTTCAAAACGATTTCAACTTCATATTCAATTTCTAATCAAAATTGAATATTCCACATCATCGATATACAAATGATAATATTTTGAAAACGTTATATTTTGAAATCACTTCGTTTTCTATAATCGTTATAAAAATGAATAAAATCGATATAAATATCGTTCACGTCAAAATGGCGTCAATCTAACCAACACGGCTTTATATATTCTAATAACTTCGTTATTTTATTCAACAAATGAATATTTTCTTCAACACATGAATGTATATTTTATTCAACACATGAATTTATATTTCTATTCAACACATGAATTTATATTTTATTCAACACATGAATTTTCTTCTATTCAACACATGAATATATATTTTATTCAACACATGAATTTTCTTCTATTCAACACATGAATATATATTTTCCAAATTGGAATGAGGCCCAATCAATTACCATATAATGTTAATTATATGGATTCCATACAACACATGTATATAACAACAACGATAAATAATCAACCATCATCCAAAGTGCACAAAATAATGGTCTGTCAACCTATCAATTGACATACAACTAATTATTGGGACTAGTGTACGTCAAATATCATCCCAATAACCGTGTGGGGTTTCACATTAACAAACACAGATTTTATTTGTGCAGTTGGGTGACGTGTAAAATTTATCGTCCCAATCAATATCAGTCAAATCAGTGTACATAAACAAATCATCTGATTTGTAAATGAATATTTTATTTTATTCAAATACACGTTAAAAATTATATTTTTAATTATAAAATATAATATTCAACCTATGAATATTCTATTCAGTTCATTTATTCAATAAAATGATATTTTTATTTTTCTAACTTGTTTTAGAAAATTTCGGCGGCGTAACGGCACGATACTAGAAACGGGACAAGGCCTAGCCTTATCCCTGGTCTAATAATGGCCTGCACCATACACATTCCAATCTAATTAATTTCATTTCACCCAAACAACCAAATTCAAACAAATAATCTAACTAACTAGATAACCAAACAAACAAGTCCATGGTCTGTGGACGATGGTGTCGGGTGCTACTAAGCACCGTCTGCATCCTATTATATATTTTTAACTAGAAAAGAAAATTTAAAGTGAGAAGTTCTCACCCAAGCTAAACCAAACGCCACAACTCTTCATATGTAGAAATCTTCGTCGTGCTCGTCTTTTGTCAATTTCATTGTCCGTAGCCACTATATATATAAAAATCACATTTTTATATTGCTACTGTATAGATAAAAATTCTATTTTTATACCGCTACTATATAGATAAAAATTCTATTTTTACACCGCTACTATATAGATAAAAATTCTATTTTTATACCGCTAATATATAGATAAAAATTCTATTTTTATACCGCTACTATATAGATAAAAATTCTGTTTTTATACTGCTACTATATAGATAAAAATTCTATTTTTATCTCGCTCTTCTTCTAATAAAGATAAATTTTTTAAATCGCCACCTATATAAAAATCACATTTTTGTTCTTCTACATAATAAAAATCATATTTTTATTTCTCCTACATAATAAAGATCGAATTTTTGTTATCTATATAATATAAAAATCAAATCTTTATTATCGTATTGTCTAAATAAAATCCTATCTTCGATTATATAAAAATCCAACTTTGATTATATAAAAAAACGAAACTTTGATTATATAAAAATCGAAACTTTGATTATATACAAATCGAAACTTTGATTATATAAAAATCGAAACTTTTTATGTTTATATATATAAAAAAACATCTTTCATGTAAACTACATATAATTAAACTGATTATTAACAGAGGAAATCATATAATTTAAAATCCAAAAAAAAAGAAAACTTACTGTGAAAATTGTGTAGGGTTTCGAATTACTGGAGAGCTCGCAGTCGGGGTTGGGGTTCGCGAGGGCGGCACCGGAGTTCTTCAGGCGGGGGCGGCCTCCTGGTAGGTGGCGGCGCGAATGAGAAGGAAGGGGGGCTCGCGACTTTCTCGAAATGGGGGGGGGGGGGGGTGTTCCCCGATCGAGGATCGATCTGCTGGGGGGAGGGTGCACGGTGGAGGTCGAGCTTGGGGGGGGGGGGCACGACGGCCGTGGGTGGTGGCGGTCGGCCATTGAAGCGACGGTGCGATTTAGGGTAGCAGATTTTTTTTCTTTTTTTTTTCTTTTTTTTCTTTCTGAATTCGAAATGAACGGGGGGGGGGGGGGGATGTAAGGAGATGGAAAGAAAATAGAGGGGGGGGTTTATGAAAATTTATATCATTTTAAAATTCCAAAAAGCAACTTTTCATTTCGGACTCGAAATTGAACCCACCGACTGTCGTCCATAGCTAATTACCCCCATTCCAAACACAATGGGATATGTATTGTAAGCTGATTCGATCGTTTCGATCAGTTTTGGTCAAAATCAAAATATAACTCTATATATTGAATTTGAATGCACATTTCTATTTACCGGAGCCACAAGCGAACTCTAAAAATTCCCGAAAAATATTTTCTAGCTTTGTATTGACGATACGGTCATAACAAAACTAATTTCATCGAATTCTAAGACCGTTCGAAAAATGACCATTTTCTAGTCGATTAAAATCAACTGAAACTGGTCAAACGCGTTTTCCTTTGCCACGCTCGCATATTGATTCGAAAAATTACGAGTTTTGGAATCTAGCAATAACTTGACATCATGGATCCAACATATGTGGTTTCGTCGAAAACCGAGGTCGTTTGCAAAATTTCCATTTTTAAGGGCCAAAATTCCATAGTGACTATTCTGAATTTTCAACTAGACATAACTTTTGATTCCCGCTATGAAATTTTGATTTTTTCGGATTCATTGGAAAGATATTCTCTAATAGATTCTAATATTTTTGGTTTCGCTAAAATCCAGTTTATTTTGAATCATGTACATTCATTTGAACTTTGAAATCGAATTTTCAAACTACCGCGCCATTTTCAATTCCTTATATAATTAAAATAAAATATTTATATTCTAACGACGATTCAAATAAATACATACGTTCTAATTCAATTCAAAATAAATTTCTCGTCGTTATTATTTAAAATAATTCATTTTAAATAATCAAAATTCGCTAGAATTGCCAAAATAAAAAATTTAAATTGGCTCAGATTTCCGGGTTATTACAATCTTCCCCACTTAAAACTTTTCGTCCCCGAAAAGGAACGAAGCCGAAAGTTGTTTTACTAATCAACTCAACTTTCATTATTTTCATTACGGCTTAAGTTCTTCAACTTTTCAGTTTCTAAAAACTTTTCAAAATTTTCAAAATTTTGGCTAACACCTTAAATTTTCAAAAAATTTCGCCATAACCTCCCCTGCACCGGGGACTTCGGGATATTTCAAATAGCCTCCCATGGCCCTCACCAATCCAAAAAGAAAAAGAAACAGCCAAGCGGCTAGCCAATTGGCTCATAAAATCATCCAAAACCAAAGAAATTAGTAAACATGTACCTATTTGTCGGGCAAACATTTTTATTCTTCTGCTCTAGCCTCCTTGCTATGACCTGTTCAATGTAAGTACATGTATATGCATTTTATGCATGCAAATGCGACTAATTTTCAATACAATTCACTATTTGGTTCAATTTGACTAAAGGTTCAACATTTTAATTAATCAAACAACACAACTAGCAATCAATTTGCTGATTATCGTTTCAAATTCATAATTTTGATACATAGTCCAAAAATCAGATTTTTGATGGCAAATCACAACAGTAAGCCCTATCTAATTTTGGTTCTCACACCAGTCAATAGGAATTATACAGACGTCCCACCTTCGAAACTCGAACATGAATACTAATGATGCGATCGCTATAGCGATCATCAGAACCATCTTCGGGCGACTAGAGTGTGATTCTATATCTATCCAGTATATTAAAACTTCAAATACACGCGGATCAGACGTATACGCAAAATCTTTATATATTGGACTCTCCAAATCAATAAAAATAAATATTCAAATACGAATAATTGAATTAAACTTTCAAAGCAAAAATTATTTTCATTTTATTTATATACTCTCCACACTCGTTCTAGGATACTACTGACCCATCTCTAACGAGTCATTCCCATTGGATATTACTAATCCAATCTCTGATGAATTCCTTCGTTTGGTTCTAATGTGTCTTGTTCTCCGAGCTCTATAAACCAAAGCTCTGATACCAAGCTGAAACGACCCGAACTTCCCCGGTAAGGAAAGCCCGGATTGAATTGAGGACAAGCCACATCGGAACGCAAATAGAAGAACATTTCATTGCTTATTACAACAATTCCATCAGAATACAAGGATATACAGAGTATAAACAAATATTATACAACAGAAAATATCAGAGATTACAATAAATAACGTAGTAGCGGAAAATAATACAAAACACAACTGAGGGAGATATACGGATATAGAGCTTTCCGGATATCATTCCAGCTGTAAACCAGGTTCCTGTGAATATAAATCTGCAAAACCAAAACTACTAGCTGCCCGTGTCAAAATAAGGGCACCCAGAGTTTAGGTTAAAACAATAAACTCCAGGTCAGTCACGTGACTGGTGTGAGAACTAAAACAGTTATTAATCTTTATTTTAAAGTTAGGTAAATCAAGGGACCACGCAGTATAACACGGAACAGGTTTCCTCCCACGAATACTAGTACATAAAACAACAGCGCAATGCAAAATAAAGAACAATGAAGCTATTATAAGACCCAGGTCCCATCACACAATGCAACACAAGCCGGAGGATAGGGTTTTACCTTATAATAGCCAAAGAATGCTTGATACGCTAAATTTCATCTTTTATTATTACTATAAGTGTATAGTGTCAAAACAATTTCAATGATAAGTATTAATCATAGATGGCATGGGTACCATATATCATGTCGCCAATACTAGGCTCTACAATCAAAACTGCAAATGTCACTCACGTATTGGAAGTTGGATTTCCATCTGTGAACCGAGGCAAAAGATAGTCCTCAGCGATTCGAGATGCTCTAGCCCGTGTCTCAGGACCCAGACTCAGGTGTACCCATGGATTGTCAGGGCCAGTCCACCGATTTGGATTAAACTTAAACCCTGGACACTGCGTTTCCCCACCCTATGGGGTGTCAATGAGTCCAATGACTCCATCGGCTCCACGCAGTCACCGATATATCCGAGGCGCCTCACAACAGCAACAACCACATAAGTCAAACTCGTCAGGGCGTGTAAAAACACTGACGCCACTTCTAGCTAGAGGGAAACGCATGCCCTCCCTGAAGTCCTCTCCTGTTTCTGGTTCACAACCGGGGTGTGAGGCTCGCGAATCAACGCTACACAAAGCTATGCCACACAGGCCGTGCTTTGATCATCAACCACAAGACTTTGCTTCTCAACAGAAGCCTTGATCATTTTCCACTTAGGCATGCCATACAGGCAATTCACTCCATGCGATTGATATCCATCAATATATAATCCCTGAGCTCGTACGTCTCAGAGAAGGGCGTTAAGCAAGAGAATAAATTCTCCACCGCCAAACAGATATATATTTAATAGAAATCAATCACACAGCATAAAATCCAATGTCAGACACACAGTCCATTTACAAGTTCGTTCTAGGTCTAAACGAAACCGGAGGCACCTTGTACCTCGCATATCCATCGATCTCCAAGTACGTCTGGACGATCACCAACTGATTCCCTCCTCTTGGGTGTACAGCCCAATCAAGATCATAATCACCCACACGATGTGAAGACCTTCGGTCTTCAACCACCGTCTTCATCCTCGACACCACGTCGAATCAGTTATTCAGAATGAGATAAACCCAGTCTTTCTGAATAACTCGCGTATATAATAAACATGTGTTACACAAACACAACTTGCACCTCATTCCTATTCAGAACATTCTTTTATTCAAATATTCTTATACTTTGGGAAAGGTTCCCATTAATTTTATCAAAGATAAATTCTTTAAATTTATTATTTAATCTTCCTTTGAATATCAATTCAAACTAGTTGGGATTAGCGAACCACACCGAAGTAATCATTTATTTTATTTCCCAATCCCAACCTATTCATCCCATGAAGTAAAACTGGCCATACTTCATATCTAACACCACGGTGTTATCGGTAAATTTAATTACCATTTCACGTTCAAATCTAATTAAAGATTTAACTATCGCCTGGAGTAAAAATGGTGATACTCCATTCTCGATCATCTCAATCTAATTAAAGATTCATTAAAACTCCACTCAATTTTAATCTTCCCATAAATCAATATCCTGTCTTTAACTCGGTTAAAGAACCAATGTCATCTAAAACACGGTTCACGATAAACCCAAAATCACATTTGATATTAAATATAAGGCTCTGAATAGAAAATATATCGGCTTATATTCAATATCAAATTCTACGACCAACAAATATCATATTGGAAATAATGATATAAATATATCTTTCAAATTTCCATAACAATATCTGTATAACCACGAAATCCAACATCGAAATATTCCAAAGACAATTTCGATTCATATCCATTCCAATTCAATTATTGGAATTTCTGGTTATTTTCAAAACCATTTCATATCCAATTTATTTATTTTAAAAATAAATGGATTTACAATTCTAGTTCAAAACTAGTTCATTTCGATATAAATCTATTTTTATCTTTTCAAATTTGGAAATTTTCATCCCAATTCTACACAAATCATTTCTTATGATTTTACACTAATTATTGATATTTTTAATAATTTTATCAAGGCCCATACAGTCGAATTCCATCAACGGCCATCGAACTGCACTTACAGCGACCTTTTCCAAATTTGATTTGGACATAATTCCAAATACAACTGTTAGATTTCAAATCTCTAATATTCGTTAGAAATCTCTTTTCGATACGAACCCAACGGTTCCTGTTTTAGGAGAATCCGACAGTCGGATCTCCCGTAATATCCATTCGAAGTCAATGGTCGAAATTCACGAACTGCCGCGGCGCAGCGCGTTCTATTCAGGCCATTATATATATATATAATATATATATATTATATATCGTCGATTTCCTTTTAAAACGTATTTTATAAATCGTTTTAAATTCGTTTTCAAAACGATTTCAACTTCATATTCAATTTCTAATCAAAATTGAATATTCCACATCATCGATATACAAATGATAATATTTTCAAAACGTTATATTTTGAAATCACTTCGTTTTTTATAATCATTATAAAAATTAATAAAATCGATATAAATATCGTTCACGTCAAAATGGCGTCAATCTAACTAACACGGCTTTATATATTCCAATAACTTCGTTATTCTATTCAACTAATGAATATTTTCTTCAACACATGAATATATATTTTATTCAACACATGAATTTATATTTCTATTCAAAACATGAATTTATTTTTTATTCAACACATGAATTTTCTTCTATTCAACACATGAATATATATTTTATTCAACATATGAATTTTCTTCTATTCAACACATGAATTTTCTTCTATTCAACACATGAATATATATTTTCCAAATTGGAATGTTGCCCAATCAATTACCATATAATGTTAATTATATGGATTCCATACAACACATGTATATAACAACAACGATAAATAATCAACCATCATCCAAAGTGCACAACACAACGGTCTGTCAACCTATCGATCGACATACAACTAATTATTGGGACTAGTGTACGTCAAATATCATCCCAATACCCGTGTGGGGTTTCACATCAACAAACACAAATTTTATTTGTGCAGTTGGGCGACATGTAAAATTTATCGTCCCAATCAATATCAGTCAAATCAGTGTACATAAACAAATCGTCTGATTTGTAAATGAATATTTTATTTTATTCACATACACGTTAAAAATTATATTTTTAATGATAAAATATTTTATTCAACCTATGAATATTCTATTCAGTTCATTTATTCAATAAAATGATATTTTTATTTTTCTATCTTGTTTTAGAAAATTTCGGCGGCATAACGGCACGATACTAGAAACGGGACAAGGCCATGCCTTATACCCGGTCTAATAATGGCCTGCGCCATACACATTCCAATCTAATCAATTCCATTTCACCCAAACAACCAAATTCAAACAATAAATCTAACCAACTACACAACCAAACAAACAAGTCCATGGTCTGTGGACGATGGTGTCGGGTGCTACTAAGCACCGTCTGCATCCTAGTATATATTTTTAACTAGAAAAGAAAATTTAAAGTGAGAAGTTCTCACCCAAGCTAAACCAAACGCCATGACTCTTCATATGTAGAAATCTTCGTCGTGCTCGCCTTTTGTCAATTTCATTTCCGTAGCCACTACATATATAAAAATCACATTTTTATATTATTGCTATGTATATAAAAATCACATTTTTATATCGCTACTATATAGATAAAAATTCTATTTTTATACCGCTACTATATAGATAAAAATTCTATTTTTATACCGCTTCAATATAGATAAAAATTCTATTTTTATACCGCTACTATATAGATAAAAAATCTATTTTTATACCGTACTATATAGATAAAAATTCTATTTTTATCTCGCTCTTCTTCTAATCAAGATTATATTTTTATATCGCCAACTATATAAAAATCACATTTTTGGTTCTTCTACATAATAAAAATCATATTTTTATTTCTCCTACATAATAAAGATCAAAATTTTATTATCTATATAATATAAAAATCAAATCTTTATTATCGTATTGTCTAAAAAAAATCCTATCTTTGATTATATAAAATCCAACTTTGATTATATAAAAAATCGAAACTTTGATTATATAAAAATCGAAACTTTCTATGTTTATATATAAAAAAAACTTCTTTCATGTACACTACATATAATTAAAATGATTATTAACAGATGAAATCATATAATTTAAAATCCAAAAAAAAAGAGGAAACTTACTGTGAAAATTGTGTAGGATTTCGAATTACGGGAGAGCTCGCAGTCGGGGTTGGGGTTCGCGAGGGCGGCCCTAGAGTTATTCAGGCAGGGGCGGCCTCCTGGTGGGTGGCGGTGCGACTGAGAAGGAGGGGGGCTCACGACTTTCTCAAAATGGGGGGGGGGTTCCTCGATTGAGGATCAATCTGCTAGGGGAAGAGCGCACGGTGGAGGTCGAGCTGGGGGGGCCACGACGGCCATGGGTGGTGGCGGTCGGCCATTGAGGCGGCAGCGCGATTTAGGGTAGCGGGTTTTTTTTCTTTTCTTTTTTTTTCTTTCTGAATTCGAAATGAACGGGGGGGGGGGGTGTAAGGAGATGGAAAGAAAATAGAGGGGGGGGGGGGGTTTATGAAAATTTATATTATTTTAAAATTCCAAAAAGCTACTTTTCATTTCGGACTCGATTGTCTTCCATAGCTAATTACCCCCATTCCGAACACAATGGGATATGTATCGTAAGCTGATTCGATCATTTCGATCAGTTTTCGTCAAAATCAAAATATAACTCTATATATTGAATTTGAACGCACATTTCTATTTACCGGGGCCACATACGGACTCTAAAAATTCCCGAAAAATATTTTCTAGCTTTGTATTGACGATGCGGTCCTAACAAAACTAATTTCATCGAATTCTGAGAGCGTTCGAAAAATGGCCATTTTCCAGTCGATTAAAATCAACTGAAACTGGTCAAATCGTTTTCCTTTGCCACGCTCACATATTGATTCAAAAAATTACATATTTTGGAATCTAGCAATAACTTAACATCACAGATCCAACCAAAGTGGTTTCGTCGAAAACCGAGGTCGTTTGCAAAATTTCCATTTTTAAGGGCCAGAATTCCATAGCGACTATTCTGAATTTTCAACTGGACATAACTTTTGATTCCCACTATGAAATTTTGATTTTTTTCGGATTCATTGGAAAGATATTCTCTAATAGATTCTAATATTTTTGGTTTCACTAAAATCCGGTTTATTTTGAATCATGTACATTCATTTGAACTTTGAAATCGAATTTTCAAACTACCGCGCCATTTTCAATTCTTTATATATTATATTCTAACGACGATTCAAATAAATACATACGTTCTAATTCAATTCAAAATAAATTTCTTGTCATTATCATTTGAAATAATTCATTTTAAATAATCAAAATTCGCTAGAATTGCCAAAATAAAAATTTTAAATTGGCTCAGATTTCCAGGTTATTACAAAAGTTTTTACAGTTTACACTGATGCATGTGGTACTGGGCTTGGTGAAGTTCTGATGCAAGAAGGATAGGTAGTGTGTTATGGGGGTAGAAAATTGAGAGTTCACGAGAAGAACTACCCCACCTATGATTTAGAGCTAGCTGTCATAGTATTCACGCTTAAAACTTGGCGTCATTGTTTACTTGGAGAGAAGTTCGAGTTATACACCAATCATAAATCACTCAGGTACCTGTTCTCGCAGAAGGATCTTAATTTAAGGCAACAAAGGTGGATGGAGTTCCTAGCTTCTTATGATTTTGAAATCGCTTATACCTCTGGCAAGGGTAATGTGGTGGCCAACGCACTAAGTAGGCAGAGGATGACCTTAAGTGCTCTGTTTGTGGAAAGGAAGAGCTTGGAGTTCATATCCACTTTTGACTTTAGACCCTCCATCGAGGTTTTGCCTGATTTATTTGCATCGCTAGATATACGACCAACCCCTACGGATCAGATGGGAGCTTCGCCGCAAGTGACCCACATATTTTAGACATCATGGATAAGCTTAGAAAATGGGAGACTTCTAGTCACCTCAGTAAATATTCCGGGGTGGTTGCGACGAGATGGAAGGCTTGGTGTTCCTCAAACTGGAAGCTTGATAAAGACAGTCCTAGAAGAAGCCCATCATTCTAAGATGACTATTCATCCAAGCAGTGATAAGATGTACTGAGACATGAAGAGGGTTTTCTTTTGGGTTGGGATGAAGAAAGATGTGGCAGAGTTCGTTTCTCAATGTTTAGTTTGTCAGCAAGTTAAAGCTGAGCAACGGAAGCCCGGTGGTTTACTTCATCCTTTGGAGGTTCCACAGTGGAAGTGGGACAGCATCTCTATGGATTTCATAGGTTGTTTTCCTTGATCGAAGAAAGGCAATACCAGTATCTGGGTTATGGTAGATAGACTCACTAAGAGCGCTCATTTCATTCCAGTTAAGAGTAAGAGGACAACATCATGGTTGGCAGCAATTTATGTTCGTGAGATAGTTCATCTTCATGGAGTACCTTCCTGCATTGTAAGCGATCGTGACCCCATCTTCACTAGTGAATTTTGGAGAAGCTTGCAAGAGGAATTAGGTACACAGTTGTGTTTAAGCACCGCTTATCATCCTCAGACCGATGGACATATAGAGAGGGTGAACAGAGTTCTTGAGGAAATTTTGAAGTTGTGTATGCTAGACTTCGGAGGGACTTGGGAAGGGCATTCCTTTAGTAGAGTTAGCCTACAACAACAAATATCAAGCTAGCATTGGCATGGCATCCTTCGAAGCATTGTACGGACGACCCTGTAGATCACCAACTTATTGGTGGGAATCTACAGAAAGATTATTACTTGGACCAGATATGGTTAGAGAAATGTCCAACAAGATTGACCTTATTTGACGATGAATAAAGACAACCCAAAATAGGCAGAAATCTTACGTAGACAAGAGAAGGACTGACATCGAATTTGAAGTGGGAGACTTAGTTTTTATTAAGTTATCACCTTTGAGGAATGTGGTTCGCTTCAGATCTGTAGGGAATTTGGCACCCAGATTTGTGGGACCATTTCCCACAACCGAAAGGATAGGCCAAATGGCTTATAGAGTAAAGCTCCCGAAAAGTCTATCTGGCATTTATGATGTTTTACACATTTCTCATCTGCGGAAGTGCTTACATGACACCATGGAAGTTGTTAAGACAAGTGTATTAGAGGAAGTAGAAGTGGAACGGGAGGCAACGGTTAGACGAGCTCCTAACTGTATTCTTGGATCAGAAGTTAAGAAGCTATGCAATAAAGAAATCAAGTTGATGAAGGTTCAGTTGGGAGATAACCCAGAGGATGCGACTTGGAGACTAAAGAAAAGATTCGTGCTTTGTACCCTTTCCTTTTCGAGGGTATGTTCTTAACTTCTTTTCCAAGGTTTTATCTATGCTTGTTTCTATCATTTGAGTATTTCCTATCAATAGTATTTTTGACCTTTAGATAGGAATCCTATGAATGTAAACATGTATTCTTGATATGTTATGTTTGATGGATGCAAGTGGATGCAAATGTTTGCTAGTGGTTGCCTATGGATGCATATACACACACACTAGGCACTAGATCGGCTTAATCACTCTCATACTACATATGGATGCGTGTGAAATTTTCTTTTCTTTAGTGGGTGAAAATGGATGTATTAGCATATGGATGTTGCATTTGGATGAATGAGTGTACACACATATAGAACTTACATGTTATAATAGGATTATTTGCATTCATATTGGATTCATGGCACTAACATACATTGCATTGAGGAGGTCGACTGAATTAGCAGATTGCCTAATCTTCGCACTAGTATTGGGACATATACACACACCTTTTCATATGTTCATATAAGCACTAGAAATTTTTAAGGACAATGGATGCCTGTGATTAATGGATGAGTAGATGGGTGATGGATGGTAGGATATACATTCTTCTTAACTTGAGGATTTTGGGGATGAAATCCTTTAAGTAAGGGAGAATGTAACACCCTGAAATTTTAACGATACTAAAGAGGACAAATTGAATAACAATTAATTTAATATTCAGAATTAAGGGAAACGAACTATGCCATTGCGTCCATCTCGAAATTCTGGTAAGGATAGACATTTGGTTTGCGTGAAAAGGACACTGTTTGAAGAAGTTATGAAGGTTTGAAGTTTGTATACGCGCAAGATAATTATATATCTATAGGGACCAGGAATTCAAAATTTCAGCTCAAAATTCGACATCGCGGAAATTGGGGTAAGCGGGAAAAATCCCGCCTAGGGGAGTCGACCCTATAGGAGCGGTGTTGACCCCTGGATCGACCCCTCAAGGGGGGTGCCGACCTACGGGTCGACCCCCTGGGGGGGGGGTCGACTCCCTTAGGGTTGAGGTGGTAGGTCAGATTTTGGAGGCTGGTAGCTATATATAGAGTTCCATTTCTCCTTTTTTCTTCACTGAAAATCAGTGGAGGCCAAACGCTGCCGGTACCTGAACCGAATCCTTTTCTTCTATAACTATCAACTAGAGCTAATTAGTTAGAGATTCAAGTATAGATCTGAGACTCAACGCCAACAATTTCTCTTCTATCCTCTAAAAATCCAAACACTATGAGTTTAGTTACTTTTAGATTTAAATGACTAAAAGTAAACGTGATATGACTGTGGTTTGGATCTGTTATAAATTGTGAATCTATAATATTCTTGGATCTTAAACTTTATTATGCTAGATCTACCTTTATAGATCTAATTCACTTGTGGTTAATTTATCATGTTACCTTTGTGGATCTTAACTTTTATCTATGTTTGTGGCTAATTTGGATCTGTCATTATTTGACAGTTAGAACCTTGGTTAGATCTAATTCTCCCTTTAGATCATCTTGTACCTATTGTAACACTTCGATTTTTTAACAAAATTAAAGAATAAATAATTTAATATTAAGAATTATGGGAAACTGATTATGTCATTACATCCGTCTCGAAATTCTGGCCAGGATAGACACCTAGTTTGCATAAAACGGATAACATATGAAGAAGTTACGAAAGATAAAAAGTTAAAAATCAGAACCGGGTATAACTGGCGCACTTGCCAAGTGCGCCAAGGAAATTTTGCATTGGCGCACCTGTGAAGTGCACCCATAATAGTTTCTGGGTATTCGGGCCTTTTTCGAGTGAGTGACGACCCGTGACCTGACCCAACTTCATTAGGGATGAGGTGGCATCCGAATTCTGTAACCCAGCAGCTATAAATATATCTCAAATCCTTTGTTTTCTTTATAGAGAAATAATGGTGGCCGGACTCTGCTGGATTCTGAACTTAATTAGGATCTCTTATCTTCTTCTAAAGCATATCAAATTCTGAGATTCAAACATAGACTCAACACCTTTTCTATCATCTTAGCAATCCAATCACAGTGAGTTCTAGTTGCTTTTAGGTTTAGATAAATAATAGTGAATTATGAAAGACTGTGATTTGGATACGTTGTAGACTTTAAATCTATGTTATTGTTGGATCTTATGCTATATCATGATGGATCTATTTCTTTGGATCAAATTCAAATTGTTCTACTATGTTATCATTATGGATCTTGGGTTGTAACTTTTATGATATGCTATGATGCAGATGTATGTAGATCTATTCGATGTGATCTAAAATTATCATGTTAGATCTTTTCTATGTGATCTAAAATTATCACCTTATGATTCTTGTTAGATCTATCCCATGTGATCTAAATTTGTCACATTATGATTCAAGTTAGATCTATCATATGTGATCTACAATTTTCACCTTATGATTCATGTTAGATCTATCCTATATGATCTAAAATTGTCACCTTATGATTCATGTTAGATCTATCCTATGTGATCTAAATTTGTCACCCTATGATTCATGTTAGATCTATTTTATGTGATATAAATTGTCACCCTATGTTATCATGTTAGATTTAAATCGATTGGACATCTAAAATGGCTAATTAAGATATTGTGACATCATTGTTCTTCAGTTTTATGTCTACCTTGTTATGATGACAATTTCATGTCCATGCTAGTATGTATGTTCACCTTATTATCATACAAGTCTATGTTTATGCCAAGATGATCATTTTAGTATATTCACATTATTTTCCCTATTATTGTTTATGACTAGGCTATTGTCTAGCCTAGGCATGTTACAAATTTTGTGAGGGCGCTAGTTAAGGAACGGTGGAGGGGGCGGAAGGGATAAAAATGGAATAATTTGAATATGAACATTTATGGACATGTAATTCAAATTATTTGGCAAAAAAGGTATTGACACCTATAAAAGGAAAGGATTAATTAATTGGTAAGTTAATTAAAAATGGCATTATTTGAATAAGAACATTCATGGACATGTAATTCAAATTATTGGGCAAAATAGGTATTGTCACCTATAAAGGAAAGGGTTAATTAATTGATTAATTAATTAAAAATGGAATGTCTAGAAATTACAATTAGGAATTGTACTTATGACACGAGGTTAGGTTTCATTAGTGGTGGAAGTCTGCCCGGACCCGACCGGCATATCTAGCACCCACTAATGGTGAACCTAATGTGGGAGGTCTAAGTACGTAAATACGGATCGGGCTATGACACGAGGTTAGGCCCAACTGTGGAATAAGTTTGCCCAGACCCGATCGACATATCCAACATCCATATGTTGTAGGCCTAATGTGGGAGGTTTGGCCCATTATGAAACCATAAATGGACATAATAAAGAATTGGACTACTTAACCTAAGTTAATCCATAGGGATTGTATGAACTTAAATTTAAATTGGGGATTAAGTAAACATGGTTGAGGGGTAGGTTAAGTAAATCTGAAGAGGGGATGGGTAATATTCACATATATGCCCACAAACTTAACCCGTTAAAGTTATGTAATTAAAGACACCTAGCAGTATACATAATCGGTGGAAACAATGTGGTTATGTAATTAAAGACACCTAGTGGTATACATAATCGGTGGAAATAATAAAGTTATGTAATTAAAGACACCTCTTAGGGTAAACATAACTTGTAGAAGTAATAGGGTTATGTAATTAAATACACCTATAAGTAAGCATAACCGGTTGGAAGATTAAGGGTTATGTATTGAAGACACATATATGTAAGCATAACTCGTAGAAATAAATAAGGCTATGTAATTAAAGACACCTAGTGGTATACATAGTCTGTGAAATCCTAGCAGGGGATACAAGACAAAGGGGAGAGCTTGTATCATATTATGTGGGACCCATTTGAGTTAGTAACCCAGAATAGGTATCAAACAGAGTATTTCGTACTAGGCGGAGAAGGGGCATGCTTACTGACCGATTGCAAGAGATCCAAACGTGGAGGATGGTGTGGGCGGCGCAAACCGACCGGGCCATGTGCGTGCATGAGCTGGTCAGAGGGGGATAAGATGACCTTGACACCTTTAGATATGGTTGTTCACATTGTTACGACGAGGGGTTGCCACTTTAGGAAGTGATACCTCCTACTGTAGGGCCAACACAAGGTATCTACGAGGGTTATAGAGTCGATCGATCAGGTAGTAGTTAGGATTCATTTGGACGTATACCTAAGTCACCTTATAGTTGGAGGGATCATCTCTTTCTGGATATACTAGTAACAGCGCGGAGTAATCATTAGTGAGGCATGTACACCTTATCTTACTTGCCTTGTCACACCTGCCATTTATGCAGTGATCATTCTCTCTTATCCTCTTTATATGCCTATCATATTACTTTTATTTATCTACTGGCTAAAAGTAACTAGACTTGCCAGACTTTATGTTTAACCCTTTTTGTTTCTCCTTCTTTCTTCCAGTCCCCCCAGGTTCTCATGGGAGGTAATTCTCAGGCTTAGTCAGGATTATGCTATCGTCTTGCTTGGAGCTTCTAGATGTATTGCTCAAGCTTTTATCTTTGCTACTATGGCTCATGATTTGGGGATTATTCTTTCTTTATTATTGTACTTTGATATTTAAAGTACAAGACAGAAGTTTTAATGATATACTGAGTTTATGTATTTTCAGACATATGGTGTAACCATGCTTTATGATTAATAAAAGTTTTTAAATTTCCGCTACCATCTTATTTATATCTGTCTTGTAATTATTTTGTGCCTGATTACCTATAACGCTTCACGGAACTTAATGCATTCCCTTAGTGAGTGACATTAACGGACGTGGGGTGTCACACCTATCATGTGGTAGTTAATTTAGATCTTTCATTAATTGGAAATATGAATCCTTATTTAGATCTATTCATGCCTATTAGGACATCCTTATTATGTTAGATCTAGTTTTATCATCACCTGTTCACTAGATCTGTTTTTATGTCCACCTTATTATTATGCCAATTACATGTCTATGCCAGTATATATATCTATGTCATTTATGTTAGAATAATCATTATTGTCATCTTCCCATCACCTTTCCCTTTTGTTATTTATGGTTAGGCTACTTTCTAGCCTAGGCATGAAGCCAAATATATGCGAATGCATTAGTTAGGGAAAGGAGGAAAACATTGAAATTGGCATAACTTGAATAATGTTTATGAACATGAATTTGGGCATATAATCCATTATGAATATAATTGGTTAAATGGGCATGAACACCTATAAAGGCATAGGTATAATTAATTAGTTAATAATGAAACGCCTAGGATTACAGTAATTAGAAACTATAACGGCACTTACGACACGAGGTTAGATTGCATTTGTGGTGGAAGTCTGCCCGGACCCGAATGGCATATCCAACAACCACAAATGTTGAATCTAATGTGAGGGGTCTAAGTGCACAAATACGAGACGGGCTAAGACACGAGGTTAGGCCCAACTTGTGGAAGAAGTCTGCCCAGACCCGATCGACATATCTAGCATCCACAAGCTAAAGGCCTAATGTGGGAGGTCTAGCCCATTATAAACCATAAATGGACATGGTAAGAAATTGAAATACTTAACCTAGTTGAATCCATACGGATTGGGTGAACATAAACATGAATAGGGGTTAAGTAAACTTGGTTGAACAGTAGAAAGTATATCTGAGATGGGTGGGTTATATTTAATATATAGGCCCACAAAACCTAACCAATTGGGGGTTATGTATTAAAGACACCTATATGTAAGCATATCTAGTAGAAAGATTGGGTTTATATAAATAAAGACACCTTTTAGGGTTAGTACAACCTATGGAAAACCTAGTAAGGGATACAAGACAAAGGGGAGAGCTTGTATCATATTGTGCGGTACCCATTTCAGTCAGTAACCCGGAGCAGGTATCAAACAAAGTACTCCGAACTTGGTCGGAGAAGGGGCATGCACACCGAACTGATTGTAAGAGATCCAAACGTGGAGGCCGGTGTGGGCGGCACAAACCACCGGGTCGTGTGCATGCATGGGCCGGGCAGAAGGGGATAAGACGATCGTGACACCTATAGATATGGGGCTGTGCATATCAGCGAAGGGTTACCACTTTAGGATGTGATACATCCTACGGTGGGGCCGGCACAGAGTATCTACGCGGATTAGGGAGCCGATCGGTTAGGGTAATAGTTGGGGTACATCTGGACGTATGCCTAAGTCTACTATTTTATAGTGGAAAGGATGATCTCATTCTGTTTGTACTAGTAGTAGTGCAGAGTAATCAGTAAGGAAGCGCATAAACCCTATCCTGTTTACCTTGTCATATCTGCCTTTTATATAGTTATCTCTCTTATCCACTTTATATGCCTGTCATGCTATTTTTATTTATTTACTTGCTAAAAGTATATGGACTCGCCAGACTTTATGTCTAACCCTTCTTGTTTCTTCTTCTTTCTTCCCCACCCCCAGGCTCTCACAGTGGAAACACTCAGGCTTGACCATGATTCTGGTTACTTTTGATGGAGCTGCTTTGATGTATGGCTCAAGCTTCTATCCTTGTTGCTATACATATATTTCATTCTAGGGAATTTTGCTTCTTTCATGTACTCTGATGTTTTAAAGTACAAGACGATAATTTTTGTGATGTTATGGTTTTTGTGTATTTCAGACATGTGATACTTTTGAACCACCATGCTTTATTATATAAATAAAGTTTTAATTCCACTGTTATTTTATATTTGTCATGTAATATTTCTATTTTTGTTTCCCTATAACGCTTCATGAAACTTAATGCATTCCCTTTGTGAGTGACATTAACGGACGTGGGGTGTCACACATCACACCCCTATCGAATTTCGCTATGGCTTCTAGATCACAATTATGCGGCGGTTGTGCCACTATCCCAGTGGAATCACTTGTAACTGTAGGCATCACGTCCTTCGAATTACGCTAGAACAGATAAGTAATAAAAATCAACATGATCTCACCGAGTGGGATTCCAATATCAATGGATGTTTTAATAAACGGAGCACCAACATAGCTACGATTTTAAATTTTCAATGGACACTCTCAACGAGCGCCAACGCAAACCCTCTCATTAGGAATTGTGATTTCAATGGAAGGTACTTCCCATATCTTCATTTCGAAAACATACATGTTATACATATATATATTACTTGAATTCACATATATCACACTTACATAAATATCGATTTACATAAGATTCCCTTTTCCACATCATGTTTTAAATATATCCTTCTTATATAAATTTCATTATATAAGGTTTCATTTTAAATCAATTACCTTCCAAATCAATAGCTTTCGAATTTATCATAATTCTTATACAAATCTTCCATATATAAGGTTTGAAAGCCTCATATCAAATATTCAATATCAAAGATTCTCAAAATTCCATTTTAATACCAATTCAGTTTTGATTTTACAATAAATTTGATTATTTAGTATAATTCTAAATTTGGTTCATATTCACAATTAGTTCATTATTAAACTTCACATTCGATTTGGATTACATGTCACAATTTTCATTATTCAATTGAATCTTTACATTCAATCATTTCAGATTTAAATTGCTCAGATCGAAAATATATATTTCTGTTTCAAAATAGTTAAATGCACAATAATTTAAAATAATAAGCTTAAATTAAAATGGGTTTAAATAAAATAAATAGGTTTTGGTCTAAAATACTTTAAATAAATTAGATAGATTTTATAAAATAGGTTTGAATAAATTAAATGTATTTTGTTACAAAATAGTTCACAAAATTACTCAGAATTAATATAGATTTGGTGTAGAATAATTTAATAAGATAGATAAATTTAATACTTTAGTTCAAATAAAACAATGGTAAAACATATAATAAATAATAATAATTCCAAGAATTATTCCAATCCATTCCAATTTTCCGAACCTTTCAAATTTTGGCTCACACTAATTCTGATATCGAAGTCAAACTTAAATTTTACTTAAGACTCAATTGAAAACTTTTCAGTTTGAACCATGTGTTCAATTTAGATCACAACTCAAATTTCTCATTTTCAATTTTCATTTGAAGTTTGAATTCTTCATTCATTCCACATTATTGGTTTCTAACCAACTTCCGAATTTCTAAATATCAAGTTCATCGCTTAAATCAATTATTCACAAATTAAATTTTTATATTTTTAATCTATTAAACCATTAAACTTAATAAAATCCTTAACTTATCCAATTTAAATTTTATATTTAAACACCATTCAAACTTTGTATTTATCTTCAATTATCAACATACTATCCAGATTTTAATAAATCAAAGTCATTCATTTAATTAGTTAAGTTAAGTTAATACCTTCAATTTAAATATTTTAACACATTAATCTAAGTTTGCAATTTAATGTCAAAACCCTTTGATTTTGAAAGTCGAGCAAAAAATAAATTTCACAATTATTGCTTTGTTAAAATATTCCTTAAACAAAATTTTATTCAAGATATTTCAAATTTTCAAACTAAAAAAGTATTCCTTTTGTGACAGCCCACCCCGAACCAGCCGACATTTCCCTGAAATGCGATGTGCCAATGCCCGACTAGCACATAACGGTCGTCAAAAGAAAACGGTTTGAAACTATGAAACACCAAAGAACATGTAGTATATCTCATAGCATATGGAGTAAAATATAATAATAACATAACTTGACATAAAACAGGCGAGACAGTGCGTAAGCTGAAGACTAAACATCATAGCAGCGGAATCCAAAATACAGCTTATGATCCAAACCATTATTACAACTTCAAAATACTGTCTCTAAAAGCAAGATAGAAAAGGTACACTACTAATGCCCAAAGTAGTGACTAGCAACAACACAGGGAGAATATATGTAAATAGTACGTGGAAGCCTCCTGGTCGTCTCCGGATAGCTAATTATGCATATCACTTAACCTGTCTCTAGTGTGCTCGTTTAGGAGCACCCATAGTAATAAGAAGAGACATAAAACTCTGGGTCAGACAAAAGTCTGGTATGAGTGATAGCAGCAAAATAAAATAATAATAGGTATAAATAATCATACCTGAACCCGGACCTATAACCAAAGAGTTAGCACAACAAGATGTACGGTACTTTAAGGTAACACTAACATAAATGTAAAATGGGAGTGTGCATGTCATGGTGATAGCAAACATCAAAGATAGCAATCATCCTCACATCACTCACTCAGCGCGTAAAGCATACGATATCCACCACTTTGATCACCCAATCCTATGTTACGATCACTTTGCCCTTGGAAGTCACAATGACCCCATTGCACTGATCCATAGCCTATAATATGTCTCTCCGTGGTAAACCAAAATTATGGATATCAATAACCCCTTTGCACACGTCCAGCAGCAAAGCCCAACTTTAAAAGTTAACTCATTAGTTCCCATATGGATCCTGAGTAATAACTTCTCATTTGGACTTCCTTTGCATCTCGGGTTTTGGTTGATTGGTTTTGATCTTCAGAAGAGTTCACAATTGTCGTCGCGTGGTAGAAGTATGAATCCGGTTCAGTTTGGAGTCATCATCTTGGATGAAGTGACAAATTAAAGGAAAGCTCGGAATCTCGCTTTCGGGATCCCGCTCTTGGAATCACACTCTTGAAATCCCACTCTCGAGATCCCACTCTCGGAATCCCACTCTTGGAATCCCTCTCTTAAAATCCAACCCTCGGAATCCTGCTCTCGGAATCCCGCTCTCAAAATCCCACTCTCGGAATTCTGCTCTCAAAATCCCACTCTCGGAATCCCGCACTCGGAATTCCCTTCTCGGAATCGCCAGCATACTCCCTTCAGGAATCGTCAACATACCCCCTTTCAGGAATCGTCAGCATACCCCCTTCAGGAATCTTCAACATACTCCCCTTTCAAGAATCGTCAGCATACCCCCCTTCAGGAATCGTCAGCATACCCCCTTCAGGAATCGTTAGCAACCCCCCCCCCCCCCCCGCCAGGAATCGCACATATCCCCCTTCAGGAGTCGTCAGCATACCCCCTTTAGAAATTCTGGGTGGTTCGTGAGGCACCCTCTTCAGGAATTTGGGGCGGTTCACGAGGCACCCTCTTCAGGAATTCTGGGCGGTTTGTGACCTTCTAGGCGGTTCGTGACCCCCTGATCAAGGCATTTCGTGACCACCCTCTTCAAGAATTTTGGGCGGTTCGTGACCCCTGATCAAGGTGGTTCGTTACCACTCTCTTCAGGAATTCTGGGCGGTTCGTGACCACCCCTTGTCCATCATTAGGAATTCTGCAGTTTTTCCAACAAGCCAATTTCGCCAAACGAGGGCGTTTTCAACCATTCTAAGCTTACTATGAAGTCATAAAACATACCAAACAATAGTAGTAACAAGTAGAATCAATCAAAAACACCAAAATATCAACCATATGGAATATTTTAGATCAAACATACCCAAAAACCATGATTTTCACCTTAATCCCCTTAAGCATGTTTTAACTATAAGATTAGCAAACTTAATCTAAATTAACCCAAAATTTCACCATTGACATAAAATAATATTTTAGATTTTCTAGATTTTTATAATGCATAATTTCGCTAATTATCACTATCACCCCTAATTAGCCGTAATTAGTGAAAAAGGTGCAAATCACTCACTTTAGCCACAAATAAATTTCAGATCTGAAACTCTAACTAATTTGGCATGGATTCTAATGCAACACAGGAGCTCCAACTCTGATTTGATGCTATTTTGACTTGATTTGATGTAATTTAGCTTAATATTTAATTAGAAAGTGATTAAGAGGTAGTTTAGAAGGTAGAAGTCATTGTTAGGGTTGAAGAGAGGTAAGTGGCGTCTATAAAAATGACAATGAAAGGCTTCTATAACCCTTTCCAGCCCTTATATGACCCTAATCCCGAAATCCCTAATGGGCTTAGCTGCTAATTACCCAATTAAGCTGCTTTTCACCTTTCAAACCTTATTTCAGCCATATCTCCCAAACGGTAAGTCTGTTTGATTATTGTGACCACTCTACAGAAAGGCAGACCATCATCCGAATCCAATAGAATTGGTTTCAGGTCAAAACTCCTTACCATTCAAAAGTTATAGGCGAAACAAGATTCGCCAGGGGCAAGACGGTCATTTAAAATTTGGCAAAAATCGCGAACATGGAAATTTACCCCAATAGTCATTCCCCAAAGTTACACGACTATACAACTTCATATGAGAATAAAATAAATATTCTACGATCCTCCGATATGTAGGATGCAGGTTGTTACACTCTCCCCCCTCCCTTTCCCTTTTAAGAAATTTCGCCCCCGAAATTCCTTAACTAAGGAAACAACAAAAGTTCCTGCATGCCTATCAACCATTTACAATCAAACAAAAATACATGATATCACAACAAGCCTATCCTAGCATGTGGTTTACTAACAAGGGAATAACTATCATTATTAAAATCTTACCAGGCAAAAAGCTCTGGATATAACTTCCTTATGTTCTTCTCGGTTTCCCAAGTACAATCATCCTCATTATCACACCATCGATATTAATCTCTTCCTTGTAAATGATTTCTATTAGGTTAGGATCGTCCCTCTGACTGGAACCAATCCTCTCAATCAAAGTCGGTCTAATATCAAACTTGCTAACATCTCTGGACCCAATCCATACTTAGGTCTGAAATCATATCCCGCTATGTACTCTAGTTGCCTGCATTCAAGAAACAAAGCATCTAAACTGACATGTCTCCTACTCAATGCATCAGCTACCACATTTAGTCTGGCACCACAGGCATCCATGTATACCGTCTCCTACTCATTCCCCATCGCCAGAATCCTATAGGTGATAGCTGCTCAAGAGAAGAAAATAGGAACAACCATAACAACCATAGCATCCATCAAACAATTCCTATCTATCACTTGCTAAAGCCATGAATACGTCAATACCTGTATGAATGGTCCAACCAATATCAAGGTCCAACGGAAGCCCTAACTCCAAACGGACTACCACACGTCCAACATACGTTTATCCTCCAAGGATAACTAGATCACGTCCAACGGATCAAAGGTAAATGGGCGTCCCCAGATACCCCTGCTTTGAGTCCGCCTAGAACACTCCAAAGTATCGACGATTCCTTGGCACCCCATAAGAAAAGATATCTACAACTCCATCTTCAACTCGAGTCCAACCTAAGTCAATCCATTGTCTTGCAGCCTTCTCGAGTCCCACTCGAGTCATCTCATAGCCCTATCGAGTCCAACTCGGTGGAATCCGTATCATCGAACAGTCTTATCATGTCGCTGCTGCCCATCACTCCTCGAGTAAACCAAGACATCATTGAGTGGTAATCACGACAACTACTTATATCTCACGCAAACCATCCTAGTCGAACTCGACATTCCCTAAGCACAAGCCCCAAAGGACTAAACCAATATCAGACAAGCATTCAAGGAACCTCTCCTCCGAATCCAAACAATCTACGTAAGATGATATGAACAAAACAACCAAACACTCGAGCACTCATAACTAACTCTGTCTATCCTCGCCAATCCTTCTTCAAAACTATCGTTGATCGCATGACGGCCCATGCCATATGTCAAGGGTAAATAGCGACCCAACTCTAGCCAGACTACTACACGTCCAACGTACATTTTCCTCCGAGAGACTATTAAAACATACGACAACGACAATCTCTCTATAACTCTTATCGGCATCACTGACGACTATCCACAAACTTAGACCCAGACTCGAGTATCCATTTCCCACAAACTCAAGCCCAACATGAGTCATCTCCCTACTCGTTGCATCTCCAAGATTAACGAACAACCATTGTTTACGAGTTCAAGTCCAACTTGAATCGTCCTAACCTTCGTTGCGTCCCCACGATCAACAAACACATCTTATCGCTTTGAGATTTCCCCACTGAATTTACTCCGAAGTTATTAACATTCTTGAACCAAAGAGAACATCAATCATAAAGTCCTAAACAATCCATAACAATCACTCATTTACTACGGAATACCACAGCGCTCATGCTATTCACCATAGTGTTTAAAAATGCTTCCAAAGTCCCTTCCTTCATGAGTCATGGCCGACCCGAATCTCTTTGTTCCCCTAGTTCCAGTTATTATGGCCATCACTGGGCAGGTACACAATACCACCCTATACCTTTGGAGCCAATCGACTCCCAAAATAATGACAAACCCAGTAAAGCCCAAACAAAGAAATCACAAGCAAACATAAATCCATGAATCGATAAGACCATATTACAACAAATAATACTAAGGCTAGTCGAACCACCAATCGGGTTCGTCACAACTAAAGGTCTATCGATAATCTCGGGTTCCAATTCCAACCTATCTACCAGGTCACTAGATGTGAAGGAATAGGAAGCCCTGGTATCAAACAACACTCGAACTGGAACATCATAAATAGAAAGCATACCTTGAATAACGACACACTTTCCCTTTTACGTCACAATTGGGGAATTCAATGAAGAAGGAACAACTTTGATAGCATATGCTTTCACAGTCTACTTCTCTTTAGGAGGCTGCAGACATTTATCCTTATGATGTCCCGCTTGGCCACAATTGGAGCACTTCCTTTCCCCAGGCTTTTCCTGACAATCCCTGGCATAGTGGCCCTTCTTACCACAGCTAAAGCACTCGCCATCTTTCTTATTCTTCTTATTCTGACCATCCTTGGTTTGGTCTTGTTTCCTCTTATTCTAGGAATAATTCTTGCCTCCACCGTTTGCCTGTGGCTTTGGCTCCTCTGCAGATGTAATAGCAACATCGGTCTTTGACTTAGGGTAAAGGCTCTCAGATCTCAACACCTTTCCCACAATAGATTCGAAAGTCTCATCAATATGGTTTATAATTATCTCCCCCAAGTACTCGTCTAGGCCAGTTATGAACTTCTCGTTCTTCTTCTCGACCGTATCGATAAGGGACAATCTATACTTCGATAAGGCATCAAATTCAGCAATATACTCCGAGACTGCCCTACCATTCTACTTAAGCTCCAAGAATTTCATAAACAATTCCAAGTTTTGAGCGGTTGGAATAAACTTATCACTGAATCGGGCCTTAAACTGATTCCAAGAAACTTGATCCTCAGAAGTAACTGGCATTCCACCAATTCATCGCCCGTCCTTGAAACTAACGCAAAGCTAGCTTTCTCTTCATTGCATCATCGATTCCCAAATCCTCGAAGATGCGCTCACAACCATCAAGCCAATCTTGAACCTCTGTAGCCGATTCCGTTCCGTGGAATGACTTCCCACTATGACTAGTATAATCCTTGCATAGCTTGGCGAAATCGGCTCTAGGCACCTGCACCGTTGCACCATCCCCGTTAGCAGCATTAGGAACTGCTCCCTGAGCATCACTAAGCATCTCTCTCATGAAGGTAGTAAACATCGTCCTTATCTCATGGACATTTCTATTATTGGCCCCTGAACCCATACTCCTCGTGTATCGGCTCATCGTTCAATCTGTAAAGAGAAAACGATTAACCATCTCCTAAGTGGTGCTAGTGCAGTGCGACTTCATTCTTAGATTTACCAATAGTATATATATATAGCTTTTGAAAACCAAAATATCACAAATACACGCTCTCATATACGTATACTATCTCTCCCTGAAGTCTTCCCCTAGGTTAACTACACAACCTAGGCTCTGATACCAAGTGTGACGGCCTGCCCCAAACCAGCCGACATTTCCCTGAAATGCGCTGTGCCAATGCCTGACTAGCACAGGACGGTCGTCAAAAGAAAACGGTTTGAAACTATGAATCACCAAAGAACTTGTAGTATATCTCACAGCGCCTGGAATAAAATATAATAATAACATAACTTGACATAAAACAGGCAAGATAGTGCATAAGCTGAAGACTAAACCATCATAGCAGCGGAATCCAAAATACTGCTTATGATCCAAACCATTATTACAACTTCAAAATATTATCTCTAAAAGCAAGATAGAAAAGGTACACTACTAATTCCTAAAGTAGTGACCAGCAATAACACAGGGATAACATATGTAAATAGTACGTGGAAGCCTCGTGCCCATCTCCAGACAGCTACCCGTTCAAATCACCTAACTTGTCTCTAGTCTGCTCGTTTCGGAGCACCCAGAGTAATAAAAAGGGACATAAAACTCATGGTCAGACAAAAGTCTGGTATGAGTGATAGCAGCAAAATAAGACAATAACAGGTATAAATAATCACACCTGAACCTAGACCTACAACTGAAGAGTTAGCAAAACAAGATGTACAGTACTTTAAGGTAACACTAACATAAAATGTAAAATGGGAGTGTGCATGTCATGGTGATAGCAAATATCAAACATAGTAATCATACTCACATGACTCACTCAGTGCGTAAAGCATACGATATCCACCACTTTGATCACCCAATCCCTTGCTACAATCACTTTGCCCTTGGAAGTCATAATGACCCCATTGCACTGATCCATAGCCCATAATCTGTCTCTCCGTGGTGAACCAAAATTATAGATATCGATAACCCCTTTGCACACGTCCCGCAGCAAAGCCCAACTTTAAAAGTTAACTCATTGGTTTCCATCTGGATCCCGAGTAATAACTTCTCATTTGGACTTCCTCTGCATTTCGGCTTTTGGTTGAATTGATTTTGATCTTCAAAGGAGTTCACAATTGTCGTCACATGGTAGAAGTACGAATCCAGTTCAGTTTGGAGTCATCATCTTTGCTGAAGTGACAAAGTATAGGAAAGCCCGGAATCCTACTCTCGGAATCCCACAGTAGAAATCCCACTCTCGCAATCCCGCTCTCGGAATCCCACTCTCAGAATCCCCCTCTTGGAATCCTGCTCTCAGAATCCCGCTCTCGGAATCCCACTCTCGGAATTCCGCTCTCAGAATCATCAGCATACCCCCTTCAGGAATCATCACCATACCCCTTTTAGGAATCGTCAGCATACCCCTTCAGGAATCGTCAGCATACCCCCATCAGGAATCGTCAGCATACCCCCTTCGAGAATCGTCAGCATACCACCCTTCAGGAATTGTCAGCACACCCCCTTTAGGAATCGTCAACATACCCCCTTTAGGAATTTTGGGTGGTTCGTGAGGCACCCTCTTCAGGAATTTTGGGCAGCTCGTGAGGCACCATCTTCAGGAACTCTGGGCGGTTCGTGACCTTCTGGGCGGTTCGTGACCGCCTGATCAAGGCGGTTCATGACCACCCTCTTTAGGAATTCTGGGCGGTTCGTGACGACACCCCGGCCACCATCAGGAATTCTGCAGTTTTTCCAACAAGCCAATTTCGCCAAACGACGGCGTTTTCAACCATTCTAAGCTTACTATGAAGTCACAAAACATACCAAATAACAGTGGTAACTTGTAGAATCAACCAAAAACACCAAAATATCAACCACATGGAATATTTTAGATCAAACAAACCCAAAAAGCATGATTTTCCCTTTAATCCCTTTAAGCATGTTTTAACTATAAGATTAGAAAACTTAATCCAAATTAACCCAAATTTTCAGCAGTGACATAAAATAATATTTTAGAATTTCTAAATATTTTTCAAGATTATTATGATGCATAATTTCGCTAATTATCACTAATCATCCCTAATTAGCCATAATTAGTGATTAAAAGTGCAAATCACTCACCTTAGCTACAAACAAATTTCATATCTGAAACTTTAACTGATTTGGCATGGATCCCAATGCGATACAGCAGCTCCAACTCTGGTTTGTTGCTATTTTGACTTGATTTGATGTAGTTTAGCTTAATATTTGATTAGAAAGTGACTAAGAAGTAGTTTAGAAGGTAGAAGCCATTGTTAGGGTTAAAGAGATGTAAGTGGCGACTGTAAAAATGACAAAGAAAGGTTTCTCTAACCCTTTTCTGCCCTTATATAACCCTAATCCCGAAATCCACAATGGGCTTAGCTGCTAATTACCCAATTAAGCTGTTTTTCACCTTCCAAACCTTATTTCAGCCATATCTCCCAAACGGTAAGTCCGTTTGATTAATGTGACCACTCTACGGAAAGGTAAACCATCATCTAAATCCAACAGAAGTGATTTTAGGTCAAAACTCCTTACCAATCAAAAGTTATAGGCGAAACAAGATTCTCTAGGGGCAAAACGGTCATTTAAAATTCGACAAAAATCGTGAACATGAAAAATGACCCCAATTGTCGCTCCCCTAAAGTTACACGACTATACGACTTCGTATGAGAATAAAATAAATATTCTATGATCCTCCGATACGTAGAATGCGAGTCGTTACACTTTTTCCATTTCCAATATTTAATTAGCTATTCAGATTATGCTCAACTTAAAATTTAATTCTTGTTTACAATGTGTTGGATCATTTAAATAATTGAAAAAATATTTTTTAGTTCAATAATTGGAAATCATGATTTTAATTATTTCTTATCAAAACATCTTAAGATGTACAATTGGAATGTCCTAATGCATAGGATTATCATTCAACCAAACTTGAGAATCAATTTCAGGTTTTCATTCAATCATTCAAAATATACATATATGTGCATATCAAATCATGCTTCACAAATCAAACTTCGTTAGATAAACAAGTAAAAAAGCTACCAAAGTTGTCTCTCCCACTTTGAGACTCCAGAATAAATTCCAATGAAGTGAAATTATCATTGAAATTATTTTCTAGCAAAAAAAGTTGGTTCTCCATTCATATATTTTCCTTTTTGAACACATTTCATAAAATCACTTCAAACTTTTTATTTGAAAATATTTGTATATACTACTAGTATTTTTCCCAAAACCTTAGAAATCAATTTCAAAGTAATCCAGAACAAATTCTCAAGTTTGGGTCAAACGATCTCCATAGTAATAACTAAGTCAATTTATTCCACAACTTATTTTTATTTGGAATACACTTCTTATTTTATTTTAATATTTCGACATTCATCAATTTATTCATCCATTCATCATGTATACATTATAAGCTAACATTTCCTAAATTTCAACAACCATTTGTTCTTACAACAAGTATTTTCCAAATACTTGATTCAAATTCAGTTAGTGAATAACTAATTTTTATTGCTTCACTTAACTTACATTATTCTTACATTTCTCGATAAACCATGACAAGTCAACGATGGATTTCGAATGGTTTCAAGATTCAAGTCTAGGAAGGCCTTAACAAAGAATGCTATTGAAGAGAACAGATTCGAAGAATGGGACTTCGAAAGGGTTTTTAATTTAAAATACCTTACGTTTCAAAATAATCTATATTTTCAAAATACTTTATTTTTCAAAATACACTCTCTCTAGAGTAATTCTGGTAATAATTCTACTCATTCTAGGGTATTGCTACCCTATCTCTAATGAACTTTTAAACCCGACAAGCTAAGCTATGTATAACCTCACTCTGATACCAATTGTAATGACCTGACTTTTCGACCGCTTCAAGTCGGTAAATAAACCAACTTAAACCGCTTGAAAGGAAAAATTGTTATTTAGCTTACAAGTTTAACAGAATCAGACATAGAATCACCAAATAAAATAAACAATAATATCTTACAACGGAAGCATTTTATACAAAATATCATAGTCTACAAAATTCTTATACACATCGAAAGAAAAATATACATGGATTTATTTACCAATTTTTTTTGAATTTCAAGAGGACCCAAAGCGAGCGCATCTTCACGAATCTTCTCGCATACTTATTGTCATCAGTTTCAAATGCAAGCTATAATTACTCAGGTCCGACCTCGACCCGAGCAAAACAAAAACTCGGGTCAGGTTGTATTCAAGTAAAGTAACTTCAAGAAAAACTGAATATATTATCATATGTAAAATAAGCAATTGCGTAGTATTTGGTTCTTATCAATGTGTAGTTTCCATATATATCAGCTTCAAGTGTAGTATCAATTCAAAATCATGTATAATATCTGTACTTTTTAGTTTTTCCATATCTACATATACATACAAGACTTTGGCACAAATGGGTACACACATACAAACAAGGAGCCAAGACAAACCAGCAAACAACAATAAATCAAAATTGTTGCAAAAAAAACAATTTCAGCTTTCCTCACTATTTTTTTAATTCATCATGCATGCAAGCCATACACATATAATACACACACCAACACATATACACATTCACGCACACAAACATAGTTCAAGCACACACACACACACACCATACACCCTTTACATGCACAAACACTTATAAATATAACTCATGCACGCCTTAACAAAACACACAACCAAATACCCAGAACATATCACATGTATATATATGGGGTTGGTGGAATGCCATAAACAGGGGGTGGGAGGTATGGAGAATGGTTTACTTCCTCCATTCTCTCATTTGGTGGCCTATGTTCCGCCTTCCTCTGACACCTTTCCACCATTAAAATCGAGATCTAAGCTTGGGAAATCGAAGATCTACACCATTGGAGGCTAGATTTACATCGTTTAAAGGGCGAGTTCATCAAATTGAGCGTATTGAAGCAAGATCTCCACTGTTCAGATACATATTTCACCATTTTTGCTTTGTTTTGGAGAATTGGTGAGTGATATGCATCTCTCACATGAATTCAATAAAGTGTATGAGTGTTTGGTCCTGTTTTTCGTCAAATTCAAGTCGTTTTCCTCAGATCTACACTTTGGTAAGTTCTATTTCATAAGGAGCACCCTAGGATCTAATTTAGCAAGTTTAAACATGTAAATTCTATGCCATTTCATATTTTATGCAAGTTATATCCGCATTTGGTTCATATGCTAATTTATTATGATTTTGGAGTGATTTACATAATGTTTGACGAATATTTTTCATTTTGATTATGCTAATGTTTTCATAAAGTGTTTATGGTTGAATTGGATGATTTGGATGAAGTGGCCGCATCGACATTGTAGTTCATGGATAGGGAAGTTTTATGGAGAGGGCAATTTTATGGACTGGTCAGTTTATGGACAGGGCAGTTTATGGACATGGCAGTTTATGGACTGGGTAAGTTTATGGACATGGCAGTTTTATGGACTGGGCAGTTTTATGGAGTGGACAATTTTCTAAATCATGGACCGGGCAAAGGTCTAGAGTAGGGACTGGGCAAAAATACTGGAGTGGTCGGTCACGTAGTGCTCGGTCATGGAGTGGTCGTTAATGGATCTTACATTAATTTAGTGATGTGATGACTTCGAAGCGAATTCCATAGCGAATGACCAAGTGAGGTGATCTATTCATAGGATGTGGTGAGTGTGGAAACAACTCAAGGATGTATTGAGTTCGTGTGAAGTAGTGGCTCTAAAGTGTTCTAAGCTTGTGAATAGTCGAAATTGATAAGGACTAGAGATGAGAAGGCCAAGGATTTATCGTTGTCATATGTTCTAGCGGGCTCAAAGCAGGGGTACAACTGAAAACCAATTGTGGGTCGAGTGCCCTATGCATCGTGTATGGCATAGCCACGTGTTGTGTATAGCGTGTGGGGTTTTGCTAGAACCGGGGGTTCATGTATGGTCCTTGACAATTGATGGCAAGTTGTTTAGCCAATCATACGATTAACGATGATTTCGAAGCAAAGTTGGCGGTGATAGCAAGAGTTAGTCATGGATATTTGAATGCTTGGTTGCTTTGGTTGTACCATCTCACGGAGATTATCTGACTTCGAACGAGGTGTCATTTGGGTGCTTGTCTGATATTGGTTTTGGCCTCTGGGGCTTGTGCTTAAGGGATGCCAAGTTCAATTAGGGTGGTTTTCGTGAGATATAAGTAGATGTTGTATGAGTTGCTTGTGTCATGTATGAATGGTTGTTCTAATTTCCATGGCTAAATTTTTGTTCTTTTGGAGATTGGTTCATTTATTTACCCATTCTCATATACTTTATTGATGAAGTTTGTTAGCTGTTTTATCAATCACTAAGACTATTGTCTGACTCAAGGTTTTATGTTTCCCTCTTATTACCTTGGTCTGTTCATCCAATTGTTGGATGGGAAGACTAAGTAGCAGGTGACAGGTGATGCCTTAGTGAGGATGATGGTGTTGATCGATGGTGAGTCGGAGGCTTACATATTACTTTTCCTCCTATCTAGTATTTGGATTTCCATTGTTTGCTATTTTCTCTTGGTGCTGTAGTGAGGCAAATTGTAAAAACACTATTGTTGTTATCCACGTGTATGGATATTACTTTCTAGTTGTTACAAAAGTTTGGTGTTTTAGCCTTCACTGTCAGTACCTGTTGTATATATTCTATTATATTTTATCCTTGTGCTGTGAGTTTATGACAGGTTCCGTGATTGTTACCTTACCTTGATGATCGTCCATAGCTTCCTGGCACACCTTTCAGTGCATTATTCCTCTTGTTTAGTGCAAGGGTTATGGGTGGTCATCACAGTTGGTATCAGAGCTCTAGTTAATGATTTTAGCCAAAGTTCAAAGATGTAACTACGTAAGAGAGACGTATTTGTATATTTAATTGGATGTATACTATATAATAGTGTATAGTATAATAACGTTTGAGCTTTATAGCAGTTATTTTACATGTGGACTAATCATTCTAGTTTTCAGATTTAGAATGAGCCGCCAAACTTTAGGAAACACTACTAAGGATGAGTTTGTGACTGGAAGGGAAAGAGACGACAACCCGTGGAAGCTTTCGCTATTATGCCAGAATTCCTAGTCATGTTTGGGGCCATGATGGCCACTGTCCTGCTAAGAATGCCCATTCCAGAAGCGGCAATAAGGCGTGGTGTTCCTGTGCATGTACCTAGGGATGATTCCGCAAAGCGATAGAGGGATTATTCTCCTAAAGATTAAGAAGATGAGTTAAGAAGAGGTATATCTTTAGAGCGATTTCGACATCGGTCCAAGGAGCGAGAAGAAAGGGTCAATGCTTCTTGGGACGAGGCTTTTAAAACCAGACATGAGCCTCATGGAGAAACTTTTTCTGACACCGGAGTTGGGAAGAAACTGGATAAGAAAAAGAAGAAATATAAGAAGAATGCCACGTGCTTTAATTGTCAACTAGAGGGCCATTATGCTAGAGATTGTAAGAAGCCAGAAGGTGGAAGGAAGTGCTTTAAGTGTGGCAAGCCTGGGGATAAGAAGAAAGACTGCCCGGACTTTCTAAAGAATAAGCAACTGGAGGAAGCATGTGTCGTGGAAGCTATTCCGATTTCCTACTGCATTCCCGATGAGGATTAAGAGAAGATGTTTTTAGTTTTGATGTGCTTTATGCTGGTGGAGTTTGTTTGAATTATATTCGGCATTAGAGAATCATCTTCTTTTACCTACAATAAGATATATGCTGAATGGATTTGGAAATGGAAGTTGTAATAGACCATTGAGCGTGACTAATACAGTTGGGGGTTCGTCTAGTTTATGTGTGTTGTGCTGTGGTCTAGTGTTGTCGAGTCATGGTTGCTCTTTTGTGTGTGATTGCTTTGTTCTTAACTTCGCTGGGTTTGGGATCATCTTGGGCATGGGCTGACTCAAGAGGTATGCGACAAGGGTGAATTGCGAGAATATAGAGGTAAGAGTCGTGAATGGAAAGGTAAAAGGTGTTGATATGGTGTAAGCATGAAGATGGTGTCTTCGTTAGCTATCTATATTCGCTTGTGATTCCACAAGAAGACTTATCATCTGTGCTAATCGCAAATGTGCTTGAGGATGTCTTTGACGAGGCCAAAGAGATGTCAGCGCATCGTGAGATCGAGTTTAGGATCGATTTGGTTGAGGGTGCTAGACTAATCATTATGCCTCTTAGGCGGATGGCACCTAAGGAACAATGAGAGTAAGAGGTGCAAGTTCATGACCTTTTAGGAAAAGGATTCATTCGGAGGAGTGTTTCTGAATGAGGTGCACTAGTCGTGTTTGCAACCAAGGCAGATGACTTGTTAAGATTGTGTGTGGACTACCATGAGCTGAACAAGGTGACCAAAAAGAACAAGTATCTGTTGCCTAGGGTAGATGACTTGTTCGATCAGCTTCATGAAGGCAAAGTATTTTCTCAAATGGATTTGGCAACGGGATTTCACCAGTTGAAGGTGGCAAAGGATAGTGTGCAAAAGACTGCTTCTAGGACACCATCTGGTTTCTTCGAATGGTTGGTGATTCCATTCAGGTTGACTAACATGCCAGCGTATTTTGTGGATCTTATGAATATAATTTTCAGAGATCAGATGAACAAGTTCGTGCTTGTGTTTGTGAATGATATTCTAGTTTATTCTTGGAATGAGGAAAAGCACATGGCACACTTGAGAGTTGTGCTAGAAATCTTGCGAAAGCATCAGCTGAAGGCTAAGTTCTCGAAGTGTCACTTCTAGAAGAGCGAAGTGAGGTTCTTAGGCCATTAGTTTATGTAAATGGAATAGCGGTTGACCCCATTAAGGTGGCAACAATCCAGGACTAGGATAAACCTAAGAATGTGATGGATATTTGGAGTTTCTTTGGGTTGGCAGGATATTACCGACAGTTTATCAAGGACTTCTCAAGGACTTCTCCAAGATAGCTGCATCATTGATTGGATTGATGAACAAGAACCAAGTGTTCACATGAGATGAAAAGTGTGAGCAAGTGTTCGGGATCCTGAAGGAGAGACTGACGAGTGCTTTTGTTTTGATCATTTCAAATGGGAATGAAGAGATGGTAGTATATACCAATGCATGTGGTACTGGGCTTCGAGTAGTACTAATGCAAAATGATAAGGTTGTGGCCTACGCAAGTCGACAACTGAAGCCGCATGAAAGGAATTATCCAACACATGATTTGGAGTTGGTGACGATTGTGTTTGCTCTGAAGATGTAGAGACATTACCTATTGGGAGTTTGATTCGGGTTGTTTACGGATATCAAGTCGTTGAAGTATCTTTTCTTCCAGAAGGATTTGAATCTTCGGCAACAACAATGGTTGGAGTTTCTAGCATCGTATGATTTTGAGATAGCCTATACTCCGGGCAACGGTAACGCAGATGTAGATGCACGAAGTCTAAGACACACAAGTTTGGGAGCGATGTTTTCAGAATGGATAAGCCTCGGGTATTTGGCAAGGTTGGATTTCAGGCCAAGGTGTGAATTGGAACCTAAAATGTTATCAAGCTTATCGATAAGACCTACTCTTATCGAAAGGATTGGCGAGAGCTAAAAGCGAGATTCAAAGCTTGTCGAGTTTATCCAGAAGTTGGAACTAGATAATAAAGAGTTCAAAGTAAGATCGAGAAGGTTGGCTTCGAAAGCAAGGGAGATTAGTTGTTCCTGATATCGATAGATTGAGAGATGAGGTTCTGAGGGAATGTCATCACTCAAAATTGACTATTCATCACGGTGGTAATAAGATGTATTAGAACATGAAGCAAGTATACTACTGGGAGGGGATGAAGCGAGATATTGGAAAGTTCATTTCCAAGTGTATGAATTGTCAGTTGGTGAAAGCTGAGCAGAAGAAGCCGAGTGGTTTCTTTAGCCATTGGAAGTTCCTACGTGGAAGCGGGAGCAAGTATTGATGGATTTTATCGATGGAATACCTAGAACCAGGGCAGGAAACGAAGGGATTTGGGTCATCGTGGATCGTTTGACCAAAAGTGCGAGATTCATTCATGTCAAATCGACTAGGATGACATCAAAGTTGGCTGAACTTTATGCGAAATGGATAGTTTGATTCCATGGTGTCGCAAAGAGTATAGTGAGTGACCGAGATCCATTATTCACAAGTCGATTTTGGGAAAGTTTGCAAGAAGCTTTCGGAATCGAGTTGTATTTGAGTACAAAGCTTATCATACCCAAACTGATGGTCAGACTGATAGAGTCAACCAGTTTTGGAAGATCTCTTGAGGGCTTGTGTGTTAGACGTCGGAGGATCCTGGGAAGATCATCTACATCCAGTTGAGTTTATATATAACAATAGCTATCAGTCGAGCATTGGGATAGCACCAGACAAGGCGTTGTATGGGAGGCCGTGCAATTCTCCAGCATGTTGGTTAGAAATTTGAGATAAATTGATGTTTGGGCCTGAGATGATTAGAGAAACCTTGGATTGTATCGAGATCGTTCGATAATGAATTAATACAGCCCAAGATTGTCAGAAGAGTTATGTCAATAAGCATCGAAAAGATTTGGAATTTGGCATTGGCGATATGGTTTTCGTGAAGGTATCACCATTGAAGCATGTGGTTCGATTCGAAAGTAAAGGAAAGTTGGCCCCTTGTTTTGTTGGACCGTTTCCGATAGTCGAGCAAATTGGAAAGCTGACATATAAGTTGGAGTTAACTGAGAAGATGTCGAGTGTGCATAATGTGTCCCATGTGTCGTTTCTATGGAAATTCGTGGATGGTTCGAATGTGGTGGTATCACCGGAGTAGTACAAAGATCTAGAGGAAGAGACCATAGTTTCGAGACCTCATAAGTTGCTTCGTGTTATGGGAAACGACACGAAATAGCTTAGGAGGAAGGCGGTTAAGTAAGTCAAGGTACATTGGAGTGAAGATGTGACGATTGTACATGGGACACAGAAGAGAGTATGAAAGCGACTCATCCAGAGCTCTTCGTCGGTAGAACCCTATGATATCGTATAATCGTTGTATCTTGTTTGATAGAATTCTACGTTCTAGGATAAGGCTATGGATGCATGACTTGATGGTTACTAGTTTGGATGATAGAATTGGCTTCTCATGGATGATAGGCATGCAGAATTGTTGTAGTTGCATGTGTTTGCTTGGAATTTCATGGGCAAAATTCTTAAGGGGGGAAATGTAACAGCCCGCAGTTTACGTATCGGTGGATCATAAAATATTTTTATTTTATCCCCTGAGGTTTGGATCTCTTTGATATGTTGCTTATGGGGATGTGATACATGTCCATAATTTTCACCAATTTTGTTTGTGACCATTTTTCCCCTATCAGTCTTGTATAGAGCATAACTTTTGACTCAGGTCGAATTAAAGGGTGAGACCTGTTCCATTTGGAAGGAAATGATGATTGCCTTTCCGTAGAGTGGTTACATTAAAGATTTGGATTAGTGGTATGGGAGGAATCGCTGTTTTAAGGTTTAATAGTCAGTTGTCGATGTTTTAAGGGCTTAATGGGCTGATTTGGAGAGGCCCACTAGCGGGTTGGGGGAATGCTATAAATAGGGGGTGGGAGGTATGGAGAATAGTTTACTTCATTCTCTCATTTGGTGGCCTATGTTCCTCCTTCCTCTAACACATTTCCACCATTAAAATCTAGATCTAAGCTTGGGAAATCGAAGATTTGCACCAATGGAGGCTGGATCTACATCGTTTAAAGAGAGAATTCATCAAATCGAGTGGATTGAAGCAAGACCTCCACGGTCCGGATTTATATTTCACCATTTTTGCTTTGTTTGGGAGAGTTGTTGAGTGATATGCATCTCTCACATGGATTCAATAAAGTATATGTGTGTTTGATCATGTTTTTCATCAAATTCAAGTCGTTTTCCTTAGATCTACACTTTGGTAAGTTCTATTTCATATGGATCACCCTACGATCTAATTTAGCAAGTTTAAACCGATAAATTCTATGCCATTTCATATTTTATGAAAGTTACATCCACAATTTGGTTCATATGTTCATTTATTATTATTTTGGAGTGATTTACATAATGTTTGACGAATAATTGTCATTTTGATTTTGCTAATGTTTTCATAAAGTGTTTATGGTTGAATCGAATGATTTGGATGAAGTGGTCGCATCGACGTTGTAGTTTATTGACAGGGCAGTTTTATGGACTTGTCAGTTTATGGACAGGGCAGTTTATGGATAGGGCAGTTTATGGACTGGGCAGTTTTATGGGCTGGTCAGTTTATGGACTAGGCAGTTTTATGGACTTATCAGTTTATGGACTGGGTAGTTTTATGGACTGGGCAGTTTTATGGACTGGTCGGTTTATGGACTGGGCAGTTTATGGACTAAGAAGTTTCATGGAATGGGCAATATTCTGAAGCATGGACCGAGCAATGTTCTGGAGCAGGGACTAGGCAAAAATACTGGAGTGGTTAGCCATGGAGTGGTCGGTAATAGATCTTACGTTAATTCAGTGATGTGATGACTTCGAATTTAATTTCATGGGGAATGACGAAGTGAGGTGATTTATTCATCGGATGCGGTGAACGTGGAAACGACTCAAGGATGTATTGAGTTTTTGTGAAGTAGTGGCTCTAAAGTGTTTTGAGCTTGTGAATAGTCATAATTGATAACGACAAGAGTTGAGAAGGCCAAGGAATTATCGTTGTCGTAGGTTCTAGTAGGCTCAAAGTAGAGGTACAATTGAAGACCAATTGTAGGTCGAGTGCCCTGGGCGTCGTATATGGCCTAGACACATGTTGTGTATTGCGTGTGGGGTTTTGCTAGAAACAGGGCGTCATGTATAGTCCTTGACAATTGATGGCAAGTTGTTTAGCCAATCATACGATTAACGATGATTTCGAAGCAAGGTTGGCGGTGATAGCCAGAGTCAGTCATGGATGTTTGAATGCTTGGTTGCTTTGGTTGTACCATCTCACGGAGATTATCTGGCTTCGAATGAGATGTCCATTAGGTGCTTGTCTGATATTCGTTTCGGCCTCTGGGGATTGTGCTTAAGGGATGCCAAGTTCGATTAGGGTGGATTTTCATGAGATATAAGTAGATGTTGTATGAGTTGCTTGTGCCATGTATGAATGGTTGTTCTAATTTCCATGGCTAAATTGTTGTTCCTTTGTATTTATGGATTGTAAAGGCTATCACTGTCAGGTATGGGGAAGGCAGGTGTAATTTCTTCTCTGAAGCTGGGTAGATTAGTTCGCTTCTTTACCCATTCTCATATACTTTTTTGATGAAGTTTGTTAGCTGTTTTATCGCTCACTAATACTGTTGTCTGACTCAAGGTTTTATGTTTCCCTCTTATTACCTTGGGTTGTTCATCCGATTGTTGGATGGGCAGACTAAGTAGCAGGTGACAGGTGATGCCTTAGTGAGGACGATGGTGCTGATCGATGGTGAGTTGGAGGCTTACGTATTACTTTTCCTACTATCTAGTATTTGGATTTCCGCTATTTGCTATTTTCTCTGAGTGTTGTAGTGAGGCAACTTGTACAAACACTATTATTATTATCCACGTGTATGGATATTACTTTCTTGTTATGTAAGTTTAGTGTTTTAGCCTTCACTATCACTACCTGTAGTATATATTCTATTATGTTTTATCATTGCGCTGTGAGTTTACGATAATTTCTGCAATTGTTACCTTACCTTAATGATCGCCCATAGCTGCCTGGCACACCATTCAGCGTATTATTCCTCATGTTTATTGCAGGGGTTATGGGCGGTCGTCACACAAACACCCACACTCGTCTACTTCATGCATGCACTTGCTCACTTGCTCACATCAACCAAAATGTGTTACATGTATTTCTTTTATTTCCAAAGAGCAAAGCTAAAAAGAAAATGGGATCGAAAGAAGGGAAGGAAGGGTCCTGTTACTTTTAAAACAAATGAAAGTTGCTTGGGAAGAAAATATGGTTCCAAAAGAATATCTAAAAGGCTATTCAATGCAAGCATGGGTTTAAGCTACTCATTACAGTGTCAACAACTTCAAGTATGGCATCAACAGTCAACGAGCAACATCAATTATTATATTAAGTTTAAAAATTGAAATTAATCTTCTTTGACAAAAGAATCATGAGAGAGACTCACATAAAACAGCGACGAAAGAAAAAAGCGTGCTCGGCAGTGGTGATGGAGGCGCAAGCGGTTCGGTTAGCTTATTGGAAAGGGTGATGGGTCGAGTATCGACGCTGGTAGCTTGAATGGTGTTGGTGTCTCGACCGGAGGTGGCTGCGGTTCCGATGAGATGGCGTCTTAGGCGATCGAACGCCGGCGGTGGTTCCTGGTGTCAGGTAGAGACTTCGAGTGGCTCAAGGAGGAGGGCTAAACGAGGACGTCGAGGAGGAGAGGAGCTCGGTCTAGATGGTCATAGGAGGTGGCGACCAATGGGCGGTGAAGGCAGGGCAAATTGATTTTTGGGGACGCCATTTTCAAGATTTGGGGAAAATGATTTTTGGGGAAAGAATGGATTTTGATTTTTAGGGAAAAGAATATAACTGGCTGGTAGGTAAATGAGAGAATAAAATCAGGAAGGAGAAATACTTGTTTTGTTGCAGACAGTAAGTTTAATATAGCTTGCATTTGCATGGAATTAGTACACGTTCCTTAACAAAAATAAGATCACTAGAGGAAAATTACAAATCTTGTCCCAACCGAAAATAATCGTGGCCAAAAAGGAGGGCAGAGTGATAGGGTAGGACACGCCTTATTCCATTTCAATACATGGACATATCATAATTTGTGGATCTACTATTACTGTTTCAATATAAGTTTGAACGTTATATTATGATGAACACACGGTATATATGTTATTTTAACAAAACATTACAAAAAAATGTTATACTTTAATTTGTCCTATGTTCATGTATGCTAAAGTTTACTGCGCCTTTAACAAAGTTACAACTTGTTTTAGATACGCATGCCTGCCAAGTTTATTAAATAAATATATAGAAGTGGTCCTAACATGTACACGCTATTTCATTGATACACACGTCCATCGAACATCAAAATTCATAAATGAATATACTTTGGTGATCAGGTCGATGAAGCGAACATGACGATATATAGTTCGCAGTGTTACAATGCTCCGTTCAAAAACGCATTATGGACCCCTTTTCTACAAAATCGTATATTCGTACATGCATACGGTGGTCCATATGTCCAAATTTCAGGAAATAAAAAAGACGCTTAGAATATATTCTAGTATTTTTAGTTCAAGTTCGCTTAAATTCCGACAACGTTAGATTCGTTGCAATTTATTAAATGTGTAATTAAATTTACGCGAATGGTACAAACTTGCATATTTTTCTACGAAATTTATTCCTACGCTATGTTTAATTAGACGCGTCTCAAATATAATTTTTTCGGATTTTTTTTATTTTACATTTTTATTATTATTCGGGATATATCGGTTGCCGCTACCACAAATAATCGTCAAAAACCGATACAAACGGAGCGATTATACTTTGAAGTTTTCAATATAAAATTATTTAAATCACTTCTAAATAAAAATAACAATTTCAATATTTCATTATAAATCGATTTCATAGTTTAAACCAATACATTCTAAGTTATGTTTATCGTTTGATGCTTATTTTAAAACCATTTTAAATCAATAATTTAATTTAATTTAATAACTTAAATGATCGAAATATACGGGTTGTTACAAAATTTCAATTCCATAATTTTTATATTTATTGCACCATATAATAATATTATAGTAAAATTTTTAGGTTTTTTGAAACTAATTTATTAATTTTAAAAATTAATTTTCTTTCGACCTTAAATTGATTATTTAATAAAAATATAAACTCCATTGTGAAAAATCTATAAATTTTTCTTAATATTTGTATTTGTATCTGGAACCTTCTGAAATAGTCTCTAATTTTTTAAAACTTGTTTACTAATTTTTAAATTTAATTTAGTACTAAATTGCATATAATTATTTAATTAAAAATATATTTTCGATTGAGAAAATTCTTAAAATAATTTCACAGCCCAAAATATGTCTCAGGTAATAACAAAACTTTTGAATTTTTTTTCTAATTTTCAGAATTAATTTGATTATTGACTACTATCTATTATTTGAGAATAATAATTATTTTATTTGTAAAATTTTCTATAAATTAATCTTGATCCTAAAATGTATTTCCATATTTTCTAAAATCATTAGACTTGTAATTTTATCATGTGAAAATTTTATATTAATTTATTCTGGTAGAAACTATTTTATCTGATTATATATATATATATATTCATATACATATGTTATATCCTATTTATGATATATTATACAAGAACGTATTTAAAAAAATTACACATAAAATGAGGTAATATATCTGTTGTAATGTAAATCCCAACATCTATAGACGAGCACGTTATACCCTTCACAGAATATGTTGTTACAAATGCACACACACACACCTGTATATGTATATGTATATGTATATGTATATGTATATGTATATATATATATATATATGTGTGTGTGTGTGTGTGTGTGTGTGTGTATGGTTCACATATATGTATACTCAAATATACATATATAAAACAATATTAAATAAATTTCAAACAAAAATTTGTATAGTTAGAATATATATATGAACATAGTAATAAACCTTGCCATGAATAAATTATTAATTAAAGACATTAAATGCATTTGCCAATTCAAATTAAAGAGATAAAATGAATGGATTCTTTTTCCATTTACTTCAATTAATAATCTTAATCAATTCTTGTTTTAGGGAAGAAAGGAAATAACACGAACCAAACCCCCGCTCCACGATGGCAAGGTCTGTCTTTGGAAAATAACACATTAATCACATCAGCAGATTACAGAATATAGCATAATACATAAAATCATAGAATAATTTACATCATATCATAACAGCTAAATCATAATTATCAACATCAAAGTTACACAGATAAGGATCCTTCTTAGTACATAACGACTTTCAATAAGTAGATAACGAGTCTATAGTAGAATCAAAAAATAAACATACATAAGATAATGTTTAAGAGTTCAAAAGAAATGATATAAAGTCAAGTCTTCATCTTCAGCCAAAAGAGCACTGAATGCTATGGTGCATATCCAAAAGAAAGCCAATCACCTGATCACTAGACTGCCCGTGTAAAAATAGGGGCACCCGAGTTTGCAAGGGGAAAACAAACTACGAGTCATTAATGGGACTGGTATGAGAAATCCTACAGTTACTTAACTTATTTAAGAATAAGGAAAATCACTGGACCACACCGTATAACACGGAACGGGTTTATTCTATTGGATTGCTGGTGCATAATATGAAGTACATTAATAACCAATGCAATGCTTTTAGAAAAATGAAGTCATTATAAGACTCGGGTCCATCACACAATGCAACGCAAGCCGGAGGATAGAGTTTTATCTTATAAAGGCCAAACATGCTTAATATGCATAAAACAAAAATCATTTGATATTATTATTAGTGTCTAGATGTTGCAAAAACAATTTTAATATAAATGTATCAATCATAGAAGGAATAGGTACCATATATTATGATGCCATATAGGTTTACAACTAAAACCATACGAAGTCGTATTGGAAATTGGATTCCATCTATGGGTCTAGGCAAGGGATCTTCCTTACCAGTTTCGAGACATAGTAGCACATGCCTCATGGCTTAGATGCTGGTGAGCCCTTGGATCTTCTGGGATGATCCTCTCTTACTTTTGAGGAATGGTTATTCCTGAACAATACATTTCCCGGTCCTATCGGACCTCCCAAATGGCCATTGTCGACCAACATATCTTAGGCGCTTCGCAATCCATCAACCACATAAGTAAAAATGTCTAGGATCCATACCATGACACAACTTCTAGCTAGAAAGAAACGGATGCACTCCCTGCAGCCACTATCCCATTTTTGAGTCATACTGGGGAGTGAGGCTCATGAATTAATGTTACAACACGAAGCTATGGTAATTAAAGCCATGCTTCGATCATCATCCATAAGACTTTGCTTTTCAACAAAAGCCTTATTCATTTGCATCTTAGCATGCCACGTAGTCATCCAAGACCATACCACTGATAACTACCAATACATAACCTCTAAGCTCATACGTCTCAAAGAAGGGTGTTAAGCAAGAGAATAAATTCTCCACCACCAAACAGATATATATTTAATAGTAATCAACCAATATAGAGTGAAATGTAGCGTCATACATACAGTCCATTTACAAGTTTGTTCTAGGTCTGAACGTAACCGGAGGCACCTTATTCCTCGTCCCACATCTCCAATACAGAAGAGAGGTCCTCGCATATCCGGACCATCAACAAGTACGTCTAGACAACTACCACTATAACCAATTCGAGGTAGCTACCCACTTCAAAGACATCAGTAGTGATCCATTCGATGTGAAGATTATTCTCTTGCACCGTCTTCGTTATTTTTGACTTTTAGTCGTCGTCTAATTGTTTGAAATGAGAGCTAACTCGGTCTTTTCAAATAATTCTCACATATATAATCAAATCAAATCCTTTCCATTGGTTAAGTTCTTGGCCTTCACAATTTATTTCACTACCTTATTTTAAAAAGGTTTAATCGAGGGTTTAATTCGGTCATCGAATTGAATACTCAAGTCATATCATATCCAAAATTCGTTTAATAAGTTTTCATGCCCAATCATAATTAACCATCTTCATAAACCAAGTAAAATTGGTTCACACACATTCCAAATCGCTTATAATTATTTTAAATGATTTTTTGCTATTTTTATTTACATAAAAATAGTCCAATTCTGTAGAACGACGTTTCAAGTCATTCCGCTGCATTGGCGCTGTTTCATCCAAATTTAATTAAATATTTCTAACGATCTAACCATTGGATCTTAACATATTTTTTATATTTGGAAAGAGCTTTACGAAACGAATCTAACTGTTCTAATTTCAGGAAAATCTGATGGTCGGATCTCCTGATATACTCGTTTTAAATTACGAGTCGAAATCGGGAACTACCGCAGCGCGATTCATTTAATTAAATTTGTATTTAATGTATATAAATCTAATTCGTTAAACGACTTCCAAACTGTTTAATTGACTAAATATTTGGCTTACGCCTTAAGTTTTCGGAAAAATTTGCCATAATCTCCTTTGTACGGAGTGCTCGGAAAAATCATATATGGCCTAAAAAGGCTCCGATATATCACAGTATATCAATACAACATGTGTACATTGAGAGATGTGTAAAAATAAATCATCACAATACCCGTGTGGAAATTAAAAATCATGTGAACATCCATTGTGCTTTACACATCACCCCCAGGCAATGTACAGAATTTAATTACCCCAATTCCCATATATCGTAACTATATAAGAGTGACGTGTTTATTTTTGTCACCTCCTAACCTGTGTAGGGTTTATTATGAAATCCTGCAAAATTTATTTGTAGGTTTAATTTAGTCCACTTCACGTCCTATGCTCACAACTGATCAATACGCAGTATACTTGGTCTCCAGTCGTTTGTTCTCGTCGTATAGCATCAAATAAATGAATACACTACAGTTTACATCATATAAGCATCAAGCAACTACATGCTTATATGAGTATGTTGGGCTATGCTTATGTTTTGTAGTCCAATACCTGTTTTCAATCCAATGGTGTTTTTTAATTAATCTAGAAACCATCACTCGCATACAATGCACACACAACAGTTATAAATAAGTAAATACTCAACATCGAATGCCATTTAAAGCGTCACAAATGCCCATCCATGTACTATGAAATGCGTGTGTCACATATTCATACAACGCTTCTAATGCAAATGATTTGTGAATAGTTCTAGTGTTGAACTAACAAAAATATGAATGAATGCATATAAGTAGTAATGAACATCAACAAACATGATTAAATATTTTTAATCGCCCTTATTAGTTAAAAAATCACATTTTTAACTAACTAAAATTTATGTTATCACATACACTAGTTAAAAATCACATTTTTTAACTTACTAAAATTTATGTCATTGCATACACTAGTTAAAAATCACATTTTTAACTAACTAAAAGTTAAATCATTGCATACACTAGTTAAAAATCATATTTTTTTGAAAGCAAAAATGTGTGATCTTCTAAGAAGAAGAGTGCACACATGTAAAAATAGTTAAAAGAGTCTACAAATACAATCCAAAGGTCAACATAGGAACCAAAAAGCATCATAGGATATGACTGTAAGTACATATAGGATAGTTGATAGATGAGCTCCAGATAAACCACCGCCCATCAAACTACACTATCGAATTCTGGCAAGGCCACCACCCGATAGTGAAGTATATCTACTCTTATACAATAAAATAGTCACTCCAAACTAAACAAAAAAAAAACTCAGAACAACACAAAAGCTCTCCAAAACAGCGCTGAAGACAACTCCAAAGCATATATCATCAATCAACCAAATCAACTTCCCTAAAAAGCTCCTCAGCTAAAATCCATTACCTGCGATCTAAAAGAAACTAGCCAAACCATATGTAACCATCACACACACACATACATATATATATGAATATATATATCTAAGAATACACACACATATATATATAACCATACATATATGTGAAAAAGAATAAAAAATAAAAAAGGAAAAAGGAGACAATCAAGAAATACTAAAAAGAAGAAATCAACAACCAATGTGAATACTATTGCGACTAAAATACCTATTAATTCTAATAAATAAACATAAATTGATCTAACCAAAACCAAATATCTCTCAAATCGACAATCTCTATTTAACTTAAAGTGAGAATTAGACATCCAATCTAGATTGAAGTTATTATCTACAGACTCAAAAATAGAGTGAAACACCCTATGATTTCTATCCAACCAAATGTACCAACTAATAATAATAACTAAAGAATCCAACACATATCTTTGTCTAAAATTAAAAATAAATCTATCACTATTCCAATAATACTCACAGTTACTAAAAGAGTAAAGCAAACTAATAGCAAAAATCCTTAAAACCATATTTAAAATATAATTAATAATAGAGCAAGAGAAAAGTAAATGGTCAAAATTCTCATCCAAAATACCACAAAAAGAGCACTTAACATCAAAAATAATATTTTTATTCTTTAAAATCTCAACTGTATTAAGCTTCTTATGAATAATCGACCACATAAGGAATTTCGCTTTGGACGGAGAATTAGACTTCCAAAGAAACTTAAAATAAACAAAGAAACACCAGAAAAAATAAGAAAATTATACATAGACCTAGTAGAGTACACAAGGCTCTTATCCAGACCCCAACAAATATTATCACCATTATTATCCAAATGATACAAGCCCAATTTTGTTCTTAATAAAGCAAATTGCCTTTAAATAGAACCTTCTAAAATATTATCAAAGGTAAATTCATACAGGGGATCTAAATTGCCTCTATAAACATCAATAACCAAAGCATTCTTAAGACAACAAATCTCAAAAAGCTCTCTAAATTCTAATTTAAGGGGTAATCTAGGGATCCAAGCATCATGCCAAAAAAAGTAATATTACCCGAATGAATAGTCATCTTACAACCTAAATTAAAAAAAAATCAAAACATTTAAAAACAGAATTCTAAAAATAAGATAATCTACTAATCCAACTAAAACTCGAACCAACTATAAAATCCCCCCTAAATAATAAAATTTGGAAACAATTTGCTTCCAAGTAGCTATCACTTCAGGATTCCTAAATTTCCATAACCATTTGGTTAACAAGGAAGAGTTAAAGTTATACAGATTAATGATCCCCAGCCCCTATCCTTCTTGGATCTATAACAAACGTCCAAGTTAACTAAACAATTATAACATCTAAAAATGTTAACTCCACTCCAGAGAAAATTACGCTGAATTCTGTTGATTTTCTCAACTACCCATTGAGGAAATCGATGAATGGCTATCCAATAAGTAGGGATAGCAGAAAACACAGAGTTGACAAGAAATAATCTACTAGCTCTTGATAAACATCTGCTATTCCAACTAGATAATTTATTAGAAATCTTATCTATAATTACTAACCAATCATCATGCTTGAGCTTCGAGGGCCTAATTTTAAAACCCAAATAATCAAAAGGAAATTTCATAATATAACAGTTTAAGGTGTCAGCAACTTGATTCTCAACAATGTCATAGTCAGTAAGCACCATAACAAAACTCTTATCAAAATTGATTCTGAGACCAGATAACATTTCAAAACAATAAAGGATAAACTTCAAAGCAATAAGATGCTTTGGCAAGTGAGAGGAAAATAAAAATGTATTATATGCAAATTGAAGAATTGAAAAATCATTATTAAAATCCTCATCACCAATATAACCTAAGAAACCTAATCTTGCAGCTCTCTTTATAATTTTAGTAAACACATCAACAACGAGATTAAACAGAAGAGGTAGCAGAGGATCACCTTGTCTTAGACATAAATAGCGAGATTAAAAAGAAGAGACTAAAAAGAAGAGGTGGTGGTTGCTGCTGAATTACAGGTTCATTAACAACAAGAATATTATCCCCTCCTCCAACCCAACCAATCCTTGTTTTTCCTTTCGCACTCATTTTCTTTTAGTTTTGCGATTAGCAAGAAAAGATTCAGGAGAACAAAAAAGATATCTTTAGGAATAGTAGAAGCATAAAGACATATGCATAAATAAAGATGTAATGACCAAGATATATGATATTCTGATGTACTCATTCTACGATATTACTAATCCTATGTCTAATGAGTTACTCATCCTAGAATACTATAGATTCTATCTCTGACGAGTCATTTAATATGTTATCTTCCAGAACTAAGCTTAACCAAAGCTCTGATACCACGTCTGACACGAATAAAACCCCCATCCACAGTGGCAAGGTCTGTCTTTGGAAAATAACACAATAATCACATCAGTAGATTACAAAATATAACATAATACATAAAATCAGATAATAATTTACATCATATCATAACAACGAAATCATAATCATTAACATCAGAGATATACAGATACAGGATCCTACTTAGTACATAACAAGTTTCAACAAGTAGATAACGAGTCTACGACAGAATCAAAACATAAACATACATAAGATAATGTTTAAGAGTTCAAAAGAAATGATGTAAAGTTAAGTCTTCGTCTTCAGCCAAAAGAGCACTCAATGCTACGGTGCATATCCAAAAGAAAGCCAATCACCTGATCACTCGACTGCCCATGTAAAAATAGGGGCACTCGAGTTTACAAGGGAAAAACAAAGTATGAGTCAGTTATGGGACTGGTATGAGAAATCCTACAGTTACTTAACTTATTTAAGAATAAGGCAAATCACTGGACTATGCCATATAACACGGAACGGGTTTACTCCATTGGATTGTCGGTGTATAATATAAAGTACATCAATAACCAACGCAATGCTTTTAGAAAAATGAAGCCATTATAAGGCTCAGGTCCCATCACACAATGCAACGCAAGTCGAAGGATAGAGTTTTATCTTATAAGGGCCAAATATGCTTGATAGCATAAAACAAAAATCATTTGATATTATTATTAGTGTCTAGATGTTGCAAAAACAATTTCAATATAAATGCATCAATCATGGACGGCATAGGTATCATATATTATGTCGCCATATAGGTTTAGAACTAAAACCGTACGATGTCATATTCCATCTATGAGTCGAGGCAAGGGATCTTCCACAATAGTTTCGAGACACTCTAGCACATGGCTCAGGACCCAGATGGTGGTGTTCCCTTGGATCTTCAGGGCTGGACCTCTCTTACTTTTGAGGAATTGGTATTCCTGAATAATATGTTTTACGGTTCTGTCGGAAATCCAAAATGGCCACTGTCGACCAATATAACTGAGCCACCTCGCAATCCATCAACCACATAAGTAAAAATGTCTGGGCCCCATACCATGACACCACTTCTAACTAGAAAGAAACGCATGCACTCTCTGTAGTGACTATCCCGTTTTTGACTCATACCAGGGTGTGAGGCTCACGAATTAACGCTACAACATTAAGCTATGCTGTTTAAACCCATGCTTCGATCATCATCCACAAGACTCTTCTTTTCAACAATAGCCTTGTTCATTTGCATCTTAGCATGCCACGTAGTCATCCCATACCATACCACTGATAACTACCAATACATAATCTCTAAGCTCATACGTCTCGGAGAAAGGTGTTAAGTAAGGGAATGAATTCTCCACCACCAAACAGACATATATTTAATAGGAATCAACCAATACAGAGTGAAATATAACGTCAGACATACAGTCCATTTACAAGCTTGTTCTGGGTCTGAACGAAACTGGAGGCACCTTATTCCTCGTCCTACATCTCCAATACAAAAGAAAGGTCCTCACATATCCGGACCATCAATAAGTACGTCCAGACAACTACCACTATAACCCCTTCAAGGGAGCTACCCACTTCAAAGACATCAGTAGTGATCCATTCGATGTGAAGATTGTCGGTCTTGCACCATCTTCATTATCTTTGATTTAGTCATCATCTAATTATTTGAAATGAGAACTAACTCTGTCTTTTCAAATAACTCTTGCACATATAATCAAATCAAATCCTTTCCATTGTTTAAGTTATTAGCCTTCACAATTTATTTCACTACCTTATCTTAAAAAAGTTTAATCAAGGATTTAATTCGGTCGTCGAATTGAATACTCAAGTCATATCATATCCAAAATTCGTTTAATAATTTTTCATGCCCAATCATAATTAACCATCTTCATAAACCAAGTAAATTTGGTTCACACACATTCCAAATCGCTTATAATTATTTCAAATGATTTTTCGCTATCTTTATGTATATAAAAATAGCCCAATTCAGCCGAATGACGTTTCAGGTCATTCCAATGCACTGGAGTTGTTTTCATCCAAATTTGAATTAAACATTTCTCACGATCTAACCATTGGATCTTAACATATTTTTTATCTTTGGAAAGAGATTTCCGAAACGAATCTAATGGTTCTAATTTCAGGAAAATCCGATGGTTGGATCTCCCGGTATACTCGTTTTAAATTACGAGTCGAAAGCGCAAACTACCGCTGCGCGATTCATTTAATTTGTATTTAACGTATATACATCTAATTCGTTAAACGACTTCCAAACTGTTTAGTTGACTAAATATTTGGCTTACGCCTTCAATTTCCAGAAAAATATGCCATAACCTCCTTTGTACGGAGTGCTTGAAAAAATCATATATGGCCTAAAAAGGCTCCGACAAATCACAGTATATCTATACAACATGTGTACATTGAGAGATGTGTAAAAATAAATCATCTCAATACCCATGTGGAAATTATAAATCATATGAACATCCATTGTACCTTACACACACTGTTTCAAATTTCGAAAATATCACTCGATATCTTCTCCGAGATCTCGTTTTGGGCTCCTTCTGAAAAGAAACAGCAAATATCACTGTAAATATCCTTTCGAATATATCGTTCGATATATTACAATATCGAATGATATATCGACCGATACGAAACATTGGAATATCATCTGAGATCTTGGTTTTTTTTGTTTAGGATATAAATTTGTCCCTGGACTAGAAAAATAATTAAAAAACTCAAATCTAGCCACGATAATCTCCTTTTCTTTTATATTTTACATGTTAAATGGACATAATATATGTTCATAGATTTTGTACAATGCTTATGATTTTCAAATTCGTGTTTTTTACATACTTGTTACCTAAAAAATTATGTATTTTATAGTCTACTTATGTTGTATTCTATAATGTTTTGGATCTTTTTAATGTTAATTCATTTTCATTGATTATATGTTTTAAGCACTAATCTATTTGCATTGTCTGTATTTCTGTTTTAAGCATATTACGATTTAGAGTATGAATGATCTTTCGTATATTAAGAATAATAAAGTGATTTTACAATTCAATTTTAAGTTACTATGTTTTTAATAGCATTCATAAAATTCATTTTATAAGAATATCAGTTTTTAACATATCATGTACCCCTAGATTGTTCTGATATGAATTTTTAGACTCGAGATGGAAATTCAAGACGAACCCCCGAGTTAGACTCATCTAGTCCGAGATCTCCCCCGAGACGAGGCCAAGTCTCTAAAACCCCCGAGACGAAATGTGATCGATATCCGAGACTTAAAACCTTGCTTACACATCACCCCCAGGGAATGTATAGAATTTAATTACCCCAATTCCCATGTACCGTAACTACGTAAGAGTGACGTGTATATTTTTGTCGCCTCCTGACCTATGTAGGGTTTATTATAAAATCCTGCAAATTTTATTTATAGGTTTAATTTAGTCCACTTCATGTCCTATGCTTACAACTGATCAATATGCAGCATACTTGGTCTCCAGTCATTTGTTCTCGTCGTATAACATCAAAATAAATGTATTCAATACGGTTCACATCATATAAGCATTAAGCAACTACATGCTTATGTGGGTATGTTGGGCTATGCTTATGTTATGTAGTCTAATACCTGTTTTCAATCCTATGGTGTTGTTTAATTAATCTAGAAACCATCACTCTCATATAATGCGCGCACAGTAGTTATAAATAAGTAAATACTCAACATCCAATGCCGTTTAAGGCGCCACAAGTGTCCATCCATGTAGTATGAAATGCGAGTGTCACATATTCATACAATGCGTCTAATGCAAATGATTTATGAATAGTTCAACTGTTGAACTAACAATAATATCAATGAATGCATGTAAGCACTAATGAACATCAACAAACATGATTTAATATTTTTAATCACCCTTATAAGTTAGAAAATCACATTTTTAACTAACTAATTTTTTTTAATGCATACACTAGTTAAAAATCACATTTTTAACTTACTAAAATTTATGTCATCGCATACACTAGTCAAAAATCACATTTTTAACTAAATAAAAAGTTATGTCATCTCATACACTAGTTAAAATCACATTTTTAACTTACTAAAATTTATGTCAATGCATAATAACTTTTATTTATCAACTTACACTAATTGTTTAACTTAACAATTAATTTTCATGCAACTAAATTTCTAATCTACCCCTTTCTGAAGTGAGTTTTGATTTCTCACCGCGAGTTCCACTCCACCAAAACTTTAGCATGGAGGAATGTGACATTATCGAGCTTCTATGCGGCTCCCCGAAGGTCCAAAGGGCTCAAATTTTGCTCCAACACATTCTAATGCTTGCTAGCTTTTAGATCTTAGAGAATCAAGCTAAACGGAGGCGGAAACAGGCACGAATGGGGACAAGAAAATCTCGGCACTGCTGTTTGGAATTTATACGGGAGTTGGAGAGGGTTTTTAGGTGTTTAGAAGGTAGATTAAGTAGTGTAGAAGTGGCAGGAAGGTGTAGGAAGCGTCGGGGAGCAAAAAGGAGGAGTTTTTGGTTGGGGGAGGGGGTTGGCCATTGGTCGTGGCCCTAGGGAGGTGGTACCGACACTAGGGAGGGGGAGGTGGCAGTGGCGGCTCACATGGTGGAGGAGGCGGCAGCAAGGAGGTGGGAGAAAGTGGTGGCTGTAACACCCCGTACTTCTGTTAACACTAATGTTCACAAATTAAAGAATAGCTAATCTCAGACATGAGAATTAAAGGAAACGGGTTGCGCCATTGTGTTCGTCTCGGAATTCTGGTTGAGATAGAGTCCGAGTTTGCGTGAATTGGACTTCATATGAATAAGTTATGGCCATCGGAAGTTTCAGAAAATTCAAAATAGATTTCAGAAAATTCAAATTTCAGAGTCAGACAGGCTAGGCGGGAAAATTCCCGCCAGGGCCAGGTCGACCATAGGGTCGACCTGGGGGTCGACCTACCCTGACCAGGTCGACCTAGGGGTCGACCTGCCCCCCCGGGCAGAATTGTTTTATGACATGTTGATGACTAGATGCTGACTCATTAGGGTTTCTGATATGCTCTGATTGGCTGGGATTAATTCTGGGTTGATCGGACGGCTTAAACTAATTCTAAACTCTATAAAACACCTATAGACTCAAACCCTAAAATCAAAACAAAATTAGATTCATGGCCTCCATGCCGTCACCTAGCAACTCAGCATAGCCGCCACCAATTAGAGAGGAAGAAAGCTAGTCTAAATCAATCCTTTCCAACTTTAATAACGAATCTTCTTCAAGGGAAAGCTATTACAACTTCAGAACTCGGAATTCAGAACTCAATACAATCATTGAGTTGTGAGTTCGATAATTTTAATAAAATAATTAGCAAATTAATTGGATTGAGTTATGATGTGGACTATTTGGATATGATATGAATTATTGGCCGCATGTTATTATTCATGTAGTAAAATTGTGATGTTTATGTTGTAAATTCTATGATGCTATCTGAAACACCCCACCTCCGTTAGGGTCACTCTCAAGGGAATGACCTAATTTTGGTGGAGGTTTATAAGTATAAGTCACAGATATACAAGACAGATATAATAACACATATTTTTTGAACTGCGGAAAACAACAACTTTTATTTCACTAAAATACGTGTTACATCAACCATACCATAATTGTCTTACAATACTAAAAAAAACATAACATCTTCATAACTGTCTTGATTACATTATTTAAAGAAGCATAAAAAAAACATAAATAAACTGCAAAAGTCCCATAATTGCTGTCCAAAGCCATAGTCCAAAACGAAAAGATCCAAGCAATACATTCTTTCTCTTCAAGCTGGATATGAAGGTTGGTTAAGCTGCGGTATTCCCTCCCTGTGGACCTGGGGGGGGACGGAAGAAAAGAAGACGAGAGAAAAGTAGAGTCAGACATAAAGCCTGAGTAAGTCTAGGACTATTCAGTCTATGAATAAAGAACTGGGTATGATAAGTATAAACTGGAAATGGGAAAGCATTATAAACTAAGTTAAGTGGTCTAGGGTCGAATACTATCGTACCCCATATTAATCTCTGTACCCATATAAACTAGTTCCCAACAAGCACCCCATAATCAGGGTGAAGTGATCCATTTCTGATGATCGGCTCCTACTCGTATAGTTACATGTGTCTTACGGCCCCCGTTGTTGAAGTTACCTATGCTGGTCCCACCATGGGGTGTATCAAGTCCCATGGTGGCGGCCCGACACAATCCTAGAATGCACAGGTATGCTACTGGTGCCCAGTGCCTTATTTTTCTGCGCCGGAGTGTGTGCACTCCCGCACCCCGTTAGAACCTACACTGCTGCACCACCTCTGTCGATTTGACCTCTTATAGTCAGCCCAGTAATCGTGCCCTACCCTGCCTAGTTTCAGGGTATCATGATACCTTGTAGGGTTACTGCTGAAAAGGGTCTCCTGCTACTAGGTTTTCTATTTCTAGCCAACATGCTAAGTTGGTTAAGTGTTTTATAAACCTAACCCCCAATCAGTCTGTTTAGTTTAGCATGTTCTATTTTGATTAAGTCTTAATTCACTTAATCCTATCAATCCTGACTCAGCCTTAATTGTCTTATTAAAGCCTTGACCTCTCACATTAGACAGGTATTGTTGTGGCTGCCTGTTGCCGGTTGGGTCCGGGCAGTCTTACGCCACAACTCAGTCTAACCTCGGGTACTTATTGGGCTCCGTGTTTAACCACCCACATTGGATAGGTATTGTTGTGACTACTAGACAGCCGGGCGGTTCCGGGCAGGTTTACATCACAACTCAATCCAACCTTGGGTTAAACACATCGTATTTTCTACATTTACATATTTTGTCTCTTTTCTTTTTATATGTAAATATTTGCGGCCCATTATTCAAATTCATCTTTATTGATTAAGATTTATTTATGCCACTTAATTGTTTTTCAAGGTTGTTGGCATGCGTCAAACATGCCAACACATATGTTCTATATTTTAGCCCAAACGTCATTACCCCCGTTTTATACGTTCGCTCCAATGTAAGGTGAGTTGGGTTTAACACTTAAACCCAATTTAGCCATATGTAAAGGGGAGGCTTATAACATGGTGTTTATCAGGTTACATGAAAGAGGGGAGTGTGAACGCATGAACTTGCAACGAACGATTCAATTAACATAAAGTAGGCACATGTGAACTTGTAATTGTAGCATCATATAATCATGGCATAACGTGAATCATTTTATCCATATAATTATAGCATAAACAATACTTAAACGTGAATCATTCTATTCATATAATTATGGCATAGGAAATACTTAAACATGAATCATTCTATTCATATGATTGTGGCATAAACAATACTCAAACATGAATCATTCTATTCATATGATTATGGCATAAACAATACTTAAACACGAATTATTCTATTCATATGATTATGGCATAAATAATACTTAAACACGAATTATTCTATTCATTTGATTATGGCATGAACAATACTTAAACATGAATCATTCTATTCATATGATTATGGCATAAACAATACTTAAACATGAATCATTCTATTCATGTGATTATGGCATGAACAATACTTAAACATGAATCATTCTATTCATATGATTATGGCATAAACAATACTTAAACATGAATCATTCTAGATGATTATGGCATAAACAAAACTTAAACATGAATCATTCTATTCATGTAATCATGGCATAAATAATACTTAAACATGAATCATAGGTTCCACTAACCATGTAAACTTGAAATTAAGAAACTAACTAAATTATTGGCACATGGTCTTGACTAGAAATATAAGCCTATATTTTTATTTAGGCATAATATAAACTAATCATGTTCATAAAATCGCTACATGCTAACAAAAAGGTACTTACTTTTGTCACTAATACAAAAGTATGGTTCAACTAGAATTATCCCAACCTAATTCTTATATGAATCATGGTTTTTAATCCATTTATAGAATTATAGCATAAACATACCTAAACTTAAATCATGGTTTTTATTCTATCTATGTAAACTTGCAAGTGGAATGTAATTCTAATGTAATTCCAATGTAACTTATGTGTCACATACATTATCATATGATTATGATAACAACATAAGCCTAAAAACATGTTTTTCAATTGGGCATAATAACAAACATAGTTTAGTCATGTTCATAAAATTAATACAAGGTCACAAAGATGGTTGCTTTTGTCACTATCACAAAAGCATGATTTTTTATACTTGAACTATCATGCCAATTCCAACATAACTTCATATGAATCATAATACTCAAATGGACCAAATTACACTAAAGATGACCATAAAATTATACATCATGTTGGCATAACAATAAATTATATACTTGCATGAATTTCAAATAAACTATTACAACACATAGTTGTTATTTTCAACATGAATCATATACTTGCAATTATCAAATGTGTGTTGTAAATAACTACCACAAACATGTAGTTTTCAATATGAATCATATGCTTGCATGAATCCCAATTAAAATTCCACAACATGTGGTTGTCAACATAAACCATATACTTGTATGAATCCAATCGTACATCATAGCATTGCCAAATCATTTAGAATCAAAATAACATACAAATATAAGTTATTATCGCCACAATTCAATTTCGTTGTTAACTTCCAACGCAAATCGCGTACTTGCAAGTATCCAATCGTATACCATAATATTCCCAAATCGTTTAGCATCAAAGCAACATACAAATATAGATTATTATCGCCACAATTCCATTTCTTACTTTACACAAATCAACACAATTATTTAATTCACATCGGAATAACACTCTACTTACAACGTATGACGAATCTTCAATTTAGGAATCTGAATTTTGAATTTGGAGATGCTATCCTTTGTTGTAGGCGTTGCTTTGATTTGATTAACGTTGCTTTAAGCTTTGAATTATCTCCTAATTGTCTCTCTATTTCTGACGGCTATCCTCAGTCTCTCCTCAGCAGCATGACGGTCTCATCTCCATTTTAGTTTGTGTAAATTAGGGTTAGTCTTAGGTCCTTTTTATAGAGTTTGTGAGTTGATTTAGACCGTCGATGGAGCTTGGTTTAATAATAACCGTTCGTTCAAAGGAGAGACCAACCAGGAGCTGACACCTAGCCCTAGTGACAAGGCAAGGCTCAGAAAATTGACTAAACACAGACTAGGCCAGCCAGGGGGGGCTGGGTTCGACCTGGCTCAGGGGCCAGGTCGACTCCCCAGTCGACCCCCAGGTCGACTCTAGAGTCGACCAGACCTGCCTGGGGCAGGTCGACACCTAGGTCGACTCCCAGGTCGACCTGGCCTGGCAGGTCGACCCTAGGGTCGACCCCCAGGTCGACCTGGTGGGTTTGGGCGGGAATTTTCCCGCCTACTCTAATTGGGCTGAAATTCAATTCTGTTTTCGAAATTTGAATTTTCTGAAACTTCATCGGGCCATAATTTGGTCATACGGGCTCCGTTTTTCGAAAACTCGGACTCTATTTCGCGTATTTTTCCGAGATGAACGCAATGGCATATCCCGTTTCCCTTAATACTTTGATTTGAAATTTATTATACTTTAATTCGTGAATTTCACTGTTATAAAATACACGGGGTGTTACATTCTCCTCCACTTAAAAGGATTTCGTCCCGAAATCTTCAAGTTCAGGAAGAATGTACATCCTAACATCCAAACATCCATCTACTCATCCATCAAACACGAGCATCCATTGTCCTTAAAAGACTTCTAATGCTTCATGATAATATGCGAAGTGTGTGTGTACATGTACTTATCTAATGCAAAATCAGGCGGTCTACTGATTCAGTTGACCTCCTTAATGCAAATTATGTAAGTGCCATGAATCCATTATGTATGCAAATTTTCCTATTTATGAATCTACATGAGTGCACAATCATTCATACAAATGCAACATCCATATGACAACATATTAAAGTTCAACCATATACGAATGCAAACATATATGCATATGCAATATGAAGTGATTGAGCCAATCTAAAACCTAAAGTGTGTGTGTGTATATGCAACCACGAGCAACCACTAGCAATCACTTGCAACCACTTGCAACCATCAATCATAACATGTCTCAAACACATGTTTTCATCCAAAGAGTTTCTACCTAAAAGATAAGGTCGAGGAGATATACCTAAAAAGATAGATAAAAGCGCAACTTAAGAAAAAAGAAAGATCAAAGATGTACCCTCGAAAAGGAAAAGGGTAGGCAACGCGTATTCTAGCTTCAGTTTCCCAAGTTGCATCTTCTTCGGCGTCGCTCCACTGAACTTTGACAAGCTTGACTTCGCGGTTGCGTAGCTTCTTCACTTCCGTTCCTAATATTCGGGTTGGAACTTTCCTTATGGTTGCTTCGCGTTCCACTTCAGCTTCTTCTAGGATATTTGGCTCTACCACTTCAGCAGACTCATGTAGACATTTTCGGAGATGTGAAACGTGAAAGACGTTGTGAACTCCGGCCAATTTTTCGGGTAGCTCTAATCTATAGGCCATTTTCCCAATTTTCTCAATAATAGGAAATGGTCCTACCTAAAGGTATAGTCGAATGATAGAAGCAAGTAAAAACTTTGTGCCCATTAGGCAATGTCAAAACTGGAAATCTATGCCACATATATATTGATTAGGAGAAGAGCTCTCTAAGCATCATCCCCAAAGACCGAAATCAACATCAGACTGACACCCAAAGAATTACTCAACCCAACCACTAGATTCTAGGAAACTAAGCATGATGGACTCCTTTTAGGTCACAAGGGAGTCCCTTCCTAAGACCAACCTATAAAACCCAAAAAGTTTAGTCAAACCAACGAACACCCTCAAGCCCCAACATGTGTTGCTAACAGATGAGTCATACTCCCTATGGGGTTTGCAACAGAAATTGGATTGAGAATGGGACCGAGAGGATATACACAAAAGATAGCATGCAAGTAAGCTCTACAGGAAGAGAGGGATCAAAGATATACTCTTAAGAAGAGATATGATGCACGAATCTAGTCTTCAATCTTCTAAGTCGCATTTCCTTGAGCTTAACTCCATTATGCTTTATCCGTCTTTAACTTCACAATTTCGTAGCTTCTTAATTCTTGTTTCCAAAATTTGAGTTGGAACCTATTTCACTGTTGCCTCTCGTTCCTCTTTCACTTACTCTACTTCTAGTATACTCGGCTCAAACATAACGGCGTACTCATGGTTTCATGCAAGCTCTCCAAAATTCACTAGTGAATCGTGGATCTCGTCCACTTACTATCAGGTATTCCACGTAGAAGAACTATCTCTCGGAAATAAATGCCAACCATGTTGCCAAATGTACTTACTAAGGTGATTCTCCACAACTCATGCATAAGCGAAATGAACCTTCTGCCTTAGTGGCGAACACCACTGGAGCGCCCCATTCTGAAATGCTCCTCCTAATGAACCCCTTTTCTAGAAGCTCTTTAATCTGTTTACTAAGCTCTTTCCTTTCCCGTGGAGCCATGTGTCTAACGGGCAACGCAACGGGCTTTTCTTTATCTACAAGGTATATGCGGAAGTCTATCTCCCGCTTCGGCGGCAAGCCCTTCACCTCTTCGAAGACATCCGGATATTCCCGGACCACTCTAACTGATTGCAAATTTTCAACGGATGCATCTAGAGATTCAAGGTAACTAAGCATAACCGCATACGAGGGATTACAAGAAATTTCCAAAGTATTACCGAGCTGGGTTAGGAGCCTAACAACCCTTTTCTCACAATCGAGGATGGCCCCATTACTGGATAGCCAATCCATGCCCAAAATCAAACCATATCCCGAAAAGCCAAAAACAAAGGCACTACATTTAAATTCTACGCTTAGAATAGAAATTTTCAATCCCAAACAGATCATAGACAGATGAGCTGGGCCCCCAATTGGGTTTGAAACAATTAAGGGGTCCTCTACCATACTAGTTTTTAGGTGCAGAGATTCTACTAAAGCAGACGAGATAAAGGAGTGTGATGCGCCAGATTCAAATAAAGTGCGAACGGGGTGATCATAAAGGTAAACTACACTTTCTACAGAAGTATTTATACCTCGCTGTTGCAGAGGTGGCGCCTCTAGCACATGAACTTGTGCCCCACTTTGCCACAGAAATTACACTTCCTCTTCTCTTTGTTTCCTTTCCCGCCCTTCTTAAAGTCTGTCTTCTTAGGCTGCAAACCTTCTTTCTTCCCTTGAGAGTTTTCTGCCTTTGTCTCCTTCTTGACCTTATCCTCTTCGTTCAGCAACGCCATCTGTACCAACCTTTCATACGTAGCTCCCATGGGTATATGGGTCATGGCCAAACTGTGTAGCGGCTCATTCAACCCTTTGACAAAACGGAGAGCCTTCTTGTGCGAGGTGTTGACTAGGTCCAGTCCGAATCTAGCCAGCTCATCGAACTAATTAACATACTCTTTAACTGTCTTGTTCCCTTGCTTAAGAAATAAGAATTTTTCCAACTGCAAACTCCTTTCCGCGTCTGAGAGAAATTTAGCCTCAAACCTTGCCTTAAAGTCCTCCCATGTTTCCACTGGTCTTTCTGCATTAGTGACTTCCCACCAGTAGGAAGCCTCGCCTTTAAGTAGCCATACTGCCAGTTGTACTTTCTGTCTATCCTCTACCTCAAAGATGATGAATAAGTCCTCGGTTTCTTTCAGCCAATTTCTAGCTGCCACGAAGGACTCAGTTCCATGAAAATCCTTTCCTCCCATAGCTTTAAAATCTTTACATATCTTAGCAAAGGTGTTTCCCCGCGGAGGAGGTGGAGGAAGAGGTGCTGCTGCAGCTGGATGATTTCCTGCAGCTGGGGGAGGAGGAACGGTAGGACCTGGCTGAGTGGCCCTTGCTTCTAAGAACCGTCTAAACCAACCAGGTATTGGTACACCCTCTGGCAAGTTAAGTTCTTCGGACATGCTGAAACAAAAAGGATAGATTCAAAACGAAGGATAAGAGATAGTTCCTATGGCTTTGGGGGGACTTTGCCTTTTAAAATAAAATAATATTTTATCTTTTAAAAATTCTTCTTTAAATTTCCTTTTTGAAAATAAATTTTCAAAACTTTTTATCTTATCTGGTAAACCTATGCTCTGATACCAAGTGAAACACCCCACCTCCGTTAGGGTCACTCTCAAGGGAATGCCCTAATTTTGGTGGAGGTTTATAAGTATAAGTCACAGATATACAAGACAGATATAATAACACATATTTTTTGAACAGCGGAAAACAACAACTTTTATTTCACTAAAATACGTGTTACATCAACCATACAATAATTGTCTTACAATACTAAAAAAAACATAACATCTTCATAACTGTCTTGATTACATTATTTAAAGAAGCATAAAAAAACATAAATAAACTGCAAAAGTCCCATAATTGCTGTCCAAAGCCATAGTCCAAAACGAAAAGATCCAAGCAATACATTCTTTCTCTTCAAGCTGGATATGAAGGCTGGTTAAGCTGCGGTATTCCCTCCCTGTGGACCTGGGGGGGGGGAACGGAAGAAAAGAAGACGAGAGAAAAGTAGAGTCAGACATAAAGCCTGAGTAAGTCTAGGACTATTCAGTCTATGAATAAAGAACTGGGTATGATAAGTATAAACTGGAAATGGGAAAGCATTATAAACTAAGTTAAGTGGTCTAGGGTCGAATACTTTCGTACCCCATATTAATCTCTGTACCCATACAAACTAGTTCCCAACAGGCACCACATAATCAGGGTGAAGTGATCCATTTCTGATGATCGGCTCCTACTCGTATAGTTACATGTGTCTTACGGCCCCCGTTGTTGAAGTTACCTATGTTGGTCCCACCATGGGGTGTATCAAGTCCCATGGTGGCGGCCCGACACAATCCTAGAATGCACAGGTATGCTACTGGTGCCCAGTGCCTTATTTTTCTGTGCCGGAGTGTGTGCACGCCCGCACCCCGTTAGAACCTACACTGTTGCACCACCGCCGTCGATTTGACCTCTTATAGTCAGCCCAGTAATCGTGCCCCACCCTGCCTAGTTTCAGGGTATCATGATACCTTGTAGGGTTACTGCTGAAAAGGGTCCCCCGCTACTAGGTTTTCTATTTCTAGCCAACATGCTAAGTTGGTTAAGTGTTTTATAAACCTAACCCCCAATCAGTCTGTTTAGTTTAGCATGTTCTATTTTGATTAAGTCTTAATTCACTTAATCCTATCAATCCTGACTCAGCCTTAATTGTCTTATTAAAGCCTTGACCTCTCACATTAGACATGTATTGTTGTGGCTGCGTGTTGCCGGTTGGGTACGGGCAGTCTTACGCCACAACTCAGTCTAACCTCGGGTCCTTATTGGGCTCCGTGTTTAACCACCCACATTGGATAGGTATTGTTGTGACTACTGGACAGCCGGGCGGTTCCGGGCAGGTTTACATCACAACTCTATCCAACCTCGGGTTAAACACATCGTATTTTCTACATTTACATATTTTGTCTCTTTTCTTTTTATATGTAAATATTTGCGGCCCATTATTCAAATTCATCTTTATTGATTAAGATTTATTTATGCCACTTAATTGTTTTTCAAGGTTGTTGGCATGCGTCAAACATGCCAACACATATGTTCTATATTTTAGCCCAAACGTCATTACCCCCGTTTTATACGTTCGCTCCAATGTAAGGTGTGTTGGGTTTAACACTTAAACCCAATTTAGCCATATGTAAAGGGGAGGCTTATAACATGGTGTTTATCAGGTAACATGAAAGAGGGGAGTGTGAACGCATGAACTTGCAACGAACGATTCAATTAACATAAAGTAGGCACATGTGAACTTGTAATTGTAGCATCATATAATCATGGCATAACATGAATCATTTTATCCATATAATTATAGCATAAACAATACTTAAACGGGAATCATTCTATTCATATAATTATGGCATAGGAAATACTTAAACATGAATCATTCTATTCATATGATTGTGGCATAAACAATACTCAAACATGAATCATTCTATTCATATGATTATGGCATAAACAGTACTTAAACACGAATTATTCTATTCATATGATTATGGCATAAATAATACTTAAACACGAATTATTCTATTCATTTGATTATGGCATGAACAATACTTAAACATGAATCATTCTATTCATATGATTATGGCATAAACAATACTTAAACATGAATCATTCTATTCATGTGATTATGGCATGAACAATACTTAAACATGAATCATTCTATTCATATGATTATGGCATAAACAATACTTAAACATGAATCATTCTAGATGATTATGGCATAAACAAAACTTAAACATGAATCATTCTATTCATGTAATCATGGCATAAATAATACTTAAACATGAATCATAGGTTCAACTAACCATGTAAACTTGAAATTAAGAATCTAACTAAATTATTGGCACATGGTCTTGACTAGAAATATAAGCCTATATTTTTATTTAGGCATAATATAAACTAATCATGTTCATAAAATCGCTACATGCTTACAAAAAGGTACTTACTTTTGTCACTAATACAAAAGTATGGTTCAACTAGAATTATCCCAACCTAATTCTTATATGAATCATGGTTTTTAATCCATTTATAGAATTATAGCATAAACATACCTAAACTTAAATCATGGTTTTTATTCTATCTATGTAAACTTGCAAGTGGAATGTAATTCTAATGTAATTCCAATGTAACTTATGTGTCACATACATTATCATATGATTATGATAACAACATAAGCCTAAAAACATGTTTTTCAATTGGGCATAATAACAAACATAGTTTAGTCATGTTCATAAAATTAATACAGGTTCACAAAGATGCTTGCTTTTGTCACTATCACTAAAGCATGATTTTTTATACTTGAACTATAATGCCAATTCCAACATAACTTCATATGAATCATAATACTCAAATGGACCAAATTACACTAAAGATGACCATAGAATTATACATCATGTTGGCATAACAATAAATTATATACTTGCATGAATTTCAAATAAACTATTACAACACATAGTTGTTATTTTCAACATGAATCATATACTTGCAATTATCAAATGGGTGTTGTAAATAACTACCACAAACATGTAGTTTTCAATATGAATCATATGCTTGCATGAATCCCAATTAAAATTCCACAACATGTGGTTGTCAACATAAACCATATACTTGTATGAATCCAATCGTACATCATAGCATTGCCAAATCGTTTAGAATCAAAATAACATACAAATATAAGTTATTATCGCCACAATTCCATTTCGTTGTTAACTTCCAACGCAAATCGCGTACTTGCAAGTATCCAATCGTATACCATAATATTCCCAAATCGTTTAGCATCAAAGCAACATACAAATATAGATTATTATCGCCACAATTCCATTTCTTACTTTACACAAATCAACACAATTATTTAATTCACATCGGAATAGCACTCTACTTACAACGTATGACGAATCTTCAATTCAGGAATCTGAATTCTGAATTTGGAGATGCTATCCTTTGTTGTAGGCGTTGCTTTGATTTGATTAACGTTGCTTTAAGCTTTGAATTATCTCCTAATTGTCTCTCTATTTCTGACGGCTATCCTCAGTCTCTCCTCAGCAGCATGACGGTCTCATCTCCATTTTAGTTTGTGTAAATTAGGGTTAGTCTTAGGTCCTTTTTATAAAGTTTGTGAGTTGATTTAGACCGTCGATGGAGCTTGGTTTAATAATAGCCGTTCGTTCAAAGGAGAGACCAACCAGGAGCTGACACCTAGCCCTAGTGACAAGGCAAGGCTCAGAAAATCGACTAAACACAGACTAGGCCAGCCAGGGGGGCTGGGTTCGACCTGGCTCAGGGGCCAGGTCGACTCCCCAGTCGACCCCCAGGTCGACTCTAGAGTCGACCTGCCTAGGGCAGGTCGACTCCCAGGTCGACCTGGCCTGGCAGGTCGACCCTAGGGTCGACCCCCAGGTCGACCTGGTGGGTTTGGGCGGGAATTTTCCCGCCTACTCTGATTGGGCTGAAATTCAATTCTGTTTTCGAAATTTGAATTTTCTGAAACTTCATCGGGCCATAATTTGGTCATACGGGCTCCGTTTTTCGAAAACTCGGACTCTATTTCGCGTATTTTTCCGAGACGAACGCAATGGCATATCCCGTTTCCCTTAATACTTTGATTTGAAATTTAGTATACTTTAATTCGTGAATTTCACTGTTATAAAATACACGGGGTGTTACACTATCTTGTAAAGTTTAGATCATCTATGTTATAATTTTATGATTGGATTATGTATAATCGAATCACTATGTTGTTCATATGCTAGTTTGGGTATTTGATTCATACGATAAATCATAAGTATGTATGCAAGTTTAGATTTTTATTAAGACATGAATCATATGCAAGTTGGGGAAAATTATATGTATAACCTTATATGCTTCATGACATCTATTTTTAGATCTAAAGTTAGGCTATGACATGTATGAGTTATATGCCAAATTCTACATTCTAGTTTACATGTTTAGATGTAAGTTTATACCATTGATATGTTGCATAAATCACATATGCAAGTTTATATGAATACATGTGTTTGAATATGAATCATGTTATGCAAGTTTGTGGTTACCGCCTATGCAAGTTTACACCTTTAGATGTAGATCTATGACGTACATGATTTATGCAAGTTTGTGACCATTATCCCAACAAGTTCACACCTTTAGATTTGGGTCTATGACATATGTAGTTTTATGCAAGTTGTAACTTTGGCCTATGTAAGTTTTAGATGTAGAACATCATTCACACATGCAAGTTCACCCCTTATGTTTAGATCTATTTTTAATTATATATATGTTGTGATGTTTTCTCTTTATTCCATGAGTTAGACTATTCGAGTCTAACGTATATTTTACGTTAAATGAACGAACGTACAACGTGGGGTAAAGGGGATAATATCAAATGATTTAATTGGCATAAATGCCTTAAAAAGGCATAAAATAAATTTGTGATGAAATTGGTATGATTTTACATACCATAAATAGATGGACATAATTGAGTCAATTATGGCCATAGTTAAATTTGGAATTAATTGATAATTTGAATATAGAAGGTAATTCAAATTGGGGAATGATTAATTAGGAGTAATTAATCGTCTAAGACACGAGGTTAGGCTCTTTTGTGGTGTAAGACTGCCCGGACCCGCCCGGCAAATCCAGCTTCCACAAATGCCAGTCTAATGTGGGAGATCTTAAGCATAAATTAAATACGTAACAATTATAAAGACACGAGGTTAGGCTCTTTTGTGGTGTAAGACTGCCTGGACCCGCCCGGCAAATCCAGCTGCCACAAATGCCAGTCTAATGTGAGAGGTCTTTATGAGGTTACGGTCTTAATGAATTAAGAAACACTTAACCAGATAAACATGTAGTGGGACATGAGGGGGTTAAGTGGGTGCCTTGGGTGGCATGTGGAATCTAGTGGGTGCCTTGGGTGGCATTTGAAATACAATTAGAAATACTTAACCAAATTTGAAACATGTAAGTGAACATGACTAAGAAGAGGGTTAATTGGGATGTACTAGAGGGGACCAAGCTTAGGCGGATAGCTTGTGTCAAGTAATGTGGGCCCGTTTCAACCAGTAACCCATACATATCTTTGTGGGCTCGACCCAAGTCGAGGACGGGACACGCATACTAGGCTTGACTGTAAGATGCCAAACCAGGTTAGCGGTGGCAACGCAAGTCCAACGGGTTCATATGCGTGTGTGGACCCGGGCTGGTAGGTAAGACGTTGTTGCATCGTGTAGGTATAAGCCGTGCATTATTTGTGGTATCGGGCTGCCACTTTGGGGAGTGATACACCCCACGGTGGGGCCAGCACAGGTATCTACGAGTTAGGGAGTCGATCGCTTGGGGGTAGTGGGTACACCTAGTGGAGATAGGTGCAGGCGGCACCTATGAAGGTTGCTAGGGGTGCACGAAACTACCATTATCATTATTTAAGTCTGTAGGCGGGATCAACCTTTGGGTGATTAGTGGTGGTGCAGTATAGCAATTATCTTATAGTGTTGGTGTAGTTTAGTAATTATCTTGTAGTGGGTTAGGTGCACTTTAACGATATCGTTGTTCATCTTGTTTCCTTGTTTACTCTGCTATACTCAATGGTTCATGGTCATTTCCTGATTTTCCAACTTATGCCTTAGCCTAGTTACTTTGTTAATTATATTGTTAAAGTTATCGCACTCGCCAGACTTTATGTATGACCCCCTTTGTTTCCTCCTCTTTTCTTCCTCCCCCCCCCCCCCCAAGGTGCTTAGGTTGGAACTAGCACCAGTGGAGCTTGATTTTGGATAGCTGTGCTTCTTGCTTTTAGAAGATTGCTTGGATCGCTGAAGTAAAGTTCAGGCTCTCTTTTATTTATGGCTATTTTGTATTCGGGATTATGTCCTTCGATTTATGTACTTTGATTTAGTCAAGATGGATATTATGTACTTGGCTCTGGTTTTGATGATGTAATCAAACATATGTATTTTCCGCTGCAATGAAATAAAGTTTTTAATTTTTCAAGTACTGTTTTTATCTGTCTTGTTATTAAGTTTCTGTTCTATACTCACTTAAAACGCTCCATAGAAGTTAATACATTCCCTTTGTGAGTGACATTAATGGACGTGGGGTGTTACAGTGGCCATTAAAGGGGAGGTAAGAAGGAAAGTGAAATTGGAAGAGAAGGAAGGAAAGAAGAGAAAGAAAAGAGGAGGGAGTTTTATGCAAAATCTCCAAGGCCTTGACGTGGATCTGCATGTCGTGATCTGGGGGATTGCAACAAAAACACTTGAAGCCGTTGGATGGTCTCCATGTGTTTTAAATTTTAAAACTTAAAGTTTATAAGAATGTGCTAGTTAACCTCCACCTCTTTTGATCGCACGATCACAAATTAATTTCGTTAGATACAAAATTTTGGATTATGATAATAACTGTAATTATGAATCCAATGGAATAAGTTTCATTGAATTTCGAATTCGATTGACCATCCATTTTATTTTTCGATCAAGTTTGAACTAGGCTAAGAAATCCGATTTTAGCGTTCCTTTTATCTTGTACACCCACATGCTAATTCCAAACATCATGAAATTTGGAACTTAACCATTATTCGATGCTATGAATCCGAAAAAAAGTGTCTTCGAATTCCAAGGTCATATGAACAACGTTCCTTTCTAAATTGAACGTTAGTTTTACCTCAAATGTTTTTATCATGCATGGCCACACACTAATTCCGTCTGGCATGAAATTTGAAACTTAGTCATGATTCATTATTCCGAATCGAACGAAATTGGTCTCGTCGGATTCTGAGTTCGCTATCCAAATTTCACTTTTTATAGCCTAAGCAATGCTTTTAAAAATCGAATTTTTAAATTGTGACGTATTTTCTTATAAAATTACATTAGAAATAAATTTTAAATTGATTGTGAAATTCTGGGTTGTTACAGGAAAGGTTTCATTCCCTATACATTAACTAAATGTTAAGTGTATCTGATACACTATACATTTGAAATTAGATCTTCCCTTTAACTAACTTAAATAAAATAAATGATTTTATTTGAAAATAAATTTAGAAATTTTCTAAACAAATTAGGCTTCTTAGGCCCAACTAAAATCCAATAGGGTAAAAAAAATTGATACTCACCCATATCTTCCGCTGCGGGCTAGCCTAGTTCCTATAATGGCCTCAAAGCCCAAAAACCTATGCGGTCTAAATTAGTCATGTTGGGGCTAACTAAATGCTTACCCACTAGTATGGTGTCGAGAAAGGTAATGTCTAGGATTGGAATTGGGTAATCAAGTACCCTGTCCTACCTGGTTACCGGCCTAGCCTGAAAGGTGAAGTGAGCCCAAAGGTTGCCCGTAATAGAAAAGGCCTAAAATTAATTTGGGCCTTGGGAAAATTTTCAAAATCATTTTGAAAATTAAAGTTAAAGATTTTAATTTAATTTTTAAATTTAAAATGAAATATGTTTATTATAAAAGTCAAAATGTAACATATTTTTCAAAATGTTTAATAAGACAATTCACATTAATTTCAAATTTCAAATTTATTAATAAGATTGATAAAAATAAATTAATTAAATAAGTTAACTAATTAATGAAAACGTGCATGTATTGTATATTAAGATATACGTTATGTTAATTTAAATTGTTTAAAATAACCTAAGTATACATGCATGTGTGTGAATTGAAAATTTAAATTAATATGATTTAATTAAAATAATTTAATTAGACAAATTAATTATAAGTGTTAATCAATAAAATTAATTGAATATGATTTAATTAACATAAAATAAAGGTGTAACTTAAAAGAAACCCATAATAGGCTTAAGAAATGAGTACATACGTAATTGTATGTGTACCATGATTTCTGATGTGTTCGACACTTGAATCACAAGGGCAGTTCATACGAATTACATTATTTCATAAGTCGATATGACTCGACTTAATGTTGCCCTCTACCATATATATATTATAAATTACTTGCAAGCTCCTTGTTTGTTGAGCAAACCCAAGCTAAGGATGTTATGTGTAGTATTTTTTAATATATTGAATAAATGAGGTAAGATAACTATATGTATTTGTTGAGCAAACTCAAGGTACATATATTATACTTAGACCGTCACGATATGGTAGGTACGAGTGAGTAATTTCATTTCGATTTGTTGAGCAAACTCAAGATCGAAGTGAAATTAATACAAAGCACTAAGAATCAGGAGTTGTATATGGTACAATCGATAAGGAGTTATCCATCGTCCATGGAGCTATGACTTATTGAGCAAACCCAAGGTCAGAATTTCAAGATGAACGAGTCCTAATACCTACTAGTGAAGTCATAAAACTTCTATTTTTCGATTTAGGGTTTTATGAAATACAAAAGACTAGTGGGAGTTTATTAGTAAAATGAAACATAAAGTTTGGCCTTACTAATATTATAAGAACGTCCATCATGATTTGTCTTAATAATCTACCACTTAAACTTACAAAAAATGTCGACTCCAAAACTATTTTCTGAAAGCGACAAGCTCGCTGGACCTAACTTACCGACTGGATAAGTTCAATTAAGATTACGTACGCCTTTGGACTTCTATTACACGCAAACCCTAAAGAGTGGCTTACTTATCTGAAAATGCAATCTGACCTGGAGATCTCCCAAGTTTTTGATTTTTATAGAAAAAACGTTGCAAAGGCAACAGAGAACATGTTTGTCCACGATATTTTTGATAGCCTTAAAGATCTTTTTAGTGAACAGTATCGTTTCGCAAGGTACGAACTTTCAACGAAACTTTTCAACAACAAAATGACCAAGGGATAGAAAGTGGATGATTATGTTCTAATGATGATAGGCTATATTGATAGACTTGCACAATTGGGCGTAGAGAAAAGCAGCGAAAGTAGACTTGATTCTTGGTTCTCTTACTTCTCTGTATGAATCATTCATATTGAATTACAACATGAACAAATTAAATGTGAATCTCATGGAGCTCCTCACTATGTTAAGGTCAAATAGTATGTAAAGAAAAGGGGGGTATGAAATAACCATAGTTGATGCATTGGATGGTCACCAAGCAGTTGATATTATACCTCCAGGGCCAGAACTTCTTCTTTCAAAGGGTGAATCTATCAAACTTGATCAACCATTAACAAGCAATCCTAATCTAGGGAGGTTTGGTCAGGGAGATGCAGAAATAGTGCTTCAAGATCTATTATGGAATTCCTAACAAAAATAAATATCTACAATGAGTAGTAGATGAGGTTTTCCTATCCCTGTCCCTAAAAAAGAAAGGGGCACCCCGTTCTTTTTTCTTAAGCATTTTAATAAATATTCATTCTTTTTTATCAAACATATATAATTTTTGATTATTTATTATATGAAATATATGGAACCAAAAATGAAGAAATGACAAGAAAAATTTATATTACACCAAAACAGGTGATTCCCAATGAGTATAAGTGTTACAAATAATTTTTGGCGTGTGGGGAATTGGCCAGCCAAATTTGTAACACTTATAAGTGTTACAAACAGACTAATTGCTAACGCTTATAAATGTTGGAACTGTAAGATATTGTAACACTTATAAGTGTTACAAATAGACTCATTGCTAATGCTTATAAATGTTGGAACTATGATACATTGTAACACTTATAAGTGTTACTAACATATTCATTGCTAACAATTATAAATGTTAGAACCATAAGTATAGTAACACTTATTCATAATCCTACTAACACTTATAAATGTTGGCATACATAAATTGATAACAATTATAAATGAGTGTAACATGTCTTTATGATTTCCAATCACCTATGATTGTACAATTTTATACAAAACTAGTAGTAGGATACTTAAAGCAAACGAAGAATCATATTTCATAAACAATGGCGTCCGCATCAAACATAAATCATACAAATTCAAAGCCAAGTTTGATATGCTCCTAAAATAGAGTGTAATAATTCATAAACAATTATTTACATATCACAATGTCATATATTCAAAAGTAGTTTTAAAATGATCAAATTACTTAGTTAACCAAATCATTCCAAATCATCCACTTGAAACTTTATTGGTTTTGTGCATTCTTCAATATCTAATACTATAATCCAAAACCTCCATCTATAAGATCCTGCACTTAATATAAAATTTTAATGCAAATTAATAAACATCTCGGCGTTTTGACTAGTTTTGACGTTACAAATTGATTGACTTATCCAATGATTATTATTAACAATATGTTATTATAATACATTCTTCATTCAAGGTTAAATCTCATTTGAACTAAAATAAATTTTATAATCAAATTCAAGCCATATTTTGTTGGTTGAGCATCAACTTCTAAATTTGGCTTCCGGATGATTACTGAGAATATGTGTTGATCAACTTTGCCATGACTAAGTTCACTTGAGAAACTGCATGGTTTTAATTTGTTAAATCTGAAAAAAACTGTTAGCATCAGGAATAGTGTCTTGAGATATGCTCAATTCAAAATTAAGATAAGCTCAGTTCAAATCTGAGCTTTAGCTTAGTTTAAAATTGGAGCTATGGATCAGTTTCGTAACTTAGCATCAACTGAGCCAAATCTTGGTTTAATAACTGAGCTTTAGCTCAGTTTCATAATTGAGCTAAGCTCAGGTTTTTAACTGAGCTTAGCTCAGGTTTGAACTGAGCTTAGCCCAGTTACAAAACAGAGCGTTAACTCGGTTTAAAAATTGGGCTAAAGCTCGGTTACTGAGCTAAAGTTGTCACCTAAGCCTACCCAATATTCAGATTAAAATTAAATATAATTTCTTGTGGTTATAAATAATCATGACATGTTTTAAATTTAAAATATTTTATACCAGTAGCCTCAAAATATAATGAGTCCTCAAATGCATATTTTCTAATAGCTTATCAGTACATCGTACATTCACTTCAAAAATCCCCATAAAATGAGAATATTACCAGATTTATAACATAACCATTAAGCATATATAACATAACTTCGTTAGTTAATACTTATGCAGACTATTTAAATAATTTTTTGGACGTGATCTTTAATAATAGCTATAATCAGTATTTTTCAAAGTTAGACGGATTATTCAAATAAACGTGTTTTATAAATGCTTTAACTCTTGATTTTACCAATTTGATGATGCATGAAACTGATTCGCTTTGTTGCAAACTTCCAAGTGTAGTTACCAAGTTCCACAACCTTTGGACTTCCTTGTATATTACTTGAAACATCAACAACATACAAAGAGAAATGCACATAAAAATGGATCATTAAGATAAGATAAATAGTTGTTTAAATTATACACACATGTAATTTCTTTCTATATAAACTATGTAGACATATATAACTTCCAAAAAAAAGGTTTCAGACATATAGAAGCTAAGGTAAAAGATATAAATCGGACGTCCACTTCAGTATACTAGCTTATTTATTATTGAGAAAAATTTCCATATATTGCATAAAGAAACTGCTCGATAGATGATTACCAACCAAAGAAAATTAGTGAACTTCAAAAGATGCATCTTTTTTAATATCATAATAGTAAATTTGATACCCAAATCCTTTTTATCAGCATTACTGCACTTATTTGGCTTTTTTAGACAATTCCATGTAAAATAACTTGTTCGACGATGGGAATTCTATTGATTAGAAATCCATTGTGAAGTGTATAAAACTGTAAGCGTACGGCGTACACTTGTAGTACATTAGCGAATACGAGTCGATCCATGGGGAAAGAAATAATTTTAATTATATTCAATCAAATTAAACCAAATTCGAGTAAAGATTAAACTAACTACAACTACGCTAAACTAAACTAACAAACTAAGCTAAATAAGAATATGAGAGTTAAATAACAACTTTAGGAATAACTCCACTCTCTAGATCACATGTATCAACATAAAATGAAACCATGTTCTCTTTTTTTTTGTCGTTTGTGAATTTAGTTCATATGATTATTATAAGCATAGCTTATTCATGCTATTAATTAGCATAAAATAAACTATCAAACTATAACATACCCACTAAATCACCTTACTATTTCTAATGAAAATGAATAAGTTGATATTGAAATATATTTTAAGCATAACATATGAACTATTAATTAGAACTATATACCATAAATTTTTTGTTTCAACCTCCACTTAATCACCATCATCGTATGTAGATGAAGAGGTAATTAGTGAACACATGACTCAGCACAGCCTATTTGGTGTCAACAATATAGGCTATCAAATTCAATAATGAACACAAAAGAAATAACATCAACATGAAATGAAGTACAAAAAGAGAGCATGAATAAACATATTATGTTGCACCTACATAATCAAGAGAGCTTCATTACCCCTAAGTAGAAAGGGATTAGCCTCTAATATATGTAATCATGACAACAAAAGTAGATTGCATAAAATAAATCTAGACTACCTGCATAAAATAAATCTAAGCTACTTGCATAAAAGAAAAGAACATGTAAATAAAAGACAACTAATAAGAATTGCATTAAAAAGAGAGATTACATATAGCCATGGAAATAAAAAGAGAGTTTTGCTCCTCTCAACTAAACTAAAGAAGAGGATCAAAGAGAAGAGGATTTACATGAACTTAAAAGGGGTATATATAAATGTTCTAAGCCCTAAAATCCTAATCACTTTTTGGGGGGGGGACTACCAAAATTACCCCTTCATGAAGCTTCTAATCTTGTTTTAGCCACTAATAAATCATGTAGAATTGATGAAGCCTTTTGTCTCATCCAATTAGTCTCTAATTGTACCATTAAGGAAGGAGAGATAATGGGTAGGTGGGGTCTTCCACTAAGTAGTGAATGAATTAATTCCATCACCAATTCTTTGTATCCACTTTGTGCATGTATATCTCCATGTAAACTTCATGTGCATACTTCATTTTTGCTCCTAAATTCCTACATGACACATGAAAATAAACAAGTAAATTTTATCATTAAATAAATGACCGTTTTGCCCCAAGTATGAAGGTGAATGCATGATAATTTGAGAATTTTGGGTTTTTGGTTAAAACATGTAAAAATAGCGTACTTATGTTATTTATTTAATTAAAACAAGAATAAATATGTGAATACAAATGTGCATTTTTACGTGCACATCATCATTCTCCGTAAATTACTCCTTTGAATCTCACTCCTACATGTTAAGAATATAAGTTTATGTATGTGCGTATGTATATGTAGTGAATGGTTACGAATATATTTATGTGCCAATATCATTTCAAAATTTCTCACCTAGCTAGTTAAATTAATTTTCAAAATTTCTACTTGATTTTATTATCTAGTGATATTTGTTAATCTTACTTGTTTCAATTGACAAATCAAACTTTCTAGAAGATTGTGACAAAGAAGGATTTAATCTAGACATTACTTGTTTACATTAACATACAAATAATAGAATCAAATTATTTAGATCATTATCGCTGATTAAGTCCTTATGTTTTCTTTAAATTTTCTTTACCTTACATAAAAAGTATTTACTCTATGTCTATCAATGAAATTCAAAATCCTAATTATGTTATTTGTACATAATAGTAATAAGGAAACAACGTAAAGAAATAATTCAAACATGGTTAGTTTACTCAGATCATTTTCATTGATTAATCCTTTATGTTTTCTTCAAACTTTCTTTACCTTATATGAAAAGAATTTACTTATGTCTATAAACCAAATTCCAAATCCAAATTATGTTATTTGTGCATAATATATAGAATAGGGAAACAACAGCGTGGGTTTGAAACCTGGAATGACATGCTAATAGTTTACCATGTGCATACGCTAAGATCATCCACTTATGTAGTGCTCTTGGACCGAGCTAGGTGCACTAGGGAGAGTTTTACAACCGTGGTCGGTTTCCCTCCTGAACAAATTCAAAGAAATAAGAATAGGGAAACAACATGAAGAAATAATTCAAGCATAGTTAGTTTGTACCATTAAATATACAATCAAATAAGAGATAAAAGAGATTTTTACACAACTAAATATGTGAATCAAGTAAAATTTAGTAAAATTATTTATTTTGAATGACCTAGAAGAATATACTCCATGAATTGTGAAAAAAGGATGGAATCTCATCAATGGAATCATGGGAACTGACAAATAGATATTAGAGATAATTGGTTGGGTTGAGATTAGAATAAATAAGAATTAATGACATTATTGAAAGGACTTTAAAGGAGAATTGATTTCCAAATACCTAAAATAGTGGTGAGTAATAACCATTAACCGGCAGCATGTAATATTACGAGAAGATGAAAAGAAATCTTGTAGCATGGAAGGAAAATTAACACATGACAAATAGTGTGATAATTAGTAAGGGAAAGATATTTGAGAACATGAAGTTAATTTTTTATGTATACAAAATTAAACTTTAATCATTAAATACAAAGCATGAACTAGGCCTGGTCCAAGTGAAAATAGGGCCCTGGGAAAATAAAAAAAGCTAAATTATGGGATCAAAGTAATAAAAAAGTACATAGTAAATAGGACCCTGGGAAAAACGAAGAAGCTAAATTATGGGCTCAAGTAATAAAAAAGTACACAGTAAATTAACTAACAAAGTACATGGCGTGTGGTACTCGAATAGCGCGAGTCTCTAGTGCATTTAGTGCCTCTACTGCCTTCAGTACTTCTGGTGCCTTGAGTAACATGTTCTTGAACAACTTAATCACCACCTCCTTCACCTGCAAAATAAAGCAGTTTCAAAAGTCATGCATTTCAACAGTGCAATTAGTACAACTAATGTTTTCATAGTGAATACACTATTTTAGCACAACCAAAGTCATGCATGCCTCGGTTATAAATTGAGGCAATGCCTCATTTACATTTCAACACAAAATGAGAGGCAAGCATGCATTCCCCACTTGCAAAAAAAGGAAATGCCTAAAGACAATTAAGCACAAACTATGGCCTGCATACCTCAGTTGCATTTCAGCATAAATTTTTGCTTCAGTAAAAATTTAGACATGTCATGACTCGTCCAAGTACAAACTCAACCATTGCTTCAATTGCGAACCAAGGCATTGATTCAACTACAAATTGACATGTGCTTCAGTCTGATACAAGTGTATACTGAGTAAATGACTGAATTGCTAAATGTGGCAAAGCCTTAGCTACTTGCATAAAAGATTACTCCGACTGTGATGCAAAAATCAAGTCAAAAAATGATTAAGATATAAATAAATCAAGTTTCATTATAGGGAAACATATTCCGTAAAGCAACTGAATTAATCCACTGAAACCCATAGTAAAAGATCTTGGAATAATGTATTTTTTTAAATTCATAAAGCAAGAAAAATCATCATTTTTTCACAAAACCAAATTTAGTGCCTCAATTTAACTTATACAATTAAATCAACTGTTTTTCATTATTAAGATAAATTATAGGCACCCCCTTTTAAATTATATATATATATATATATATATATATGTATGTATATATAACAGTGCAATATATTTGCCACAGACATATAGTGAAACAGTTCATATACACAACATGTATATATACATACAACCGAATATATAGTTTAAAATAACTATAATTTCAAAATCCATGAATTAACAGCATATATCCGAATATATTCAAATATATGGAAATTCGAAATTGTAGCAGCAATAGAGTTCAAGTTTAATAGAAAATCAATCACATTTTAAGAGAACAAAGCCCTATATATTCACCATAATCATCATATGTCTAATAACATCAAAGTTCGAGTTAAAACCTGAAGGAAATTAAAACAAAATATCATACCCAAGAACGAGATCAAACTGTGAATTAAATTGAAGGACTTCAACTCGATTGAATCGAAGGAACTCTGCAAACTGGAGATCTAAGTGCTTTAGAGATAGAGTGGAAGCATATAATTTCAGGAATCAAAGGTAATTGCAAAACCCTAAGAAAGCCACCACCATTATTTTATCCATAGAAGTAGAGAAAAGTTAGTAATTTGGGGCGAGAAAAAAATGAAAAGGAAGCGCGTAAATGAAAATGTTAGCGTGAAATAGAGGAAGCGTAGTACATTATGGATGGACGGTTGAGATATTTTTTAAAATAAAGTCATGGATTGCCACGTAAGATAGAGTAAGACTTGTTTAGCTACAACAACACATTTATATGGCTATTGTAACACAAAAAATACAGCGTTGCAATTGGGTCCAAATTTTGTAGTTGTGGCAACATTTTACCTGGAAACACCTTGTAATTCCGTTGCAATAGGCCATCTATGGCATAGTGTAATGTTATGGTGTCTTCCTGCAACACATATTTCATGTATAAACAGAAACCAATGTTCATTTACCTTGGCATTAGTTTAAGAATTGTTGTATAATCAATAAAATAAGAATTATGTACGTTGAGATGACACTAAGGGATAAATATTTTTAAGCTTTCTTATCACCTACAACATGCTATCAGAGTAAAACCTAGTGCAAAAATGTAGAACTAAAAAAAATGGTTGAAATTCGTTTTGTTAAAGATATGCAGAAGGAAGTATATTACGTTGATAATTTGAATCTAATGAAGGAACATATAAGTTACAATAATGATTGATACCTAAGAAATATATACAAAAAGTTAGTTGAATACAAAAAATAATATAAAAATGAGGTAATAAAATATAGAAGCTCAGAGAAAACATATCTCATGGCCACTGAATCCATAGTAAATTGTCTATCAGTATCTTATTTAAAAACTAAAATTAAAGCAATTATTATTTTTATTAGAACAACCATGTTCGATTACTTAATTGACAACTAACCTTATTTTACTCTACCATTTCCAAATTCCTCTATTTTTGTTCTTAAACTTCATTAAGCATTTGCAGGCTTACGCTTATTTGCCTACGTAGGAAAGCTTTTGTAACGGCAAGTAATTTCGCTCGGTCCGAACCAGTCGCTAAACCGATCCGGGCCGTTCGAAACGCCCTATCGTTTGAGAACACGACAAATCAGAAAACATACAGAAGAACATTTCATTGTATATTACAACAATGCATCAGATTACAAGAATATACAGAGTATGAATAAATATTACACAGAAATATCAGAGATTTAAATTACATTTAAATACATAGCAGCGGAAAATAATACAATACACAACTAGAAGGGATATACGGATACAAAGCTTTCCGGATATCGTTCCAGCTGTAAACCAGGATCCTGTGAATATAAATCTGCAAAACCAAAACTACTAGCTGCCCGTGTCAAAATAAGGGCACCCAGAGTTTAGGTTAAAACAATAAACTCCAGGTCAGTCATGTGACTGGTGTGAGAACTAAAACAGTTATTAATCTTTATTTTAAATCATTAGGTAAATCAAGGGACCACGCCGTATAACACGGAACGGGTTTCCTCCCAAGAATACCAGTGCATAAAACAAACAGCGCAATGCTAAATAAAGAAAAATGAAGCTGTTATAAGACCCAGGTCCTATCACACAATGCAAACGCAAGCCGGGGGATAGGGTTTTCCCTTATAACAGCCAAAGAATGCTGGATACGTTTAAAACAAATCATTTGATACTCTTATAAGTGCATAGTGTATAAAACAACTTCAAATCATAAGTATCAATCATAGGCGACATGAGCGTCCCATGCCACTATGTCGCCATATATAGGTTTACAAATAAAACCGCAAATGTCACGTATTTGGAAATTGGATTTCCGTCTATGAACCGAGGCAAAAGATAGTCCTCAACCGATTTTAGACAATCTAGCCCATGTCTAGGAACAGCCGCAACTGCCCCTTGGATCGTCAGGGCCGGTCCACACGAAGTGGATTATAATGCCTGAACAATACGTCTCTCCGCCCTTTGGGGCGTAAATGAGCCAACTAAATGACTCCATCGGTTCGAGAACGACCGATCAATCCGAGGCGCCTCGCAACAGCAACAACCACATGAGTCAAACTCGTCAGGGCGTGTAAAACCACTGACGCCACTTCTAGCTAGAAAGAAAACGCATGTCCCCCCTGAGGTCCGTCTCCCGTTTTTGGTTCATACCTGGTGTGAAACACGCGAGGTAACCGTTACACAAAGCTACGCCACAAAGGCCGTGCTTTGATCATCACCACAAGACTTTGCTTTTCAACAGAAGCCTTGATCATTTGCATCTTAGCATGCCACACAGGCAAACCATCCTATGCAACCGATATCAGTCACACAGAATGAAATCCGATGTCAGACACACAGTCCATTTACAAGTCCGTTCTGGGTCTGAACGAAACCGGAGGCACCTAGTACCCCGCATATCCATCGATCTCCAAGTACGTCTGGACGATCACTAACTGTTTCCATCTTCTTGGGTGTACAGCCCAATCAAGATCATCAGTTATCACCCAAACGACGTGAAGACTTCCGGTCTTCGACCATCGTCTTCGACTTATCGTCGTATCAGTTATTCAGAATGGGATAAACCCGGTCTTTCCGAATAACTCGCGTATATTTTAAGTAAGTGTTACACAAACACAACATACGCCTCATTCCAATTCATTAGTCACTAACCGTAAATTAATCAAGAGAATAATTCCCCAAATATTAACCCCGAAGGCCGAAACCAACATCAGATCAATATCCAGAAAACCATTCTGCTTGGCTAACCGCCAGTTAGTTTCTAAATTTCACATTCAAATCTAATTAAAGATTTAACTATCGCCTGGAGCTAAACTGGTGATACTCCATTCTCGATCTTTTCAATCTAATTAAAGATTCATTAAAACTCCACTTAGTTTTAATCTGTGACTGGGTTAAAGAATCAGTGTCATTTAAAACACGGCTCACGATAAACCCAAAGTCACATCCCATTAATTATCGGGTTAAAGAACAAGTGTTATTTAAAACACTGTTCACGATAAACCCAAAAATCAATATCAATTCAATTCCAATTAAATATTATTTAATTGGTACACTTCATTAAATCTAAATAAAAAGATTTAATCTTTTCTCAACTGGGTTCAAGAACAGTGTTAGTGAAGACACCATTCACGACAAACCCAAATCCCATTTGATATTCAATATAAGGCTCTGAATAGAAAATATATCGGCTTATATTCAATATCAAATTCTACGATTAACAAATGTCGTATTGGAAATAACGATATAAATATATATCTTTCAAATTTCCGTAACAACATCCGTATAATCCCGAAATCCAACATCGTAATATTCCGAAGACAATTTCGATTCAAATCCACTCCAATGCAATCATTGGAAATTTTGGTTATTTTCAAAACCCTTTTCAAATTCAATTTATTTATTTAAAAATAAATAGAATTATAATTCTAGTTCAAAACTAGTTCATTTCGATAAAAATCTATTTTTATCTTTTCAAATACGGAGTTTTTCATCCCAAATCTTCACAAATCATTTCTTATGATTTTACACAAATTATTACTATTTTTAATAATTTTATCAAGGCCCGTACAGTCGATTTCCATCAACGGCCATCGAACTGCACTTACAGCGACCTTTTTCGAATTTGATTTGGACATAATTCCAAATCCAACCGTTAGATTTCAAATTTCTAACCTTCATTAGAAAGCTCTTTTCGATACGAACCCAACGGTTCCGGTTTTAGGAGAATCCGACGGTCGGATCTCCCGTAATGTCCGTTTGAAATAAATGGTCGAAATTCGCGAACTGCCGCGGCGCGGCGCGTTCTATTCAGGCCATTATATTATATATATAATATATATAATATATATTTCGTCGATTTCTATTTAAAACGAATTATATAAATAGTTTTGAATTCGTTTCAAAATCTATTTCAACTTCCATTTCAATTCAAAGCAAAATTGAATTCTTCTTTATAGATTCGTTTCAAAATTCATTTCTATTCAATTCAAATTTCAATTCAATTTGAATTCGCTTTCAATTCACTTTCAATTCAATTCGAATTCGTTTTCAATTCAATTCATTTCGAAATCGTTTTCAATTCAATTCATTTCGAAATCGTTTTCAATTCAATTCATTTCGAAATCGTTTTCAATTCAATTCATTTCGAAATCGTTTTCAATTCAATTCATTTCGAAATCGTTTTCAATTCATTTCGAAATCGTTTTCAATTCAATTCATTTCGAAATCGTTTTCAATTCAATTCATTTCGAAATCGTTTTCAATTCATTTCGAAATCGTTTTCAATTCATTTCGAAATCGTTTTCGTTTTCAATTCATTTCGAAATCGTTTTCAATTCAATTCATTTCGAAATCGTTTTCAATTCATTTCGAAATCATTTTCAATTCAATTCATTTCGAAATCGTTTTCAATTCAATTCAAAATCGTTTTCAATTCAATTCATTTCGAAATCGTTTTCAATTCAATTCATTTCGAAATCGTTTTCAATTCAATTCATTTCGAAATATTCGATTTCAAAATTACTTTTTAATATTCATTTTAAAATGAATAAAATCGATATAAATATCGTTCACGTCAAAATGGCGTCAATCTAATCAACACGGCTTCATATATTGATATTTTCAAATATTCCATTTCGAATATTTCTATTTCAAATATTTCTATTTTTAAAACTGGAATGAGGCCCAATCAATTACCATATAAAGTTAATTATATGGATTTTCATACAACACATGTATATCATAGCATTGAAAAATAATCAACCATCAACCAAAGTGCACTACACTGTATAAGCATCAAATATAGATATTCAACGCTTATAACAGCCTGTCAATCAATCGATCGACATATTTAATCAATCAGGATGAGTGAACTTCAACTTTCATCCTAACACCCGTGTGGGGTTTCAAACAATCAAACACATATTTTATTTGTGCAGTTGGGCGATGTGTAAAATTTATCTTCCCAACCAATGTCATTCAAATAAGTGTACATAAACAAACCGTCTGGTTTGTAAATGAATATTTATTTATTCACATTCACGTTAAAAATTATATTTTTAACGCTAAAACATTTTATTCCAACCTATGAATTTCTATTCAATTCATTTCCACAATAAAATGATATTTTTATTTTTCTAACATATTTTAGAAAATTTCGGCGGCATAACGGCACGATACTAGAAACGGGACGAGGCCTAGCCTTATCCCCGGTCTAGTGAAGGCCCACGCCATTCACACATCAATCAAATCAATTCGTTATGCAAACCACAAAATTTGGAGTAAGAATCTAACCTAGCCTTACTCCTTCGCCTTATAACGGCGCACGTCTAATCCTAACCAATTTATCGATTCGATTTTTCACACCACAAACCACATTCAAACCAATATCACAATCAATAACCAAACAGCCAAACAAACAAGTCCATGGTCTGTGGACGATTGTGTCGGGTGCTACTAAGCACCGTCTGCATCCTAGTATATATATATAACTAGAAAAAGAATTTGAGAGGTGAGAAATTCTCACTTATAGCTATCCTAGCTCCACGGCTCTTCATTGATAGAAATCTTCATTGCTATCGCATCTTCGTCACCTTCGTTGCCCGTATCCTCTACATATGTAAAAATCGAATTTTGACTTCGCTATTCAATATATAAAAATCGAATTTTTAGTTCGCTATTCAATATATAAAAATCGAATTTTTAGTTCGCTATTCAATATATAAAAATCGAATTTTTAGTTCGCTATTCAATATATAAAAATCGAATTTTTAGTTCGCTATTCAATATATAAAAATCGAATTTTTAGTTCGCTATTCAATATATAAAAATCGAATTTTTAGTTCAAAGTTCAATATATAAAAATCGAATTTTTAGTTCAAAGTTCAATATATAAAAATCGAATTTTTATTTCGAAGTTCAATATATAAAAATCGAATTTTTATTTCGAAGTTCAATATATAAAAATCGAATTTTTATTTCAAAAGATCAAATCTTTTCTCTTACTTTTTAAAGTTTAACTCTTTTACCTTTCAAGTTTAAACCTTTTCTTTTTAAATTTAAACCATTTTCTTTTTAAATAAAATCAGTTTAAAATACTTTAAAAAAAAACAGTTTTGAATTTCCTTTAAACCAATCAGTTTTAAACCAAACAAAAATCAGTTTTTTTTTTTTGTCAAAAATCAGTTTTCTTTAAATATAACCAAAAATCAGTTTTTTTTCTCTTTTATAAAAATGCAGTTTTTAAATCCTTTTTCAAAATGCAGTTTTTATTATTCTTTTAAATCAGTTCTGTTTTTATATCATAAAAAGAAAATCCAGTTTTTAGTTTCTTCTTTTAAAACAGTTTTTATTTTTCTTTTTAAATTCAGTTTTACTATATATAAAATCTCAGTCTTACATTCTTAAACCTAAAATCAGTTTTATATTTTTCTAAACCTAAATCAGTTTTATATTTTTTTTTTTTTTTAACCTAAATCAGTTTTTTTCTATCGTTTAAAAATCGATTTTCTGTTTTAAATAAAAATAAAAATAAAGTAAATAAATTAAAAACTTACAGCACTTTGAAGAAAAAAGGGGGGTGAAACTGTCGTCGGCGGCACTTCAGGAGGGGGGGGTTCGGCAGCTTCATCGAGGGAGGGGGGGGTTCGGCGGCTTCGTCGAGGGAGGGGGGGTTCGGCGGCTTCGTCGAGGGAGGGGGGGGAGTTCGGCGGGTCCGACGAGGGAGGGGGGGAGGTGCGGCGATGCGCGGCAGCGCTTCGGGGGGGGCGGCTGTCGATATCTAGGGTTTTTTTTTTTTTTTTCTTTCTATCGTGAGAAATGAAATTAATCGGGGGGGGGGGGGGGTCTGATATGAATAAGGAGAAAGAGATTTTTTTTTTTTTTATTATTATTATTATTTTATTAGTTGACTTTCTACATACGTCATCTAAACGAGGCCCACTACCTGTCGTCCATAGCGTTTAACCCCCATTCCGAACACAATGGGATATGTATCGCAAGCTGATTCGATCACTTTGATCAGTTTCTGTTGAATTTACATTTAAATCATTATATTGAATTTTAAACGTACATTTCAAATTCCCGGGGCCACATATTAACTAGAAAAATTCCCGAAAAATATTTTCTAGCTTCGTATTGACGATACGGTCCTAACAAAACTAGTTTCGTCGAATTCTGAGACTGTTTGAAAAATGGTCAATTTCCAGTCGATTAAAATCAACTGAAACTGGTCAAACGCGTTTTCATTTGCCACGCTCACATATTGATTCGAAAAATTATGAAATTTGAAATCTAGCAATAACTTAACACCACGGACCCAACAAAACTGGTTTCGTCGGAATCCGAGGTCGTTTGCAAAATTGCTATTTTTAAGGGCCTTATATATATAAAAATATATATAAATTCCACAGCGACTATTTCTAATTTTAAACTGGACATATCTTATCATTTCTAAGATGAAATCTCAGTTTGTTAATTTCGTAACAAAGATATAGTTATACAGATTCAAATATTTCTTGTTTCGTTCAATTCTGACTTATAACGAATTCTGTATATTCATTTGAAATTAGAAATCGAATTTTCGAACTACCGCGCCATTTTCAATTCCTTTTATAATTATATATAAATATTTATATTCTAGCGACGACGCGTATAATATATATACGTTGAATTCTATTCAAAATAAATTTCTCGTCGATATTATTTAAAATAATTCATTTTAAATAATCAAAATTCGCTAAAATTGCCAAAATAAAATTTTTTAAACTGGCCCAGATTTTACGGGTTGTTACAATCTCCCCCACTTAAAACTTTTCGTCCCCGAAAAGGAACAAAGTCGAAAGTGGTTTGATTAATCAACTCTACGTTCGATCTGGCTTCCATTCTCCAACTTTTCAGTTTCTGAGAATTTTCAAAATCTCAAAAAATTTGGCTAACACCCTAAATTTTTGAAAAATTTCGCCATAACCTCCCCTGCAATGGGAGCATCGGGGAATTTCAAATAGCTTCCCCGGTCCTTCAGATCTCAAAAAGAAAAAGAAAAAGCCAAGCGGCTAGCCAATAGGCTCACAAAATCATCATCACCCAAACAAAACAAGAAATTATGTAGTAAACATGTACCTATTTGTCGGGCAAACAAATTTTATTCTCTGGCTCTAGCCTCCTTGCTATGACCTGTTCAAGGTAAGTATATATATGCAAGCAAATGCGACCAATTTTCAATACAATTCAATATTTGGTGCTATTAGGCAAAATGGTTCCAAAATTAGCAAACAACTAAACAAACCACACAAACATCAATCAATTAGTGAATTAGAGTTTTCAAATTCATAACTTTGATACATATACAGAAAATCATGTTTTGATGCCAATTCACAACAAGGTGTTCTAACTATATAACTTTTGGTTCTCACACCAGCCTAATGGAAATATATAGAAATCACACCTTCGTCACTCGAAAATAAATACTGGTAACGCTGCAGCATTATCAGAATCATCCCCGGGCAACTAGAATGTGATTCTATATCTACCCAATATATTAAAACTTTGAATACACGCGGATCAGACGTATACGCAAAACCTATATATACTGGATTGTCCAACTCAATATAAATAGATTATCAAATACGAATAATTGATTTAAATTTTCAAAACAAAATTTGTTTTCACGTTAAAAATATACTCTTCACACTCGTTCTAGGATACTACTGATCCCATCTCTAACGAGTCATTCTAATTGGATATTACTAATCCAATATCTGACGGATTCTTTCGTTGGGTTCTAATGTGTCTTGTTCTCTGAGCTTGGTAAACCAAAGCTCTGATACCAACTGTAACGGCAAGTAATTTCGCTCGGTCCGAACCAGTCGCTAAACCGATCCGGGCCGTTCGAAACGCCCTATCGTTTGAGAACACGACAAATCAGAAAACATACAGAAGAACATTTCATTGTATATTACAACAATGCATCAGATTACAAGAATATACAGAGTATGAATAAATATTACACAGAAATATCAGAGATTTAAATTACATTTAAATACATAGCAGCGGAAAATAATACAATACACAACTAGAAGGGATATACGGATACAAAGCTTTCCGGATATCGTTCCAGCTGTAAACCAGGATCCTGTGAATATAAATCTGCAAAACCAAAACTACTAGCTGCCCGTGTCAAAATAAGGGCACCCAGAGTTTAGGTTAAAACAATAAACTCCAGGTCAGTCATGTGACTGGTGTGAGAACTAAAACAGTTATTAATCTTTATTTTAAATCATTAGGTAAATCAAGGGACCACGCCGTATAACACGGAACGGGTTTCCTCCCAAGAATACCAGTGCATAAAACAAATAGCGCAATGCTAAATAAAGAAAAATGAAGCTGTTATAAGACCCAGGTCCTATCACACAATGCAAACGCAAGCCGGGGGATAGGGTTTTCCCTTATAACAGCCAAAGAATGCTGGATACGTTTAAAACAAATCATTTGATACTCTTATAAGTGCATAGTGTATAAAACAACTTCAAATCATAAGTATCAATCATAGGCGACATGAGCGTCCCATGCCACTATGTCGCCATATATAGGTTTACAAATAAAACCGCAAATGTCACGTATTTGGAAATTGGATTTCCGTCTATGAACCGAGGCAAAAGATAGTCCTCAACCGATTTTAGACAATCTAGCCCATGTCTAGGAACAGCCGCAACTGCCCCTTGGATCGTCAGGGCCGGTCCACACGAAGTGGATTATAATGCCTGAACAATACGTCTCTCCGCCCTTTGGGGCGTAAATGAGCCAACTAAATGACTCCATCGGTTCGAGAACGACCGATCAATCCGAGGCGCCTCGCAACAGCAACAACCACATGAGTCAAACTCGTCAGGGCGTGTAAAACCACTGACGCCACTTCTAGCTAGAAAGAAAACGCATGTCCCCCCTGAGGTCCGTCTCCCGTTTTTGGTTCATACCTGGTGTGAAACACGCGAGGTAACCGTTACACAAAGCTACGCCACAAAGGCCGTGCTTTGATCATCACCACAAGACTTTGCTTTTCAACAGAAGCCTTGATCATTTGCATCTTAGCATGCCACACAGGCAAACCATCCTATGCAACCGATATCAGTCACACAGAATGAAATCCGATGTCAGACACACAGTCCATTTACAAGTCCGTTCTGGGTCTGAACGAAACCGGAGGCACCTAGTACCCCGCATATCCATCGATCTCCAAGTACGTCTGGACGATCACTAACTGTTTCCATCTTCTTGGGTGTACAGCCCAATCAAGATCATCAGTTATCACCCAAACGACGTGAAGACTTCCGGTCTTCGACCATCGTCTTCGACTTATCGTCGTATCAGTTATTCAGAATGGGATAAACCCGGTCTTTCCGAATAACTCGCGTATATTTTAAGTAAGTGTTACACAAACACAACATACGCCTCATTCCAATTCATTAGTCACTAACCGTAAATTAATCAAGAGAATAATTCCCCAAATATTAACCCCGAAGGCCGAAACCAACATCAGATCAATATCCAGAAAACCATTCTGCTTGGCTAACCGCCAGTTAGTTTCTAAATTTCACATTCAAATCTAATTAAAGATTTAACTATCGCCTGGAGCTAAACTGGTGATACTCCATTCTCGATCTTTTCAATCTAATTAAAGATTCATTAAAACTCCACTTAGTTTTAATCTGTGACTGGGTTAAAGAATCAGTGTCATTTAAAATACGGCTCACGATAAACCCAAAGTCACATCCCATTAATTATCGGGTTAAAGAACAAGTGTTATTTAAAACACTGTTCACGATAAACCCAAAAATCAATATCAATTCAATTCCAATTAAATATTATTTAATTGGTACACTTCATTAAATCTAAATAAAAAGATTTAATCTTTTCTCAACTGGGTTCAAGAACAGTGTTAGTGAAGACACCATTCACGACAAACCCAAATCCCATTTGATATTCAATATAAGGCTCTGAATAGAAAATATATCGGCTTATATTCAATATCAAATTCTACGATTAACAAATGTCGTATTGGAAATAACGATATAAATATATATCTTTCAAATTTCCGTAACAACATCCGTATAATCCCGAAATCCAACATCGTAATATTCCGAAGACAATTTCGATTCAAATCCACTCCAATGCAATCATTGGAAATTTTGGTTATTTTCAAAACCCTTTTCAAATTCAATTTATTTATTTAAAAATAAATAGAATTATAATTCTAGTTCAAAACTAGTTCATTTCGATAAAAATCTATTTTTATCTTTTCAAATACGGAGTTTTTCATCCCAAATCTTCACAAATCATTTCTTATGATTTTACACAAATTATTACTATTTTTAATAATTTTATCAAGGCCCGTACAGTCGATTTCCATCAACGGCCATCGAACTGCACTTACAGCGACCTTTTTCGAATTTGATTTGGACATAATTCCAAATCCAACCGTTAGATTTCAAATTTCTAACCTTCATTAGAAAGCTCTTTTCGATACGAACCCAACGGTTCCGGTTTTAGGAGAATCCGACGGTCGGATCTCCCGTAATGTCCGTTTGAAATAAATGGTCGAAATTCGCGAACTGCCGCGGCGCGGCGCGTTCTATTCAGGCCATTATATTATATATATAATATATATAATATATATTTCGTCGATTTCTATTTAAAACGAATTATATAAATAGTTTTGAATTCGTTTCAAAATCTATTTCAACTTCCATTTCAATTCAAAGCAAAATTGAATTCTTCTTTATAGATTCGTTTCAAAATTCATTTCTATTCAATTCAAATTTCAATTCAATTTGAATTCGCTTTCAATTCACTTTCAATTCAATTCGAATTCGTTTTCAATTCAATTCATTTCGAAATCGTTTTCAATTCAATTCATTTCGAAATCGTTTTCAATTCAATTCATTTCGAAATCGTTTTCAATTCAATTCATTTCGAAATCGTTTTCAATTCAATTCATTTCGAAATCGTTTTCAATTCAATTCATTTCGAAATCGTTTTCAATTCAATTCATTTCGAAATCGTTTTCAATTCATTTCGAAATCGTTTTCAATTCAATTCATTTCGAAATCGTTTTCAATTCATTTCGAAATCGTTTTCAATTCATTTCGAAATCGTTTTCGTTTTCAATTCATTTCGAAATCGTTTTCAATTCAATTCATTTCGAAATCGTTTTCAATTCATTTCGAAATCGTTTTCAATTCAATTCATTTCGAAATCGTTTTCAATTCATTTCGAAATCGTTTTCAATTCAATTCATTTCGAAATCGTTTTCAATTCAATTCATTTCGAAATCGTTTTCAATTCAATTCATTTCGAAATATTCGATTTCAAAATTACTTTTTAATATTCATTTTAAAATGAATAAAATCGATATAAATATCGTTCACGTCAAAATGGCGTCAATCTAATCAACACGGCTTCATATATTGATATTTTCAAATATTCCATTTCGAATATTTCTATTTCAAATATTTCTATTTTTAAAACTGGAATGAGGCCCAATCAATTACCATATAAAGTTAATTATATGGATTTTCATACAACACATGTATATCATAGCATTGAAAAATAATCAACCATCAACCAAAGTGCACTACACTGTATAAGCATCAAATATAGATATTCAACGCTTATAACAGCCTGTCAATCAATCGATCGACATATTTAATCAATCAGGATGAGTGAACTTCAACTTTCATCCTAACACCCGTGTGGGGTTTCAAACAATCAAACACATATTTTATTTGTGCAGTTGGGCGATGTGTAAAATTTATCTTCCTAATCAATGTCATTCAAATAAGTGTACATAAACAAACCGTCTGGTTTGTAAATGAATATTTATTTATTCACATTCACGTTAAAAATTATATTTTTAACGCTAAAACATTTTATTCCAACCTATGAATTTCTATTCAATTCATTTCCACAATAAAATGATATTTTTATTTTTCTAACATATTTTAGAAAATTTCGGCGGCATAACGGCACGATACTAGAAACGGGACGAGGCCTAGCCTTATCCCCGGTCTAGTGAAGGCCCACGCCATTCACACATCAATCAAATCAATTCGTTATGCAAACCACAAAATTTGGAGTAAGAATCTAACCTAGCCTTACTCCTTCGCCTTATAACGGCGCACGTCTAATCCTAACCAATTTATCGATTCGATTTTTCACACCACAAACCACATTCAAACCAATATCACAATCAATAACCAAACAGCCAAACAAACAAGTCCATGGTCTGTGGACGATTGTGTCGGGTGCTACTAAGCACCGTCTGCATCCTAGTATATATATATAACTAGAAAAAGAATTTGAGAGGTGAGAAATTCTCACTTATAGCTATCCTAGCTCCACGGCTCTTCATTGATAGAAATCTTCATTGCTATCGCATCTTCGTCACCTTCGTTGCCCGTATCCTCTACATATGTAAAAATCGAATTTTGACTTCGCTATTCAATATATAAAAATCGAATTTTTAGTTCGCTATTCAATATATAAAAATCGAATTTTTAGTTCGCTATTCAATATATAAAAATCGAATTTTTAGTTCGCTATTCAATATATAAAAATCGAATTTTTAGTTCGCTATTTAATATATAAAAATCGAATTTTTAGTTCGCTATTCAATATATAAAAATCGAATTTTTAGTTCAAAGTTCAATATATAAAAATCGAATTTTTAGTTCAAAGTTCAATATATAAAAATCGAATTTTTATTTCGAAGTTCAATATATAAAAATCGAATTTTTATTTCGAAGTTCAATATATAAAAATCGAATTTTTATTTCAAAAGATCAAATCTTTTCTCTTACTTTTTAAAGTTTAACTCTTTTACCTTTCAAGTTTAAACCTTTTCTTTTTAAATTTAAACCATTTTCTTTTTAAATAAAATCAGTTTAAAATACTTTTAAAAAAAACAGTTTTGAATTTCCTTTAAACCAATCAGTTTTAAACCAAACAAAAATCAGTTTTTTTTTTTTTATCAAAAATCAGTTTTCTTTAAATATAACCAAAAATCAGTTTTTTTTCTCTTTTATAAAAATGCAGTTTTTAAATCCTTTTTCAAAATGCAGTTTTTATTATTCTTTTAAATCAGTTCTGTTTTTATATCATAAAAAGAAAATCCAGTTTTTAGTTTCTTCTTTTAAAACAGTTTTTATTTTTCTTTTTAAATTCAGTTTTACTATATATAAAATCTCAGTCTTACATTCTTAAACCTAAAATCAGTTTTATATTTTTCTAAACCTAAATCAGTTTTATATATTTTTTTTTTTTAACCTAAATCAGTTTTTTTCTATCGTTTAAAAATCGATTTTCTGTTTTAAATAAAAATAAAAATAAAGTAAATAAATTAAAAACTTACAGCACTTTGAAGAAAAAAGGGGGGTGAAACTGTCGTCGGCGGCACTTCAGGAGGGGGGGGTTCGGCAGCTTCATCGAGGGAGGGGGGGGGGTTCGGCGGCTTCGTCGAGGGAGGGGGGGTTCGGCGGCTTCGTCGAGGGAGGGGGGGGAGTTCGGCGGGTCCGACGAGGGAGGGGGGGGGGAGGTGCGGCTGTCGATATCTAGGGTTTTTTTTTTTTTTTTTTCTTTCTATCGTGAGAAATGAAATTAATCGGGGGGGGTCTGATATGAATAAGGAGAAAGAGATTTTTTTTTTTATTATTATTATTATTTTATTAGTTGACTTTCTACATACGTCATCTAAACGAGGCCCACTACCTGTCGTCCATAGCGTTTAACCCCCATTCCGAACACAATGGGATATGTATCGCAAGCTGATTCGATCACTTTGATCAGTTTCTGTTGAATTTACATTTAAATCATTATATTGAATTTTAAACGTACATTTCAAATTCCCGGGGCCACATATTAACTAGAAAAATTCCCGAAAAATATTTTCTAGCTTCGTATTGACGATACGGTCCTAACAAAACTAGTTTCATCGAATTCTGAGACTGTTTGAAAAATGGTCAATTTCCAGTCGATTAAAATCAACTTAAACTGGTCAAACGCGTTTTCATTTGCCACGCTCACATATTGATTCGAAAAATTATGAAATTTGAAATCTAGCAATAACTTAACACCACGGACCCAACAAAACTGGTTTCGTCGGAATCCGAGGTCGTTTGCAAAATTGCTATTTTTAAGGGCCTTATATATATAAAAATATATATAAATTCCACAGCGACTATTTCTAATTTTAAACTGGACATATCTTATCATTTCTAAGATGAAATCTCAGTTTGTTAATTTCGTTACAAAGATATAGTTATACAGATTCAAATATTTCTTGTTTCGTTCAATTCTGACTTATAACGAATTCTGTATATTCATTTGAAATTAGAAATCGAATTTTCGAACTACCGCGCCATTTTCAATTCCTTTTATAATTATATATAAATATTTATATTCTAGCGACGACGCGTATAATATATATACGTTGAATTCTATTCAAAATAAATTTCTCGTCGATATTATTTAAAATAATTCATTTTAAATAATCAAAATTCGCTAAAATTGCCAAAATAAAAAATTTTAAACTGGCCCAGATTTTACGGGTTGTTACAGCTTTATATAAGAAACGTCATAAAAAGCATCCAATTGGAAAATACCTGGTACAACTAATGACTGAAACTGATTGCAGTAGATGTGTATAGATGAAATTAAACCTTATATAAAGAAAATTCAACTAATGTTGATTAGCATAGGAAAAGCATAAACATAGAAAAACTATAAATTATAAACAAAATTATAGGTAAAACTAGACCTAAAACAAAGGTTGAAAAAATGTAACAACCCGAAAATTTGGGCCAGTTTAAATTTTTTTTATTTTGACAATTTTAGCGAATTTTGATTATTTAAAATGAATTATTTTAAATAATATCGACGAGAAATTTATTTTGAATAAAATTCAATCGTATATAGTTATATAGATCGACGATAGAATATAAATATTTATTTATATTTATAAAAGGAATTGAAAATGGCGCGGTAGTTCGATAATTCGATTTCAAACTTCAATTGAATGTACCGGGTGCAAAACAATCAGGATTTTAGTGAAACCAAAAATAATAGGATCTTATTGAGAATATCTTTCCAACGAATCCGACCAATCAAGATTTCATAGCGGGAATAAAACGATATGTTCAGTTGAAAATTTTGAATAGTCGTTATGAAATTCAGGCCCTTAAAAATAGCCATTTTGCAAACGACCTCGGATTTCGACGAAACCACTTTTGTTGGATCCGCGATGTCAAGTTATTGTTAGATTTCAAATTTCGTAATTTTTCGAATCAATATGTGAGTGTGGCAAAGGAAAACGTGTTTTGACCATTTCAGTTGAATTTAATCGACTAGAAAATGGCCATTTTTCCAACGGTCTCAGAATTCGATGAAACTAGTTTTGTTAGGACCGTATCGTCAGTACGACGCTAGAAAATATTTTTCTGGAATTTTTAGAGTTCGTATGTGCCCCCAGTAAATTGAAATGTACGTTCAAATTCAATATATAGAGTTATATGCTGAATTTAATGAAAACTGATTGTAACAGCCGAATTAGCTTACGATACATATCCCATTGTGTTCGGAATGGGGGTAATACGCTATGGACGACAGGCGGTGGGCCTCGTTTAGGGGTCGTATGTAAAAGTCAACTTTTTAAAATTAAAACCTCTCTCCTCCACCTTACTTTCTCTCTGCCCCCCCCCCCCCCGTTGGAATTCATTTCAACAGAAAAAAAAATTCTCGATCTCAAATCGATGGCGGCGGATGCCATCGCCACCAACGTCGGAGCACCTCCGATCAATCCTCCCTCTCCCTTACCTTCTTCCCCATCTCCGATTGAAGAACCGCCATCACGAGGACCAGCCCCCCCCCCCCCTTTGCGAGGCCCGAAGTCAACGCCGCCGGCCACTAGGGCCTTCCCCCTAGCCTGCGAACGCCAGCACCCCATCACCGCCTGAACCACCCTCTTCGACCTCTTGCGATGGAACCAAGGTTCAGATTCGACTTGGGGGGTCTGAGACTACAGCGGCGACGGCTTCTTCTTTGGAGCATGGGTTCAAGAACAAAACAGTGGCCAGAAAGGTTTTGTTTCTATTTTGGTGTTTAAGCGAATTATTTAGTATAAAGAGAAGTGTTTTATTTAATATGATTTTTGCATAGGAGGAAGATTTGATTTTTCTACAACAAAAAGACATGATTTTTAATTGAGAAAAGATTTGATTTTTAACACCATAAAGATGGTTTCTTTAAGTATAAAAAATTCGATTTTTATATATTGAATAGCATAGAAAAAAATTCAATTTTTATATATTGAATAGCATAGTGAAAATTCGATTTTTATATATTGAATAACGAAGTAAAAATTCGATTTTTATATATTGAATAGCATAGAAAAAATTCGATTTTTATATATTGAATAGCGAAGTAAAAATATGATTTTTATACATTGAATAACGAAGTAAAAAATTCGATTTTTATATATTGAATAGCGAAGTAAAAATTCGATTTTTACATATGTAGAGAATACGGGCAAAGAAAGTGACAAGAGGCAAGAACGACGAAGATTTCTACCTAAGAAGAGTCGTGGCGTTGGATTAGCTATTCGGTGAGAACTTCTCACTCTTCAATTTCTTTTTCTAGTTATATATATATACTAGGATGCAGACGGTGCTTAGCAGCACCCGACACCCGTCATCCACAGACCATGGATGGCTTGTTTGTTTAATTGTTTGGTTGTGTAGTTGGTTAGATTATTTGGTTTTAATTGAATTGTTTGGTGAAAGGAGATTGATTTGATTGATTTGTGAATGGCGTGGGCCTTCACTAGACCGGGGATAAGGCTAGGCCTTGTCCCGTTTCTAGTATCGTGCCGTTATGCCGCCGAAATTTTCTAAAAATAAGTTAGAAAAATAAAGATAACATTTTATTTAATAAATGAACCGAATAGAATATTCATAGGTTGAATAAAATAGTTTGATCGTTAAAAATATAATTTTTAACGTGAATGTGAATAAACAAATATTCATTTACAAACCGGACGGTTTGTTTATGTACACCTATTTGAAGGACATTGATTGGGACGATAAATTTTACACATCGCCCAACTGCACAAATAAAATTTGTGTTTGATTGTTTGAAACCCCACACGAGTATTGGGATGATATTTGAAGTACACTAATCCCGATTGTTTAGTTGTATGTCGATCGATTGATTGACAGACTGTTATAAGCGTTGAATATTTATATTTGATGCTTATACAGTGTAGAATGCACTTTGGATGATGGTTGATTATTCATCGTTGTTGATATATACATGTGTTGTAGAAAATCCATATAATTAACATTATATGGTAATTGATTGGGCCTCATTCCAGTTTTAAAATAGAAATATTTGAAAAAGAAATATTTGAAATAGAATATTTGAAAAAAGGAATATATGAAGCCGTATTGATTAGATTGACGCCATTTTGACGTGAACGATATTTATATCGATTTTATTCATTTTATAATGAATATCGAAAGTGATTTCAAAATCTGATATTTTGAAAAGAATTGAATATAAATAAATTCGAATTGAAATTGAATATAAATAAATTCGAATTGAAATTGAATATAAACGAATTCGAATTGAAATTGAATAGAAATAAATTCGAATTGAAATTGAATATAAATAAATTCGAATTGAAATTGAATATAAACGAATTCGAATTGAAATTGAATAGAAATGAATTCGAATTGAAATTGAATATAAATGAATTCGAATTGAAATGGAATAGAAATGAATTCGAATTGAAATTGAATTGAAAACGAACTGAAATTGAATTAGAAATCAATTTGAATTGAAATCAATTTGAAATGAATTTAAAATGAATTTAAATTGGAATATTCAATTTTGATTTGAAATTGAATATGAAGTTGAAACAGTTTTGAAAATGAATTTAAAACGATTTATAAAGCACGTTTTGAATTGAAATCGACAAATATATATTATATAATATATATATATATAATATAATGGCCTGAATAGAACGCGCCGCGCCGCGGCAGTTCGCGAATTTCGACCATTGACTTCGAACGGATATTACGGGAGATCCGACCGTCGGATTCTCCTAAAACCGGAACCGTTGGGTTCGTATCGAAAAGAGCTTTCTAGCGAATATTAGAAATTAGAAATCTAAAGGTTGGATTTGGAATTATGTCCAAATCAAATTTGGAAAAGGTCGCTATAAGTGCAGTTCGATGGCCGTTGATGGAAATCGACTGTACGGGCCTTGATAAAATTATTAAAAATAGTAATAATTTGTGTAAAATCATAAGAAATGATTTAGAAAGAATTGGGATGAAAAATCCCATATTTGAAAAGATAAAAATAGATTTTTATCGAAATGAACTAGTTTTGAACTAGAATAATAATTCTATTTATTTTTAAATAAATAAATTGGATTTGAAATGGTTTTGAAAATAACCAGAATTTCCAATGGTTGCATTGGAATGGATTTGAATCGAAATTGTCTTCGGAATATTTCGATGTTGGATTTCGTGATTATACAGATGTTGTTATGGAAATTTGAAAGATATAGATATGTATATTGTTATTTCCAATACGATATCTGTTGGTCGTAGAATTTGATATTGAATATAAGCCGATATATTTTCTATTCAGAGCCTTGTATTTAATGTCAAATGTGATTTGGGTTTGTCGTGAATGGTGTCTTTATTAACATTGTTCTTGAACCCAATTGAGAAAAGATTAAATCTTTTTATTTTGATTTAATGAAGTGTACCAATTAAATAATATTTAATTGAAATCGAATTAGTATTGATTTTTGGGTTTATCGTGAACAGTGTTTTAAATAACACTTGTTATTTAACCCAATAATTAATGGAAGGTGATTTTGGGTTTACCGTGAACTGTGTTTTAAATGACACTGATTCTTTAACCCAGTCAAAGATTAAAACTAAGTGGAGTTTTAATGAATCGTTAATTAGATTGAAATAATCGAAATGGAGTATCACAAGTTTTGCTCCAGGCGTTAGTTAAATCTTTAATTAGATTTGAACGTGAAATGGTAATTGAATTTACCGATAACACCGTGGTGTTAGATATGAAGTATAACCAGTTTTACTTCATGGGATGAATAGGTTGGGATTGGGAAATTAAAACAAATGATTACTTCGGTATGGTTCGTTAATCCGACTAGTTGAATCGAAATTCAAAAGATGATTAAAGAATAAATTCAAGGAATTTATCTTAGATAAAATTAATGGGAACCTTTCCCTATGAATGTGAAATTTAGAAACTAACTGTCGGTTAGCCAAGCAGAATGGTTTTCTGGATATTGATCTGATGTTGGTTTCGGCCTTCGGGGTTAATATTTGGGAAATTATTCTCTTGATTAATTTATGGTTAGTGACTGATGAATTGGAATGAGCGTATGTTGTGTTTGTGTAACACTTATTTAAAATATACGCGAGTTATTCGGAAAGACCGGGTTTATCCCATTCTGAATAACTGACACGACGATAAGTCGAAGATGAAGACGGTGGTTGAAGACCGGAAGTCTTCACATCGTTTGGGTGATTACTGATGATCTTGATTGGGCTGTACACCCAAGATGAGGGAATCAATCGGTGGTCGTCCAAATGTGCTTGGAGATCGATGGATATGCGGGGTACTAGGTGCCTCCAGTTTCGTTCAGACCCAGAACGAACTTGTAAATGGACTGTGTGTCTGACATTGGATTTCATTCTGTGTGACGGATATCGGTTGCATAGAGTGGTTTGCCTGTGTGGCATGCTAAGATGCAAATGATCAAGGCTTCTGTTGAAAAGCAAAGTCTTGTGGTGATGATCAAAGCACAGCCTGTGTGGCACAGCTTTGTGTAACGTGAATTCGCGAGCCTCGCACCCCGGTTGTGAACTAAAAACGGGAGAGGACCTCAGGGAGGGCATGCGTTTCTTTCTAGCTAGGGTGGTGTCAGTGACCTACCAGCCCTGACATTTATATACTTTTCACCTGTGTGGTTGTTGCTGTTGCGAGGCGCCTCGGTTAGATCGGACGATCCGGGTCCGATGGAGCCATGCGTTGGCTCATTTATGCCCCAAAGGGAGGGGAAACGTATTGTTCAGGCACTATAATCCACATCGGTGGACCGGCCCTGTCGCTCCAAGAGGAAGTTGCGGCTGTTCCAGAGGCTCGGGCTAGAGAGTCTCAAATCGGTAGAGGACGATCCCTGGCCTCGGTTCATAGATGGAAATCCAACTTCCAAATACGTGATTTTGCGGTTTTAATTGTAGAGCTAGTATGGCGACATGATATATGGTACCCATGCCGCCTATGATTGATACTTATGATTTGAAGTTGTTTTATACACTATGCACTTATAATAGTATCAAATAATCTATTTTAAACGTATCAAGCATTCTTTGGCTGTTATAAGGGAAAACCCTATCCCCCGGCTTGCGTTGCATTGTGTGATAGGACCTGGGTCTTATAACAGCTTCATTTTTCTTTATTTAGCATTGTGCTGTTTGTTTATGCACTGGTATTCTTGGGAGGAAACCCGTTCCGTGTTATACGGCGTGGTCCCTTGATTTACCTAACTTTAAAATAAAGATTAATAACTGTTTTAGTTCTCACACCAGTCACATGACTGACCTGGAGTTTATTGTTTTGACCTAAACTCTGGGTGCCCTTATTTTGACACGGGCAGCTAGTAGTTTTGGTTTTGCAGATTTATATTCACAGGATCCTGGTTTACAGCTGGAAGAATATCCGGAAAGCTTTGCATCCGTATATCTCCTTCAGTTGTGTTTTGTATTATTTCCGCTGCGATGTATTTAAATGTAATTTAAATCTCTGATATTTCTGTGTAATGTATATTCATTTATACTCTGTATATTCTTGCAATCTGATGCATTGTTGTGATATACAATGCAATATTCTTCCGTCTGCGTTCTGATGTGGCTTGTTCTCGAACTATCCGCGCTTTCCTTCACGGGGAAGTTACGGGTCTTCACAAAAAATCAACGGAGACGTATATCGAAATTTGGAAGAGCAGTAATAGCATGACAACACAAATAACAAAGAATCATCTTTCAAAGGATATACACATATTAGTAACGTCAATCGTGAAAATTATAAAGTACTAGGTAGTGAAAATTATTGATCTTGTAACTCAAACCCGTATTGAAGTTGGAAAAGAATGAATTTTATCGGACATACCCAAAGGAATAAAACCCATTGGCTACAAATGGATTTTTTAAGAAAAAGCTAAATAAGGATGAGGAAGTGGAGACTTGCAAAGTAGACTAGTTGCGAAAGGAATTCATCAAATTCAAGATGTTGATAAAGATGAGACCTTTTCACCTGTAGTCAAATCAATTTGGATTATGCTAGCTATTCTTGCATTTTATGACTACGAAATATGGAAAATTGATGTAAAGATGACTTTCCTAAATGGTGATTTAGAAGAAACCGTTATATGTCCCTGTCGGACGGTTTTGTGTTCTGTGGGAGTGAAAGAAAATCTTGCAAGTTGCTAAAGTCCATTTATGGTCTCAAACAAACTTCTAGGAGTTGGAACAACTGTTTTGATAAAGTAATCAAATAGTTTGGTTTTTATCAGAACACAGAGGGAGCATGCATATACAAGAAGGTACGGGGCAATGCTATTGTAGTCTTAGTATTCTATGTTGATGATCTATTATTGATTGGTAATGACACTTCATTATTGCAATCAGTGAAAGCTTGGCTTTCCAAAAACTTCTCCATAAAGGATATGGGAGAAGCAGTCTATATACCTGGTATAAAGATCCATAGAGATAGATCTTAGAGGTTGTTAAGATTGTCCCAATCCCTTTACATAGACACCATAATAAAAATATTTAGTATGGATAATTCCAAGTGTGGAAGTGTTCAAATGCAATTTGGAATTGTCCTCTATAAATGGACGTTCCTCATATTGATGAGGAGAAAGAGCATATGAAAAGGATTCTCTATGCTTCAGCCATAGGATCCATAATGTATGCTATGTTATGTACAAGACCGGATATAGCATATGCATTGGGATGCGTGAGTCGATACCAGTCTAATCCCACAGAAAAATGTTGGATGGCCGTAAAGAATATACTTAAGTATTTGAGGAATACAAAGGACTTATTCCTTATATTTGGGAAAGGAGACCTCCTTATAAAGAGGTATATAGATTCGAGATTTCAATGTGATGTGGACGATATTAAATCAATATCAAGCTATGTCTTTATACTAAACAGTGGGGTTGTTATCTTGAAATGCTCCGAGCAAGAAACAATTGTTGACTCCACGATGGAGGCCGAGTACATCGCCCTTAATGAGCTTGGAGTGATTACCGATATCGAGAATCCTATGGCATTGTTCTGTGACAACAATGCGGTGATACTGATTATAAAGGAACCAATACCACACAAGACTGAATATCGATAATTTGCCTCAATTGCAAGTGAGAGATTTATAGAGTTAGGGATATACCTTAGGGGAAATTTTACAATTTATTGTGAATTAATTAACTCTGAAATCAATTCTCGTTCGAAATAAAGGTGTTTCTTCTTTCTATTACGTATTTATTATAATGTGTTATAATTAATTAATATTTAATTAAAATATATTTAATAGAAAATCCATGAATGGTGTGTTTGTGATAGTAATTACAAATAGTTGTAATCATGAGTATTATATCACATTTTTACAAAACACATCATTTTAAATGTTCTAGTCAAGGTGCATCAAGACTGAATATCGATGTATCCGTTGAGACTAGAGTATTGTAATAACCCGCAAATACTGTGACGGCATGAAATTTCGCTCGGTCCGAACCAGTCGCTAAACCGACCCAGACCGTTCGAAACGCCCTATCGTTTGAGAACACGACAAAATAGAACGCATACAAAAGAACATTTCATTGCATATTACAACAATGCATCAGATTACAAGAATATACAGAGTAAAAATGAATATTACACAGAAATATCAGAGATTTAAATTACATTTAAATACATAGCAGCGGAAAAATAATACAATACACAACTAGAATGAGATATACGGATACAAAGCTTTCCGGATATCGTTCCAGCTGTAAACCAGGATCCTGTGAATATAAATCTGCAAAACCAAAACTACTAGCTGCCTGTGTCAAAATAAGGGCACCTAGAGTTTAGGTTAAAACAATAAACCCCAGGTCAGTCATGTGACTGGTGTGAGAACTAAAACAGTTAATCTCTATTTTAAAAGTTAGGTAAATCAAGGGACCACGCCGTATAACACGGAACGGGTTTCCTCCCAAGAATACCAGTGCATAAAACAAACAGCGCAATGCTAAATAAAGAAAAATGAAGCTGTTATAAGACCCAGGTCCCATCACACAATGCAACGCAGCCGAGGATAGGGTTTTCCCTTATAACAGCCAAAGAATGCTTGATACGTTTAAAACAAATCATTTGATACTATTATAAGTGCATAGTATATAAAACAACTTCAAATCATAAGTATCAATCATAGGCGGCATGGGTACCATATATCATGTCGCCACATATAGGTTTACAAATAAAACCGCAACTGTCACGTATTTGGAAATTGGATTTCCGTCTATGAACCGAGGCAAAAGATAGTCCTCAACCGATTCGAGACTGTCTAGCCCGAGTCTCAGGATCAGAGCTCGAGTGACCCTTGGATCGTCAGGGCCGGTCCACCGATGTGGATTAAAATGCCTGAACACTACGTTTCCCCGCCCTTTGGGGCGTAAGTGAGCCAACTAAATGACTCCATCGGTTCGAGAACGACCGATCAATCCGAGGCGCCTCGCAACAGCAACAACCACATAAGTCAAACTCGTCAGGGCGTGTAAAACCACTGACGCCACTTTTTAGCTAGAAGGAAACGCATGCCCTCCCTGAGGTCCGTCTCCCGTTTTTGGTTCATACCGGGTGTGAAACACGCGAAGTAACCGTTACACAAAGCTACGCCACAAAGGCCTTGCTTTGATCATCACCACAAGACTTTGCTTTTCAACAGAAGCCTCGATCAATTGCCACTTAGGCATGCCACACAGGCAATTCACTCCATGCGTTTGATATCCATCAATATATAACCCCTGAGCTCGTACGTCTCAGAGAAGGGCGTTAAGCAAGAGAATAAATTCTCCGCCGCCAAACAAATATATATTTAATAGAGATCAATCACACGGACTAAAATCCAATGTTAGACACACAGTCCATTTACAAGTCCGTTCTGGGGCTGAACGAAACCGGAGGCACCTAGTACCCCGCATATCCATCGATCTCCAAGTACGTCTGGACGATCACCAACTGTTTCCATCTTCTTGGGTGTACAGCCCAATCAAGATCATCAGTAATTACCCAAACGACGTGAAGACCTCCGGTCTTCGACCATCGTCTTCATCTTCGACTTATCGTCGTATCAGTTATTCAGAATGGGATAAACCCGGTCTTCCCGAATAACTCGCGTATATTTTAAATAAGTGTTACACAAACACAACATACGCCTCATTCCAATTCATCAGTCAATAACCGTAAATTAATCAAGAGAATAATTCCCCAAATATTAACCCCGAAGGCCGAAACCAACATCAGATCAATATCCAGAAAACCATTCTGCTTGGCTAACCGATAGTTAGTTTCTAAATTTCACATTCATAGGGAAAGGTTCCCATTAATTTTATCCAAGATAAATTTCTTGAATTTTATTCTTTAATCTATTTTTGAATATCAATTCAAACTAGTCGGGATTAGCGAACCTTACCGAAGTAATCATTTGTTTTAATTTCCCAATCCCAACCTATTTATCCCATGAAGTAAAACTGGTAATACTTCATATCTAACACCACAGTGTTATCGGTAAATTCAATTACCATTTCACTTTCAAATCTAATTAAAGATTTAACTATCGCCTGGAGCAAAACTGGTGATACTCCATTCTCGATTATTTCAATCTAATTAAAGATTCATTAAAACTCCACTTAGTTTTAATCGTTAACTGGGTTAAAGAATCAGTGTCATTTGAAACACGGTTCTCGATGGACCCAAAATCACATTCATTAATTATCGGGTTAAAGAACGAGTGTTATTTAAAACACCGTCCACGATAAACCCAAAAATCAATATCGATTCAATTCCAATTAAATATTATTCAATTGGTACTCTTCATTAAATCTAAATAAAAAGATTTAATCTTTTCTCAACTGGGTTCAAGAACAGTGTTAGTGAAGACACCATTCACGACAAACCCAAATCACATTTGATATTCAATACAAGGCTCTGAATAGAAAATATATCGGCTTATATTCAATATCAAATTCTACGATTAACAAATGTCGTATTGGAAATAACGATATAAATATATATCTTTCAAACTTCCATAACAACATCCGTATAATCACGAATTCCAACATTGAAATATTCCAATGACAATTTCGATTCAAATCCACTCCAATGCAATCATTGGAAATTCTGGTTATTTTTAAAACCCTTTTCAAATTCAATTTATTTATTTAAAAATAAATAGAATTATAATTCTAGTTCAAAACTAGTTCATTTCGATAAAAATCTATTTTTATCTTTTCAAATATGGAGTTTTTCATCCCAATTCTTTCTAAATCATTTCTTATGATTTTACACAAATTATTACTATTTTTAATAATTTTATCAAGGCCCGTACAGTCGATTTCCATCAATGGCCATCGAACTGCACTTACAGCGACCTTTTTCGAATTTGATTTGGACGTATATCCAAATCCAACCGTTAGATTTCAAATTTCTAACATTCGCTAGAAAGCTCTTTTCGATACGAACCCAACGGTTCCGGTTTTAGGAGAATCCGACGGTCGGATCTCCCGTAATGTCCGTTTGAAATAAACGGTCGAAATTCACGAACTGCCGCGGCGCGGCGCGTTCTATTCAGGCCATTATATTATATATATAATATATATTTCGTCGATTTCTATTTAAAACGAATTATATAAATAGTTTTAAAATTCGTTTCAAAAGCAATTTCAACTTCCATTTCAATTCAAATCAAAATTGAATTCTTCTTTATAAATTCGTTTTAAAATTCATTTCTATTCAATTCAAATTTCAATTCAATTTGAATTCATTTCAATTCGCTTTCAATTCAATTTGAATTCGTTTTCAATTCATTTCGAAATCGTTTTCAATTCAATTCATTTCGAAATCGTTTTCAATTCATTTCGAAATCGTTTTCAATTCAATTCATTTCGAAATCGTTTTCAATTCAATTCATTTCGAAATCGTTTAAAATCGATATAAATATCGTTCATGTCAAAATGGCGTCAATCTAATCAACACGGCTTCATAAATTTCTATTTTCAAATATTCTATTTCAAATATTTCTTTTTCAAAATAGTTGTTATTATCAAAATATTTCGTTCAACACATGACCAATCTCAATGGATGAGTACTGTCAACACATGAACCTTTATTTTATATTATAAAGATGTAAATTTTATTACTAAAATATTTCGTTCAACACATGACCAATCTCAATGGATGAAACTGTCAACACATGAACCTTTATTTTATATTATAAAGATGTAAATTTTATTACTAAAATATTTCGTTCAACACATGACCAATCTCAATGGATGAAACTGTCAACACATGAACCTTTATTTTATATTATTCTTTATTTTTCAAATTGGAATGAGGCCCAATCAATCACCATATAATGTTAATTATATGGATTTTCATACATTACACACATATAATAGCATTGAAAATAATCAACCATCAACCAAAGTGCACTACACTGTATAAGCATCAAATATAGATATCTAACGCTTATAACAGCCTGTCAATCAATCGATCGACATATTTAATCAATCAGGATGAGTGAACTTCATATTTCATCCCGACACCCGTGTGGGGTTTCAAACAATCAAACACAGATTTTATTTGTGCAGTTGGGCGATGTGTAAAATTTATCGTCCCAATCAATGTCTTTCAAATAGGTGTACATAAACAAACCGTCCGGTTTTAAATGAATATTTATTTATTCACATTCACGTTAAAAATTATATTTTTAACGACTAAAACATTTATTTCGACATATGAATTTCTATTCAATTCATTTATTCTATAAAATGATATTTTTATTTTTCTAACATATTTTAGAAAATTTCGGCGGCATGACGGCACGATACTAGAAACGGGACAAGGCCTAGCCTTATCCCCGGTCTAGTGAAGGCCCACGCCATTCACACATCAATCAAATCAATTCATTTCACCACACAATTCAATTTCAATCAAATAATCTAACTAATTTTTGCAATCAAACAAACAAGTCCATGGTCTGTGGACGATTGTGTCGGGTGCTACTAAGCACCGTCTGCATCCTAGTATATATATATAACTAGAAAAAGAAATTGAAAGGTGAGAAATTCTCACAGAAAGCTATCCAAACATCTTGACTCTTCTTTGATATAAATCTTCTTCGTTCTCGCCTTTTTGTTACCTTCGTTGTCCGCATTCACTACCTATGTAAAAATCGAATTTTTACTTCGCTATTCCATATATAAAAATCATATTTTTATTTCGAAGTTCAATATATAAAAATCATATTTTTATTTCGAAGTTCAATATATAAAAATCATATTTTTATTTCGAAGTTCAATATATAAAAATCATATTTTTATTTCGAAGTTCAATATATAAAAATCATATTTTTATTTTGTAGTTCAATATATAAAAATCATATTTTTATTTTGTAGTTCAATATATAAAATCATATTTTTATTTTGTTATCATATAGATAAAATTCCATTTCAAAAATATAGATTTCGCCTTTATAAAAATAAAGATTTCGCCTTTATAAACACATAGACTTCGCCCTTTCAAATTTAAAGATTTCATCTTTATAAAAATCTCATTTTTATTTTTCTACACATATAAAGATGATATTTTTAATATTCCTATCATGTAAAGATTATATTTTTAATTCTCTACCTAAACAAAAATCATATTTCTATCACTTCTATATAGCAAAGATTATATTTTCAATACTTTAAAAATATAAAAATCATATTTTTAATACTTTAAAAATATAAAAATCATATTTCTATCACTTCTATATAGCAAAGATTATATTTTCAATACTTTAAAAATATAAAAATCATATTTTTAATACTTTAAAAATATAAAAATCATATTTTTAACACTTCTACTTTATAAAACATTTATTTTTATAATCCACATATGATAAAAATCATATTTTTCTAACGCTTTATACATAATAAAACTGATTTTATAATAACGTATTTACTTTAAAAAAACTGATTCTATAACTTATGATTTTTATTTAAATAAAAATCAGATTTAAAACCATGTCTTTTATTTATATAACATCAGAAAGAAAAAGGAAAACTCACTTTCTTCACCGTCGAACACCCTCTAGCCAAAACCATAGCTGCTCACAACCTAAATCATCTGCGCGCCATCACCTGACTTCGAGAACCGCATCTCCTCGTCGCTACAGGGTCGGATTTAGCTGAGGGTGGAGGTGGCGGACTGGAGTATGGGTGTCGGAGGTGGGTTAATGGCGGTACCCGTCTGATCCTTGAGGGTTTTGGGGCTTTCGGATTATTAGAGGGAAGGAGGAGGTCGCGTTCGCGCCATCGACGCCTGGAAGGAGGCGGAGGGAGGAGGCGATCGCCTGAGCGGCGGGTTCAGATCCAAGGAGTCGGGTTTTTTTTTTCCTTTACTTCTGTCAAATGAAATCGGGGGGGGGGGGGGGCCTGGGTATAGGAGAGGAAAGGTTTAATTTTTAATTTATTTAATTTATTTATTTAATTAATTTATTTTTAGAAAGTTGACTTTTACATACGACCTCGAAACGAGGCCCACCGCCTGTCCTCCATAAAGTTTCACCCCCATTCCGAACACAATGGGATATGTATCGTAGGCTGATTCGGCTGTTACAATCAGTTTCCATTAAATTTACATTTAAATCACTATATTGAATTTTAAACGTACATTTCAAATTACCGGGGTCGCATACGAACTCTAAAAATTCTCGAAAAATATTTTCTAGCTTCGTATTGACGATACGGTCCTAACAAAACTAGTTTCGTCGAATTCTGAGACCATATGAAAAATGGCCAATTTCCAGTCGATTAAAATCAACTAAAACTGGTCAAACGCGTTTTCCTTTGCCACGCTCACATATTGACTCGAAAAATTATGAAATTTGGAATCTAGCAATAACTTTACATCACGGACCCAACAAAACTGGTTTCGTCGAAATCCGAGGTCGTTTGCAAAATTCTCATTTTTAAGGGCCTGAATTCCATAGCGACTATTCAGAAATTTCAACTGGACATATCTTTTGATTCCCGCTATGAAATCTTGATTTGTCGGATTCGTTGGAAAGATATTATCAATTAGATCCTAATGTTTTTGGTTTCACTAAAATCCGGATTGTTTTGCACCTGGTACATTCAATTGAAGTTTGAAATCGAATTATCGAACTACCGCGCCATTTTCAATTCTATTTATAATTATAAATAAATATTTATATTCTAACGACGACGCGTATAATATATACGTTCGAATTATATTCAAATTAAATTTTCTCGTCGATATTATTTAAAATAATCTATTTTAAATATTCAAAATTCGCTATAATTGCCAAAATAAAAATTTTAAACTGGCCCAGAATTTGCGGGTTATTACAATCTCCCCCACTTAAAACTTTTCGTCCCCGAAAAGGAACAAAGTCGAAAGTGGTTTGATCATTCAACTCAACATTCGATCTGGCTTCCCTTCTCTAACTTTTCAGTTTCTGAGAATTTTCAAAATTTCAAAAATTTGGCTAACACCCTAAATTTTTGAAAAATTTCGCCATAACCTCCCCTGCACCGGGAGCATCGGGGAATTTCAAATAGCTTCCCCGGTCCTTCAGATCTTAAAAAGAAAAAGAAAAAGCCAAGCGGCTAGCCAATAGGCTCATAAAATCATCATCACCCAAACAAAACAGTAAATTATGTAGTAAACATGTACCTATTTGTCGGGCAAACAAATTTTATTCTCTGCTCTAGCCTCCTTGCTATGACCTGTTCAATGTAAGTATATGTATATGCAAGCAAATGCGACCAATTTTCAATACAATTCAATATTTGTTTCAATTAGGCTAAATGGTTAAAATTTAGCAAACAAATAAACAAACAACACAAACATCAATCAATTAGTGAATTAACGTTTCAAATTCATAATTTTGATATATACGCTGAAAATCTTGTTTTTGATGCCAATTCACACTAAAGTGTTCTAGCTATATAAGGTTTGGTTCTCACACCAGTCTAATGGAAATATATAGAAATCACACCTTCGAAACACGAATATAAATGTTGATGATGCGATCGCTATCATCAATATCATCTTCGGGCGACTAGAGTGTGTTGCTATATCTATCCAATATATTAAAATTTCAAATACACGTGGATCAGACGTATACGCAAAATCTTTATATACTGGACTGTCCAACTCAATATAAATAGATAATCAAATACGAATAATTGATTTAAATTTTCAAAACAAAAATTTGTTGTCATTTTCAAAAATATACTCTTCACACTCGTTCTAGGATACTACTGATCCCATCTCTAACGAGTCATTCCATTGGATATTACTAATCCAATATCTGATGAATTCTTTCGTATGGTTCTAATGTGTCTTGTTCTCTGAGCTTTGTAAACCTCGCTCTGATACCAACTGTGACGGCATGAAATTTCGCTCGGTCCGAACCAGTCGCTAAACCGACCCAGACCGTTCGAAACGCCCTATCGTTTGAGAACACGACAAAATAGAACGCATACAAAAGAACATTTCATTGCATATTACAACAATGCATCAGATTACAAGAATATACAGAGTAAAAATGAATATTACAGAGAAATATCAGAGATTTAAATTACATTTAAATACATAGCAGCGGAAAAATAATACAATACACAACTAGAATGAGATATACGGATACAAAGCTTTCCGGATATCGTTCCAGCTGTAAACCAGGATCCTGTGAATATAAATCTGCAAAACCAAAACTACTAGCTGCCCGTGTCAAAATAAGGGCACCCAGAGTTTAGGTTAAAACAATAAACCCCAGGTCAGTCATGTGACTGGTGTGAGAACTAAAACAGTTAATCTTTATTTTAAAAGTTAGGTAAATCAAGGGACCACGCCGTATAACACGGAACGGGTTTCCTCCCAAGAATACCAGTGCATAAAACAAACAGCGCAATGCTAAATAAAGAAAAATGAAGCTGTTATAAGACCCAGGTCCCATCACACAATGCAACGCAGCCGAGGATAGGGTTTTCCCTTATAACAGCCAAAGAATGCTTGATATGTTTAAAACAAATCATTTGATACTATTATAAGTGCATAGTATATAAAACAACTTCAAATCATAAGTATCAATCATAGGCGGCATGGGTACCATATATCATGTCGCCACATATAGGTTTACAAATAAAACCGCAAATGTCACGTATTTGGAAATTGGATTTCCGTCTATGAACCGAGGCAAAAGATAGTCCTCAACCGATTCGAGACTGTCTAGCCCGAGTCTCAGGATCAGAGCTCGAGTGACCCTTGGATCGTCAGGGCCGGTCCACCGATGTGGATTAAAATGCCTGAACACTACGTTTCCCCGCCCTTTGGGGCATAAGTGAGCGAACTAAATGACTCCATCGGTTCGAGAACGACCGATCAATCCAAGGCGCCTCGCAACAGCAACAACCACATAAGTCAAACTCGTCAGGGCGTGTAAAACCACTGACGCCACTTTTTAGCTAGAAGGAAAAGCATGCCCTCCCTGAGGTCCGTCTCCCGTTTTTGGTTCATACCGGGTGTGAAACACGCGAAGTAACCGTTACACAAAGCTACGCCACAAAGGCCTTGCTTTGATCATCACCACAAGACTTTGCTTTTCAACAGAAGCCTCAATCAATTGCCACTTAGGCATGCCACACAGGCAATTCACTCCATGCGTTTGATATCCATCAATATATAACCCCTGAGCTCGTACGTCTCAGAGAAGGGCGTTAAGCAAGAGAATAAATTCTCCGCCGCCAAACAGATATATATTTAATAGAGATCAATCACACGGACTAAAATCCAATGTCAGACACACAGTCCATTTACAAGTCCGTTCTGGGGCTGAACGAAACCGGAGGCACCTAGTACCCCGCATATCCATCGATCTCCAAGTACGTCTGGACGATCACCAACTGTTTCCATCTTCTTGGGTGTACAGCCCAATCAAGATCATCAGTAATTACCCAAACGACGTGAAGACCTCCGGTCTTCGACCATCGTCTTCATCTTCGACTTATCGTCGTATCAGTTATTCAGAATGGGATAAACCCGGTCTTCCCGAGTAACTCGCGTATATTTTAAATAAGTGTTACACAAACACAACATACGCCTCATTCCAATTCATCAGTCACTAACCGTAAATTAATCAAGAGAATAATTCCCCAAATATTAACCCCGAAGGCCGAAACCAACATCAGATCAATATCCAGAAAACCATTCTGCTTGGCTAACCGATAGTTAGTTTCTAAATTTCACATTCATAGGGAAAGGTTCCCATTAATTTTATCCAAGATAAATTTCTTGAATTTTATTCTTTAATCTATTTTTGAATATCAATTCAAACTAGTCGGGATTAGCGAACCTTACCGAAGTAATCATTTGTTTTAATTTCCCAATCCCAACCTATTTATCCCATGAAGTAAAACTGGTAATACTTCATATCTAACACCACAGTGTTATCGGTAAATTCAATTACCATTTCACTTTCAAATCTAATTAAAGATTTAACTATCGCCTGGAGCAAAACTGGTGATACTCCATTCTCGATTATTTCAATCTAATTAAAGATTCATTAAAACTCCACTTAGTTTTAATCGTTAACTGGGTTAAAGAATCAGTGTCATTTGAAACACGGTTCTCGATGGACCCAAAATCACATTCATTAATTATCGGGTTAAAGAACGAGTGTTATTTAAAACACCGTCCACGATAAACCCAAAAATCAATATCGATTCAATTCCAATTAAATATTATTCAATTGGTATTCTTCATTAAATCTAAATAAAAAGATTTAATCTTTTCTCAACTGGGTTCAAGAACAGTGTTAGTGAAGACACCATTCACGACAAACCCAAATCACATTTGATATTCAATACAAGGCTCTGAATATAAAATATATCGGCTTATATTCAATATCAAATTCTACGATTAACAAATGTCGTATTGGAAATAACGATATAAATATATATCTTTCAAACTTCCATAACAACATCCGTATAATCACGAATTCCAACATTGAAATATTCCAATGACAATTTCGATTCAAATCCACTCCAATGCAATCATTGGAAATTCTGGTTATTTTTAAAACCCTTTTCAAATTCAATTTATTTATTTAAAAATAAATAGAATTATAATTCTAGTTCAAAACTAGTTCATTTCGATAAAAATCTATTTTTATCTTTTCAAATATGGAGTTTTTCATCCCAATTCTTTCTAAATCATTTCTTATGATTTTACACAAATTATTACTATTTTTAATAATTTTATCAAGGCCCGTACAGTCGATTTCCATCAATGGCCATCGAACTGCACTTACAGCGACCTTTTTCGAATTTGATTTGGACGTATATCCAAATCCAACCGTTAGATTTCAAATTTCTAACATTCGCTAGAAAGCTCTTTTCGATACGAACCCAACGGTTCCGGTTTTAGGAGAATCCGACGGTCGGATCTCCCGTAATGTCCGTTTGAAATAAACGGTCGAAATTCACGAACTGCCGCGGCGCGGCGCGTTCTATTCAGGCCATTATATTATATATATAATATATATTTCGTCGATTTCTATTTAAAACGAATTATATAAATAGTTTTAAAATTCGTTTCAAAAGCAATTTCAACTTCCATTTCAATTCAAATCAAAATTGAATTCTTCTTTATAAATTCGTTTTAAAATTCATTTCTATTCAATTCAAATTTCAATTCAATTTGAATTCATTTCAATTCGCTTTCAATTCAATTTGAATTCGTTTTCAATTCATTTCGAAATCGTTTTCAATTCAATTCATTTCGAAATCGTTTTCAATTCATTTCGAAATCGTTTTCAATTCAATTCATTTCGAAATCGTTTTCAATTCAATTCATTTCGAAATCGTTTAAAATCGATATAAATATCGTTCATGTCAAAATGGCGTCAATCTAATCAACACGGCTTCATAAATTTCTATTTTCAAATATTCTATTTCAAATATTTCTTTTTCAAAATAGTTGTTATTATCAAAATATTTCGTTCAACACATGACCAATCTCAATGGATGAGTACTGTCAACACATGAACCTTTATTTTATATTATAAAGATGTAAATTTTATTACTAAAATATTTCGTTCAACACATGACCAATCTCAATGGATGAAACTGTCAACACATGAACCTTTATTTTATATTATAAAGATGTAAATTTTATTACTAAAATATTTCGTTCAACACATGACCAATCTCAATGGATGAAACTGTCAACACATGAACCTTTATTTTATATTATTCTTTATTTTTCAAATTGGAATGAGGCCCAATCAATCACCATATAATGTTAATTATATGGATTTTCATACATTACACACATATAATAGCATTGAAAATAATCAACCATCAACCAAAGTGCACTACACTGTATAAGCATCAAATATAGATATCTAACGCTTATAACAGCCTGTCAATCAATCGATCGACATATTTAATCAATCAGGATGAGTGAACTTCATATTTCATCCCGACACCCGTGTGGGGTTTCAAACAATCAAACACAGATTTTATTTGTGCAGTTGGGCGATGTGTAAAATTTATCGTCCCAATCAATGTCTTTCAAATAGGTGTACATAAACAAACCGTCCGGTTTTAAATGAATATTTATTTATTCACATTCACGTTAAAAATTATATTTTTAACGACTAAAACATTTATTTCGACATATGAATTTCTATTCAATTCATTTATTCTATAAAATGATATTTTTATTTTTCTAACATATTTTAGAAAATTTCGGCGGCATGACGGCACGATACTAGAAACGGGACAAGGCCTAGCCTTATCCCCGGTCTAGTGAAGGCCCACGCCATTCACACATCAATCAACTCAATTCATTTCACCACACAATTCAATTTCAATCAAATAATCTAACTAATTTTTGCAATCAAACAAACAAGTCCATGGTCTGTGGACGATTGTGTCGGGTGCTACTAAGCACCGTCTGCATCCTAGTATATATATATAACTAGAAAAAGAAATTGAAAGGTGAGAAATTCTGACAGAAAGCTATCCAAACATCTTGACTCTTCTTTGATATAAATCTTCTTCGTTCTCGCCTTTTTGTTACCTTCGTTGTCCGCATTCACTACCTATGTAAAAATCGAATTTTTACTTCGCTATTCCATATATAAAAATCATATTTTTATTTCGAAGTTCAATATATAAAAATCATATTTTTATTTTGAAGTTCAATATATAAAAATCATATTTTTATTTCGAAGTTCAATATATAAAAATCATATTTTTATTTTGTAGTTCAATATATAAAAATCATATTTTTATTTTGTAGTTCAATATATAAAATCATATTTTTATTTTGTTATCATATAGATAAAATTCCATTTCAAAAATATAGATTTCGCCTTTATAAAAATAAAGATTTCGCCTTTATAAACACATAGACTTCGCCCTTTCAAATTTAAAGATTTCATCTTTATAAAAATCTCATTTTTATTTTTCTACACATATAAAGATGATATTTTTAATATTCCTATCATGTAAAGATTATATTTTTAATTCTCTACCTAAACAAAAATCATATTTCTATCACTTCTATATAGCAAAGATTATATTTTCAATACTTTAAAAATATAAAAATCATATTTTTAATACTTTAAAAATATAAAAATCATATTTCTATCACTTCTATATAGCAAAGATTATATTTTCAATACTTTAAAAATATAAAAATCATATTTTTAATACTTTAAAAATATAAAAATCATATTTTTAACACTTCTACTTTATAAAACATTTATTTTTATAATCCACATATGATAAAAATCATATTTTTCTAACGCTTTATACATAATAAAACTGATTTTATAATAACGTATTTACTTTAAAAAAACTGATTCTATAACTTATGATTTTTATTTAAATAAAAATCAGATTTAAAACCATGTCTTTTATTTATATAACATCAGAAAGAAAAAGGAAAACTCACTTTCTTCACCGTCGAACACCCTCTAGCCAAAACCATAGCTGCTCACAACCTAAATCATCTGCGCGCCATCACCTGACTTCGAGAACCGCATATCCTCGTCGCTACAGGGTCGGATTTAGCTGAGGGTGGAGGACTGGAGTATGGGTGTCGGAGGTGGGTTAATGGCGGTACCCGTCTGATCCTTGAGGGTTTTGGGGCTTTCGGATTATTAGAGGGAAGGAGGAGGTCGCGTTCGCGCCATCGACGCCTGGAAGGAGGCGGAGGGAGGAGGCGATCGCCTGAGCGGCGGGTTCAGATCCAAGGAGTCGGGTTTTTTTTTCCTTTACTTCTGTCAAATGAAATCGGGGGGGGGGGGGGGGGCCTGGGTATAGGAGAGGAAAGGTTTAATTTTTAATTTATTTAATTTATTTATTTAATTAATTTATTTTTAGAAAGTTGACTTTTACATACGACCTCGAAACGAGGCCCACCGCCTGTCCTCCATAACGTTTCACCCCCATTCCGAACACAATGGGATATGTATCGTAGGCTGATTCGGCTGTTACAATCAGTTTCCATTAAATTTACATTTAAATCACTATATTGAATTTTAAACGTACATTTCAAATTACCGGGGTCGCATACGAACTCTAAAAATTCTCGAAAAATATTTTCTAGCTTCGTATTGACGATACGGTCCTAACAAAACTAGTTTCGTCGAATTCTGAGACCATATGAAAAATGGCCAATTTCCAGTCGATTAAAATCAACTGAAACTGGTCAAACGCGTTTTCCTTTGCCACGCTCACATATTGACTCGAAAAATTATGAAATTTGGAATCTAGCAATAACTTTACATCACGGACCCAACAAAACTGGTTTCGTCGAAATCCGAGGTCGTTTGCAAAATTCTCATTTTTAAGGGCCTGAATTCCATAGCGACTATTCAGAAATTTCAACTGGACATATCTTTTGATTCCCGCTATGAAATCTTGATTTGTCGGATTCGTTGGAAAGATATTATCAATTAGATCCTAATGTTTTTGGTTTCACTAAAATCCGGATTGTTTTGCACCTGGTACATTCAATTGAAGTTTGAAATCGAATTATCGAACTACCGCGCCATTTTCAATTCTATTTATAATTATAAATAAATATTTATATTCTAACGACGACGCGTATAATATATACGTTCGAATTATATTCAAATTAAATTTTCTCGTCGATATTATTTAAAATAATCTATTTTAAATATTCAAAATTCGCTATAATTGCCAAAATAAAAATTTTAAACTAGCCCAGAATTTGCGGGTTATTACAATCTCCCCCACTTAAAACTTTTCGTCCCCGAAAAGGAACAAAGTCGAAAGTGGTTTGATCATTCAACTCAACATTCGATCTGGCTTCCCTTCTCTAACTTTTCAGTTTCTGAGAATTTTCAAATTTTCAAAAATTTAGCTAACACCCTAAATTTTTGAAAAATTTCGCCATAACCTCCCCTGCACCGGGAGCATCGGGGAATTTCAAATAGCTTCCCCGGTCCTTCAGATCTTAAAAAGAAAAAGAAAAAGCCAAGCGGCTAGCCAATAGGCTCATAAAATCATCATCACCCAAACAAAACAGTAAATTATGTAGTAAACATGTACCTATTTGTCGGGCAAACAAATTTTATTCTCTGCTCTAGCCTCCTTGCTATGACCTGTTCAATGTAAGTATATGTATATGCAAGCAAATGCGACCAATTTTCAATACAATTCCATATTTGTTTCAATTAGGCTAAATGGTTAAAATTTAGCAAACAAATAAACAAACAACACAAACATCAATCAATTAGTGAATTAACGTTTCAAATTCATAATTTTGATATATACGCTGAAAATCTTGTTTTTGATGCCAATTCACACTAAAGTGTTCTAGCTATATAAGGTTTGGTTCTCACACCAGTCTAATGGAAATATATAGAAATCACACCTTCGAAACACGAATATAAATGTTGATGATGCGATCGCTATCATCAATATCATCTTCGGGCGACTAGAGTGTGTTGCTATATCTATCCAATATACTAAAATTTCAAATACACGTGGATCAGACGTATACGCAAAATCTTTATATACTGGACTGTCCAACTCAATATAAATAGATAATCAAATACGAATAATTGATTTAAATTTTCAAAACAAAAATTTGTTGTCATTTTCAAAAATATACTCTTCACACTCGTTCTAGGATACTACTGATCCCATCTCTAACGAGTCATTCCATTGGATATTACTAATCCAATATCTGATGAATTCTTTCGTATGGTTCTAATGTGTCTTGTTCTCTGAGCTTTGTAAACCTCGCTCTGATACCAACTGAGACGGCATGAAATTTCGCTCGGTCCGAACCAGTCGCTAAACCGACCCAGACCGTTCGAAACGCCCTATCGTTTGAGAACACGACAAAATAGAACGCATACAAAAGAACATTTCATTGCATATTACAACAATGCATCAGATTACAAGAATATACAGAGTAAAAATGAATATTACAGAGAAATATCAGAGATTTAAATTACATTTAAATACATAGCAGCGGAAAAATAATACAATACACAACTAGAATGAGATATACGGATACAAAGCTTTCCGGATATCGTTCCAGCTGTAAACCAGGATCCTGTGAATATAAATCTGCAAAACCAAAACTACTAGCTGCCCGTGTCAAAATAAGGGCACCCAGAGTTTAGGTTAAAACAATAAACCCCAGGTCAGTCATGTGACTGGTGTGAGAACTAAAACAGTTAATCTTTATTTTAAAAGTTAGGTAAATCAAGGGACCACGCCGTATAACACGGAACGGGTTTCCTCCCAAGAATACCAGTGCATAAAACAAACAGCGCAATGCTAAATAAAGAAAAATGAAGCTGTTATAAGACCCAGGTCCCATCATACAATGCAACGCAGCCGAGGATAGGGTTTTCCCTTATAACAGCCAAAGAATGCTTGATACGTTTAAAACAAATCATTTGATACTATTATAAGTGCATAGTATATAAAACAACTTCAAATCATAAGTATCAATCATAGGCGGCATGGGTACCATATATCATGTCGCCACATATAGGTTTACAAATAAAACCGCAAATGTCACGTATTTGGAAATTGGATTTCCATCTATGAACCGAGGCAAAAGATAGTCCTCAACCGATTCGAGACTGTCTAGCCCGAGTCTCAGGATCAGAGCTCGAGTGACCCTTGGATCGTCAGGGCCGGTCCACCGATGTGGATTAAAATGCCTGAACACTACGTTTCCCCGCCCTTTGGGGCGTAAGTGAGCGAACTAAATGACTCCATCGGTTCGAGAACGACCGATCAATCCGAGGCGCCTCGCAACAGCAACAACCACATAAGTCAAACTCGTCAGGGCGTGTAAAACCACTGACGCCACTTTTTAGCTAGAAGGAAACGCATGCCCTCCCTGAGGTCCGTCTCCCGTTTTTGGTTCATACCGGGTGTGAAACACGCGAAGTAACCGTTACACAAAGCTACGCCACAAAGGCCTTGCTTTGATCATCACCACAAGACTTTGCTTTTCAACAGAAGCCTCAATCAATTGCCACTTAGGCATGCCACACAGGCAATTCACTCCATGCGTTTGATATCCATCAATATATAACCCCTGAGCTCGTACGTCTCAGAGAAGGGCGTTAAGCAAGAGAATAAATTCTCCGCCGCCAAACAGATATATATTTAATAGAGATCAATCACACGGACTAAAATCCAATGTCAGACACACAGTCCATTTACAAGTCCGTTCTGGGGCTGAACGAAACTGGAGGCACCTAGTACCCCGCATATCCATCGATCTCCAAGTACGTCTGGACGATCACCAACTGTTTCCATCTTCTTGGGTGTACAGCCCAATCAAGATCATCAGTAATTACCCAAACGACGTGAAGACCTCCGGTCTTCGACCATCGTCTTCATCTTCGACTTATCGTCGTATCAGTTATTCAGAATGGGATAAACCCGGTCTTCCCGAGTAACTCGCGTATATTTTAAATAAGTGTTACACAAACACAACATACGCCTCATTCCAATTCATCAGTCACTAACCGTAAATTAATCAAGAGAATAATTCCCCAAATATTAACCCCGAAGGCCGAAACCAACATCAGATCAATATCCAGAAAACCATTCTTCTTGGCTAACCAACAGTTAGTTTCTAAATTTCACATTCATAGGGAAAGGTTCCCATTAATTTTATCCAAGATAAATTTCTTGAATTTTATTCTTTAATCTATTTTTGAATATCAATTCAAACTAGTCGGGATTAGCGAACCTTACCGAAGTAATCATTTGTTTTAATTTCCCAATCCCAACCTATTTATCCTATGAAGTAAAACTGGTAATACTTCATATCTAACACCACAGTGTTATCGGTAAATTCAATTACCATTTCACGGTCAAATCTAATTAAAGATTTAACTATCGCCTGGAGCAAAACTGGTGATACTCCATTCTCGATTATTTCAATCTAATTAAAGATTCATTAAAACTCCACTTAGTTTTAATCGTTAACTGGGTTAAAGAATCAGTGTCATTTAAAACACGATTCTCGATGGACCCAAAATCACATTCATTAATTATCGGGTTAAAGAACGAGTGTTATTTAAAACACCGTCCACGATAAACCCAAAAATCAATATCGATTCAATTCCAATTAAATATTATTCAATTGGTACTCTTCATTAAATCTAAATAAAAAGATTTAATCTTTTCTCAACTGGGTTCAAGAACAGTGTTAGTGAAGACACCATTCACGACAAACCCAAATCACATTTGATATTCAATACAAGGCTCTGAATAGAAAATATACCGGCTTATATTCAATATCAAATTCTACGATTAACAAATGTCGTATTGGAAATAACGATATAAATATATATCTTTCAAACTTCCATAACAACATCCGTATAATCACGAATTCCAACATTGAAATATTCCAATGACAATTTCGATTCAAATCCACTCCAATGCAATCATTGGAAATTCTGGTTATTTTTAAAACCCTTTTCAAATTCAATTTATTTATTTAAAAATAAATAGAATTATAATTCTAGTTCAAAACTAGTTCATTTCGATAAAAATCTATTTTTATCTTTTCAAATATGGAGTTTTTCATCCCAATTCTTTCTAAATCATTTCTTATGATTCTACACAAATTATTACTATTTTTAATAATTTTATCAAGGCCCGTACAGTCGATTTCCATCAATGGCCATCGAACTGCACTTACAGCGACCTTTTTCGAATTTGATTTGGACGTATCTCCAAATCCATCCGTTAGATTTCAAATTTCTAACATTCGCTAGAAAGCTCTTTTCGATACGAACCCAACGGTTCCGGCTTTAGGAGAATCCGACGGTCGGATCTCCCGTAATGTCCGTTTGAAATAAACGGTCGAAATTCACGAACTGCCGCGGCGCGGCGCGTTCTATTCAGGCCATTATATTATATATATAATATATATTTCGTCGATTTCTATTTAAAACGAATTATATAAATAGTTTTAAAATTCGTTTCAAAAGCAATTTCAACTTCCATTTCAATTCAAATCAAAATTGAATTCTTCTTTATAAATTCGTTTTAAAATTCATTTCTATTCAATTCAAATTTCAATTCAATTTGAATTCATTTCAATTCGCTTTCAATTCAATTTGAATTCGTTTTCAATTCATTTCGAAATCGTTTTCAATTCAATTCATTTCGAAATCGTTTTCAATTCATTTCGAAATCGTTTTCAATTCAATTCATTTCGAAATCGTTTTCAATTCAATTCATTTCGAAATCGTTTAAAATCGATATAAATATCGTTCACGTCAAAATGGCGTCAATCTAATCAACACGGCTTCATAAATTTCTATTTTCAAATATTCTATTTCAAATATTTCTTTTTCAAAATAGTTGTTATTATCAAAATATTTCGTTCAACACATGACCAATCTCAATGGATGAGTACTGTCAACACATGAACCTTTATTTTATATTATAAAGATGTAAATTTTATTACTAAAATATTTCGTTCAACACATGACCAATCTCAATGGATGAAACTGTCAACACATGAACCTTTATTTTATATTATAAAGATGTAAATTTTATTACTAAAATATTTCGTTCAACACATGACCAATCTCAATGGATGAAACTGTCAACACATGAACCTTTATTTTATATTATTCTTTATTTTTCAAATTGGAATGAGGCCCAATCAATCACCATATAATGTTAATTATATGGATTTTCATACATTACACACATATAATAGCATTGAAAATAATCAACCATCAACCAAAGTGCACTACACTGTATAAGCATCAAATATAGATATCTAACGCTTATAACAGCCTGTCAATCAATCGATCGACATATTTAATCAATCAGGATGAGTGAACTTCATATTTCATCCCGACACCCGTGTGGGGTTTCAAACAATCAAACACAGATTTTATTTGTGCAGTTGGGCGATGTGTAAAATTTATCGTCCCAATCAATGTCTTTCAAATAGGTGTACATAAACAAACCGTCCGGTTTGTAAATGAATATTTATTTATTCACATTCACGTTAAAAATTATATTTTTAACGACTAAAATATTTATTTCGACATATGAATTTCTATTCAATTCATTTATTCTATAAAATGATATTTTTATTTTTCTAACATATTTTAGAAAATTTCGGCGGCATGACGGCACGATACTAGAAACGGGACAAGGCCTAGCCTTATCCCCGGTCTAGTGAAGGCCCACGCCATTCACACATCAATCAAATCAATTCATTTCACCACACAATTCAATTTCAATCAAATAATCTAACTAATTTTTGCAATCAAACAAACAAGTCCATGGTCTGTGGACGATTGTGTCGGGTGCTACTAAGCATCGTCTGCATCCTAGTATATATATATAACTAGAAAAAGAAATTGAAAGGTGAGAAATTCTCACAGAAAGCTATCCAAACATCTTGACTCTTCTTTGATATAAATCTTCTTCGTTCTCGCCTTTTTGTTACCTTCGTTGTCCGCTTTCACTACCTATGTAAAAATCGAATTTTTAATTCGCTATTCCATATATAAAAATCATATTTTTATTTCGAAGTTCAATATATAAAAATCATATTTTTATTTCGAAGTTCAATATATAAAAATCATATTTTTATTTTGTAGTTCAATATATAAAAATCATATTTTTATTTTGTAGTTCAATATATAAAAATCATATTTTTATTTTGTTATCATATAGATAAAATTCCATTTCAAAAATATAGATTTCGCCTTTATAAAAATAAAGATTTCGCCTTTATAAACACATAGACTTCGCCCTTTCAAATTTAAAGATTTCATCTTTATAAAAATCTCATTTTTATTTTTCTACACATATAAAGATGATATTTTTAATATTCCTATCATGTAAAGGTTATATTTTTAATTCTCTACCTAAACAAAAATCATATTTCTATCACTTCTATATAGCAAAGATTATATTTTCAATACTTTAAAAATATAAAAATCATATTTTTAATACTTTAAAAATATAAAAATCATATTTCTATCACTTCTATATAGCAAAGATTATATTTTCAATACTTTAAAAATATAAAAATCATATTTTTAATACTTTAAAAATATAAAAATCATATTTTTAACACTTCTACTTTATAAAACATTTATTTTTATAATCCACATATGATAAAAATCATATTTTTCTAACGCTTTATACATAATAAAACTGATTTTATAATAACGTATTTACTTTAAAAAAACTGATTCTATAACTTATGATTTTTATTTAAATAAAAATCAGATTTAAAACCATGTCTTTTATTTATATAAAATCAGAAAGAAAAAGGAAAACTCACTTTCTTCACCGTCGAACACCCTCTAGCCAAAACCATAGCTGCTCACAACCTAAATCATATGCGCGCCATCACCTGACTTCGAGAACCGCATCTCCTCGTCGCTACGGGGTCGGATTTAGCTGAGGGTGGAGGTGGCGGACTGGAGTATGGGTGTCGGAGGTGGGTTAATGGCGGTACCCGTCTGATCCTTGAGGGTTTTGGGGCTTTCGGATTATTAGAGAGAAGGAGGAGGTCGCGCTCGCGCCATCGACGCCTGGAAGGAGGCGGAGGGAGGAGGCGATCGCCTGAGCGGTGGGTTCAGATCCAAGGAGTCGGTTTTTTTTTTTATTTCTTTACTTCTGTCAAATGAAATCGGGGGGGGGGGGCCTGGGTATAGGAGAGGAAAGGTTTAATTTTTAATTTATTTAATTTATTTATTTAATTAATTTATTTTTAGAAAGTTGACTTTTACATACGACCTCGAAACGAGGCCCACCGCCTGTCCTCCATAAAGTTTCACCCCCATTCCGAACACAATGGGATATGTATCGTAGGCTAATTCGGCTGTTACAATCAGTTTCCATTAAATTTACATTTAAATCACTATATTGAATTTTAAACGTACATTTCAAATTACCGGGGTCGCATACGAACTCTAAAAATTCTCGAAAAATATTTTCTAGCTTCGTATTGACGATACGGTCCTAACAAAACTAGTTTCGTCGAATTCTGAGACCATATGAAAAATGGCCAATTTCCAGTCGATTAAAATCAACTGAAACTGGTCAAACGCGTTTTCCTTTGCCACGCTCACATATTGACTCGAAAAATTATGAAATTTGGAATCTAGCAATAACTTTACATCACGGACCCAACAAAACTGGTTTCGTCGAAATCCGAGGTCGTTTGCAAAATTCCCATTTTTAAGGCCCTGAATTCCATAGCGACTATTCAGAAATTTCAACTGGACATATCTTTTGATTCCCGCTATGAAATCTTGATTTGTCGGATTCGTTGGAAAGATATTATCAATTAGATCCTAATGTTTTTGGTTTCACTAAAATCCGGATTGTTTTGCACCTGGTACATTCAATTGAAGTTTGAAATCGAATTATCGAACTACCGCGCCATTTTCAATTCTATTTATAATTATAAATAAATATTTATATTCTAACGACGACGCGTATAATATATACGTTCGAATTATATTCAAATTAAATTTTCTCGTCGATATTATTTAAAATAATCTATTTTAAATATTCAAAATTCGCTATAATTTCCAAAATAAAAATTTTAAACTGGCCCAGAATTTGCGGGTTATTACAAGTATGTAATGCTGTTCAAATGTTGGGCAGTGTATTACTCATGACTGTTGGGGACATCTACAAGTTAAATACTAATTGTTGTTGGATAACTATAAAACGACTCATTTTTGGTTAGTATAAATAAGGTTAAACATAAATATCGATGTGAATAATTTACACAGTTCTTTCGACTTGAGAATACTGTGAACCTTCAATATGAAAGCTCCACTTTGATTATAGTCAAATCAAGGTACATCGTCCATTGAGTGACTATAGTTGGATCGAGTGGAAATATTGGAAGTGAATCACTATTCAAGAGAGGACTCGTCTCCTCAGTTATATGAGATTAGTATCACAGTCAACTCAAGTCCACCCAATGTCAAAATCTTTAGCCAGAGTAGTCCGGTTAATAATAATTATTATTATTAAACCAAGGACTTTGTGTTTGAACTATAGAGTCGAATGGGGATGATGTCGAAATTTTGACCATTACCAAATTCAATAAGTCCAAAGTGATATAGTTTTGACGAAGAGAATTGGTGTAAATAATTGTCACAACTGGGTAATGCTTATTAAATTAAAATGCGATTTTTTTATAAAATGAGTAAGCGATAAATTTGGCTATAATTTCAAACCACCTGCTAAGAGAAGTGTGGACATTAACATTCAAATAGTTTGACGTTAATTGCTGATCGAATTTACATTGAAGAGTAACACAACTGAAACGGTGATTTCTCTTAAGACCCAATGATTTAATTAATTTATAATTACTATAAATTGATTAAATTAGTTAATATTTAGGAAAACTTAATTATGAAATTTGAATTTGATACGAGAAATAAAGTTGTTGCGTATATTTATAAACGTTATGAATATATTGACTGATACGAGATATCGGTGACAAAATATTTTAAATGTGATTGTACATATTTGATTTAGGTCAAATGGGCTTACAACCCACGCATTTTAAGGGAGGAATTTTGTTGGTTTAGTAAGAGGAAAGTGGAAGCTAATACACATAAGATTAGAGTTTTAAGATAGGTGGTTAAGATCATTTTTTGCTTTTCTCTTTCTTACCTATATAAATGGAATATCTCAAAACCCTAGACAGAGTGAATTCATTTTTGAGCCGCCACTTTCTTCTTCCTCTTCCACATTTTAATGGAATAATATTTCCCTTAAAATTATCCCTAAAATTCTCAAATCAAATCCAAAACAAAATTACTAATTTATAATAAAAGGTCTCCAATCCCGGATAGCAACCAGACGGATTATGAATCACTGTTAGAAGAGAAATCATTGTTCAACGTGGACTCAAAGGATTCATTAAAAGGTGTGATTTTATTTAATCTTGTTGTTTTGATTTTAATTCTATCGTATAAAAGTCTATTTTCATCCATATCCTCTGCTACTTTTCAGATCTGCTTATTGTTCAGATTAGGTGAGATTTTTGTGGGTATATGTGTTTGTTAAAATTAAATTGGTTACGTGCTTTTAATATTATATTTATTTGGTTTTTTGAATTAATATTATATAGAAAAGAGGGGTTTTTTAATTTTGATTTATATGTGTGTGTATATATATAGCTCTAGACTAAATTAGCATAGATCCACAAATTATCTATATGTGTAATTATATATATGTTTGCATATCATTTGTATTTAATCCAAAATTTTCTTATGATGATTTGTATTTATTGCGAATCATAAAATATAAAATTATTTTATTAAATATGTACATTTTTTTTTATTATTTAATGATTTTGTGAATTGTTTATTATGTATAGATTAAATAATATCTCAAAATTTCAATTTTATAATTTTAATATTTATTGCACCATATATATTACAGTAAATTTTTCATATTTTTCAAACTTAATTTATTAATTTTAAAAATTAATTTGTTTTCTCCCTGAAATTAATTATTTAATAAAAAATATAATCTCTATTGTGAAAAATCTATAAAAAAATAAGCCTTGCATATATATATCTGGAACCTTTAGGAAACATTTCAAAAAATTTAAAACTTGTTTACTAATTTTTAATTTTAATTTAGCTCTTAACTGCAATTAATTACTTAATTAAAAATATAATTTTGGTTGATAAAATTATTAAAATAATTTAAAAGCCAAAATATGTTTCAGGTAACTATAGATTTTTTTAGGATTTTTAAATTTGTTTTCTAATTTTAAGAATTAATTTTGATTTAGAATTTTTTTTAGTATTGATGGTTAGGGACTCTGTCCCCTTCTGTTTGCTGCTACATGCCCGTGAGGCCATATTGTTGTACTTCTTTCCTTTATTTAGGGATGCTTGTACAATTTCTTTATTTAATTAACTATGTAAGTATTGGTTTGCCCTGCCCCCGCGTGGTGTACTTGGACTAGGAAATTCTGTTGTCTAGATACTTTTGTCTAGGCCCAGTAGTGTAAGCTTGTATAGTTGTAGTGGCTGGTCCAATTTAAAAACCATCTATGGTGGACGATCCACCTTAAAAACCGATTGTAATAGTCTAACACTCTGTCAAACTCCTATATTATTGTAATTATTATTTGTTATAATAATAAGTGTGTGGTAACTTTAAAAATATATCGGCTTTGCCAAAAAAAATATTTGATAATAACTATTATTTTAATTGTAAAGTTTTCTGTAAATTATTCTTGAGCCTAAAATGTATTTCCATATTTTCTAAAATCAATAAATTTGTAATTCTATCATGTGACTGTTTTATATAATTTATTATGGAAGAAACTGTTTTACTCAGTAATAATATATATTAATATACATATGTTAAAATCCTATTTTTGACATATTATTCAAGCACATATCTAATCAATTTATAGTACACATAAAATGAGCTAATGTGATAGTTGCAATGTAAATCCCAACATCTATATACTAGCATGTTATACCCTTCACGGAATTTGATGTTACACTTGCACAAACACACACACACACACACACACACACACACACACATATATATATATATATATATATATATATATGTGTATATTTATATATATATATATGGTTCAAATATATGTATACTTATATATATAACAAAATTAAACAAATTCAAACTATAATTTGTGCAGTTGGAATATATATGGACATAGTAATAAAACTTGCCATGACTAATTATTAATTAAAGACATTTAATGTATCTGTAATTTCAAATTAAAGAGAGAAAATGAAGGGATTCTCTTTCCATTTAATGAAATTAATAATCTTGATTAATTATTGTTTTAGAGAAGGAAATGAAAGGTTTCATTCTCTATACATTAAGCAAATGTTAAGTGTATCTGATACACTATACAATTGAAATTAAATCTTCCCTTTAACTACTTTAAAATAAAATAAATGATTTTATTTTAAAAAAAATTAGAAATGTTCTAAATAAATTAGGCGTCATAGGCCCAACTACGATCTAATAGGGTAAAAAAAAAATGAACTTCACCCATATCTTCCGCTATGGACTGGCCTAGTTCCTACAAAAACTACGTCCTGCATTCGTCTTAATTTTAGAAACAATAATGTTACATTGGAACCTACAATAGCAAAGCACCGAAAGACTCGTCATACTAGAGCTTGACCTATCGGGGTTTTGAGGAGCAAGCACACTCATTAGCTAATATAGTATTATTATGTAAGTGGTTGTGGATCCTCTACTTCAGCAATTCGTTATATAGCACAGACTAGTTCATTATGAACCACTTCATCCCCCTTTTATATTTGTTTCTCTGGAACAAATCCAAACTCTTCGTCTTCATTCTTGTTTCATTTGCATTCCTCAAACATTTTTTCCATAATTTCATCATTAATTTCCCAATCACCAATTTGAACATACATGAAATCATGAATACAAATTTTTTTGGAAGATACTTGTTGTTTATAAATGTAAATGTAAGCGTGGAGCAAAGAATACCTTAACGACTTGGATGAATGACTTTGCACGGATTTTAGTTTATGGTTGGATTTTTTGTACAAACATGTTAAATTTGAAGGAGGGTTTATGTCCAATTCATACCAGTTGAAATTTGAAGGCGATTTTTGAAATTACTCCTTTTAGATGATTGTGTAAGTTGTCCTCAACCACATGGCTACAGGTATAGCTACATCACATTGGTCTTGACTGATTGTGACAACTCAACACACTTCCCATATCACATGGGTTAGGCTAGAAAAATTTCAAGTAGGCCTCTTTATTTGAATTTTATATGAAAATACCAGAATTAATTAAATCGAGGTTATCATGTAGTGATAGTTTGAAAATTTATGAAATGAATTTCAAATAGTCATATATAATTATAAATAAATCATAATCCTTTTAAACAATAATCTACGGAACTTATTCGAAGTTAGATTTCAAATGAATTTTGCAGTACTTAATTTAGTTTTGTATATTTTGAGTTATGTTTAAATTAACCTTTAAGAAAAATCGCGGTTGGTTAGTTTCATTAACCATACCCAAATTAATTAATTAAACTGTGGAGTTAAATGATTTGGGTCGTCATATGTTTAGTTAGACATTCGTGATACAATATTTGTCATAATAAATTAACCAAACCCAATGATTTAAATCAAGGAGTTAAACATTCGGGTCATCCGCTATTAAAAAAGTATTTATGCTGTTAAACGATTCACGCCTTCCTTTTTTAGTTGAACATTTATGAGCTTTAAAAATCATAATGTAAACTGCGAGATACGTTGTTGCTGATAGCATTATACAGTCACATTAATTGTCAGGACTAATAGTGTAGCCACGTTATGTACAAGATAGTGGCTGCAATGACCAATCACATTCAGTTTCAGGACTAATAGTGCATGCATTGTATGTAAAAATAAGTGGCTAGTCAGGATATTTATTGTATCCACGTTCTGTAAAGAAAGTGGGAACAGTGACCAGTCACATTCATGTTAGAGCAAAAATAGTGGACACTTTATGTAAAGAAACACAATGTTCAGTCGCAATCAATGAGTGCAGCCACGTTGCACAATTTGCTTAGCACTTGCCAGCATTTACTCATTTATCCAATGAATTGTTGGTCATTCATTTGCGATCTTTTTCTTGGCAGCCTTCACTCATAAGTACAAGCATTTGTGAGACAAACTGATCTGCAAATTTACTTCAACTCAAAAAATGCAAAGTTCTTATCCATCCTCATACGATTACACTAGCATTCTGTTTGGACCATCAAATCCTAATCCATCTTCACCTAAAGAACCGACTGATAGTATATTGAAATGGAAGAGAGACTTCATAAGGAATTGCGATAAATGGAGCTTGGAGAAGGGAGGCATCAAATACAAATAGGAAATCAATAACAACAACAAACCCATCAACAAGAAAAAAGATCACGCATTGTGATTCCTCGTGTTAGAGCTTCGGATGAAATTGACGAGGTACAATCTGCAAATCTCATTTTTTTTTGTGGTTTTGAAGTACCACCACTAGTCGTCCGGCATGGAAACGATGTTGATCGTCGATATTATTATTGTTTAGTAAATACAAATAGATGTAAATTCAGATAGTGGGTAGACAATCATTTTCCTTCTAGAGCTATTGTGTATGCTTTGGAATTAGAAGAAGAAATAATAAAGATTATCAATCAAGTTAATGATCTTAGTCAGGAAAACTACTGACTTCTACATGGTTTAAATTAGAAGTTTTTGTATTTTATGGTGTGCCGGTCGAAAATGTTTTTGATCATTTATATCTTTATGCTTATTACTGGTTGTATCTCTCCGGTTTATGTCCTTTTAATATGCATTCATGTCCAAAAATGAATACGATTTAGCATATTACATGTAGATTTAGTTATTTAACCAGTTTTCTTGGAGAACCCATAATAATGATCAACAACAAATAACATCATATAATGATCAACAACACATAACAATGATCCTTAATTATGATGTAGAAACACATAACAAACGTAGCAACACTATTATCATTGTCATTGTCCTCCTCATCGTCGTCATCCTCATCCATATCATTATTAACCTTTTCCTCCTCCTTCTCATCATCGTCGTCGTCATCATCACCACCACCACCGACAGCATCCCCTCCTCTACCCATAGCCACTCGTGGACCTATGTGATTGGAGTTCACACCTCGATTGTAATCTGGTAACAAGTACCGTCGAGGTGCAACTCTATACCAATAACTATCAAAATCAGCTCCCGGTGTGAAAAAAGTCTTTGTACCTTGTTTGTCTAAGACCCTATATGTACGACCTGCCAATAATACGACACCTCTCGAGCATTTCATCAGATGATAGTGGATCTCTGGGTACACAAAGCTCACCCGTGCCCTGGAAGTATCATCGGTCTCCCAAGTACCAAACAGGAAGGTAGGACAGTGGGAGAAGAACGACACGATGTAGAGACAAACGCTATGCAATAGATAAAGGGTGTGCATCATCAAGCTAGCTTTCCTGTGTAAGAGCGATCGAATAAGAGGCCCACGGTGCTTGTAAAAGGTTGGCCTTGGACCTAAGATCAATCTGAGATCGGGCCTCCAACAGGTTGTGTTTAACACCGATAGGAGTATGTTGGACTACCTGGATACTCTCGCATCGATGCATGTGTGGGAAATATGAAACAGTGCCATGACAGGAGGCCTCAACAATGTGTGGATGCATGGTTGTTGTGTACTCGTAGTACCAACACGGCAACATGTATAAAAAACCAAACATCTATGCCACCTCTCCAAAGGAAAAGGATTCTAGTGCAGTGTAAAGACAACCCAAAATAGTCGAACCCTGGTCAATCATATGGAGATGCTCTAAATCAATTAGTGATGCTAAGTAGCCCAGTCAAATCGTACATTTTTAGTCGAATTGTACATTTTTAGTTTGAAAAGAACGACGAGCCAAAATAATATAAAAGGGAAGCCCAAAAAACAGCATTCTTCACGACCTTTATACCCATATGAGCTATAACATACTCCTATAAATATATTAGGGTAACAACTCCACATGATATACGATCGGGGGTGAAATCGGGAATGTAAAACAAGTACGACTCAGGTGACTCATAGCTAGAGTCAAAAGGGTATGACACTTTATCTGAAATGCCTATCTCAATCCCTGTAAGCATATAAAAATATGTTGGGGGTAATACCAAGCGAAAAATTAGAAAAATGAAAAGTATGTATGGTAGGCCACCAACTCTCTAATAAGGCACCTAGTAGTGGCCGTTCGAAGGACTGGGCAGGTCTAATCTTTAAGAAATGACCAAACGAACTTGTCCATGGCATATCTCGAGTACCCTGAGGGAGTGCGTCAAAGATACGTGTAATAAACCTCGACCAACTGTCACAGAAGCTGAGGTAGAGAGATTACTAAAAAGACATTTGTTTTCAGTTATTATACTATAAAATAACACTACATAATAACTACATACACTGGTAGATAACTAAGTTGTACACTACAAATTATGTTAATTCAAAAATTATACCTCAACGATGTCGAGGGATGAGAACATACGTTGAGAGAAACCCTCAGTTAACTCACGCAAATCTGTAAATCAAATATCGTCATCTTAGGCGCAAGAGAGTGTGCACAAGATCGGCTGTCTCTTCTGTCTATGGTCAAATGATTCATCTAATGATTTTGATGATGTGGGACGACATTTCAACGCAATATTCTATTTTAAAAAACAAAAAATTGAGAGGGAAATAAAAAATTTGAATGGTAGTGCGCTATTTATCAATGCCCTACTTTGGGCACTGATTTTACCAGCGCCTAAACGTAAGGCGCTGATAAAATAAGCGCCATTGATTTTATCAGCGTGCTACGGAGGGCACTGATAAAATCATCACCCTCCTATTGGCACATTCCCCAAATATTAAGTCGTAATATACGTTTCGCAAATTGTTGGAGCTGCTCTTAATTTGATACAAATCTTATAGTTTCCTAGTAAGATATAATTCTCATTCTTTATTAGACCATACTGAAGTATAAAAATGCTTTTGCAAAGTTATCTTTTTAATGATTTCAAGGTGTTTTAGCTTTTTTTTTTGGGCTTTTGATACCCATAAATGTTCATAGTATGCAATTGTAACCATTTCTAAATGTTTTGTTCGCAATACGATATTTTTGATGAACCACTAATTTTTAATGTAACGATCTAGAGTTTTTAACCAATTTAAAATTTGAATTTTATTACTCAATTTGAATTTGAATTGGACATAAATATGTGGCTAAGTATATTTAATAATTTTGATTAGTTATATAATAGATTTTATTTGAATTATAAATTTAACGGATGAGAATGATTATTAATAAGCTTGGATTTATTAATACTATTTGTCATTCGATAGGATTTGTCAAACCATAACATGAATTAGTAGCGTTAGAATTAAGTGTTGCTCTTAGTTTTCATAGCATTTTAAGGGAAATGCGACCAAAAAAACACTTTCCCTCCTAAAGACAAGTGTAAGGACACTTGTATTTTTACATGTAAACTTACATGCATGCCGTCCACTTTCCCCCTCAGGTGTCATCACCTCCTTAACTCTCCATTCTTATATAAGGAGGACTTCACTCCATTTTTTTTTTACCATTCCATTCCATTTCCTCCTTTTCATCTTCTTCTTAAAGCTTATAGCCATGGTTTCCATGGCATAAATCTTCCTCTTTTCCACCACCACCTTGCCAAAGTTCGTCATCATCCTCCTCCTTCCCTTATAAAGAAAGAGATTAATATATAGTGTATGTATATACATATACATTAGTGAAGAAGACGTGTCGACGAAATACTGACCAACGGTTCACTCAGCTAGGATCGCCTACCAGGAAATTTGGAAATTTGTTCGGTGAGAACTCTTTAACCATGGTTTATATATTTAATTATTAGTTAGACTAATTTAAATATAGTGATGAATTACTAGTGGTTAATGATGATTGATGTTTGTTGTGACGGATGATGGATGCGTAGTCTAGAACACACACACTATTAAGCGTTAGTGTAATAACGCTTGTGCACAGTTATGATTTATTTAATTATGTTCTATTGATATTTATAATAGTTGTTGATGTTGTTGCGCACACCCTATGAAACAAAAATTAAGGTATCACATTGTGATCGACAAATCTCCTTCGTAATTAGAAGTCACATTATTATTGAAATTGAAGGTTAATAATTAGAAAAGACATATATGTATAAATTCATATATATTGATAAAGTTTCTTTAAATAAATAAATACCAGAACGTTTAAGGATGACAGAGAGGATAGTTCCTAGGCCTGGGTTTGGAAATATAGTTTTTACTCTCCTTGGCTATCACTAACTGATCCGACGGGTGGGATGGTTAACTTGAAGTTATTTGAATTTAGAAATAAATTGGAATTCGATCTATTAAGTGAATAATAAAAGTTGAATTATGAACCCAAAATAGTTGAGAAATTCAATGTAAATTAATTTAAATGATTTTAAAAAGGATATAGCGGTTTTCTTAGGTATTTTAAAGTATTATAGAATAATGGTTATTATGGTCAAAATAGAGCTTGTCGCACAGCGGCAATTTGTCTATTTTAGATGTAAACTTTAACGCTTATAACTCTTGCAATCTAAATCGGATTTCCACGAAATGGAAAATGTTTGATTTCCATTGACAAGAGCTTTCAAATGAGTGAACGCAAATTTTTATTTCAAGTTATAATTTTCAAGTTATATTTAAAACCGTTTTGGAAAAGGTCGCTATAAGTACAGTTGTCGACCATATCTATAAACAGCTATTTTAAATGTTTTAAAAATATGAAAAAAAAATTGTAAAATCATTATAAATTATGTAAAAGAGTTTTGAATTGTAAAGTTTACAGATTTTGCTAAGATAAACGATATTTTGATCAAAATACTTAAGACAACTGTTTTGTAACACTTTTGAAAACACTATTGTAACGCTTTCTTCGGAAACAATATATTTTGAAGTTTTTAACCTGCAAAGTGTTTTCCGAACTATAAGTAATTATTTGTAAATGATTGGTGGTATGTTTTCAAAGATTTAAAAGTATTGAAAATATTTTATATGGAAATTAATTTGATTTATTTGATATTAAAATGGGTTTTTCAATTTTAAATAATTGGATATGGTTGGAGATAAATCTTCGGATGTTTGATATTAATCCAATAGATGATGACACATACTATTTGAGGATAGTTCAATATATTTCTATTATAGTGTGATTTGGATACGGAGATTAATATTGAGGATAAGTTGATAATATTTCTATCCAGATCTAATGTCAAAGAGATCGATAAACTTTTAATTAAGATACGAGTTTCCTAATTTGATTGGGGTAAGTTGGATAGAAATAATCTTCGGATATTTGATATGAAATTATTTGGTGTAAACATATACTATTTGAGGAATTTGGAAGATATTATTATATCGTTATTACACTAATAGTATTCGTTGATTATGAGTATTGATATCGAATATAAGTAGATACAATTTCTGTGTAACTTATGTTCAATATCAATTGATTTGGGTTTTTTCGTGGATTATCTTCAATAATTCCATTCTTGAAACCCAATGAGATTGAGTTATGGAAATTCAAATCATAATTTGGGGATTTAATTAAATCTTTGATTTGTGGAGATTAAAAATAATGAATTGGGAAGGAAGTATAATCTTTTAGTTAAGATTAAAGAATTGAATGTTGGGAAATTGATTTAATTGGAAACTATGATTGAAATGTGGGTAAGTATTTTCAAAGGAAACTGGGTTTTTGCTAACGAGTTATCAAATATAAAGTTAAATTATGTTTTAAGGCTAAATTATTTTTGATTTAAAGGGTGTCTTTTAAAGGAGAATGAAGAAGTTTAATTTAACAAAATCCAAGATGGAAGGAGATTTGGTTGAAAGTCTGTGTTTTCTGTAATTGTGTTTTTTTTTTAAATTGTGCTTATTATTTCGAAAGACCGGGATCGGATGTATGTCCAAAAACCATTTCAAGTAATAATATGACGTTGTGGAGCATTTGAAGATATTAAAGACGACATTGAAGACCGGGACCCTTCGTATCATAAGAACGACTTGTTGAATGTCTCGAATGGTTGGCTCCCATTTGCAGATGGATTTTAAATCAACTAAGTGGCAAGAAGGCTGAATGTATGTAAAGAAATTCTGGATTGTGGTTTCGTCCAAACCCAGAACGGACTTCTATGGATTGTGTGTCTGACATTGTAATTGACTGCGTAGCACTGATCTCTGTTAAATATATATCTGCTTGGTGGCGGAGAATTTATTCCCTTGCTTAACACCCTTCTCTAAGACGTATGAGCTTAGAGGTTATGTATTGATAGAAATCATTGATGCGTTGTGAATGGACAATGTAGCATACTTAAGTTATGTGATGAGCTATGGATGATCAACAGCATGACTTATTTAAGTGTATCTTTGTGTATATCAGGACCTCGGCAAGCCTCACACCCCAGGAAATGGCCAAAATAGGAAGAAATGAGACAAGGTTATGGGGTGTTGTCTCCTACTAGACAAAAAATGTTCTATGGTATGGAGCCCAGGTATTAACCTATATGGTAAAAACGTCTGCTTTTTTGGTTGTTGTTGCCGCGCGCTCGGAAAGGTCGGTAACGACCGGGAGATGACATACTCAGGCATACTCTAAGTTACCTAGTTCCAAAGGTAACCCGACCTTGTGTTGGCATGAGGAGCATGAGTTGATCCTCGGACATCCCTCTAGATGTGACAACCCCAATTTCAACAGACCGATTTTTTTTTAAAATTCCAATCCATCAAAACTCGGATTGGTCTGCTCTGGTATCCTACGGAAAAAACAGAGGCATAAAATATGTCAGAGCTCAGAAAATATCTCACAGCGGAATGGATAAAAATATAATACAATCAAAATATAGTCTTACGGTATTAATAATACTGCCTAACCAGTATCGAAGGCTATCATGTCCCTGCCACAAATCTAACCTGCGAGTATGTTATGAGGAGGGGATCAGAACACAGGTTCTGGTGACTGGATTTAAACTATACACTTTGGACTATCGTACATATACCGTTCAATCATATTTTCTTATTTATTAAGTTACTTGGGTTAACAGCACTCAAGGATTACACACCGGTCATACCCATTTACTTCCCAGTGGATTAACCTAATACAATATATATGTAGGTACACCCAATATCGAGGTACACCACATGGTACCCCACTCGCATGGTCTCCACCGTAATGCCACCGAAATGACCGCAGTCCCTCATCCTATGCCGGAGTGATGTACGGATTTCAATATAACAATATTACGATCATCATATATCTGCCATCACTATGCTACGTGAGCATACGGATTGCCACCCTCGACCGAATCAGGTGTCATACCGGATTAATGCCCTCAAGTCTACGATACATCACCCAGAGCAGATATGCACGTATCTAGACTATCCCTCGTACATATTGTTAATTGTAGCTCGATGCATCAAGCGCACGTCCTCTAATGTCCACCGAGTTCCATGGCAGGGCGATACAAGAAACATGGAACTCGGTCGGGAGCTTTTCCATATCTATATGGCCCCGTCTTAAAAATTCCTCTATATAAAGATATACCCTGGGTCTGTTTTCACGGTGGTTATGACCCCACCATGGCCCATCCCTCAACTAGTAAAGACTACATGAGCTAAGAGACATGACCATAATAACACACAATCTAAACATCCATTTGGCGTCTGCTGTTAACCCCTTACCTCGATAGTGAAGGGTGAAATGATATCTTTGGTTTAGCTCTAGTCATTTCGCATCCCACTGGCTCTCGGTGACGGGTGTCCGACGGTCCACTGTCCTTGTTGGTCGTGACCCTCTGTCTCCTCGTGAGGCAACCGCTGACCACCTTGGTGTCACCGCGTCACCACATTCTGACTGCAGAGCTACATATGCAGTCAAGGCCCACCCACTTAGTAGTAACACGCAGACCCAACCTCTACGAACATAGCTTAAGACATCTGTCACCGCACAGAGGACTACTAGGAGCACCTTACGTACCTCAGGAAGCCGCGTGCTTCCCCTTCAAGTGCTTTGGAGCCGTCAGAACAATCAGATGAATGTGCGCTCCCCTCGTGCCTTATAACACCTCGATGATCTACCCCATTGGGTTATTCACCCTCAACTGTACGGACTGGTCTTAGCACCTCAATTTGATATGGTGTTAGACCCTATGTCTAAGCATTCTTTTATGCGCTTGTCTCACCTCACCAGGTTTCCAGTTAACTTGGTTATTCCAATTCATATTGAATTCTTATTCAAATTACCAAGTTTAATCATCCCACAACATGTTATTCCCTAAATTATGGCCCAAGGTCTGTAATCCACAACCCCTTTTTATCTTCTTGTTTATTTCATCATTACAATAACATGTTTTACTTAATATGTAATTAAGTATATCCAGTTCACATGTTTTCTAATTAACCTGTCACTTACCATTTATGATTAAATATAAGTTATTTCATTTCATAAGATTTCCTCATCCTTTCTCAGTTAATCAGAATTCCATTTTATATTGTCAACACAACTTATCACTGTTTACTTATTAACAAAGGCCCATTAATAAGTTTCTTTACTCGTTTATTATAACCTATGTTATAATTTCCTATTATCCCTAGGACAAGCCTAAACATTCTTATCAATGTGTTTCAGACATCCAAGATTATAGATTACTTAATTCATAATTAAGTACAACTTATTATATTTCATATATTCCCCCCTTTTCTCAACTGGTTTCCGGCTTTCCCCATTTACTACTTACTTAATTTACAATTAATTGTCCCTTAACTCATTTCACCAGTTATCCAATTTCCCTATTAGTTTATTATAACCGAAGTTATAATCCCCGCTTGTCCCTAGGACAAGTCTACCTATTATACAACATTTTCATTAATGTTATTTACTTATAATAGGTGATTATCATTTCTATAGGTTATGCTTACCCTAAAAGATGTCTTTTGATTACGTAACTTTATTATTTCTACCGGTTATGTATACCACTAGGTGTCTTTAATTACATAACCTTATCGGGCTAAGTTTGCGGGCCTATATGTAAATATTACCCACCCCCCAGATTTGCTTAGCCCATCCACTGTCCAACCAATTTTACTTAACCCTAACTTTAGTTCATATTCATACAAACCCTATGGATTAGATTAGGTTAAGTAGTCCAATTCATTACCCTATCCATTTATGGTTTATAATGGGCTAGACCTCCCACATTAGGCCTACAACTTGTGGATACTGGATATGTCGGTCGGGTCCGGGCAGACTTCTTCCACAAGTTTGTCCTAACCTCGTTTCATAGCCCGTCTCGTATTTATGCACTTAGACCTCTCATATTAGGTTCAACATTAGTGGCTGCTGGATATGCCGGTCGGGTCCGGGCAGACTTCTACCACTAATGCAACCTAACCTCGTGTCATAAGTGCAATTACAATTTCTTATTGTAATCATAGGCATTCATTAATAATCAACTATTTAAGACTATGCCTTTATAGGCGTTAATGTTCATGTACCCAATTATATTCATGATGGATTATATGTCTACATTCATATTATTCAAATTATGTCAATTCAAATTTTACATATGATCCCATTTGCGCCCGAATCATTTTTCTATATTTATGATCCAATTTAAGATCTTTAAACATAATTTGGTCGATGCCCCAAACCCATATTTATTTATTCAATTCAATGTTAACATGAAACCATATAATCATATACTTACTCCAATTATTTCACGTATACATTTGGGACAAATTAACATGTAACAAGAATAGTCACAGTTGATACCCATATTCTAACAAGTTCATAATGATGTAAACTTTTTAGCACTTCAACTAATTCAATATATGAATTTTCCAACATATTCATATTAATATAACATGTAAACATTCCAACATTTCAATTGATCCATATTGACAATTAGACGTTATATCATGTTAATCATCCCCGCATGTCATATACCACTTTAATCATTATTAGCATACGCTTATGCATATTAACATGTCATATTCCAATTTGTCATAATGGGGAATGCTAAACGGTAATATACCATTATCAAAAATAATATGGTTTAAATCCACTCACCTTTCATGCTTTCCCCAAATTTTGGATCTGATCCGTTCTATCATCCATAGTTTTCCTTTCCCCTTTAATTTGATTTGAAACCTAATAACGTTGATCGACTATTTCCATTAAAAGAGAAGGGAATGAAAATAGGAAGAATATGAATAGATTGGATCTAGAAGTTTACCTTGCATTCACGATTCAATAATCTTTTTATTAATGTTGATTCCCTCTTCCAGATCTGGATTCATAATTTTCCTACGCTAATATTTTAATTTCAGAATTGATTTGAGAAGAGAGAAAGAGGGAGAGTAATGGTAGAGCTCCAGCATAGCCGCCAAATTATGAGGGTTAGGGTTAGGTCTAGGGTCTAATTTATAGAAGTATGGAGCAACCAGGACCCTCAGATTTGCCCAAAAGCCATTTGAATCACCAAAATATCACAAAACCCTAATCTGCCATAATCCGTCGCAGGTGCGTAGATAGCCCTTTGAGGGGGTCGACACCGGAGTCGACACCCCTTTGAGTGGGTTGACACCGGGGTTGACACCCCCTGGTCGGAAATCTGCCGCCTTCTGAAAATTCCAATTTTGAACCGATTTTCGAATTTCTGGACCCATTTTTGAATTGTGAACCTGTTGTATATAACAATGTTGTATACACAATTATATGATTTTTGTTTGATGATAACAAACAAGTATATATTATTTTAAATGTGTTTGTTATTGTACTGTTATATCACATTACAGTTAGGAATATAATAATTTTATTTAAGTGAAATACTACTGTACAGAAATTCAAATATTAACACAGTATTTTATTTAAATAGAATATTTTATTTCAATATTCAAACAGTACAACTATTTGTAACTCCACTATTTATACATTCACAGAATATTTGTACTTGTATATAAACAGAATAAAATAGACAAGTTCGTTTGACAACAATAAAATGATATTTTATTTCAATCAAACTTGTTTATTACAGACATCAGTACATTTCATATATACACAGCTCCTCACTGCAACACTCATACATTCATTCAGTGTACATTTCATATATATCCATTTTCACTTGTATATACAGACTCATACATTCATTGACACCACACACTGTCTTCTTATCTTCAGCTTTCAGTCCAGTCATTGTCAGTCCAGTCATCACAGTCAGTCCAGTCATCCCAGCTTACCTGTCACACATGAAACAGAAACACACAGTATACTGCAATAGAAATAATATTGAATATATGCAAATATAAATTTTGTTTTTAGAATTTTATTTGCCTCAGATTTCTGGTGTGTTTCTCATCTTTTTTCTTGACTTGATCTGAAGTATAAAACTATCAATCTGTGTCTAGACAGCTTGTGATATTCACAGTGATACACTGTAAATACCACAAGGTAGACAGTATGTATATATGGTACAGGGACAGAAAAATATTGTCTGATGGCTGCATATACACACGTGTATAGATATACACGTGTGCACTGCCTCGCCAATCAGCGAGCAACTGAGGAGTAGCCGCGTGGGCCATCTCAACTCAGTGCACAGTCAACAGTGGGAAAATCAAATACAAGGGACAGCTCAAACAAAATGACAAAGCAGCTCAAATTCAAGTACACAGCACAACCCAAATAAAATGGCCGAGCGCATATGCATCAATGAACAAGTGTGCATACACAACAAAGCATAGGGATGAATGTCAGGACAACATGCCACAACACAAGACAAACAAGTCAACATAAAGTCAAAGTGAAATCAACTTAACATATCACCAAAGTGGTCGAGACAGCTCGACACAAATGGCCGAGCAAAGTTCAAATCAAAATGACCAGTACAAGATGTTTACAGCAGCATAAGGTGTGTCAAATAACATAGCCAAGGTCAACAAGTCAATGTATTAAAGTGAGCATGAACCAATGGTGCAAGATGTTTACACAGCAACATACATGTGTACATGAAAGGTTCGGCCCAGGTTAAAATTCATGTATCAACACAAGCCAACAAAACTGAAATGAGCATGTCAGAGCTCATGAGAATGTGCAAGTAGGCAGACTTATTATTTTGATCTGCATTGTACAAATAGTTCAACCAGGGTGCACAAGCATAGTGGAACAAAGCAGCATGTTTATATCAGTATGAATATGTGCAACTCAATCATATCCTACAATGCTTCAAGTGCAAAATCTTTCAAGCATATAATGTGAATACATAGGAGCAATCTTGGTGCATACATGGTTGATGGCTAAGCTACAAGTGTTTGGAGTTTCAGTTTCAAGTATATAGTGCAACGCTTTGTTGAAGCAACTCAGCAAGAATACAGAGAGGAGCAGATTATAAATGCTTATGGCATGCACAAGTTAATCGGTGAATTAGTGGATGGCATGGTCAATCAAAGCTTTCCAGTATTATTATACATCAGTGAAACAAAGGGAATCAACATTCATATACATAAATAATTTCCAGAAATCACTCTACAATATTTGGCATTCTTCAATCATACATGGAAAATAAAGATTTGATTCAATCATATATGGCAGGATGACAAAGGAGAATCAAACTCGGCAGCAAGTTAAAAATCACAGCATCTTTGACAATTAAGTTTTTGTTTCCTGTTTTGAACAAAACTTGGCAAGAGGATTTAATGGTGTGGAAGAAATAGTCATTCAAATACCATTTAAATAATCATGCAAGGTTTCCAGTTTTTGACATAGCATTCAAGGAATTTCAGTATTTGGCAAGAAGTGAATTATTGGCTCCAGAAAATCAACCAATGTTTAAATAAATTCATCAAGGTACAGAAAGATCAGAGACAACTTTTTAATGAGCAAATTTCTGGAATGTCATTTCCTAAAATCACTCAATCGATTAATTTACAACGCAAGTCATTAATCAAGGCAACAATTCAAAAGGGGCAACATGCAATTCAGATCAAGGCAACTTTCAAAAGGGACAAGTTTTATTTCCAGAAATGACTCAGTTTTTTTTTCTTTTACGGTTTTAAATCAAGGAAACTAATCACACAAAAATCATCAAGGGACCACAAGTCATTAGTTTCCAGTATTTCATTCACCAGATCAAAGCCGAATTCACAAATGTGGAAAATGCTTTAAAGTTCATTTCAATCAGACAAGAATTTCAAAAAGGGAAACAGATCGAATCATTCAAGAAATCAGAGCGCAAGTTAAGGATATGAAATCCTATATGACACCACATCATCACAGGCAGTTAATAGATCGAAACCAACAAACAACCCACAAGTTTTTAAAAAGCAAGAATTTTCAGAAATACTCACAGTTTTTTTTTCGATCAAGCCAGACAACAACTCCCAAATCAAAGTACCAAAGCTATTCATATTTTTCGAAGCATCAGTGATCTGATACCAGAAGCAAACGATCGAGATTTGGAGAGAAAGGCCAAATCGGAGAGGAGCGTCAATCGACCAGCATCAACTAAAGTGAAGCATCAGAGTTTCAGAATTCTTCAAGCAGTCGATTCGATTTGGGGAGGAAGTTGCGAAACCCTAGCCGCCATTTATTCTTCCAGAAAACAAAAGAGGATCGGGCAGAAGAATGAAGCAAGAAAAGAAAATGGGCCGGCCGTTTTTTTAATGGGAAAAGGGGATGACCCCTTTAATATAAACTCCTTTTTTATTTTTATTTTTAGAACTAGGGTTTACATTTTTTGTTTTACATTCTGTTGTTTTTTTTATTGTGTTGTAAAATCATTTCTGAACAGTTCTAGGTCTGTAAAATCTAGGGGAGATCAGTCAGGGAGTTGGCTGTCAGTTTCAGAGTCTGTAAAATTCTGGGATACGGATTACGGGGTTGTAATTTGGGGAATCTGATCGAGAGGACATCGTTCAGTCTAGGGTTTTGAGCGTAGGGCTAGAATAGGAGCAGGGGTTTGCGAGTGTACATGGTCTTGTATGCGGGAACTGTTCTATCACCTAGTAGAAACCTTAGAAATGCAGCAGTAGGCAGGGTTTTGCCGAAGCTGGGTATATCTGTGTGTAATTTATTTTCTGCATTTCAGTTTCTGCTATTTTCTGTGATCAGTTTATTATTATATATCTCGTTAAGTTTTTAATTCAGTTAAAAACTGTGAAAAACCCTATTCACCCCCCTCTAGGGTTATTCTAGATCCAACAAGTGGTATCAGAGCAGGTTTTCTTTAACTCTAGAGTAATGGGTCATCCTAGTTGTCAGTCCATAGAGAGTCAGTCTAGTCACATTCCAAATATTTTTGATGGTACAGATTTTTTTAACTGGAAATCCAAAATGGAATTTTATTTAAAATCTGTTAATATTAAATGTTGGGATGTCATTATCAATGGGTTTGATAGTGTAGATATTAATTTCAATGCTCGTGCTATGAAAATTATATTTGACTATCTTAGCACTGAACAGTTTAATCTTATCTGTCATTGTTTATCTGCACAGGAAGTTTGGAGAACTCTCAACAAGTTGTATGGAAAATCTGACAACAGCTCAAAACCCCATAATGTCAACTTTGATTCAGATCTATGCTTAACAAGTCATGTAGATGAAACTTCAGATGAATCAGATGATGGAGAATCAACAAATGCTGAAACAGAAAATTTATCATATGAAGATTTGGTTTACATGTGTCTTGATTTAACGAAATTTGTTGATAAACTCCAATCTAAAAACAAATCTTTGAAAACTGAAAATCATGAGTTGACCAGCAAAATTCATTGTTTGGAATTAAAACTTGAAAATGTTGTGAAATTTGAAAATTCTAATTGTGAAAATTGTTTGAAATTAAAAACAGATCTCGTTCATCTCAACAATAACATTCAAAGGCTTGAAGAAGAAATTCTAGTTTTAAAAGGTAACGAGATTGAGTTGAAAAATGCAAACAATTTTTTTCAAAAGGAATTTAACAATTTTAAGGCTATCGAAAATTCCAAACTTAAAATTGCTGAAAGTGATAGTTTGTTGAAAACAGATCAGATTTTGAGTGAGCTTGAAAAAGAGATTGAAAATCTCAAGAAACTTGGATCTGAAAAACAAATTAAATTTGAATCAGAGATCTTTGAATCCAAGACCAAAGTTAAAATGCTTGAAAACGAAAATTTAATTTTGAAACAGAATGATACTGAAAAGAGAAAGATCAGCATTAATCGTTGTTCGAATCTAATGAAAGAGAATTCTGATCTTAAATCCAAAATCAACAATCTTGAATTGAGTTTGAAACGCTTTTCAATTGGTGAAAAATCTTTGAATATGTTGTTGAAAAATCAATTTTCTTCTGGTCATAAAAATGGCCTTGGTTTTGGGAAAAGAAATGAATTTGAAAGTTTGAACTCTTGTGATTTCAAAAACTCTTTAAACTGCTTCAAGAAGAGTCATTCTAAAAATTTGAATTCTAAAAATTCCAAAAGTTCTTTGAATCACAATCGAGATAAGAATTGGTTTGATAACAATTCATTTTGGATCCCGAAAAGAAATAAAATGATTTTTGGAAAACCTAAACAAATTTGGGTTACAAAGGGAACTCTAGTTGATTCTAACGGATTGTTATATAAGCAGGTTTGGGTACTTAAAGCTATGAATACAACTGTGAGTGGTTTTACAAACTTTGTTAGACCACTCGATTCTATAAATTGTTAGGTATCGAAGGTGGCTGAGGAACTGCTGTGCTGAAAAGAAATTTGAAATCAAGATTGCCTATAACTCTGTGTCATTTACAGTTCCTTAGGCCAAGGTCTGTTGAGTTAGAGATTCTGATTTACATTGAATTCTGGTATGATCTCTAAACTCATTTTTGTAAATATTTTTTATTTTTGTTTATTCCTCCTTCTACCCCCTCTGTGTATTTACTTTATCTATTCTGTTTTAATTTTTCACTGTCGCATCACTGTAACTTCTTCTGGGCTTCATTAACTTCCAATTGTAGAATTCATATTTTCTGGAAATTTGCCTTAGTTGAATATAATTCTGATATTTTTAATCTTTTCCAGATCTTGTATTTAAACTTGTAAATATCTACAATTGTTTTGAAGTTTAGTTTCTGATTATTGAATTCATAACAGTGTTGATGCATTCATATCATATCTTGAACATTGTTAACTTGAATTCTAATTTTTTTTTGAAGATCTGAAAGTTTAATGGAATTTCACACACCGCTGCTGTTTTGAGTTCCTTCCAATTCATTTTGGAAACGCTGAAAATATTATACTCATTACCGTACACTCTGTTATTTATCAGTTGTGATAATTTCAGACATTTTCAGATTGGCTTGAATATTGTAAATTGTCTAAAATCTCAGTGATACATCTTGAAATCCATCTTATATTCATGATTATTATGGTTCAAATTGGTTTGTTTGAAATCATCTGAAATTCTTGATATTTTGAATCTCACATACCTCTTAAATTTGAAATTATTGATCTTGTGTGAATGATTCATTATATCTCAAACTTGACATTGGTTCAAGTGATTTCAAATAAATTATTAATTTTCTGGATCATGAATACCTTTCAAATTTGATGTAAATGATCTGAAATTTCTCTTATACATGTCAGAAAATTCTTGTGAAAATTCTTTGAAAATCCGGTCTTGAATTTCTCTGTTATTTCATGGTTATATGATTTAAATATTTGTTTGTTGAAAATCATTTGAAATTGTTAATTTATTAAATCTCACACATATCTCAATTCAAAAATTTATAAATTGGTGTGATTGATTTATTAAATCCTGATATTTTCATATTCCTCAAATGATTTCAAATAAATGGTATTTCTAATCTTGGATCATGAATGATCTTATGTGACCATCCGCTGACAAGTCTGACGTGATTTTATGTTCTGTGTTGCTCTGATACTGTTTTCAAATAACTGCCTGCTTTAATCTGATCGCTGCTCTGATACATGTGCATAATCTGTTATCTTGTCTGATTGGGCTTTGTATTTATAATTCTTTTGTCTATGACATTCTTGTTCAGTATCATGTTAAAATTCCTCGTAAATAGAGACACCAAGTGGTATCAGAAGCGCCTTATTTTTGTCTCACCCATCTGCACTTAGATTCAAATCTTCACCATGTATAAATCCACACACTCCTTCTGTCTTGTACACATTTTTTTCCCCTCTTGTCATGTATAGATCAGCATATTCCTCTTGTAATTGATTTTCAATTTTAAAATTATTTATTGATTATTCTTTCAGAAATTGAAATCAATATCCAAATTAAACTGTATTGATAATTCATCAAAATTATTATTAGAATTTAAAATTGTGATGAATTATGACTGCAATATATTTCACAAACAAGAGGAGATGTTATCTGGATTTTCATGATGGTTGAATATTTATTATAATATCCTTGAGCTGGCAATTATTTCACGACCATCCTCATTATCTATCATCATTCTGCCATCCATGATAATTTTTTTTTAAAATATGGAGAGTTTAATATTTTTTTTAAAAAAAAAAATCACATTGAATAAACAGTGAAAATATTTGTGATGGAATTGTGGTTATATTATTATTCAGAATTAGTGATAATTGAAATTTTTTCAATAATCCCGGTACAGTTGGTCATATTTCATAATATAATTAATTTAGAAATTTATTTCACAGTCCATTTCTGTACCTACCACATTTTCTATCATCCATATATTGGTTTTATACCAAGGAGTGTTTCTTTTTAAAAGATGAAATGATAAATATATGTAATAAATATATAAGTGTGTCTCTAACCTCATTTAAAAATCCAAGCTCTGGTCATGCATGGTTAAGAGACAACTTATAATTTAAGCTGCAACTGACCTCATTTAAAAATCCAAGCTCTGGTTATGCGTGGTCAGTGTGCTCTTAAACAAATAAATAAAAAAAAAATATGCTAAAAACTGAAATAAAATTGAAATTCTCCTTGGTGTGTAAAAATCAACCTATCAATCCATCTCTCTAATCTGTGAAATGTGTTGAAAATATTATGACGTATTATGATTTGTTGATTGATAGATATTGAGATTTGAGATTAATCGATTTTCTCACTTAAATTGAATTTTTAATTATAATCCAAATCCATCACCCTTTTTTTTGGTGCTTTAATTTTATAAAATTCTTTTGAAAATAATTGGGAAATATTCATATTTTTATATAACTCTTCTCATTTATATAAATTTCATCGTAAATCAGTCATTTTCTGCAATGTGAAATATGCCACTAGTTCTCAGTTTATTATGATTTTTGTTTGACTGATTGAGGTTTATGATGATCGCATTCTTCCTCTTAAGCTGAAATTATATTTTTTAGTCGTTTTTTCATCTGTATTTTAAACTCTGTATCCTTTTGATGATAACAAAAGGGGGAGAATGGATTAGATTTTGATTTATGAGTGAATATTTTATAAATATTTTTAACTTTGAAAATTTATTATTCATACATTTCACTCATGCACAGTTATAGGGGGAGTTTCTGTTGTAGGGGGAGCATTTAAATAGGGGGAGTTCAAATATTCACGAACAAACACATTTATAATATTCAAAATCTTTTATTTGTTTGTCATCATCAAAAGGGGGAGATTGTTGTATATAACAATGTTGTATACACAATTATATGATTTTTGTTTGATGATAACAAACAAGTATATATTATTTTAAATGTGTTTGTTATTGTACTGTTATATCACATTACAGTTAGGAATATAATAATTTTATTTAAGTGAAATACTACTGTACAGAAATTCAAATATTAACACAGTATTTTATTTAAATAGAATATTTTATTTCAATATTCAAACAGTACAACTATTTGTAACTCCACTATTTATACATTCACAGAATATTTGTACTTGTATATAAACAGAATAAAATAGACAAGTTCGTTTGACAACAATAAAATGATATTTTATTTCAATCAAACTTGTTTATTACAGACATCAGTACATTTCATATATACACAGCTCCTCACTGCAACACTCATACATTCATTCAGTGTACATTTCATATATATCCATTTTCACTTGTATATACAGACTCATACATTCATTGACACCACACACTGTCTTCTTATCTTCAGCTTTCAGTCCAGTCATTGTCAGTCCAGTCATCACAGTCAGTCCAGTCATCCCAGCTTACCTGTCACACATGAAACAGAAACACACAGTATACTGCAATAGAAATAATATTGAATATATGCAAATATAAATTTTGTTTTTAGAATTTTATTTGCCTCAGATTTCTGGTGTGTTTCTCATCTTTTTTCTTGACTTGATCTGAAGTATAAAACTATCAATCTGTGTCTAGACAGCTTGTGATATTCACAGTGATACACTGTAAATACCACAAGGTAGACAGTATGTATATATGGTACAGGGACAGAAAAATATTGTCTGATGGCTGCATATACACACGTGTATAGATATACACGTGTGCACTGCCTCGCCAATCAGCGAGCAACTGAGGAGTAGCCGCGTGGGCCATCTCAACTCAGTGCACAGTCAACAGTGGGAAAATCAAATACAAGGGACAGCTCAAACAAAATGACAAAGCAGCTCAAATTCAAGTACACAGCACAACCCAAATAAAATGGCCGAGCGCATATGCATCAATGAACAAGTGTGCATACACAACAAAGCATAGGGATGAATGTCAGGACAACATGCCACAACACAAGACAAACAAGTCAACATAAAGTCAAAGTGAAATCAACTTAACATATCACCAAAGTGGTCGAGACAGCTCGACACAAATGGCCGAGCAAAGTTCAAATCAAAATGACCAGTACAAGATGTTTACAGCAGCATAAGGTGTGTCAAATAACATAGCCAAGGTCAACAAGTCAATGTATTAAAGTGAGCATGAACCAATGGTGCAAGATGTTTACACAGCAACATACATGTGTACATGAAAGGTTCGGCCCAGGTTAAAATTCATGTATCAACACAAGCCAACAAAACTGAAATGAGCATGTCAGAGCTCATGAGAATGTGCAAGTAGGCAGACTTATTATTTTGATCTGCATTGTACAAATAGTTCAACCAGGGTGCACAAGATAGTGGAACAAAGCAGCATGTTTATATCAGTATGAATATGTGCAACTCAATCATATCCTACAATGCTTCAAGTGCAAAATCTTTCAAGCATATAATGTGAATACATAGGAGCAATCTTGGTGCATACATGGTTGATGGCTAAGCTACAAGTGTTTGGAGTTTCAGTTTCAAGTATATAGTGCAACGCTTTGTTGAAGCAACTCAGCAAGAATACAGAGAGGAGCAGATTATAAATGCTTATGGCATGCACAAGTTAATCAGTGAATTAGTGGATGGCATGGTCAATCAAAGCTTTCCAGTATTATTATACATCAGTGAAACAAAGGGAATCAACATTCATATACATAAATAATTTCCAGAAATCACTCTACAATATTTGGCATTCTTCAATCATACATGGAAAATAAAGATTTGATTCAATCATATATGGCAGGATGACAAAGGAGAATCAAACTCGGCAGCAAGTTAAAAATCACAGCATCTTTGACAATTAAGTTTTTGTTTCCTGTTTTGAACAAAACTTGGCAAGAGGATTTAATGGTGTAGAAGAAATAGTCATTCAAATACCATTTAAATAATCATGCAAGGTTTCCAGTTTTTGACATAGCATTCAAGGAATTTCAGTATTTGGCAAGAAGTGAATTATTGGCTCCAGAAAATCAACCAATGTTTAAATAAATTCATCAAGGTACAGAAAGATCAGAGACAAATTTTAATGAGCAAATTTCTGGAATGTCATTTCCTAAAATCACTCAATCGATTAATTTACAACGCAAGTCATTAATCAAGGCAACAATTCAAAAGGGGCAACATGCAATTCAGATCAAGGCAACTTTCAAAAGGGACAAGTTTTATTTCCAGAAATGACTCAGTTTTTTTTTTCTTTTACGGTTTTAAATCAAGGAAACTAATCACACAAAAATCATCAAGGGACCACAAGTCATTAGTTTCCAGTATTTCATTCACCAGATCAAAGCCGAATTCACAAATGTGGAAAATGCTTTAAAGTTCATTTCAATCAGACAAGAATTTCAAAAAGGGAAACAGATCGAATCATTCAAGAAATCAGAGCGCAAGTTAAGGATATGAAATCCTATATGACACCACATCATCACAGGCAGTTAATAGATCGAAACCAACAAACAACCCACAAGTTTTTAAAAAGCAAGAATTTTCAGAAATACTCACAGTTTTTTTTTTCGATCAAGCCAGACAACAACTCCCAAATCAAAGTACCAAAGCTCTTCATATTTTTCGAAGCATCAGTGATCTGATACCAGAAGCAAACGATCGAGATTTGGAGAGAAAGCCCAAATCGGAGAGGAGCGTCAATCGACCAGCATCAACTAAAGTGAAGCATCAGAGTTTCAGAATTCTTCAAGCAGTCGATTCGATTTGGGGAGGAAGTTGCGAAACCCTAGCCGCCATTTATTCTTCTAGAAAACAAAAGAGGATCGGGCAGAAGAATGAAGCAAGAAAAGAAAATGGGCCGGCCGTTTTTTTAATGGGAAAAGGGGATGACCCCTTTAATATAAACTCCTTTTTTATTTTTATTTTTAGAACTAGGGTTTACATTTTTTGTTTTACATTCTGTTGTTTTTTTTATTGTGTTGTAAAATCATTTCTGAACAGTTCTAGGTCTGTAAAATCTAGGGGAGATCAGTCAGGGAGTTGGCTGTCAGTTTCAGAGTCTGTAAAATTTTGGGATACGGATTACGGGGTTGTAATTTGGGGAATCTGATCGAGAGGACATCGTTCAGTCTAGGGTTTTGAGCGTAGGGCTAGAATAGGAGCAGGGGTTTGCGAGTGTACATGGTCTTGTATGCGGGAACTGTTCTATCACCTAGTAGAAACCTTAGAAATGCAGCAGTAGGCAGGGTTTTGCCGAAGCTGGGTATATCTGTGTGTAATTTATTTTCTGCATTTCAGTTTCTGCTATTTTCTGTGATCAGTTTATTATTATATATCTCGTTAAGTTTTTAATTCAGTTAAAAACTGTGAAAAACCCTATTCACCCCCCCTCTAGGGTTATTCTAGATCCAACAGTATGTGTGTGTGTGTATATATATATTCTTCCTACGCGTATAAAACTTTGATCCTCAATAACTTCTTCATACGGTGTCCGATTTAAGCAAACCAAGTGTCGATTTTGACCAGAATTTCAAGACAGACGCAATGGCGCAGTCTGTTTAACTTAATTCTTAATATTTAATTAAGTTATTCACATTTTATTTTCTTAAAAATACAGGGTGTTACATTCTCCCACCCTAAGGGAATTTTATCCCCGAAATTTAATAAGGGTAAAATCAATTAACCCCTTGCATAATATACATCCATCATGTGTGCATCCAATTTTTGCAAACATTGTGCACTTGTGCAAGGTGCAGTACATCACAATAATGCATGTATGCCTAAGCGATACCTCATATGTGTATGAAAATTTCTCAAAAATCCTTTTACAATATGATGCTCACATCCTAAATATGCTGACAGTTCTATATGAATGCAATATTTTGAAAATCAAAAATGCTTTTTCATCCAAATTTTTCCACACTCTTACTGAGTTAGAGCATAGTTCACCCCATTGTTGCATCCAAAATCCTACTAACCAACTTTATTTTTTTGAATTTTAGAAAAAACTAATTTTCTAAATTCAATTTCTTATGTTACAAAAAGGTGGAAAACGGAAAACTCCGCATCTTCCATTTTTTTTAACCATACTTGGATTTTTATGTAACTATTTGTAAAGATTCCCTATTTTCCTATCCAAGCACAGCCCACATAAGAAAATTTCTTTGTTACTGATTTTCTTTTTCATCTTATCTTAGGAATTTTCTATTGTTATCCATCTTTTCTCATAATTTTCCATTTTTGTTGCTTTACTGAATTTTCTGTTTCCTTTTTAGTGGTACTAATTTTCTTTTCTTAGCTTATTTAATTATCTAATCTTAGTATAAATTTAAATAAGCCTCTAGTCTTTCAACTAAAATAGAAGAACAGAAACCCTACACAGCTACTATTAAGGGCTAAGAATCTTGGGACTATGTCCCCTTCAGACAGAAAAGTCCAAACTATGGGATCCACAACAGGCTTAGGTGTTACCCTAACTGCCCAACAAGAACTAAACAATGGAACAATCCCAACAGAAATTTAGTAATGGGTTTTACCCCTAACGTAAAAATTAGTAACGGGGTCTAAACACTTACTTGACCCTTTTCTATTTAGTAGTCGCCACTAGTCCTAGCTGTGATCCAACAATTATTTCAAGCAACATCCCAATGCTTACACATTCTACGGGAACTCACTATTATTCCAAGATAATTCCTGTTATTTACTTTATAGTCTCAAAACTTTTCCCGTCTTTTCGAGGCACTAATCCTTACCTATTCCATGATTTTTAAAACATGGTTCGACCCTTTTCATTTAAATTTCCTCCCAAAAATTAGAAGTGTAAAAATTTCATTTTCCTCATGAAAACTTACTTTTGCCAAACCCTAAAAATATGTCATCTTAAAAAAATGCAAATCATTTTTTTTCAAATCACAAAACTGGAGTAGATATGGATAACTATTTTCTCCATCGGGTTTATGACTTGTTCTTACCTATAAGGTCGGTTTAGTCTCTTACTGCAAGGTGCCAATGTAACAACCCGCAATTTTGGGGCCAATTTAAAATTTTAGAAATTTTAAATGAATATAGAATATTTAAAATAATTTATTTTAAATAAATAACGACAAAGAAGAAATAATCATCATAATTAGACTTTTATGTATGTTTGTTAAATTCTAATTTTAATACATACTAAATCAAAACTTCACATATTCATTTGTTATTTTTACATCCCGTATGTTTCGATTAATTAAGTATATGTAATTTAATTAAGTTATTGAGATTAAATGGTTTTGAAAAAAAAAGAAGTATGATGTGGAAATGTTGAAAGGTATTGGAATTCCTTAGTAATAAGAATGAATGTAACCAATAGTACATATATAGTAAGGCAATATGGTGCATAATTAACCAATAACTACAACCCATATGCAAAGCACGTAGCCGACTTTTATTGGTGTTTTCATTTACATATTTAGTGATGCATAATTGACGCCTGGAATGTATTAATGTTTCTTCTAAGGTTTCAAAAATATTTCATTCTAACTTTATAAATTTATACAATTACAGGTTTCCTAATCATAAATGTAAAATAATAATAATAACATAAGGGTATCTACATTAAATCCTGTTTTATATTACTGATAATGCCAATGTTATCAGTTTGACTATTTTAAGTGGAATTTTTATTAATATGGTAGCAATTATTCCAGGATTATAGTCTATTAAAAATATTAGAGCAAATCATGTTCAACCTGTCATATTTATTTGAAACGCGAACATACCTATTTTGCTAAACGTCATGGGAATAATGCAATTTATTCCATTTATTTAAGTTAATCAGTTTTTCCATGATAATTTGAAATCAGTCAACAATTATAATCATATAATAGTGCGTTATTACCTTTTAAATGTGGACATATGTTGTGTATATGAAGTTAACTTTTGTTATTAAAAATTTATTTGTTTCTATTTCAATATGAGAGAAAAATTGCAATATATATATATATAAATGTTTCGTGGAATTCAATACTTATGAAAACAAGGTAATAAATTCAAGTTTAAATAAAGGTTGTCATATTCTTTAGTGAATTAGGAAACAACGAAACCTTTTTGAATTCATTTTTGCATTTATTGGCTACATAATCTAAGCCAAATTTAATTCAGCAATTTAAAGACTTTCCTTTCTTTTCTTACTCATCTATATGTTTTACTCTCACTATGCTATATATATTTTATTCTCCTTCTTCCTCCAATAAATCCTTATCCTCTAAATAAAGTCCCTCAATCATTCGAGAATTCCATATACCAAATCAGAGAGCGTCCTATGATCTTTGTATTCAACGACCATGATTTGTTATAATTAAGTAAATCGTCGGAAATCATCTCTCAAGGGACTTGCGTGTGAATTGGATTTCAAACAAAAAGGGGGGGCCGCGCTTGACGCTGTCACCGGCGGTGGTGACTGGTGGCTAGGGAAACGTGGTGGAACCTTCGGATCACCAGCAAATGGCGGTGATGAACGTGCGCAGGTGGCTTTCGAAATCGGCCGATGGGTTCAGCTGAAGAGGACGGTGTGCAGGGAATTAAAGAGAGAGGGCAACGTTTGTTTTGCGATTTAAAAAGGTTGATTAAATTTTAGATCCGCTTTAAACCAAGGTGAGATTTCTTTTTATATACATATAATTAAAAACTAGCTTAATTATTTTCGTATTTCTAAATTCTTACATTTACGATGTAAATTTAGTTTGTGTTATTCATGATTGGATTTGATTTGTTGGTTGCTGTTATGATTGATCCGTTAATAAGATGGAAAAATTCTGTTGAAATTTTTTGAAATTTGTGAACAACAAATATTCACACCTATTGGTCAAAATAGAAAATTGCGTACGAACAAAAACACTCATTTATGTTTTGTGTTGTTAACATAGAATTTGTCGCAAATGAAAGTATTTCTCCAATTTGTCATGTTAACCTAAAATTGTCCATTATGTCAGAATTATGTCATGTAATTAAAAATCATCCTTTATGTTAGAAACTAAATTTTTCATTGATGTTAAAATATAAATTTGCCATTTATGTTAGGAAGTAAATTTTCTATTTATGTTGGACAAATTCACACTTTGGTTGGACCCATGTTATGTAAGAAAAGCTTCCTTTTAAGTAGAAATGTTTTGTTTAATTAAAAAACATACTTTTTGTAGAAAGGTTATGTGAATATAGAAATGTCCTTTATTTAAAAAGGTTGTCTTATTTAGAAATGTCATTATGTAGTAATAAAATTTGTCATTTATGATTAAAAAAATGTCATTTATGAAAGTATAAAAAAAAGTTGTCTTTATGTTAACAAAAAAAAGGGTTGTCATTATGTAGTAATAAAATTTGTCATTTATGATTAAAAAAAATGTCATTTATGAAAGTATAAAAAAGTTGTCTTTATGTTAATAGAAAAAAAGGGTTGTCATTATGTAGTAATAAAATTTGTCATTTATGATAAAAAAAATGTCATTTATGAAAGTATAAAAAAGTTATCTTTATGTTAATATAAAAAAAAAGGTTGTCATTATGTAGTAATAAAATTTGTTATTTATGATAAAAAAAGATGTCATTTATGAAAGTATAAAAAAAGTTGACATGTATGTTCGATTTGAATTGACAAATTATAGATGCCATGTATGTTCTATTGAAATTGACAAATTATATATGTCATGTATGTTTAATTAGAATTGTTAAATTAGAAATATCAATTTTGTAGTTAGAAATTGTTAACAAATAAAATATCCTTTTATTTGTTATTAGAAAACATAGTAAATTGTTAACAAATATAACATTCTTTTATTTGTAATATAGAATACATAGGAAATTGTTATGTTAATATCACCTTGTTGGGAACTGTTACGTTAACATAGAAAAATATCATTTATGTAAAACTGTTATGTTAACATGGAAAATATCATTTATTTATAAATGTATGTTAACAAGATTCGTCATTTTATATCGAAAAGGTTATGTTATCAAAACATGTCATTAAATTAGAAGTGTTTATTTAGAACAAAATGTGTAATAAAGTTAGAAATGTTTATTTTGATTTAATATAACATATTTGTTTAGAAAAGTTATTTTGATTTAAAATCACATTTTTAGTATAAAATGTTGCATTATAAAGAGGATAACATTTTTAGTATAAAAGATTGCAATAGAATAAAAAAAACATGAATTTTGATAGATATGTTATAATAGAATAAAAACATCGTTTTAGTTAGATGATGTTAGGTGATATAAAATGGTCATTTTAGTTAAATAATGTCAGGTTAATATAAAATATTCCTGTTAGAGGAAATATCATTTTATTTATAATAAGGTCATGATAGAGAAATTTGTTATTTATTTATAATAATGTCAGGTTAGATAAAAGTAAACATTTTTGTAATAAATTGTTGGGTTACATAAAAATTTGACAGGACATTTATGTTAGATTGAAAGAGGGCATTTATGTTAAAAATTTTGAAATAACATTTATGTCAGATTAAATAGTAGTCATTAAAATATATATAAGGAAGGAGGTAATTGTGTTAACATAAAAATGAATGTCTTTTTAATTGTGTTTCTTAACACAAAACAACATTGGAAAATGTATGGTCTTTTTATTTGTGTTCTCTAACACAAATATAACTTAGGAAACATAAACTATTTTTTTTATGTTCTATAATATAATTAAAAAGAAGAATTTGACGGTGTAATCAAAATCACATTTTTTTTATATATGTAACTATAGAGTTTGAGATGTCCCAAGTTTTACTAGGATTTGAAAGGGTAAGCTATAGTGTTTGAAATCGAGTTATTTTGGAAATATGGAATATTCCAAAATTAAGATATTTTGAAATGAGAAACATTTTAAAATAATATTATAATTGTTAATTAAAATTGTACTTGGACCAGAGGTTATGTCACATTTGTGGTGGAAGTCCGTCCGGACCCGACCGGCATATCCAGCAGCCACAAATGTTGGGCCTAATGTGAGAGGTCCAAGTGCGCAAATACAAATTGGGCCAAGACACGAGGTTGAGCCCAACTTGTGGGATAAGTCTGCCCGGAACCGACCGGCCTATCCAGCGTCCACAAGTTGTAGGCCTAATGTGAGAGGTCTGGCCCATATTAAAATACAAATAGTTAAATAGAAAATGAACATTATTTTCACCGTCATGTTTAAAAGAATGAAAAAATTCATTTTTATGTAATTAGATTAAAGAAAGAGAAAATTACATTTTTTATGTAATTAGATTAAAAGAAGAAATTTGTATTTTTTAAAAGAAAGAAAGAAAATTGCATCTTTATGTAATTAAAACCAAAAGTAAGAAATTTACATTTTTTGTGAAATTAAGATTAAAGGTAAAAGTTACATTTTTTTTATGTAATTGATATAAATAAAGAAAAGTTTACATTTTAATGTAAATTAGATTAAAAAGGGCAAAATTTCATTCTTTCATGCATGTAGATTAAAAGTGTGAAATTACATTTTTATGTTATTGGATTTTACCTAAAAAGAATAAGGATATGAAATTTATATTTTACTGAATTAGATTTTCATTAAAAAGATTAAAAATATGGAAATGTCATTTTCATGTAAATAGATTAGCACACAAAATTATCGTTTTGTTTGTATTGTAAAATTATTATTTTTGTGTTTTGTATTGAAAAGATAACAAAATTATCAATTTTGTTACATTGAAATAAAGAAACAAAAATACTCATTCTTGTAGAAGTAAAAATGGATGAATTAAAATATTCGTTTGTTGAAATTGAAATGAAATACAAAAATGCTATTTTTGTTGGAATTGGTATGATACACAAAATACATTTTGTGTAATTCAAAAAATGAAACAAGAAAATGTACATTGTTATGTATGAGATGTGTATGTGTATGAAAATTAAAATAAACATTATGGTGTGTACATTGTACATTAATATTGTATATACGAATAGGAATGTTTTTCGTTAGCAAAATGTAATGAAATAAAATAAATTTCATTACACGTTATAAGCATTTCGGTTGGTTGTGAAGTAAAACATTCACGACTTGTTATGTAATTACGTTAATGAAATGGAATTTGAATTATTTTATATATATATATAAAAATAAAGATAAATCATTACAAATTACAAATAACGATATGAAATGATTTCCAACTTATATATGTACGGGAATTATTTGGAAAGTCCGAGTCTATCTCATTCCAAATAATTTGAACAACGTTTAAAATTCAAGAGTTGAAGACGGCGATTGAAGACCGACGATCTTCATATCGAATGGACGACGACTGCTGATGCCCGTGATTGGAGTAGCTACCTTGAAGGGGCTACAGTGGTGGCCGTCCGGGCGTAGTGTTGATTAGTACGGATTTGGCTTTCGCTCAGACCCAGAGCATAAGCTTATAAATGGATTGTGTGTCCGACATCGTACTCCATTAAATATCATGTTATTAATCTTCTGTCGAATGTATGGATGTTTGGTGGCGGAGAATTTATTCTCTTGCTTAACACCCGTTCATATATTTTGGCAAAGGATTGGTAGTGTGATATGGAGTGACGATGTGGCATGCTAAGATGCATATGATCAAGGCGTTGTTGAAAAGCAGGCCTTGTGGGATGATCAAAGCATAGTCTGTTTAGGCATAGCTTTGTGTATAGCGTGACTTCGCGAGCCTCACACACCGGCGGAGTATAAAACGGGAGAAGGGAACGCAGGGAGAGCAGCACGTTTCTTTCTAGCTAGAAGTGGTGTTTGGGCTTTAACACGGCCCGACATTTTACTTATGTGGATGATGGAATGAGGCGCCTCAGATGATAGGTCCTATAGGACCGGGAAACGTGTGTTCAGGAATAACTAATCCGCAACTCGTATGGTGGACCGACCCTGCAGCTATCCAAGGGTTCACTGCGGGGGATCCTGAGACATTAGCTAGAGTGTCTCGAATCGGTAGGAAATCCTCCCTAACCTTGACTCATGATGGAAACCAAAATCCAAATACGACCCTTCGAATTTGATTGTATTACTAGTATGGAGGCATAGTAGTATGGGATACTATTCTTCCTAGGATTTATACATTTACTTTGAAATGTTTTGATATATACTAATAATAATATTAAACTCGTATTTGTCGTATTTAGCATGTTTAATAACTATAAGGTAAAACACTATCCTCTGGTTTGTGTTGCATTGTGTGATGGGACATGGGTCTTATGGTGATTCCATTTTTTAAAAAGCATAACGTTGTTGTACGATTGACTTATTAGTTGTTTTTGACACTTTTATGCACGGTAATCCATTAGAGCAAACCCGTTCCGCATTAGCGGCGTGGTCTTTGGATTTGCCTTATTACTATTAGTTAAATCAGTTAAGAATTCTCACACCAGTCCCACGACTGACCCGTTGTTTGTTTTCACCTTTTTGCAAGCTCGGGTGCCCTCTTTCCACATGGGCAGTCAAGCAGTTTGTCTACAGGTTTATCTCTTTAGCAGGATCCTGGATTGAAGCTTAAAGCTGTGTCCAGAACATTGGAAGTCTTCCGCTGCCTTAGTGATTTTATTTCCGCTGAAATGTATTATAATATTGTAATTTATCTTCCGCTGTAATTTTATTCAATGTACTCTGATATTCTGTACTCTGATGTTATGTTATTATGACGTAGTAAAAGTCTGCTGTTATTGTTCTGATGTTGTTGTATTCCCAAAGTTAACGTAGGCGGGATTTGAACGGTCTTGGTCGATTTTGCGATCGATTAAGGCCGGGCAAAATACGACTCGTTACAGTTGGTATCAGAGCTTTGGTTAGCTCAAATCTTTGGGATGAAACTCATTAGAACTGAACAAAAGGCTCATAAGAGATTGGATTAGTAATATCTAATAAGAATACTCATTAGAGATAGGATCAGCAGTATCCTAGAATGAGAAAACTCATTAGAGATGGGGTTAGTAATGCCCCAGAATGAGTTGAGAGTAACAAGCTTATAATATACGTATTTGAAATTATACTCTATTTTGGAAAATATGATTTTTGAATATATAAAAGTTATATATATTTTAAAAGCTAATTAACAAATTGATTGATGGTTGTGTAGTGTAATTATTAGTTCAACAAATAAAATTATAGAAACCAATTGAGAAAAGAATGAAAGATTAGTTAGTTAATTAATCAACTTTTAGCTTCGTTCCTTTTCGAGGACGAAAAGTTTTTAAGTGGGGGAGATTGTAACAACACGCAATTTTAGGGCCAATTTAAAATTTTAGAAATTTTAAATGAATATAGAATATTTAAAATAATTTATTTTAAATAAATAACGACAAAGAAGAAATAATCGTCATAATTAGACTTTTATGTATGTTTGTTAAATTCTAATTTTAATACATACTAAATCAAAACTTCACATATTCATTTGTTATTTTTACATCCCGTATGTTTCGATTATTTAAGTATATGTAATTTAATTAAGTTATTGAGATTAAATGGTTTTGAAAAAAAGAAGAAGTATGATGTGGAAATGTTGAAAGGTATTGGAATTCCTTAATAATAAGAATGAATGTAATCAATGGTACATATATAGTAAGGCAATATGGTGCATAATTAACCAATAACTACAACCCATATGCAAAGCACGTAGCCGACTTTTATTGGTGTTTTCATTTACATATTTGGTGATGTATAATTATCGCCTGTAATGTATTAATGTTTCTTCTAAGGTTTCAAAAATATTTCATTCTAACTTTATAAATTTATACAATTACAGGTTTCCTAATCATAAATGTAAAATAATAATAATAACATAAGGGTATCTACATTAAATCCTGTTTTATATTACTGATAATGCCAATGTTATCAGTTTGACTATTTTAAGTGGAATTTTTATTAATATGGTAGCAATTATTCCAGGATTATAGTCTATTAAAAATATTAGAGCAAATCATGTTCAACCTGTCATATTTATTTGAAATGCGAACATACCTATTTTGCTAAACGTCATGGGAATAATGCAATTTGTTCCATTTATTTAAGTTAATCAGTTTTTCCATGATAATTTGAAATCAGTCAACAATTATAATCATATAATAGTGCGTTATTACCTTTTAAATGTGGACATATGTTATGTATATGAAGTTAACTTTTGTTATTAAAAATTTATTTGTTTCTATTTCAATATGAGAGAAAAATTGCAATATATATATATATATAAATATTTCGTGGAATTCAATACTTATGAAAACAAGGTAATAAATTCAAGTTTAAATAAAGGTTGTCATATTCTTTAGTGCATTAGGAAACAACGAAACCTTTTTGAATTCATTTTTGCATTTATTGGCTACATAATCTAAGCCAAATTTAATTCAGCAATTTAAAGACTTTCCTTTCTTTTCTTACTCATCTATATGTTTTACTCTCACTACGCTATATATATTATATTCTCCTTCTTCCTCCAATAAATCATTATCCTCTAAATAAAGTCCCTCAACGATTCGAGAATTCCATATACCAAATCGGAGAGCGTCCTATGATCTTTGTATTCAACGACCATGATTTGTTATAATTAAGTAAATCATCGGAAATCATCTCTCAAGGGACTTGCGTGTGAATTGGATTTCAAACAAAAAGGGGGGGTCGCGCTTGACGCTATCACCGGCGGTGGTGACTGGTGGCTAGGGAAACGTGGTGGAACCTTCGGATCACCAGCAAATGGCGGTGATGAACGTGCGCAGGTGGCTTTCAAAATCGGCCAATGGGTTCAGCTGAAGAGGACGGTGTGCAGGGAATTAAAGAGAGAGGGCAACGTTTGTTTTGCGTTTTAAAAGGGTTGATTAAATTTTAGATCCTCTTTAAACCAAGGTGAGATTTCTTTTTATATACATATAATTAAAAAATAGCTTAATTATTTTCTTATTTGTAAATTCTTACATTTACGATGTAAATTTAGTTTGTGTTATTCATGATTGGATTTGATTTGTTGGTTGCTGTTATGATTGATCCGTTAACAAGATGGATAAATTCTGTTGAAAAATTTTGAAATTTGTGAACAACAAATATTCACACCTATTGGTCAAAATAGAAAATTGCGTACGAACAAAAACATTCATTTGTGTTTTGTTATGTTAACATAGAATTTGTCGCAAATGAAAGTATTTCTCCAATTTGTCATGTTCACCTAAAATTGTCCCTTATGTCAGAATTATGTCATGTAATTAAAAATCGTCCTTTATGTTAGAAACTAAATTTTTCATTGATGTTAAAATATAAATTTGCCATTTATGTTAGGAAGTAAATTTGCTATTTATGATGGACAAATTCACACCTTGGTTGGACCCATGTTATGTAAGAAAAGTTTCCTTTTAGGTAGAAATGTTTTGTTTAATTAAAAAACATACTTTTTGTAGAAAGGTTATGTGAATATAGAAATGTCCTTTATTTAAAAAGGTCGTCTTATTTAAAAATGTCATTATGTAGTAATAAAATTTGTCATTTATGATAAAAAAATGTCATTTATGAAAGTATAAAAAAAGTTGTCTTTATGTTAATAAGAAAAAGGGTTGTCATTATGTAGTAATAAAATTTGTCATTTATGATTAAAAAAAATGTCATTTATGAAAGTATAAAGAAGTTGTCTTTATGTTAATATAAAAAAAGGGTTGTCATTATGTAGTAATAAAATTTGTCATTTATGATAAAAAAAATTGTCATTTATGAAAGTATAAAAAAGTTGTCTTTATGTTAATATAAAAAAAGGGTTGTCATTATGTAGTAATAAAATTTGTCATTTTTGATAAAAAAAGATGTCATTTATGAAAGTATAAAAAAAGTTGACATGTATGTTCGATTTGAATTGACAAATTATAGATGCCATGTATGTTCTATTGAAATTGACAAATTATATATGTCATGTATGTTTAATTAGAATTGTTAAATTAGAAATATCAATTTTGTAGTTAGAAATTGTTAACAAATAAAATATCCTTTTATCTGTTATTAGAAAACATAGTAAATTGTTAACAAATATAACATTCTTTTATTTTTAATATAGAATACATAGGAAATTGTTATGTTAATATCACCTTGTTGGGAACTGTTACGTTAACATAGAAAAATATCATTTATGTAAAACTGCTATGTTAACATGGAAAATATCATTTATTTATAAATGTATGTTAACAAGATTCGTCATTTTATATCGAAAAGGTTATGTTATCAAAACATGTCATTAAGCTAGAAGTGTTTATTTAGAACAAAATGTGTAATAAAGTTAGAAATGTTTATTTTGATTTAATATAACATATTTGTTTAGAAAAGTTATTTTGATTTAAAATCACATTTTTAGTATAAAATGTTGCATTATAAAGAGGATAACATTTTTAGTATAAAAGATTGCAATAGAACAAAAAAAACATGAATTTTGTTAGATATGTTATAATAGAATAAAAACATCGTTTTAGTTAGATGATGTTAGGTGATATAAAATGGTCATTTTAGTTAAATAATGTCAGGTTAATATAAAATATTCCTGTTAGAGGAAATATCATTTTATTTATAATAAGGTCATGATAGAGAAATTTGTTATTTATTTATAATAATGTCAGGTTAGATAAAAGTAAACATTTTTGTAATAAATTGTTGGGTTACATAAAAATTTGACAGGACATTTATGTTAGATTGAAAGAGGGCATTTATGTTAAAATTTTGAAATAACATTTATGTCAGATTAAATAGTAGTCATTAAAATATATATAAGGAAGGAGGTAATTGTGTTAACATAAAAATGAATGTCTTTTTAATTGTGTTTCTTAACACAAAACAACATTGGAAAATGTATGGTCTTTTTATTTGTGTTCTCTAACACAAATATAACTTAGGAAACATAAACTATTTTTTTTATGTTCTATAATATAATTAAAAAGAAGAATTTGACGGTGTAATCAAAATCACATTTTTTTTTATATATGTAACTATAGAATTTGAGATGTCCCAAGTTTTACTAGGATTTGAAAGGGTAAGCTATAGTGTTTGAAATCGAGTTATTTTGGAAATATGGAATATTCCAAAATTAGGATATTTTGAAATGAGAAACATTTTAAAATAATATTATAATGGTTAATCAAAATTGTACTTGGACCCGAGGTTAGGTCACATTTGTGGTGGAAGTTTGCCCGGATCCGACTGGCATATCCAGCAGCCACAAATGTTGGGCCTAATGTGAGAGGTCCAAGTGCGCAAATACAAATTGGGCCAAGACACGAGGTTGAGCCCAACTTGTGGGATAAGTCTACCCGGAACCGACCGGCCTATCCAGCGTCCACAAGTTGCAGGCCTAATGTGAGAGGTCTGGCCCATATTAAAATACAAATAGTTAAATAGAAAATGAACATTATTTTCACCGTCATGTTTAAAAGAATGAAAAATTTCATTTTTATGTAATTAGATTAAAGAAAGAGAAAATTACATTTTTTTATGTAATTAGATTAAAAGAAGAAATTTATATTTTTTAAAAGAAAGAAACAAAATTTCATCTTTATGTAATTAAAACCAAAAGTAAGAAATTTACATTTTTTGTGAAATTAAGATTAATGGTAAAAGTTACTTTTTTTTTATGTAATTGATATAAATAAAGAAAAGATTACATTTTAATGTAAATTAGATTAAAAAGGGCAAAATTTCATAAAAAGAAAATTGCATCTTTATGTAATTAAAACCAAAAGTAAGAAATTTACATTTTTTGTGAAATTAAGATTAAAGGTAAAAGTTACATTTTTTTTATGTAATTGATATAAATAAAGAAAAGTTTACATTTTAATGTAAATTAGATTAAAAAGGGCAAAATTTCATTCTTTCATGCATGTAGATTAAAAGTGTGAAATTACATTTTTATGTAATTGGATTTTAACTAAAAAGAGTAAGGATATGAAATTTATATTTTAATGAATTAGATTTTCATTAAAAAGATTAAAAATATGGAAATGTCATTTTCATGTAAATAGATTAGCACACAAAATTATCGTTTTGTTTGTATTGTAAAATTATTATTTTTGTGTTTTGTATTGAAAAGATAACAAAATTATCAATTTTGTTACATTGAAATAAAGAAACAAAAATACTCATTCTTGTAGAAGTAAAAATGGATGAACTAAAATATTCGTTTGTTGAAATTGAAATGAAACACAAAAATGCTATTTTTGTTGGAATTGGTATGATACACAAAATACATTTTGTGTAATTCGAAAAATGAAACAAAAAAATGTACATTGTTATGTATAAGATGTGTATGTGTATGAAAATTAAAATAAACATTATGGTGTGTACATTGTACATTAATATTGTATATACGAATAGGAATGTTTTTCGTTAGCAAAATGTAATGAAATAAAATAAATTTCATTACACCTTATAAACATTTCGGTTGGTTGTGAAGTAAAACATTCACTACTTGTTATGTAATTACGTTAATGAAATGGAATTTGAATTATTTTATATATATATATAAAAATAAAGATAAATCATTACAAATTACTAATAACGATATGAAATGATTTCCAACTTATATATGTACGGGAATTATTTGGAAAGTCCGAGTCTATCTCATTCCAAATAATTTGAACGACGTTTAAAATTCAAGAGTTGAAGATGGTGATTGAAGACCGACGATCTTCATATCGAATGGACGACGACTGCTGATTCCCGTGATTGGAGTAGCTACCTTGAAGGGGCTACAGTGGTGGCCGTCCGGACGTAGTGTTGATTAGTACGGATTTGGCTTTCGCTCAGACCCAGAGCATAAGCTTATAAATGGATTGTGTGTCCAACATCGTACTCCATTAAATATCATGTTATTAATCTTCTGTCGAATGTATGGATGTTTGATGGCGGAGAATTTATTCTCTTGCTTAACACCCGTTCATATATTTCGGCAAAGGATTGGTAGTGTGATATGGAGTGACGATGTGGCATGCTAAGATGCATATGATCAAGGCTTTGTTGAAAAGCAGGTCTTGTGGGATGATCAAAGCATAGTCTGTTTAGTCATAGCTTTGTGTATAACGTGACTTCGCGAGCCTCACACACCGGCGGAGTCTAAAACGGGAGAAGGGAACGCAGGGAGAGCAGCACGTTTCTTTCTAGCTAGAAGTGGTGTTTGGGTTTTAACACGGCCCAACATTTTACTTATGTGGATGATGGAATGAGGCGCCTCGGATGATAGGTCCTATAGGACCGGGAAACGTGTGTTCAGGAATAACTAATTCGCAACTCGTATGGTGTACCGGCCCTGCAGTTATCCAAGGGTTCACTGCGGGGGATCCTGAGACATTATGTGACGATCCCAAAATCCGAGGGGCGGTATTAAGGATAATCATCGGTATATAACACATTAATCATCATAGCAGAGAACAGATAATAGCAGAAACAATAAATAGAATAATTTTACATGGATATGACAGCGGAATCACAACATGTAATAACATCAGAATAGCATAGCGTAGGATATAACTTAGTAAATAAAAAAGGAAAGTGATCAGTCATCATCGCCAGAGGCGAAATACATACATGCAGTGAGACATAATAAGGGTATCAGTCTACATAGCCGAAGGCGGAATACATATACATATAGTAAGAAATACGGAAAGTAAATCAGTCTGCATCGCCCGTGGCGGAATCATAATATAAGTACAGTAATGGCGGAAAATGTCAAAGTCATCTCTGTGAAGTCAGCCTCGCCATGAGCCAAAAATGCACTCTATGCAGCAGTGCAGAGCCAAAAACAACCTGTCACCTGTGTACTAGGCTGCCCGTGTGAAAATAAGGGCACCCGCGTTTGCAAAGTGAAACAAACAACGAGTCAGTCATGGGGACTGGTATGAGGAATCTATTTAACAATTAAACAACAGTAATAGCAAATCATAGGACCACGCCACTTTCGCGGAACGGGTTTTCTCCAGTGATTGCTAGTGCATTTAAAACTAAGTAAATTCTTTTAAAACAACGCAATGCTCTTAGAAAGAATGAAGCCATTATAAGACTCAGGTCCCATCACACAATGCAACGCAAGCCGGAGGATAGAGTTTTACCTTATAATAGCCAAATATGCTTGATACGTATAAAGCGAAATCATTTGATATTATTACTAGTGCATATATGTTTCAAAAACGACTAGCATCATAAATATCAATCATAGGCGACATGAGCGTCCCATGCCACTATGTCGCCATATATAAGTTACAATCGAATCCGTTATCTCGTATTGGAAATTGGATTTCCGTCATGAGTCGAGGCAAGGGGCAAGCTCCTCTCCGCTTCGAGACATTCTAGCAAATGCCTCAGGACTACACACTCTGGGCAACCCTGGATTCGGTTGGGCCGGTCCTCTCTTACGTTTGAGGATTGGCAATTCCTGAACACACGCTTCCCGGTCCTTGCAGACCTATAATCGAGGCGCCTCGCATTCCAACAACCACAAAGGTGAAAAGTAGATATAAATGTCAGGGTTGGTAATTCACTGACACCACCATAGCTAGAAAGAAACGTCGTGCTCTACCAGCGGTCCGTATCCCGTTTTTAACTCATACCGAGGTGTGAGGCTCGCGAATCTACGAAATACACAAAGCTAGGCCACGTAGACCGTGCTTTGATCATCATCCACAAGACTTTGCTTTGCAACAGAAGCCTTGATCATAGCATCTTGGCATGCCACATAGGCAGTCCACTCCATACGATTGATTTCCATCGATATATAACCTCTGAGCTCGTACGTCTCAGAGAAGGGCGTTAAGCAAAAAGAATAAATTCTCCGCCGCCAAACAGATATATATTTAACAGAGATCGATCAGTATAGAACAAAATCCAATGTCAGACACACAGTCCATTTACAAGTCCGTTCTGGGTCTGAACGAAACCGGAGGCGTCAATTCCTCATATATCCGTACAATCAACACATACGTTCAGACGGCTACTACTTCCGTCCCCTTCCGGTAGCTACTCCGGTCAGGAACCTCAGTAGCGCCCATCCAACCGATACGAAGATCGTCGGTCTTGAATCGTCTTTGCATTTTCCAATTCGAATCGCTTGATAAATTATTTGAAATGAGGGTTAGCTCGGCCTTTTCAAATAATTCACGTCATTAGAATTTAAATCGATTCTTTTTATGGTTATATTATTCGACATCCATCTTTCGGTTCTTTAGTCTTATTTTCATGTCATACACATACAACCATCAAATATCCAACAATTCAAGCCCAATTGGTTTTCTTTCAATCAATGTTGCTTATAATATTTTATAACGATTTTTCACCATTTTTATTTATTTAAAAATGGCCATATTTAATTAAACGGCGTTTCAGGTCGTGCCGTGGCACTGGCGCTGTTTTTCCCCTAATTTTTTTTACACATATCGGAAAATCTAACCATTGGATTTCTACAAAGTCTACATCAGTGGGAAGATATTCCCAAAGCGAACCCAACGGTTCCAGTTTCATGAGAATCCGACGGTCGGATCTTCCACACTAGTCGTTTGAAGTTACGGTTTCAAAATTCGAACTGCAGCGTCGTTATTCGATTTAATTTAATTATATTTATATTTATATATAAATATAAACGATTCTGGCGCTGTTTTTCTTCAGATTTGAATTAAACATTCCGGACAATCCAACCGTTGGATTTTTACAAGGTTGGTGCCGTTGGAAAGATATTTCCAAGGCGAACTCAGCGGTTGCGGTTTCGGGAAAATTCGATGGTCGGATTTCTCGCACTGATCGTTTCAAATTACGATTCCGAAACACGAACTGCACGGCCTCTATTCCTTTTAATTATATTTATATTTATATATATAAATATAGTTCATTCTATAATTTCAACTATAGTTCATTCTATATTTTCAACCTCGTTTTCACTTCAAATATTTCACTAACGCCTTAATATTTCGAAAAATTTCGCCATAACCTCCTTTGTACGGGGAGGGGTTTGGAAATTTATTGGGCCGTATTAGGTACCCAATAAATCCTAAAAAGCATTCACATATTTATAGTGATATATTCTGGTGTTTACGGGGGAGCATGTACTGATAATCACTCCAGAGAATAAATTCTCGTCACCCCGTTTCCGTGTGGAAATAAATAGTCCATGTGCCGTATCTAATAACTAGAGCGACGTGATTATTGTCAACTCCAGACCCGTGTGGGGTTTTTATTAATCTGGCAATTTATCGTTATAATTTATATAGTCCATATCAGTCATCAGTTCAACCTGTAGTATATAGTCATCGCCATACAAGCCTCTTGCTTGTATGGTAAATCTTCCACCTCGTCACACAAGCTCCAATTGCTTATGTGGAATATGATGAAGTATGCCTACCGTCAAGAAGTATGCCATGTAGTGTAGTTCAAAATTAATTGTTGCTATCCTATGGCGTTATTTATTATTTCACACAGAATAACCAGCACTCCGCATCCAATGGCATTCACAGGAGTTGATATATAAATAAAATTGCGCAGCCAACTCATCAAGGTTTACCTATTTGTCGGGCACGCAAATAATTTCTTTACTCTACAGCTAATCCATTTTTCATGTTCAACACATGTATATATATGCAGAACAAAGCTAATGATAATATTTCTAGCAAACTATTATTTATTTCAACACGTGTGTATTTTTATCTAAGCGTATACATGATAAAAGAAATATTTTATCATCAAAAATATTTATTCGACACGTGTGTATTTTTAACACTTCATGTTCACAATAAAGTTGTAGTTTTTATTGTCGATTCATTTTATTTTTAAAAGATGATAACATTCAACACATGAATTTCAACTCGACGAACGAATTGCAACTCAACACATGAATATTCGATATAGTTTGTATATATATAAAAATGGGATTTTTATCGCTAAAGCCATTTGTTTAAATTCAAATAATATTCAACACATGAATTTCAACTCAACGAATGAATTGCAACTCAACACATGAATATTCGATATAGTTTGTATATATATATAAATAGGATTTTTATCGCTAAAGCCATTTGTTTAAATTCAAATAATATTCAACACATGAATTTCAACTCAACGAATGAATTGCAACTCAACACATGAATATTCGATATAGTTTGTATATATATAAAAATGGGATTTTTATCGCTAAAGCCATTTGTTTAAATTCAAATAATATTCAACACATGAATTTCAACTCAACGAATGAATTGCAACTCAACACATGAATATTCGATATTGTTTGTATATATATAAAAATGGGATTTTTATCGCTAAAGCCATTTGTTTAAATTCAAATAATATTCAACACATGAATTTCAACTCAACGAATGAATTGCAACTCAACACATGAATATTCGATATAGTTTGTATATATATAAAAATGTGATTTTTATCGCTAAAGCCATTTGTTTAAATTCAAATAATATTCAACACATGAATTTCAACTCAACGAATGAATTGCAACTCAACACATGAATATTCGATATAGCATGTGTAATTTATTTCAACGAATGAAAATTATTCTAACACATAAATATTTCAGAAAATTTCGGCAGCATAACGGCAGGGTAGTTAAAACCGGGACCGTCCCTAGTACGGCTCCTCGCTCTACCTTAAAACCTCGCGGTTTTTGACAATGGGGATCATGCATCTAGTTCGCACGCAGGCGGCATGTTTTATTTTCAATTCCACAATCCTATTCTATTTTGTTTCAACCACAAGAGGGTATTTTCCAACCACAAAGGTATTTTTCAACCACAATATCAACCACAAACAATTATTTCCAACCATTCGTCATACCATATAATATCACGTCAATCACAAGCAATAAATATCGTCCATGGTCTGTGGACGAGGGGAGTATATATATATATATGATATAATAATTCACTTGCATTTCATCACAATTCAAAGCATATATGTTTCAAACAACGCTTGTATAATTTATACATCGCTAATATAACTTATAAAACACATGTACATGAGGTATACAATGCGTATATAATTTACACTTCGCTTATATAATTTATACAACACGATTTCATTCACACAAATAGTTTAAATTCCTCACATTGGTTATTTTAGTGCTAAAAATCGTAGGAAGGTCAGAAAAATCCGCGGCTTCTTCTAGAATGTAGAGAGCCTCCTTGCGGTCACGGTGTCTCCTGTTTCATCGAATTTCGTTAAAGAACGAAAAAGATATTATTTTTCAAAGTTTTGCAACGCTTTATAGTGTTTAAAACGTATAAAGGAATTACCTTTATTGTTCGTTCAAAAGGGGATTCGCTGTTCTCGCGAAATCCGTGCGTCGTGGGTTTGATCGGAGGTGATGGCGTCGTAGAGGAGGTCGAGGGCGTCAGGTCGCTGGTGGTGGGGTCGGAGATGGTGGCGGATCGGAGCAGATCTGGCAATGGGAAGGTTGGAACTTCGTGGGGGCGATTCCGGCGATGGCGGAGGCGATGGGGGTCGGCGATGGGTCGGATTTGTAGAGGGGGGAGAGGCGGAGCGAACGGCGGTGGTGGCAGGGTCTGGAACGGCCTGTAGCGGCGGCGGCATGGGCGGAAAAGGATGAACGATGAGGATCGTCGGTTTTTTTCTGAACGATGGAGGGTTTTGGTTTTTTTTTTTTATAAAAGAAAATTTCCTTTTGGCCAGAGCTTTATAGGAAATTTTAAATAGTGTTTTTGCAAATGGACTCCTTTTTAAACCCAACAACTGTCGCCCCTAGCTAAATACCCCCATTCCGGACACAATGGGATATGTTTCGTTGGCCATTTCGACTGATACAGTCAGTTATTTTTCAAATTAAAATACAAAACATTCGATATTTAATTTAAACGTACATTTCAATTTGCCAGGGCCACAAACTGAATCGGAAAATTCCAGAAAAATAAATCTAGCTTTGTTTTGACGATACGGTCCTGACAAAACCAGTTTCGTCGAATTCTGAGCTCGTTTGAAAAACGGCCATTTTTAGGTCGACCCTTTTTAATAGAATTTGACCAATCACATTATCTTTTGCCCCGCTCACATACTAGCTTCAAAAATTATGAAATTTGAAACTTAGCAATAATTTGACATCCCGGACCCAACAAAAGTGGTTTCGTCGAATTCCGAGGTCGTATGCAAAATCTCAATTTTCAAGGGCTATATATACTATATAGCGACCTTTCTGAAAATTCATTTGGCCATAACTTTTGATTCCCGCTACGAAACTTCGATTTTTCAGATTCGTTAGAAAGGTATTCATAAACAGATTTAAATATTTTCAGTTTCGCCAAAATCCGTTATATTTTCCACCCGGTACAGTCAGACAAAGTTTGTATTCAAAATTTCAAACTGCCATACCATACCCAATTCTATATTTTATTGACATAGGCTATTTCAACCATTCAAATTCTTTTGTAATAACCTAATTTAAAATTTTTAAATTGGTTCACATTTTCCGGGTTATTACAATCTCCCCCACTTAAAACTTTTCGTCCTCGAAAAGGAAATAACAGCTAAGCAGGAAATAAAATGTAAATGCAAAGTATTGTGAAGGTACCTTGAACCGGAGTTAGTCAGAGATGTCCACTCTGCATTTGGGATAGGCTTGTTTAATGCTTTCCTCAGTCTCCCAAGTACAGTCTCTAGGATCACTACTCCACTGCACTTTGACTAAATGAATCTTTTTCCTCCTTAGCTCTCTAGTTTCTTTGCCAACTATCTTTAATGGCTCTCTTCTGAGTGCTATTTCTGGAGTTATGTCAATATCATGTTGCGCTGCTTCTTCCACAACAAGATCTGGATCATGAACATGTTTTCTGTGTTGAGATACGTGGAACACATCATGTATACCAGGCAACCAATTAGGTAATGAAACCCTATACGCAAGAGTTCCAATCCGTTCAAGTATAGGAAAGGGACCAATAAATCTCGGTGCCAACTTCCCAGTCTTGCCAAATCTGATTACTCCTCTCATTGGAGAAACCCTTAAATAAACATAATCGCCAACGGCAAACGATATATCCCTTCTTCTCGCATCAGCATAACTTTTCTGTCGGCTCTGCGCGGTTTTTAATCGTTTCTTAATGAAATCGACTTTATCCGATGCTTCTTGAATCATATCGAGCCCCAACACAAGTCTGTTGCCAGGTTCTACCCAACATGCGGGAGATCTGCACGGTCTACCGTATAATGCTTCAAATGGAGACATTTCCAAACTTGCTTGATAGCTATTGTTGTAAGAGAATTCGGCTAAATGTAAGTGATCTTCCCATGAGCCTCCAAAATCGATAACGCAAGCCCGCAGTAGATCTTCTAAAATTCTATTCACCCGCTCAGTTTGGCCATCTGTCTGAGGGTGATAAGCGGTGCTTAGGTTCAATTTGGTTCCCAATTCTGTCTGGAATGCTTCCCAGAATTTGCTAGTAAATAGGGGATCTCTATCGCTGACTATATTGAGCGGTACTCCATGAAGTTTAACTATTTCTTTGAAGTAAATCTGTGCTAGACTTTGAGCCGTTCTGTTGGATCGGACAGGTATGAAATGGGTAGTCTTCGTGAAGCGATCTACGATTACCCATATACTGTCGTTTCCTTTTCTAGTTCGAGGCAAGCCATCGATGAAGTCCATCGAGATTTGTTCCCACTTCCATCCTGGAATTTCTAATGGTTGCAATAGTCCAGCTAATTTCTGCTGATCACTCTTAACTAGCTGGCAAGTGGAGCATCTACTAACATATATTGAAATATCTCTTTTCATCGCCTTCCACCAGAATGTGCGTTTGATATCATTATACATTTTGCTCACACCGGGATGGATACTCAATTTGCATTTGTGGCACTCATCAAGTATTTCTCTCCTGAGCTCTGGAATTCCAGGCACACAAATTCGCCCTTTTAACCTTAGGACCCCTTGGCTATGAAGGCTAAAATCTGAGGGTTTTCCTTCTCGGATCCGCTGGCTAATCCTTTTAATGAATTCATCGTCCTTCTGTAGAATAGTAATCTTATCTTCTAAGGAAGATGTAATGATAAAACTGGCAATGATTTCATTCTTTCTGCTGAGAGCATCTGCTACAACATTGGCTTTCCCCGGAGTGTATAGAATTTCAAAATCGTATGCTGCAAGGAATTCTAACCAACGCTGTTGTCTCAAATTCAGATCTTTCTGCGTGAACAGATATTTCAAGGATTGATGATCGGTAAATAGTTCAAACTTCTCGCCCAATAAATATTGCCTCCAAATTCTTAAAGCAAACACGATAGCTAATAACTCAGGATCATGAGTTGCATAGTTCCTTTCATGCGGCTTCAGCTGACGGCTGGCATAAGAGACCACTTGACCTTTTTGCATTAACACTGCTCCTAGCCCTCTAATAGAAGCGTCTGTCCATACAGTCAAGTCTTGGTTGCCTTCTATAATTGTCAATACTGGAGCGGTTGTCAACTTCAGTTTCAGCTCCTGGAAAGCTTCTTCACATTCGGGAGTCCATTTGAATTTCTCATGCTTCTTTGTAAGCATTGTCAATACTCCTGATATCTTTGAAAAATCCTGAACGAATTTCCGATAGTAACTAGCCAATCCAAGGAAACTTCGAACTTCCGTGGGAGTAGTAGGTTGTTTCCAGTTTTGAATCGCTGTAATTTTGCTTGGATCTACAGAAATCCCTTCTTTTGATACTACATGGCCTAGGAATTTAACTTCATTCTGCCAGAAGACACATTTAGAAAATTTAGCTTTCAAGACATTTCTCCTTAGAATTTTCAACACTTGATCTAAATGTTTTGCATGTTCGTCTTCCGACTTGGAGTAGATTAAAATGTCATCGATGAAGACTAGAACAAATTTATTCAATACACCACGGAACACTCTGTTCATAAGATCAACGAAGTATGCCAGAGCGTTACACAAACCGAACGGCATTACTAACCATTCGTAGAATAAATCGGGACCCCTGAAGGCTGTCAAAGGAACACAGTCTTCGGCTATACGTAATTGGTGGAAACCTGTAGCTAGGTCCATTCTGGAGAATACTGTTGCTCCATTTAATTGATCTAATAGATCATCAATTCGGGGCAAGGGATATTTGTTCTTCAGTGTCTGCTTATTGAGATCTCGGTAATCAACACAAAGTCTTAGAGTACCGTCTGATTTCGGGACAAATACTACTGCTGCTCCCCACGCTGAAAAGCTCGGTCTGATCAGACCTTTCCAAAGTAATTCTCGGGTTTGACTACTTAACTCTTCCTTTTCTTTCGGGGCCATCCTTCTAATTGGATGTACTACTGGTCGGGCGTTAGGAATTAGATCTATTCTAAATTCAATTTCTCTTTGCGGCGGTAAGTTTTCTACTTCTTCAAACACATCCGCGTAGTTTTTAACGACCGGTATCTTTTCTAATGAAGGGGGAATAACTTCCAAAGAAGACCAAAATTCCGTTCTATTAATTTCTGCACCGAGACATGGTATATATATAGGTCCAAGCTTCGTTTCGACTTTGACTATCCTTTCGGCACATCTAACTTCGGCCTTATATTTTGTCAACCAGTCCAGCCCCAGTATAACATCAAATTCGGAAAGGTCCATGACAATCGAATCAAATGGAAATCGGTATCGAGAAAAGGAAATAGGTAATCTACAATATATACTGAGACTAACAGAACCTCCTATTGGGTTTCGAACTTTAATTGGTTCCTTAAGCTTTCTTCGTTTCAATTTTAATTTGTGAACAAGGTTACCAGAAATGAAGCTACGTGATGCACCAGTATCAAAAAGTACAGAAACAGGAATATTTTTAATGGTAAGGGTACCTCCCAAGACGTCGGGTTTACCTGATCTATCGGTGGTAGCTGGCGGGGTCTTCCCGTCATACACATGAGCCACTTGTGCATTCTGCTTCAGAGGACAGTTCCTGCTATAGTGTCCCTTCTTATGGCAGTTGTAGCATTCGGCTGAGTCATTTGCCTTTGGCTTCCTCGGGGCTTTGCATATATTAGAAAAGTGACCTGGCTTCTCGCAGTTGTAGCAATTTCCTATGGGGATCTTTGCAGGTTTCTTAGTAGCGGCCGCGGTAATGCTAGACTCGGGTTGATCTGTTGAAGCCTTGCGCTTATTCCCAGCTTGACTTTTAGCGCGGTCTTGGCTAGCGTGCCTTTCATACATGTCTTCATAATTGCAAGCCATCTCTACTAATTCTGAAAAGGAGAGTTTGATGTTGCTCATAGCTCTGTCGTGGTACTTGCGCTTTAGCCCAAATATGAATCTCTTGTTCTTTGCTTTGTTGGTCAAAATCAGCTCTGGAGCATAGCGCGACAACTGGGTGAACTTATTCAGATAATCTTGAATAGAGAGATCTCTTTGCTGGAGATTAGAAAATTACTCTCGCATCCTCTCTAGAGCCTGTTCAGGTACAAACTTCTCATTGAACATAGTTTTGAATTGCTCCCACGTCCTGACAGTACCCGCTGCATCCTCTGAGGTAATGGCATCCCACCACAGCTCTACTTCCTCCTGAAGGAGCCAAATGCCAAGTCGGGCTTTGTTGTTGGTTCCCATACCCATGCCTTCAAAGATTTTCTCACAGGTCTTCAACCAAGCTATAGCCTCGGTCACTGTACCAGTGCCAGTAAAGGGTTTTCCCCCAAGGTTCCTGTACCTCTTTGCTACTTTATCTAGCTCAAAGTCCTCAAGTGTTGGTGGCTGAACAATAGGACCTTCCACAACTACGGGGATATTCCCCCGTCCTCCTGCTGCCTCTCCTCGGCCTCCACGGCCTCCTCTAGCTGCTGCTGCTCGTGTAGCCATCTAAGAGAATACTGTATAAGCAAGAAAAAGAGTCAAGCTCACAGATTTGATAATTTTCAAAAATGATAAAGCAGGGGAATACAAGGAAAGATAATGATGATGTACTGATCAAATTGTTTTGCTAATCTGCTTAGCTCATTCTAGGACATTGCTAATCCTCTCTCTAATGAGCTACTCGCATTAGAACACTACTGATTCTATTCTGACGAGGTGTTTAATGTGTTAGATCCCGGAACTAAGGTTAACCAAAGCTCTGATACCAACTGTGACGATCCCAAAATCCGAGGGGCGGTATTAAGGATAATCATCGGAATATAACACATTAATCATCATAGCAGAGAACAGATAATAGCAGAAACAATAAATAGAATAATTTTACATGGATATGACAGCGGAATCACAACATGTAATGACATCAGAATAGCATAGCGTAGGATATAATTTGTAAATAAAAAAGGAAAGTGATCAGTCATCATCGCCAGAGGCGGAATACATACATGCAGTGAGACATAATAAGGGTATCAGTCTACATCGCCGAAGGCGGAATACATATACATATAGTAAGAAATACGGAAAGTAAATCAGTCTGCATCGCCCGTGGTGGAATCATAATATAAGTACAGTAATGGCGGAAAATTTCAAAGTCATCTCTGTGGAGTCAGCCTCGCCATGAGCCAAAAATGCACTCTATGCAGCAGTGCAGAGCCAAAAACAACCTGTCACCTGTGTACTAGGCTGCCCGTGTGAAAATAAGGGCACCCGCGTTTGCAAAGTGAAACAAACAACGAGTCAGTCATGGGGACTGGTATGAGGAATCTATTTAACAATTAAACAACAGTAATAGCAAATCATAGGACCACGCCACTTTCGCGGAACGGGTTTTCTCCAGTGATTGCTAGTGCATTTAAAACTAAGTAAATTCTTTTAAAACAACGCAATGCTCTTAGAAAGAATGAAGCCATTATAAGACTCAGGTCCCATCACACAATGCAACGCAAGCCGGAGGATAGAGTTTTACCTTATAATAGCCAAATATGCTTGATACGTATAAAGCGAAATCATTTGATATTATTACTAGTGCATATATGTTTCAAAAACGAATAGCATCATAAATATCAATCATAGGCGACATGAGCGTCCCATGCCACTATGTCGCCATATATAAGTTACAATCGAATCTGTTATCTCGTATTGGAAATTGGATTTCCGTCATGAGTCGAGGCAAGGGGCAAGCTCCTCTCCACTTCGAGACATTCTAGCAAATGCCTCAGGACTACACACTCTGGGCAACCCTGGATTCGGCTGGGCCGGTCCTCTCTTACGTTTGAGGATTGGCAATTCCTGAACACACGCTTCCCGGTCCTTGCAGACCTATAATCGAGGCGCCTCGCATTCCAACAACCACAAAGGTGAAAAGTAGATATAAATGTCAGGGCTGGTAAGTCACCGACACCACCATAGCTAGAAAGAAACGTCGTGCTCTCCCAGCGGTCCGTATCCCGTTTTTAACTCATACCGAGGTGTGAGGCTCGCGAATCTACGAAATACACAAAGCTAGGCCACGTAGACCGTGCTTTGATCATCATCCACAAGACTTTGCTTTGCAACAGAAGCCTTGATCATAGCATCTTGGCATGCCACATAGGCAGTCCACTCCATACGATTGATTTCCATCGATATATAACCTTTGAGCTCGTACGTCTCAGAGAAGGGCGTTAAGCAAAAAGAATAAATTCTCCGCCGCCAAACAGATATATATTTAACAGAGATCAATCAGTATAGAACAAAATCCAATGTCAGACACACATTCCATTTACAAGTCCGTTCTGGGTCTGAACGAAACCGGAGGCGTCAATTCCTCGTATATCCGTACAATCAACACATACGTTCAGACGGCTACTACTTCCGTCCCCTTCCGGTAGCTACTCCGGTCAGGAACCTCAGTAGCGCCCATCCAACCGATACGAAGATCGTCGGTCTTGAATCGTCTTTGCATTTTCCAATTCGAATCGCTCGATAAATTATTTGAAATGAGGGTTAGCTCGGCCTTTTCAAATAATTCACGTCATTAGAATTTAAATCGATTCTTTTTATGGTTATATTATTCGACATCCATCTTTCGGTTCTTTAGTCTTATTTTCATGTCATACACATACAACCATCAAATATCCAACAATTCAAGCCCAATTGGTTTTCTTTCAATCAATGTTGCTTATAATATTTTATAACGATTTTTCACCATTTTTATTTATTTAAAAATGGCCATATTTAATTAAACGGCGTTTCAGGTCGTGCCGTGGCACTGGCGCTGTTTTTCCCCTAATTTGTTTTACACATATCGGAAAATCTAACCATTGGATTTCTACAAAGTCTACATCAGTGGGAAGATATTCCCAAAGCGAACCCAACGGTTCCAGTTTCGTGAGAATCCGACGGTCGGATCTTCCACACTAGTCGTTTGAAGTTACGGTTTCAAAATTCGAACTGCAGCGTCGTTATTCGATTTAATTTAATTATATTTATATTTATATATAAATATAAACGATTCTGGCGCTGTTTTTCTTCAGATTTGAATTAAACATTCTGGACAATCCAACCGTTGGATTTTTACAAGGTTGGTGCCGTTGGAAAGATATTTCCAAGGCGAACTCAGCGGTTGCGGTTTCGGGAAAATTCGATGGTCGGACTTCTCGCACTAATCGTTTCAAATTACGATTCCGAAACACGAACTGCACGGCCTCTATTCCTTTTAATTATATTTATATTTATATATATAAATATAGTTCATTCTATAATTTCAACTATAGTTCATTCTATATTTTCAACCTCGTTTTCACTTCAAATATTTCACTAACGCCTTAATATTTCGAAAAATTTCGCCATAACATCCTTTGTACGGGGAGGGGTTTGGAAATTTATTGGGCCGTATTAGGTACCCAATAAATCCTAAAAAGCATTCACATATTTATAGTGATATATTCTGGTGTTTACGGGGGAGCATGTACTGATAATCACTCCAGAGAATAAATTCTCGTCACCCCGTTTCCGTGTGGAAATAAATAGTCCATGTGCCGTATCTAATAACTAGAGCGACGTGATTATTGTCAACTCCAGACCCGTGTGGGGTTTTTATTAATCTGGCAATTTATCGTTATAATTTATATAGTCCATATCAGTCATCAGTTCAACCTGTAGTATATAGTCATCGCCATACAAGCCTCTTGCTTGTATGGTAAATCTTCCACCTCGTCACACAAGCTCCAATTGCTTATGTGGAATATGATGAAGTATGCCTATCGTCAAGAAGTATGCCATGTAGTGTAGTTCAAAATTAATTGTTGCTATCCTATGGCGTTATTTATTATTTCACACAGAATAACCAGCACTCCGCATCCAATGGCACTCACAGGAGTTGATATATAAATAAAATTGCGCAGCCAACTCATCAAGGTTTACCTATTTGTCGGGCATGCAAATAATTTCTTTACTCTACAGCTAATCCATTTTTCCTGTTCAACAAATGTATATATATGCAGAACAAAGCTAATGATAATATTTCTAGCAAACTATTATTTATTTCAACACGTGTGTATTTTTATCTAAGCGTATACATGATAAAAGAAATATTTTATCATCAAAAATATTTATTCGACACGTGTGTATTTTTAACACTTCGTATTCACAATAAAGGTGTAGTTTTTATTGTCGATTCATTTTATTTTTAAAAGATGATAACATTCAACACATGAATTTCAACTCGACGAACGAATTGCAACTCAACACATGAATATTTGATATAGTTTGTATATATATAAAAATGGGATTTTTATCGCTAAAGCCATTTGTTTAAATTCAAATAATATTCAACACATGAATTTCAACTCAACGAATGAATTGCAACTCAACACATGAATATTCGATATAGTTTGTATATATATAAAAATGGGATTTTTATCGCTAAAGCCATTTGTTTAAATTCAAATAATATTCAACACATGAATTTCAACTCAACGAATGAATTGCAACTCAACACATGAATATTCGATATAGTTTGTATATATATAAAAATGGGATTTTTATCGCTAAAGCCATTTGTTTAAATTCAAATAATATTCAACACATGAATTTCAACTCAACGAATGAATTACAACTCAACACATGAATATTCGATATAGTTTGTATATATATAAAAATGGGATTTTTATCGCTAAAGCCATTTGTTTAAATTCAAATAATATTCAACACATGAATTTCAACTCAACGAATGAATTGCAACTCAACACATGAATATTCGATATAGTTTGTATATATATAAAAATGGGATTTTTATCGCTAAAGCCATTTGTTTAAATTCAAATAATATTCAACACATGAATTTCAACTCAACGAATGAATTGCAACTCAACACATGAATATTCGATATAGTTTGTATATATATAAAAATGGGATTTTTATCGCTAAAGCCATTTGTTTAAATTCAAATAATATTCAACACATGAATTTCAACTCAACGAATGAATTGCAACTCAACACATGAATATTCGATATAGTTTGTATATATATAAAAATGTGATTTTTATCGCTAAAGCCATTTGTTTAAATTCAAATAATATTCAACACATGAATTTCAACTCAACGAATGAATTGCAACTCAACACATGAATATTTGATATAGCATGTGTAATTTATTTCAACGAATGAAAATTATTCTAACACATAAATATTTCAGAAAATTTCGGCAGCATAACGGCAGGGTAGTTAAAACCGGGACCGTCCCTAGTACGGCTCCTCGCTCTACCTTAAAACCTCGCGGTTTTTGACAATGGGGATCATGCATCTAGTTCGCACGCAGGCGGCATGTTTTATTTTCAATTCCACAATCCTATTCTATTTTGTTTCAACCACAAGAGGGTATTTTCCAACCACAAAGGTATTTTTCAACCACAATATCAACCACAAACAATTATTTCCAACCATTCGTCATACCATATAATATCACGTCAATCACAAGCAATAAATATCGTCCATGGTCTGTGGACGAGGGGAGTATATATATATATATATGATATAATAATTCACTTGCATTTCATCACAATTCAAAGCATATATGTTTCAAACAACGCTTGTATAATTTATACATCGCTAATATAACTTATACAACACATGTACATGAGGTATACAATGCGTATATAATTTACACTTCGCTTATATAATTTATACAACACGATTTCATTCACACAAATAGTTTAGATTCCTCATATTGGTTATTGCAGTGCTAAAAATCGTAGGAAGGTCAGAAAAATCCGCGGCTTCTTCTAGAATGTAGAGAGCCTCCTTGCGGTCACGGTGTCTCCTGTTTCATCAAATTTCGTTAAAGAACGAAAAAGATATTATTTTTCAAAGTTTTGCAACGCTTTATAGTGTTTAAAACGTATAAAGGAATTACCTTTATTGTTCGTTCAAAAGGGGATTCGCTGTTTTCGCGAAATCCGTGCGTCGTGGGTCTGATCGGAGGTGATGGCGTCGTAGAGGAGGTCGAGGGCGTCAGGTCGCTGGTGGTGGGGTCGGAGATGGTGGCGGATCGGAGCAGATCTGGCGATGGGAAGGTTGGAACTTCGTGGGGGCGATTCCGGCGATGGCGGAGGCGATGGGGGTCGGCGATGGGTCGGATTTGTAGAGGGGGGAGAGGCGGAGCGAACGGCGGTGGTGGCAGGGTCTGGAACGGCCTGTAGCGGCGGCGGCGTGGGCGGAAAGGGATGAACGACGAGGATCGTCGGTTTTTTTCTGAACGATGGAGGGTTTTGGTTTTTTTTTTTTTTATAAAAGAAAATTTCCTATTGGCCAGAGCTTTATAGGAAATTTTAAATAGTGTTTTTGCAAATGGACTCCTTTTTAAACCCAACGACTGTCGCCCCTAGCTAAATACCCCCATTCCGGACACAATGGGATATGTTTCGTTGGCCATTTCGACTGTTACAGTCAGTTATTTTTCAAATTAAAATACAAAACATTCGATATTTAATTTAAACGTACATTTCAATTTGCCAGGGCCACAAACTGAATCGGAAAATTCCAGAAAAATAAATCTAGCTTTGTTTTGACGATACGGTCCTGACAAAATCAGTTTCGTCGAATTCTGAGCTAGTTTGAAAAACGGTCATTTTTAGGTCGACCCTTTTTAACAGAATTTGACCAATCACATTATCTTTTGCCCCGCTCACATACTAGCTTCAAAAATTATGAAATTTGAAACTTAGCAATAATTTGACACCCCGGACCCAACAAAAGTGGTTTCGTCGAATTCCGAGGTCGTATGCAAAATCTCAATTTTCAAGGGCTATATATACTATATAGCGACCTTTCTGAAAATTCATTTGGCCATAACTTTTGATTCCCGCTATGAAACTTCGATTTTTCAGATTCGTTAGAAAGGCATTCATAAACAGATTTAAATATTTTCAGTTTCGCCAAAATCCGTTATATTTTCCACCCGGTACAGTCAGACAAAGTTTTATTCAAAATTTCAAACTGCCATACCATACCCAATTCTATATTTTATTGACATAGGCTATTTCAACCATTCAAATTCTTTGGTAATAACCTAATTTAAAAATTTTAAATTGGTTCACATTTTCCGGGTTATTACACATTAGCTAGAGTGTCTCGAATCGGTAGGACCTCCTCCCTAGCCTTGACTCATGATGGAAACCAAAATCCAAATACGACCCTACGAATTTGATTGTATTACTAGTATGGAGGCATAGTAGTATGGGATACTATTCTTCCTAGGATTTATACATTTGCTTTGAAATGTTTTGATATATACTAATAATAATATTAAACTCGTATTTGCCGTATGTAGCATGTTTAATCACTATAAGGTAAAACCCTATCCTCTGGTTTGTGTTGCATTGTATGATGGGACGTGGGTCTTATGGTGATTCCATTTTTCTAAAAAGCATAATGTTGTTGTACGATTTACTTATTAGTTGTTTTTGACACTTTTATGCACGGTAATCCATTAGAGCAAACCCGTTCCGCGTTAGCGGCGTGGTCTTTGGATTTGCCTTATTACTATTAGTTAAATCAGTTAAGAATTCTCACACCAGTCCCACGACTGACCCGTTGTTTGTTTCCACCTTTTTGCAAAATCGAGTGCCCTCTTTCCACACGGGCAGTCGAGCAGTTTGTCTACGGGTTTATCTTTTTAGCAGGATCCTGGACTGAAGCTTAAAGCTGTGTCCAGAACATTGGAAGTCTTTCGCTGCCTTAGTGATTTTATTTCCGCTGAAATGTATTATAATATTGTAATTTATCTTCCGCTGTAATTTTATTCAATGTACTCTGATATTCTGTACTCTAATGTTACGTTATTATGATGTAATAAAAGTCTGCTGTTATTGTTCTGATGTTGTTGTATTCCCAAAGTTAACGTAGACGGGATTTGAACGGTCTTGGTCGATTTTGCGATCGATTACGGCCGGGCAAAATCTGACTCGTTACAGCTAACATCCACTTTATTCTTATTTTCTGTAACTTATTTTGTCCACCCACAAAATTATCTCAAAATAATTTATCAAAAAGGGCTGTCATAAGAATAAAGATTTTAAATCTTTCTTTATTACAAATTCTTGTATGAAATATAACAAAAAAACTAACAAGCTATACATGCTTTATAATATGCAACTTTTTATTGAGAGAATTTTATTTTAGACAAAGTTTTCGCAAGAAATCATGTTTTCAAAATATACCCCTTTTTATTTTTAAAACTCAATATGTACTTCTTTACATATTTTAAAATTATAACTTTTAAAACTTGAAAACACCATAAACCATTTTTCCAAAACTTTTATAATTTCAAGTTCTTAAAAGTTAACAATGGGGTTAGATCAAAAGCGGGTTTCCAATTTTCTAAGTATTCCTAGACATTCCCCAAGGTCAATTCTCTCAACTACGTATATTCCTAATCCATTTTGTTTTTCTCTTTTTGACCTTTTCCAATCTATAAGGTTTTACTGCCAAACCCACTAACCCGAAATACTAATCATATGGGATTTACTTTCCTTCCATACAAAGTATATTGTATGCCCTCCAACTGAATTACCTAAGGGTCTCAGATTTCCTTATTCATTCCTTTAGTGTACAAGACAAGCATCCCATTTCTTACCATATTACGCTCTTTCTATTTAATAGGTCTCCCTATGGATCTAGGTATATATATACATATAATATTTATATTTTTAAAAATACAAATACATTCACTCACTATTTATACAGGAATCCTAAACCTAAGCTCCGATACCATATGTGACAACCCCAATTTCGACAGACTGATTTTGTTTTCAAAATTCCAATCTATCGAAACTCGGATTGGTTTGCTCTAGTATCCTGCAGAAAAGAAAGAGACATAAAATATGTCAAAGTAAAAATATAATATAATCAAAATATAGCCTTACCGTATTAATAATACTGCCTAACCAGTATCCAATGCTATCATGTCCCTGCCACAAATCTAACCTAAGAGTATGTTACGAGGAGGGGGTCAGAACACAAGTTCTGGTGACTGGATTTAAACTATACACTTTGGATAATCCAACATATACCGTTCAATCATATTTTCTTATTTATTAGGTTACTTGGGTTAACAGCACTTAAGGCTTACACACCCGTCGTACCCATTTACTTTCTAGTGGATTAACCTAATACATTATATATGTATGGACTGCCAACCTCGATCAAATTAGATCTCATACAGGAGTAATTCCCTAAAGCCTACGATACACCACCTAGAGCAGATATTCATGAATCTAGACTGTCCGTCGTACGTACTATTAATTGTTGCTCGATGCCTCAATCACACGTCCTCTAATGCACACCGAGTTCCATGGCAAGGTGATACAAGAAACACGGAACTTGGGCGGGAGCTTTTCCATATCTGTACGGGCTTGTCTTTAAAACGCCTTTATATACAAGTATACCTAGGGTCTGTTTTCATGGTGGCTATGGACTCACCTCGTCCCCTCCCTCAACTAGTAAAGACTACAAGAGCTAAGCGACATGCCCCTAATAACACACAATCTAAACATCCATTTGGCATCTCCCCTCAACCCCTTACCCCAAAAGTGAAGGGTAAAATGGTATCTTGGGTTTAGCTCTAGTCATTTCACATCCCACTGGCTGTCAATGACGGGTGTCCGACGGTCTACTACCCTTGTTGGTCATGACCCTATTCCTCCTCGTGAGGAAACCGCGGAACCACCCTGGTGTCACCGCGTCACAGCATTATGACTGCATAACTACATCTGCAGTCAAGGCCCACCCACTTAGTAGTTACGCGCAGACCCAACCTCTGCGAGCACAGCCTAAGAGGTCTGTCATCGCACAGAGGACTACTATGAGCACCTTATGTACCTCAGGAAGCCGCGTGATTCTCCTTCCAGTTCTTTGGAGCTGTCAGAACAATCAAATGAATGTGCGCTTCCCTTGTGCCTTATAACACCTCGATGATTTACCCCGTTGGGTTATTCACCCTCAACCGTACGGACTGGTCTAAGCGCCTCAATTTAATATGGTGTTAGACCATATGTCCAAACATTCTTTTATGCACTTGTCTCACCTCACCAGGTTTCCAGTTAACTTAGTTACTCCAATTCATATTGAATTCTTATTTAAATTACCAAGTTTCTCTTGCTTATTAATTTCAGTCATACAAATTAATCCATTTAAGTTTATTAATAAGTCCACAACATGTTATTCTCTAGATTGTGGCCCAAGGTCTGTAATCTATAACCCCTTTTTATCTTCTTGTTGATTTCATCATTACAATAACATGTTTTACTTAATATGTAATTAAGTATATCCAGTTCACATGTTTTCTAATTAACATGTCACTTACCATTTATGATTAAATATAACATATTTCATTTCATAAGTTTTCCTCATCGTTTCTCATTTAATCATAATTCCATTTTATATTGTCAATACAACTTATCGTTGTTTACTTATTAACTTAGTTCTATTAGCTAAGGCCCATTAATAAGTTTCCCTACCCGTTTACTATAACCTATGTTATAATTTCCTCTGGTCCCTAGGACAAGCCTAAACATTCTTATCAATGGGTTTCATACTTCCAAGCTTACAGATTACTTAATTCATAATTAAGTACAACTTCTTATATTTCATATATATTCCCGCATTTTCTCAACTGGTTTCCGGCTTTCCCCATTTACTACTTACTTAATTTACAATTAAGTGTCTCTTAACTCATTTCACCAGTTATCCAATTTCTCTATTAGTTTATTATAATCGAAGTTATAATCCCCACTTGTCCTAAGGATAAGTCTACCTATCATACAACATTTTCATTAATGTTATTTATTTATAATAGGTGATTATCATTTCTACAGGTTATGCTTATCCTAAAAGGTGTCTTTTAATTACGTAACTTTATTATTTCTACCGGTTATATATACCACTAGGAGTCTTTAATTACATAACCTTAATGGGCTAAGTTTGCGGGCCTATATGCAAATATTACCCACTCCCCAGATTTGTTTAGCCCACCAACTGTCCAACCAATTTTACTTAACCCTAACTTAAGTTCATATTCATACAATCTCTATGGATTAGATTAGGTTAAGTAGTCCAACTCATTACCGTGTCCATTTATGGTTTGTAATGGGCTAGACCTCCCACATTAGGCCTACAACTTGTGGATGCTGGATATGTCGATCGGGTCGGGGATGAATTCTTCCACAAGTTAGGCCTAACCTCATGTCGTAGCCCGTCTCGTATTTGCACACTTAGACCTCTCACATCAGGTTTAATATTAGTGGCTGCTAGATATGCCGGTCGGGTCCGGGCAGACTTCACACCACTAGTGCAACCTAACCTCGTGTCATAAGTTCAATTACAATTTCTAATTGTAATCCTACGCATTCGTTATTAATCAACTATTTAAGCCTATGCCTTTATAAGTGTTAATGTTCATTTACCCAATTATATTCATGATGGATTATATGTCTACATTCATATTATTCAAATTATGCCAATTCATATTTTACATGTGATCCCATTTGCGCCCAAATCATTTTCTTATACTTATGATCCAATTTAAGATCTTTAAACATAATTTGGTCGATGCCCCAAACCCATATTTATTTATTCAATTCTATGTTAACGTGAAACCATATAATCATATACTTACTCCAATTACTTCATGTATACATTTAGGACAAATTAACATGTAACAAGAACAGTCACAATTGATACCCGTATTCTAATAAGTTCATAATCATGTAGACTTTTTAGAACTTCAACTAATTCAATATATGTAACGTCCCGTATTTTTATGCTATATAATTAATTTATTTAATTATTTAAATAGTGATTCAGAGAATTAAATGGTCGTTTAATTAAATAATATTAAATATTTAATTAATATAAGTAATAGAATAATATATTTAATTTCCGAAATTGTCGGAAATAGCTGAATTCTCAATATTGTGTGAATTGGATTATTTATAAGATATAATTCAGTTTATAATTGAATTATAATAATGGATTTATTGTTTAAACGAAGTTTGAACGTATAATTATATTATAATTTAAATCGAGCTCGAGATGGCATGGTAGTTCGTAATTTGGCGATTCGAACTTTAAACGAATGTACAGAATCCGTTTTAAGCCGGATTTCTATGAAACAAGAAACGTTTAGAGCTGGTGAAGTATATTTTTCTATTGGAAGAGAAAATTCGGGATTTCATTGTGTAGATTTTGAGTTATGTCCAAATCAAATTTTCAAATAATCGCTATGGAATTCCTTTATAATTTATAATGTTTTGTTTTCCCTAAACTCTTGGGTGCCCAAATTTGTTCAAGCAGTCAAGTAGTCAGGTTTTACAGATATACTTGGAGAGCTTGGAGCAGGAGGCTTCAGGAATATATAGCTATTGTTTATTTCTGCTGTGTTGTAAGTGTTATACTCTGATAATGTTACTATATACATATACTGCTTTTATTTCAAAGTTATGTATTTATTATATATTATTCGTTCCGCTGTGAGGTTCGTGTTTACTTTGATGTTGTGTGTTCTTCTTCTTCTATTCTAACTTTCTATCTTATCTATTCTCACCATCTATTTTCTTTCATTAACTATCCGGTATTTCCGATGCTTGAATAGTCGATATTGAGTTTATGTCGATTACTCAGGATTGCGAAAACCCGGGTCATTACAATGATATTAGAACTGAAGGTTAAGTAATTACCTTGGCTCTGTGGCGTAAATCAGTAGAGATGGGGATAGTAATATCCTAGATTGAGTTTGAGTGTATATATATGAGCGCATATTTGTATATTTTATAAAAATTGTTTTATATTATGGAGATTCATTGGTTGAGTTGTTTATGAGTTCTGGTCGATCAGTTTGATCCACTGTATCGGTAGGAGTTTTTAAACACTTGCAGACGATAAACCAATGTAGTATGTTTTGAAAAGAGGGTAAACGAAATGATTTTACCTAAATTATATTTTGATATAAAGGATTTATATTGGAATGATTACAATATATTGGATATATTGGTTGTTATTATAATCGAGTAAGATTATAAATTGAATGGTTATATAAATAACCTATCAGAATTCATATAAACGTAATGTATGAAATCAGATGAATTAATACTGAATTTAAATCATAATTGGAATTAAAATTCCGAAAACATGAAAAGTGTTTGTAAATTGAAATGGATTAAATATATGAGAATTTTAAAATCCTGGGAGATTTTAAATTGTTTACAAGCATTGTGAAGGATATTTTGAAACTGATTTCAAAATGAAGATGTTTAAATATGATTTTGAAATTTGTTATAGTATTAACCTCACTTCGATAGCTGGAAAATAACCCTGATGATGATGGCTACATCATCAGTGTCATTTTCGAGTTGCTAAGTGATGGATTACTACTAAGGATTTTGTTTTTGAATTGTTTTGTTAAAAGCAAGTTGTTTTGAATCGTGAAAAGGGATATCTGGTTTTAGAAATGCTAAGCTATTTAAAATTCCCTGGGGGAGATTGTTTGAATTAAAACAAATTAAACTGGAATTTGTAAAAGCAAATAGAAATTGAATTGAAACCAATTACAGGGAAACTGAGTTGAGATAGAAAATATCGAATTAGATTGGGCTGGAGATAATCCGAAATGGAATTGGAATGGTAAGTTAAGAGTTGAAATTAAAAATGGAATCTGAGTGAGGAACAGAACTCGGCTTGGGTATAACCGAATGATTGGGATGACATTGGTATATGTGGAATTGGTAACACATGGAAATGATATATTGATATGCCGACAAAAAGGTACCAGTTTATATTATATATATGAGTTTGAGGTTTTGATGAGCCGAACTGATAAGCCGCTTGGCTATTTCATTTTCTTTTGGGTTGGAGAAGGCCTAGAGAGGCAAGTTAGAGTTTGAGATATTTACCAGTATAAAGGAGGTGCTGGTGAATTTTTTTGAAAAGTTAAGGTGTTAGAAAATTTTCAGGATTTTTGAAAATTTTCGTTAGTAGGAATGAATAAATATGTAATTGAAATTGAATTGGTTCAGTTAAAACTAAAGTTAAGAAGTGAACAAATAATTGTTTACCAGTCAATAGGGTTTGTTTTCTACCTTAGCAATTTCGAGGACGAAATTATTTTATGGGGGGAAGAATGTAACGTCTCGTATTTTTATGGTATATAATTAATTTATTTAATTATTTAAATAGTGATTCAAAGAATTAAATGATCATTTAATTTAATAATATTGAATATTTAATTAATATAAATAATAGAATAATATATTTAATTTTCGAAAGTGTCGGAAATAGCTGAATTCACAATATTTTGTGAATTGGATTACTTATAAGATATAATTAAGTTTATAATTGAATTATAATAACGAATATATTGTTTAAACGAAGTTTAAATGTATAATTATATTATAATTTAAATCGAGCTCGAGATGGCGTTGTAGTTCGTAATTTGGCGATTCAAACTTTAAACGAATGTACATAATTCGTTTTAAGTCGGATTTCTATGAAATAAGAAACGTTCGGAGCTGGTAAAGTATATTTTTCTAATGGAAGAGAAAAATCGGGATTTTAGCATGTAGATTCTGAGTTGTGACCAAATCAAATTTTCAAATAGTCACTATGAAATCCCTTTTTAATTCATAACGATTTATTTATATTATAAATGGATTTTTAATATAAATTGAAAACTGATTTAATCTGAATTTGAAATATCGAGTTATAAATTCAGATAGGAATATTCTGGAGCTGCATAATATTTTATGTGAATATATATATGATAATATTAATTTATTAATATTTAATTTAATTTTTTTAAATATATTAATATTTAAATGGATTTATTTAGAGCTTTAAAAGTAGCCATTTTTGTAAACGAACTCCTTTTTCGACGAAACTAGTTTTGTTGGATCCGGAATATTAAATTATTGTTAGATTTCAATTTTCGTGGTTTTTGGAGTTAGTATGTGGCCGTACAGGATTTTAATGTGAAAATAGTTGATAATTCGACTTTAAAAATACGTTGTGTGAGCAAATGAAGTCGAATTCGACGAAACCAGTTTCGTTGGGTCCGTAATTTCGAACTGAGGGTGTATGTCCATTTTCGTGATTTTTGGGTATTGTATGTGATCACAGGGATTTTTAAACACGAATGTAAACAATGATATCATAAATATTAATTTAAAACTCGAATAAAAAAATATTAAAGTATCCTATAAATATCCAAACATCCTCCTAAACCTAATTTCATCCTTCTTTGGTCAATGGGAAATTGCGCCGTTGGGTTTCCCTTTACTAGTGAAAAGTTTTCATTTTTCATAATTTCATAGAAATCCAAATAAAATCCGATAAATCTCCAAATAAGTTCATTCGAGTTCCCATAGTGATTCTCTTCGATTCTAGTAAATTTTATTGGGTTCGACAGTTTTTCTGTTCGATGGAAAATACCCAGCGTGAGCTAGGGTTGGAAATGGTGGAAGATCAGTGCATCGTTACGTATTTGTGATGTCGTATTGGGGTTCTGCGGATCGAATGGCACACATTGTGTATTTTTGATAGAGTTTGGGGTTTATAAGTGACGCACTATCACTGTATGGTTGCGCGTGAGGTTGAGGGTCGGTCCTCAGGGAGAGCACGCGAGTTGTGTGTTTTTGGTATCGAGTGAAAGGGGATGAGATAAGAAACTAAATGGTGGTATGAGTTTTAAATTTCATTGAAGAATGGAAGAGCAGTATAAGGAGGAAGTAGCGGAAATGGCTGGAGCGCGAGGTACACAGGATTGGGGAAGAAAGGGTAACAGTGGTGGGTCTGGGTTCCTAAGAAGAAGTGGGCCGTTTAAAATCAAGTGAGGCCCAATTATAAAAATAAAACTAAGTTTATTTTAATTCAAATTGGTATACAAACTTGTTAACATCATATCTCTCTCATACATCATCAGTTTTACAAACCGTTTGTCGCGTTGGGATCGTATGGACGGCGGCTACGCAATGGAACTGACTGGGAGTGAATTGGAGCTCGTTACAATTTATAGCAAAATAAATTGCATGTTTGAATCAAAGATAGTTAATCGTTTTTAATAATAACCGTCCAAAGTGAGTAAATCTCACTAACTCTTTACAGTTTATATTTTTATAAATATAATCTAGTATTGATAAATGATGATTGATTGTTGTGTGTTGATTGTTTGGTTGATTTGCTGATGTATTAGTTGAAATTATAGATAACGATACATATATGTCGTTAATCAAATATTGATTCTGTTTATCAGAATATTTCATATTGAAATGAAATCGATGTTATTTATATTGTATAACATCTGTGGATGCAGGGAACAGGTTGGAGGGATCCAACTGGATTCCTCAATATTTATAATACTATTTGTTTTCATATATTGTGATGTATGATGTGATATATAATATGTGATTGATTATGATGACACTAGTCATGTTATTTGGTATTTTAAATACCATATGAAATACGGGAATGTATAAAAGGAAATTTTCAAAGTGAATATTGAAAATGAAATATTTTTGTATAGAATAAATAGAATTATATAAAAGGATTTATATAGAATAAATAGAATTATATAAAAGGATTTATATAAAATAAATAGACTTATATAAAAGGATTTATATAGAATGAATAGAATTATATAAAGGGAATTATAAATGAGATTTAAGTGTTAGAAATAAAAAGGATATTTATATGAATAATTATGTAAATAAAAATATAAATAGAATTTGGATATTTGGTTTTAAATACGAAATCAAACTGTTTTGATTATATAAAGAAATATTATTCACATTTTATGTGAAAAAAATAGATTAAAGTAAATATTTTGCAAATAAAATATCATAAAGGAATTTGAGGTTTGAATTTGGAATTTAAATGGAATTACTGAAATTAGAAACTGATTGGAAATTAGTTGAGTTGAATGGCTTTCTGTGTATCGATCTGATGTTGGTTTCGGCCTTCGGGGTTTATGCTTGGGAAGTTGTTCTCTTACTAGTTTACAGTTAGAGACTGATAGAGGTGGGAAGATATTGATGCGTGAATCAGAAATGGAAATGTTTTCTAAAGTTGATAACGTATATTTTCTAATTTTAGAAAGTAAGGAATTTATGAATATATGGAAACAATAAATGGGAAATTGGGAAATGAAATGATGATTGATCGGTAAGATTTCCATTTGGGAATACGGCCATTGTTTGTACACATGTTTTCCTTTGATAGTTAAATCACTGACAATCAAAGATTTTGAACATTTCCGTTGCCAATACACGGAGACCGGGATCAGATATATTATCTGAAAACCACTCCATATGGCATTAGTGTTGCGAATCAAATATGATGAAGATAATTGAAGATGGAGTTATGCAAGGGCTGTTCAGTAAATCCTAGGTAGAAATTGCCTAAGATGGATTTATTGAATAGTACCTTCGGTCTGTCCAGTCCCAAGACGACCTATATGGAAGAATGTCTGATAGAGTATATTTAATATATCGCGTAAGTTGATCTCTTCAAACGTACTTATGTTTAGTGGTGGAGGAATTCGTTTCTCTTAGCTGTATGCCCGTTGTATTTTCGGGGAAATCAATTTGTGATTTGGCGGGTATGACGATGTAACGTTCTAAAGGTGTAATCTATACGTTATGGCCTCTAGCCTAACAATCAGGAAATGGTATAAAATTGGGTAGGTCGCATGGCTAAGTGGTTAGCTGCCAGTTAGGGTATATTGTCTTTTGATCTAGACAATTTCCATTTTTACTTCTATAATCTATTTCGATGCTATCCCTTTCGGGAAACGGTTGCTGATCCCAATCGTTGGTGATAATACATTCGGTACACTCAAGCGAAATGGGTGACCGGTCATGTTGAGCCTGGGTTACAAGTTGTTCTTGTTGAACCGGGTGTATTCCTCTCTAGAGATACACTGTCGGAACGTGGTCCCATACCTTGCTAGTTGGAATTCATTAACCAATCAGCGCATGCGGTTTTTGATTATATATTATATATGTGGAACGTGAGATGAAAGCGTTCTGCTAAATGATTATTTAGTTGTGGTTGATTGACACTATTATAATATCAAAAGAGCTTTGATATAAAGATTATCGTTATTGCCAAAGGATTTTAAAATGTTGAATCAAGTGTTTTGCGTTCTCATAAGGGAAAAATCCATTCCGTGTTATACGACATGGTCTTATGAGATGTCGTTTATTTTCTTAAACTGTTTTAAATTGTTTACTCACACCAGTCCCATGACTGACCCGGAGTTTATTTTGTTTTGTTTTCCCTAAACTCTTGGGTGCCCAAATTTGGTCGTGCAGTCAAGTAGTCAGGTTTTAGAGATATACTTGGAGAGCTTGGAGCAGGAGGCTTCGGGAATATACAGCTATTGTTTATTTCCGCTGTGTTGTAAGCGTTATACTCTGATAATGTTACTGTATACATATACTGAATTTATTTCAAAGTTATGTATCTATTATATATTACTCGTTCCGCTGTGAGATTCATGTTTACTCTGATGTTGTATGTTCTTCTTCTTCTTCTATTCTAACTTTCTATCTTATCTATTCTCACCGTCTATTTTCTTTTATTAACTATCCGGTATTTCTGATGCTTGAATAGTCGATATTGGGTTTATGTCGATTACTTAGGATCGCGAAAACCTAGATTGTTACAATATATGAATTTTCCAACGTGTTCATATTAATATAACATGTAAACATTCCAACATTTCAACTGATTCATATTAACAATTTGACGTTATATCATGTTAATCATTCCCGCATGTCATATACCACATTAATCTTTATTAGCTTATTTTTACGCATCTTAACATGTCATATTCCAGTTTGTCATAATGGTGAATGCAAAACGGTAATATACCATTATCTAAAATAATATGGTTTAAATCCACTCACCTTTCATGCTTTCCCCAAATTTTGGATCTGATCAGTTCTATCAACCATGGTTTTCCTTTCCCCTTTAATTTGATTTGAAACCTAATAACGTGGATCGACTATTTTCATTAAAAGAGAAGGGAAAGCAAATAGGAAGAATATGAATAGATTGGATCTAGAAGTTTACCTTCTTTCATGATTCAATAATCTTTTTTTATTAATGTTGATTCTCTCTTCCAGATCTGGATTCATAATTTTCCTAGGCTAATATTTTAATTTCAGAATAGATTTGAGAAGAGAGAGAGAAGGAGAGTAATGGCAGAGCTCTAGCATAGCTGCCAAATTATGAGGGTTAGGGTTAGGTCTAGGGTCTTATTTATAGGAGTATGGAGCAACCATGACCCTCAGATTTGCCCAAAAGCCATCCAAATCATCAAAACATCACAAAATCCTAATCTTCCATAATCTGTCTTAGGTGGGTAGACACCCCTTTGAGGGGGTCGACACCACTTTGAGTGGGTTGACACCGGGGTCAACACCCTCTTAGAAGGGTTGACACCCCTGCGGGAAATCTGCCGCCTTCTGAAAATTCGAATTTTGAACCGATTTTCGAATTTCTGGACCCATTTTGATTTCTGAACCATATATATACATATATATATATATATATTCTTCATACGCATGTACAAACTTCAAAGCTTAATAACTTCTTCATACGGTGTCCGATTTACGCAATCCATGTGTCGATTTTGACCAGAATTTTGAGATGGACGCAATGGCATATTCCGTTTTACTTAATTCTGAATATTTAATTAAGTTATTCTCATTTTATTATCGGGGTGTTACACTAGAGGTGTTCAAAATTCGGTTCCGAAGGAAGTTCCTTTGCCCGGTCATTGTTGGAAACCCAATCTCCGCTACGACCCTGTACGATTTTAGTTGTACACCATACGTCAGTATAGTATATGGTACCTATGCCATCTAAGATTGATACATTTACTTTTGAAAGGATTTTTCACACTATATTATAGAATTGAAAGAGGATTTTATGTATCAAAGGCATTTTTGACTGCATAAGGAGAAACCTTGCCCATGTGTGCGTTTGCATTGTGTGTGTGCCGCGAGACCTTATGTTAGTTTCATTTTTCAAAGTCATTGTGAATTTCCGCGCATGGGTATTCAAATGGAGTAAACCTATTTTGTGTTAGCGGCGTGGCCCGTTGAATTATCCAACTTTAAAATGAATCCTAAATAACGACTATTTTGAGTTCTCACACCAATCCCATGGCCGACCTGGAGTTTATTGTTCCCACATCTAAACTCTGGGTGCCCAAAATTTTTGCATGGCAACCTAGTAGTTTGGTTTGCAGTTTAGACCTGGAGTTGACTGGAGCAGGATGGTTGTTTAGCTGGAGCTATTATATCTTGGAGCATGCATATTCCTCCGTTGAGTTTGTATCTCTTCCGCTCTGTAATCGATGCAATCTGATGTTTCTCCTGTAACTATGATTTAATATTATTGTAATGATAATGGAAAAGTTCTTTTTATTTTGTGCAAATGTGTTAGCACCCCTAACAATTCGTCTTTGTGGACAGTTTAAGTTGGTTTAACTACCAGCGAAAACCGGGCAAAAAGCCAGATTGTTATAGTTGGTATCAGAACCTTGGTTTATACAAAGTTATGGGGTACGACACATTTGAACAAAAGGAAAGGCTCATTAGAGTTATAATATCTCATCAAAGATAGGGTTAGTAATGCCCTAGAATGAGATTTTATAGTACTATATTTGAAAATATGAAATGAGTTTTGAAAAGTTATATTCTAAGAAAGATTTTTTTTTTGAAATGATATGGTTAATTATAACCTGGATAACTAATCAAACGATTAAAGTTAAGTTTACATTTCGTGATTATAAATACACATAAAATACTTCTTTTGGCACGGTAATTAAGCCCCTTCCACTGATCTGGAAAATGATCTGAGTATAAATGCCTTTTGGATTTAATTTCATTATTGGGTAACATTTCGAAATATTGATAAACTCGGTTCAAATTTATTAAGGTAATTCTCCCCTAAGGTAACTAATATATATGGTTATAAATTAAAATTAGAATTTGAGTATTGTATTCAATGTTGAGGTTGGACTATTGAGTACTAGAAGATTTGGAATATGCGCCTAGCCAACATATATACGAAGTCTTAAGTATACTAGATAGATAAAGAATCACACTCTACTCGCTTAAAGATAATTCTGTTGATGACTACATCATCATTAGTATGTATTTTTGAGTTTCGAAAGTGGGATGACTATATGATTCCGATTAAAACATCAATATGTACTTAAACCCGTTGAAATAAGTGTTTGGAAATGTTGGGTAAGTTGATGTGAATTTGAATAAGTAAGCGAGATCTTGAAAATTTGATAGAGTTGTAAGAATTATACTTGGTAAATCTATAATAAGGATAAGCTAGTAAATTAAGTAGAGAGTATATGAGAAAGTGTGTTTGTGGTTAAAAAAAATTGGTTTTGAAAAGACATATAGTATGAAAACTCAAATAAAACTTTTGAGTAAGAATTGGCAATTACTTTGAAATTAATTTTTGGAATTGATTTTGAAAGATATACTTTCAATATAAAGGAAAAAGGGTCTTTGAAAATATTTGGGAATTCAATACTTGAGCACAAACATCTTGCGATTGGAATTTCTTAGTTGATTAAAAGATGTATATGTAAAGTTGTAATTTACTTAAGCAATCCAAATATAAAAGGTAGTTTGGGCATGATTTAAAGGCTAAGTTGGAATTAATCAATCAGGATATTTTATAACTAGTCCTTCCCAACTAATTAAATTTTGAAATGCAAATATCTTGAGAATTCAATATGAATATAAGATATTTGACGATATTTTCGTTAAGGACTACGTTGGTTTAAGATGTTAACAAAAATATATCTAAATGGTTTCTCTAAAGTTTGAAGGAAATGAGTTTTGTAACCTTGAATTTGGAATAATTAATGAGGATAGCCAAAATTAAACAATGTAAGGAGTTAAAATCTGGAATTATTAGCAATTTTGGACAGTCGATAATTTTTAAAATATATTGCGGTCATAAAAGGAACTGTTTAAGTAAGAATGGATACCTTATGAATTAAGTTACAAAATTTTTGGCAAGCAGGAATAAAGAAATTATCTAAACTGAAACGTTTGGACAAGCTGAGTGCTGAGATGATCAAGTCTTTCATATAAAGAATAATTGTAATTTTATGGAACCGAAAGGGTGTAAGTTTCATAAACATTTAATTTGGAAGATAAGATTTATGAGAATAAATTTATAACTCTGATTTTTTTTTTGAAAGTAGTAAATGGTTAAGTATAAGTAATTGGTCCAGTAAATGGTGAATCAAATATAAGGGTAATTGGAAGTTATCATTGGAGGACATGGTAGATATTGTTGTCCATAAATATGTGTGTAAGAATATTCTACCCGGTATATTCATTATGAGAACAGAGAACTTTGGTATAAAGAATTTTAATCTTGAGTCTGAAAATCTACAGATGTTGAATGGGTAGTTGCGATTCCCTTTCCTTTTCGAGGACGAAAAGTTTTAGGGGGGGGGGGGGGGTTGAATGTAACGATCCAGAATTTTTAACCAATTTAAAATTGGAGTATTATTACTCAATTTGAATTTGAATTGGACATAAATATATGGCAAAGTATATTTGGTAATTTTGATTAGTTATATAATAGATTTTATATGAATTATAAATTTAACAGATGAGAATGATTATTAATAAGCTTGGATTTATTAATACTATTTGTCATTCGATCAGATTTGTCAAACCATAACATGAATTAGTAGCGTTAGAATTAAGTGTTGCTCTTAGTTTTCATAGCATTTTAAGGGAAATGCAACCAAAAGAACACTTTCCCTCCTTAAGACAAGTGTAAGGACACTTGTATTTTTTCATGTAAACTTACATGCATGCCTTCCACTTTCCCATCACCATCTTAACTCTCCATTCCTATATAAGGAGGCCTTTACTCCATTTTTTTTACCACTCCCTTCCATTTCCTCCTTTCATCTTCTTCTTAAAGCTATGGCCATTGTTTCCTCGGCATAAGTCTTCCTCTTTTCCACCACCACCTTGCCAAAGCTCTTCGTCATCCTCCTCCTCCTTCCTTATAAAGAGAGAGATTAATATATATTGTATGTATATATATGCATTGGTGAGGAAGACGTTGCGCCGAAATACTGACCAACGGTTCGCTCAGCTAGGATCGCCTACCGAGAAATTTAGAAAGCAATTCGGTGAGAACTCTTTAACCATGGTTTATATATTTAATTAGTAGTTAGACTAATTTAAATATAGTGATGAATTACGAGTGGTTAATGATGATTGATGATTGTTGTGATGGATGATGGATGCGTAGTTTAGAGCGCACACACTATTAAGCGTTAGTGTTATAATGCTTGTGCATAGTTATGATTTATTTAATTATGTTGATGATGGTTGCTATGGAAGTTTATAATAGTTGTTGATGTTGTTGCGCACACACTATGACACAACAATTAAGTTATCACATTGGTGATCGATAAATCTCCTTCGTAATTAGAAGCCATATTATTATTGAAATTGAAGGTTAATAATTAGAAAAGACACATATGTATAGATTCATATATATTAATAAAGTTTCTTTAAATAAATAAATACCGGAACGTTCAAGGATGACAGAAAGGATAGTTTGTAGGCCTGGGTTTGGAAATATAGTTTCCTGCTCTCCCTGGCTATCCCTAACTGATCCGACGAATGGAATGGTTAATTGGAAGTTATTTAAATTTAGAAATGAATTCGAATTTGATTTATTAAGTGAAAAATAAAAGTTGAATTTTGAACCCAAAATAGTTTAGAAAGTCAATGTAAATTAATTTAAATGATTTTAAAAAGGATATAAAGGTATTCTAAGGTATTTTAAAGTATCGCAAAATAATGGTTATTATGGTCAAAATAGAGGTTATAGCACAGTGGCAATTTGTGCATTTAAATGTGAACTTTAACGCTTATAACTTTTGCAATCTAAATCGGATTTCCATGAAACGGAAAATGTTTGATTTCCATTAACAAAAATTTTCAAATGAGTAAAATCAGATTTTTATTTCAAGCTACAATTTTCAAGTTATATTTAAAATCGTTTTGGAAAAGGTCGTTGAAAGAACAGTTGTCGAACATTACTATAAACATCTATTTTAAATGTTTTTAAGATATGGGAAAAATTTGCAAAATCATTATAAATTATGTAAAAGTGTTTTGAATTGTAAAGTTTAAGTTTTTGCTAAGATAAACGATATTTTGATCAAAATCGTTACGACAACTGTTTTGTAACGATTTGGTAACGTTTTTGAAAACACTATTTTAACGCTTTCTTCGAAGACAATCTATTTTAAAGTTTTTAACCTACAAACTTGTAATAACCCGAAAATCTGGGCCAGTTTAAAATTTTTATTTCGGCAATTTTAGCGAATTTTGATTATTTAAAATGAATTATTTTAAATAATATCGACGAGAAAATTTATTTTGAATGGAATTCGAACGTATATATTTATACGCGTCGTCGTTAGAATATAAATAATTATAAATAGAATTGAAAATGGCGCGGTAGTTCGATAATTCGATTTCAAACTTCAATTGAATGTACCGGGTGCAAAACAATCCAGATTTTAGTGGAACCAAAAATAATGGGATCTAATTGATGATATCTTTCCAACGAATCCGAAAAATCAAAATTTCATAGCGGGGATCAAAAGATATGTCCAGTTGAAAATTCTGAATAGTCGCTATGGAATTCAGGCCCTTAAAAATGGACATTTTGCAAATGACCTCGGATTTCGACGAAACCAGTTTTGTTGGGTCCGTGGTGTCAAGTTATTGCTAGGTTTCAAATTTCATAATTTTTCGATTCAATATGTGAGCGTGGCAAAGGAAAACGCGTTTGACCAGTTTCAGTTGATTTTAAATCGACTGGAAAATGGTCATTTTTCCAACGGTCTCAGAATTTGACGAAACTAGTTTTGTTAGGACCGTATCGTCAATACGAAGCCATAAAATATTTTTCCGGAATTTTTTCTAGTTAGTATGTGACCCCGGTAATTTGAAATGTACGTTTAAAATTCAATATATAGATTTAAATGTAAGTTCAATGGAAACTGATTGTAACAGCCGAATCAGCTTGCGATACATATCCCATTGTGTTCGGAATGGGGGTAAAACGCTATGGACGACAGTCGGTGGGTCTCGTTTCGATTTCGAAATAAAAGTCAACTTAAATGAATAAATAAATTATATAAAATAAAAAAAAGAGAAAAAAACTTTACACTTAAACCCCTCAGCCCCCTTTCTCCTTCACAAACCCGATACTGGGATTTTCGAAAAAAAAAAAGAAGAAAAATCCGCTATTCAAGATCGACCGCCGCCTGGCGCCTCTACCAGCCACCACCGCTCCTCCACCCACCGCGCCAGACTCCGACCGCCCCTCTCTAGCCCTCGACGCCCTCTTCCCTTCCTCCTTTTCTACCACCGAGCCACCCAAACCCTAGAACCCAAAGTCCGCCGCACCTCCAGCCTTAGCCACCGCCGTCAGAGGTCGAGCCCCCTCCTCCCCTCGAAACCCATTCCGACGCCCATCGCCTGAGACCGCGCCACCTTCTCCTCCTGAGCACTGCCGTGACTTCTCCCCCCCCCCCCCTCCATTTTACTGTAAGTTTGCTTTTATTTTATTTTAATTTATATTCAGATTTTAATTTAGAAAACATACGATTTTTATTCAAGAAAGATTATATTTTTAGATGGGTAAAAATACGATTTTTAACAAATAAAAATCTGAGCTTTATTTTATCGTGAGGTAAAGAGGAAAGTAAAAATACGATCTTTACATTTTTAAAGTAATAAAAATATGATTTTTATATTTTTAAAGTATTAAAAATATAGTCTTTACTATATAGAAGGCGTAAAAATATGATTTTTGTTTATGTAGAGAATTAAAAATATAATTTTTACATAATAGGAATATTAAAAATATCATCTTTATATAGGTAGAAAAATAAAAATGTGATTTTTATAATGTTATTATTGACAAGGCGAGTTTTTTTTTAAATTAGAAAAGGCGAGATTTTCGAAATAAAAATGGGATTTTTATATATTGAACTTCGAAATAAAAATGGGATTTTTATATATTGAACTTCAAAATAAAAATGGGATTTTTATATATTGAACTTCGAAATAAAAATGGGATTTTTATATATTGAACTTCGAAATAAAAATGGGATTTTTATATATTGAACTTCGAAATAAAAATGGGATTTTTATATATTGAACTTCGAAATAAAAATATGATTTTTATATATTGAACTTCGAAATAAAAATATGATTTTTATATATGGAATAGCGAAGTAAAAATTCGATTTTTTTCATAGGTAGTGAAAGCGGATAACGAAGGTAACAACAAGGCGGGAACGAAGGAGATTTATATCAAAGAAGAATCATGATGATTGGATAACTATAGGTGAGAACTTCTCACCTTCCAATTTAATTTTTCTAGTTATATTTATATACTAGGATGCAGACGATGCTTAGTAGCACCCGACACAATCGTCCACAGACCATGGACTTGTTTGTTTGGTTGCATAGATTAGTTAGATGATTTGATTTGAAATTGAATTGTTTGGTGAAATGAATGGATTGATTGATGTGTGAATGGCGTGGGCCTTCACTAGACCGGGGATAAGGCTAGGCCTTGTCCCGTTTCTAGTATCGTGCCGTTATGCCGCCGAAATTTTCTAAAATATGTTAGAAAAATAAAAATATCATTTTATTGAATAAATGAACCGAATAGAATATTCATAGGTTGAATAAAATGTTTTATCGTTAAAAATATAATTTTTAACGTGAATGTGAATAAATAAATATTCATTTACAAACCGGACGGTTTGTTTATGTACACCTATTTGAAGGACATTGATTGGGACGATAAATTTTACACATCGCCCAACTGCACAAATAAAATATGTGTTTGATTGTTTGAAACCCCACACGGGTGTTAGGATGAAATTTGAAGTTCACTCATCCTGATTGATTAAATATGTCGATCGATCGATTGACAGGCTGTTATAAGCGTTGAATATTTATATTTGATGCTTATACAGTGTAGAATGCACTTTGGATGATGGTTGACTATTCATCGTTGTTGATATATACATGTGTTGTAGAAAATCCATATAATTAACATTATATGGTAATTGATTGGGCCTCATTCCAGTTTCGAAAAAGAAATATTTGGAAAAAGAAATATTTGAAAAGAAATATTTGAGATAGAAATATTCGAAATAGAATATTTGAAAATAGAAACATATGAAGCCGTGTTGATTAGATTGACGCTATTTTGACGTAAACGATATTTATATCGGTTTTATTCATTTTGAAATGAATTGAATTGAAAACGATTTCGAAATGAATTGAATTGAAAACGATTTCGAAATGAATTGAAAGTGAATTGAAATGAATTCAAATTGAATTGAAATTTGAATTGAATAGAAATGAATTTTAAAACGAATTTATAAAGAAGAATTCAATTTTGATTTGAATTGAAAAGGAAGTTGAAATTGCTTTTGAAACAAATTTAAAACTATTTATATAATTCGTTTTAAATAGAAATCGACGAAGTGTATATTATATATATTATATATATAATATAATGACCTGAATAGAACGTGCCGCGCCGCGGCAGTTCGTGAATTTTGACCATTTATTTCAAACGGACATTACGGGAGATCCGACCGTCGGATTCTCCTAAAACCGGAACCGTTGGGTTCGTATCGAAAAGAGCTTTCTAACGAATATTAGAAATTAGAAATCTAACGGTTGGATTTGGAATTACGTCCAAATCAAATTTGGAAAAGGTCGCTGTAAGTGCAGTTCGATGGCCGTTGATGGAAATCGACTGTACGGGCCTTGATAAAATTATTAAAAATAGTAATAATTTGTGTAAAATCATAAGAAATGATTTAGAAAGAATTGGGATGAAAAACTCCATATTTGAAAAGATAAAAATAGATTTTTATCGAAATAAACTAGTTTTGAACTAGAATTATAATTCTATTTATTTTTAAGTAAATAAATTGAATTTGAAAAGGGTTTTAAAAATAACCAGAATTTCCAATGATTGCATTGGAGTGGATTTGAATCGAAATTGTCTTTGGAATATTTCGATGTTGGAATTCGTGATTATACAGGTGTTGTTATGGAAATTTGAAAGATATATATTTATATCGTTATTTCCAATACGACATTTGTTAGTCGTAGAATTTGATATTGAATATAAGCCGATATATTTTCTATTCAGAGCCTTGTATTGAATATCGAATGTGATTTGGGTTTGTCGTGAATGGTGTCTTCACTAACACTGTTCTTGAACCCAGTTGAGAAAAGATTAAATCTTTTTATTTAGATTTAATGAAGTGTACTAATTAAATGATATTTAATTGGAATTGAATTGGTATTGATTTTTGGGTTTATCGTGAACAGTGTTTTAAATAACACTCGTTCTTTAACCCGATAATTAATGGAAGGTGATTTTGGGTTTATCGTGAACCGTGTTTTAAATGACACTGATTCTTTAACCCAGTTAACGATTAAAACTAAGTGGAGTTTTAATGAATCTTTAATTAGATTGAAATGATCGAAAATGGAGTATCACCAGTTTTGCTCCAGGCGATAGTTAAATCTTTAATTAGATTTGAACGTGAAATGGTAATTGAATTTACCGATAACACCGTGGTGTTAGAGATGAAGTATAACTAGTTGTACTTCATGAGATGAATAGGTTGGGATTGGGAAATAAAATAAATGATTACTTCGGTGTGGTTCGCTAATCCCGACTAGTTTGAATTGATATTCAAAGGAGATTAAAGGATAAATTTAAAGAATTTATCTTGGATAAAATTAATGGGAACTTTTTCCCAAAGTATAGGAATATTTGAATAAAAGAATATTCTGAATTGGAATGAGGCGTATGTTGTGTTTGTGTAACACTTTTATAATATATACGCGAGTTATTCAGAAAGACCGGGTTTATCCCATTCTGAATAACTGATTCGACGTGGTGTCGAAGATGAAGACGGTGGTCGAAGACCAGAAGTCTTCACGTCGTTTGGGTGATTACTGATGATCTTGATTGGGCTGTACACCCAAGAAGATGGAAACAGTTGGTGATCGTCCAGACGTGCTTGGAGATCGATGGATATGCGGGGTACTAGGTGCCTCCGGTTTCGTTCAGACCCAGAACGGACTTGTAAATGGACTGTGTGTCTGACATTGGATTTTAGTCCGTGTGATTGATCTCTATTAAATATATATCTGTTTGGCGGCGGAGAATTTATTCTCTTGCTTAACGCCCTTCTCTGAGACGTACGAGCTCAGAGGTTATATATTGATGGATATCAATCGCATGGAGTGAATTGCCTGTGTGGCATGCCTAAGTGGCAAATGATCCAGGCTTCTGTTGAAAAGCAAAGTCTTGTGTTGATGATCAAAGCACAGCCTGTGTGGCACAGCTTTGTGTAACGTGAATTCGCGATCCTCACACCCCGGTTGTGAACCAAAAACGGGAGAGGACATCAGGGAGGGCATGCGTTTCTTTCTAGCTAGGGTGGTGTCAGTGACCTACCAGCCCTGACATTTATATACTTTTCACCTGTGTGGTTGTTGCTGTTGCGAGGCGCCTCGGTTTGATCGGACGATCCGGGTCCGATGGAGTCATTCGTTGGCTCATTTACGCCCCAAAGGGCGGGGGAACGCATGTTCAGGCATTTTAATCCACATCGGTGGACCGGCCCTGACGATCCAAGGGTCACTCGAGCTCTGATCCTGAGGGGCGGGCTAGAGCGTCTCGAATCGGTTGAGGACTATCTTTTGCCTCGGTTCATAGATGGAAATCCAATTTCCAAATACGTGACATTTGCGGTTTTATTTGTAAACCTATATATGGCGACATGATATATGGTACCCATGTCGCCTATGATTGATACTTATGATTTGAAGTTGTTTTATACACTATGCACTTATTATAGTATTAAATGATTTGTTTTAAAACGTATCAAGCATTCTTTGGCTGTTATAAGGGAAAACCCTATCCCCCGGCTTGCGTTGCATTGTGTGATAGGACCTGGGTCTTATAACAGCTTCATTTTTCTTTATTTAGCATTGCGCTGTTTGTTTTATGCACGGGTATTCTTGGGAGGAAACCCGTTCCGTGTTATACGGCGTGGTCCCTTTATTTACCGAACTTATAAAATAAAGATTAATAACTGTTTTAGTTCTCACACCAGTCACATGACTGACCTGGAGTTTATTGTTTTAACCTAAACTCTGGGTGCCCTTATTTTGACACGGGCAGCTAGTAGTTTTGGTTTTTTGCAGATTTATATTCACAGGATCCTGGTTTACAGCTGGAATGATATCCGGGAAGCTTTGTATCCGTATATCTCTTCTAGTTGTGTATTGTATTATTTTCCGCTGCGATGTATTTAAATGTAATTTAAATCTCTGATATTTCTGTGTAATATTCATTTTTACTCTGTATATTCTTGTAATCTGATGCATTGTTGTAATATACAATGAAATGTTCTTCTGTATGCGTTCTGTTTTGTCCTGTTCTCAAACGATAGGGCGTTTCGAACGGCCTGGATCGGTTTAGCGACTGGTTCGGACCGAGCGAAATCCCTTGTCGTCACAGTTGGTATCAGAGCTTTGGTTTACAGAGCTCGAGAACAAGGCACATTAGAACCATATGAAAGAATTCATCAGATATTGGATTAGTAATATCCAATTAGAATGACTCGTTAGAGATGGGATCAGTAGTATCCTAGAACGAGTGTGAAGAGTATATTTTTCAAACGAAAACAATTTTTGTTTTGAAAATTTAAATCAATTATTCGTATTTGATTATCTATTTATATTGAGTTGGACAGTCCAGTATATAAAGATTTTGCGTATACGTCTGATCCACGTGTATTTGAAATTTTAATATATTGGATAGATATAGAATCACACTCTAGTCGCTCGGACATGATTCTAATGATTGACGCGTCATCATTAGAATTTATTTTCGTGTTTCGAAGGTGAGATTTCTATATATTTCCATTAGACTGGTGTGAGAACCAAAATTAGATAGGGCCTATTGTTGTGATTTGGCATCAAAAACATGATTTTTGTGTATGTATCAAAATTATGAATTTCAAATGATAATTCACTAATTGATTGATGTTTTGGTTGTTTGTTTATTGGTTTGCTAATTCTTAGCCATTATGCCTAATTGAACCAAATATTAAATTGTATTGAAAATTGGTCGCATTTGTTTGCATATACATATACTTACATTGAACAGGTCATAGCAAGGAGGCTAGAGCAGAGAATAAAATTTGTTTGCCCGACAAATAGGTACATGTTTACTACATAATTTACTGTTTTGTTTGGGTGATGATGATTTTATGAGCTTATTGGCTAGCCGCTTGGCTTTTTCTTTTTCTTTTTGATATCCGAAGGACCGGGGAAGCTATTTGAAATTCCCCGATGCTCCCGGTGCAGGGGAGGTTATGGCGAAATTTTTCAAAAATTTAGGGTGTTAGCCAAATTTTTGAAAATTTTGAAAATTCTCAGAAACTGAAGAGTTGGAGAATGGAAGCCAGATGGAGCGTAGAGCTGAATAATCAAACCACTTTCGACCTTGTTCCTTTTCGGGGACGAAAAGTTTTAAGTGGGGGAGATTGTAATAACCCGAAAATCTGGGCCAGTTTAAAATTTTTATTTCGGCAATTTTAGCGAATTTTGATTATTTAAAATGAATTATTTTAAATAATATCGATGAGAAAATTTATTTTGAATGGAATTCGAACGTATATATTTATACGCGTCGTCGTTAGAATATAAATAATTATATATAATTATAAATAGAATTGAAAATGGCGCGGTAGTTCGATAATTCGATTTCAAACTTCAATTGAATGTACCGGGTGCAAAACAATCCGGATTTTAGTGGAACCAAAAATAATGGGATCTAATTGATGATATCTTTCCAACGAATCCGAAAAATCAAAATTTCATAGCGGGGATCAAAAGATATGTCCAGTTGAAAATTCTGAATAGTCGCTATGGAATTCAGGCCCTTAAAAATGGACATTTTGCAAATGACCTCGGATTTCGATGAAACCAGTTTTGTTGGGTCCGTGGTGTCAAGTTATTGCTAGGTTTCAAATTTCATAATTTTTCGATTCAATATGTGAGCGTGGCAAAGGAAAACGCGTTTGACCAGTTTCAGTTGATTTTAAATCGACTGGAAAATGGTCATTTTTCCAACGGTCTCAGAATTTGACGAAACTAGTTTTGTTAGGACCGTATCGTCAATACGAAGCCAGAAATATTTTTCCGGAATTTTTTTCTAGTTAGTATGTGACCCCGGTAATTTGAAATGTACGTTTAAAATTCAATATATAGATTTAAATGTAAGTTCAATGGAAACTGATTGTAACAGCCGAATCAGCTTGCGATACATATCCCATTGTGTTCGGAATGGGGGTAAAACGCTATGGACGACAGTCGGTGGGTCTCGTTTCGATTTCGAAATAAAAGTCAACTTAAATGAATAAATAAATTATATAAAATAAAAAAAAAGAGAAAAAAACTTTACACTTAAACCCCTCAGCCCCCTTTCTCCTTCACAAACCCGATACTGGGATTTTCGAAAAAAAAAAGAAAAATCCGCTATTCAAGATCGACCGCCGCCTGGCGCCTCTACCAGCCACCACCGCTCCTCCACCCACCGCGCCAGACTCCGACCGCCCCTCTCTAGCCCCCGACGCCCTCTTCCCTTCCTCCTTTTCTACCACCGAGCCACCCAAACCCTAGAACCCAAAGTCCGCCGCACCTCCAGCCTTAGCCACCACCGTCAGAGGTCGAGCCCCCTCCTCCCCTCGAAACCCATTCCGACGCCCATCGCCTAAGACCGCGCCACCTTCTCCTCCTGAGCACTGCCGTGACTTCTCCCCCCCCCCCTCCATTTTACTGTAAGTTTGCTTTTATTTTATTTTAATTTATATTCAGTTTTTAATTTAGAAAACATACGATTTTTATTCAAGAAAGATTATATTTTTAGATGGGTAAAAATACGATTTTTAACAAATAAAAATCTGAGCTTTATTTTATCGTGAGGTAAAGAGGAAAGTAAAAATACGATCTTTACATTTTTAAAGTAATAAAAATATGATTTTTATATTTTTAAAGTATTAAAATATAGTCTTTACTATATAGAAGGCGTAAAAATATGATTTTTGTTTATGTAGAGAATTAAAAATATAATTTTTACATAATAGGAATATTAAAAATATCATCTTTATATAGGTAGAAAAATAAAAATGTGATTTTTATAATGTTATTATTGACAAGGCGAGTTTTTTTTTAAATTAGAAAAGGCGAGATTTTCGAAATAAAAATGGGATTTTTATATATTGAACTTCGAAATAAAAATGGGATTTTTATATATTGAACTTCGAAATAAAAATGGGATTTTTATATATTGAACTTCAAAATAAAAATGGGATTTTTATATATTGAACTTCGAAATAAAAATGGGATTTTTATATATTGAACTTCGAAATAAAAATGGGATTTTTATATATTGAACTTCGAAATAAAAATATGATTTTTATATATTGAACTTCGAAATAAAAATATGATTTTTATATATGGAATAGCGAAGTAAAAATTCGATTTTTTTCATAGGTAGTGAAAGCGGATAACGAAGGTAACAACAAGGCGGGAACGAAGGAGATTTATATCAAAGAAGAATCATGATGATTGGATAGCTATAGGTGAGAACTTCTCACCTTTCAATTTAATTTTTCTAGTTATATTTATATACTAGGATGCAGACGGTGCTTAGTAGCACCCGACACAATCGTCCACAGACCATGGACTTGTTTGTTTGGTTGCATAGATTAGTTAGATGATTTGATTTGAAATTGAATTGTTTGGTGAAATGAATGGATTGATTGATGTGTGAATGGCGTGGGCCTTCACTAGACCGGGGATAAGGCTAGGCCTTGTCCCGTTTCTAGTATCGTGCCGTTATGCCGCCGAAATTTTCTAAAATATGTTAGAAAAATAAAAATATCATTTTATTGAATAAATGAACCGAATAGAATATTCATAGGTTGAATAAAATGTTTTATCGTTAAAAATATAATTTTTAACGTGAATGTGAATAAATAAATATTCATTTACAAACCGGATGGTTTGTTTATGTACACCTATTTGAAGGACATTGATTGGGACGATAAATTTTACACATCGCCCAACTGCACAAATAAAATATGTGTTTGATTGTTTGAAACCCCACACGGGTGTTAGGATGAAATTTGAAGTTCACTCATCCTGATTGATTAAATATGTCGATCGATCGATTGACAGGCTGTTATAAGCGTTGAATATTTATATTTGATGCTTATACAGTGTAGAATGCACTTTGGATGATGGTTGACTATTCATCGTTGTTGATATATACATGTGTTGTAGAAAATCCATATAATTAACATTATATGGTAATTGATTGGGCCTCATTCCAGTTTCGAAAAAGAAATATTTGGAAAAAGAAATATTTGAAAAGAAATATTTGAGATAGAAATATTCGAAATAGAATATTTGAAAATAGAAACATATGAAGCCGTGTTGATTAGATTGACGCTATTTTGACGTAAACGATATTTATATCGGTTTTATTCATTTTGAAATGAATTGAATTGAAAACGATTTCGAAATGAATTGAATTGAAAACGATTTCGAAATGAATTGAAAGTGAATTGAAATGAATTCAAATTGAATTGAAATTTGAATTGAATAGAAATGAATTTTAAAACGAATTTATAAAGAAGAATTCAATTTTGATTTGAATTGAAAAGGAAGTTGAAATTGCTTTTGAAACGAATTTAAAACTATTTATATAATTCGTTTTAAATAGAAATCGACGAAGTGTATATTATATATATTATATATATAATATAATGGCCTGAATAGAACGTGCCGCGCCGCGGCAGTTCGTGAATTTCGACCATTTATTTCAAACGGACATTACGGGAGATCCGACCGTCGGATTCTCCTAAAACCGGAACCGTTGGGTTCGTATCGAAAAGAGCTTTCTAACGAATATTAGAAATTAGAAATCTAACGGTTGGATTTGGAATTACGTCCAAATCAAATTTGGAAAAGGTCGCTGTAAGTGCAGTTCGATGGCCGTTGATGGAAATCGACTGTACGGGCCTTGATAAAATTATTAAAAATAGTAATAATTTGTGTAAAATCATAAGAAATGATTTAGAAAGAATTGGGATGAAAAACTCCATATTTGAAAAGATAAAAATAGATTTTTATCGAAATAAACTAGTTTTGAACTAGAATTATAATTCTATTTATTTTTAAGTAAATAAATTGAATTTGAAAAGGGTTTTAAAAATAACCACAATTTCCAATGATTGCATTGGAGTGGATTTGAATCGAAATTGTCTTTGGAATATTTCGATGTTGGAATTCGTGATTATACAGGTGTTGTTATGGAAATTTGAAAGATATATATTTATATCGTTATTTCCAATACGACATTTGTTAGTCGTAGAATTTGATATTGAATATAAGCCGATATATTTTCTATTCAGAGCCTTGTATTAAATATCGAATGTGATTTGGGTTTGTCGTGAATGGTGTCTTCACTAACACTGTTCTTGAACCCAATTGAGAAAAGATTAAATCTTTTTATTTAGATTTAAGGAAGTGTACTAATTAAATGATATTTAATTGGAATTGAATTGGTATTGATTTTTGGGTTTATCGTGAACAGTGTTTTAAATAACACTCGTTCTTTAACCCGATAATTAATGGAAGGTGATTTTGGGTTTATCGTGAACCGTGTTTTAAATGACACTGATTCTTTAACCCAGTTAACGATTAAAACTAAGTGGAGTTTTAATGAATCTTTAATTAGATTGAAATGATCGAAAATGGAGTATCACCAGTTTTGCTCCTGGCGATAGTTAAATCTTTAATTAGATTTGAACGTGAAATGGTAATTGAATTTACCGATAACACCGTGGTGTTAGAGATGAAGTATAACTAGTTGTACTTCATAAGATGAATAGGTTGGGATTGGGAAATAAAATAAATGATTACTTCGGTGTGGTTCGCTAATCCCGACTAGTTTGAATTGATATTCAAAGGAGATTAAAGGATAAATTTAAAGAATTTATCTTGGATAAAATTAATGGGAACTTTTTCCCAAAGTATAGGAATATTTGAATAAAAGAATATTCTGAATTGGAATGAGGCGTATGTTGTGTTTGTGTAACACTTTTATAATATATACGCGAGTTATTCAGAAAGACCGGGTTTATCCCATTCTGAATAACTGATTCGACGTGGTGTCGAAGATGAAGACGGTGGTCGAAGACCAGAAGTCTTCACGTCGTTTGGGTGATTACTGATGATCTTGATTGGGCTGTACACCCAAGAAGATGGAAACAGTTGGTGATCGTCCAGACGTGCTTGGAGATCGATGGATATGCGGGGTACTAGGTGCCTCCGGTTTCGTTCAGACCCAGAACGGACTTGTAAATGGACTGTGTGTCTGACATTGGATTTTAGTCCGTGTGATTGATCTCTATTAAATATATATCTGTTTGGCGGCGGAGAATTTATTCTCTTGCTTAACGCCCTTCTCTGAGACGTACGAGCTCAGAGGTTATATATTGATGGATATCAATCGCATGGAGTGAATTGCCTGTGTGGCATGCCTAAGTGGCAAATGATCAAGGCTTCTGTTGAAAAGCAAAGTCTTGTGTTGATGATCAAAGCACAGCCTGTGTGGCACAGCTTTGTGTAACGTGAATTCGCGATCCTCACACCCCGGTTGTGAACCAAAAACGGGAGAGGACATCAGGGAGGGCATGCGTTTCTTTCTAGCTAGGGTGGTGTCAGTGACCTACCAGCCCTGACATTTATATACTTTTCACCTGTGTGGTTGTTGCTGTTGCGAGGCGCCTCGGTTTGATCGGACGATCCGGGTCCGATGGAGTCATTCGTTGGCTCATTTACGCCCCAAAGGGCGGGGGAACGCATGTTCAGGCATTTTAATCCACATCGGTGGACCGGCCCTGACGATCCAAGGGTCACTCGAGCTCTGATCCTGAGGGGCGGGCTAGAGCGTCTCGAATCGGTTGAGGACTATCTTTTGCCTCGGTTCATAGATGGAAATCCAATTTCCAAATACGTGACATTTGCGGTTTTATTTGTAAACCTATATATGGCGACATGATATATGGTACCCATGCCGCCTATGATTGATACTTATGATTTGAAGTTGTTTTATACACTATGCACTTATTATAGTATCAAATGATTTGTTTTAAAACGTATCAAGCATTCTTTGGCTGTTATAAGGGAAAACCCTATCCCCCGGCTTGCGTTGCATTGTGTGATAGGACCTGGGTCTTATAACAGCTTCATTTTTCTTTATTTAGCATTGCGCTGTTTGTTTTATGCACGGGTATTCTTGGGAGGAAACCCGTTCCGTGTTATACGGCGTGGTCCCTTGATTTACCGAACTTATAAAATAAAGATTAATAACTGTTTTAGTTCTCACACCAGTCACATGACTGACCTGGAGTTTATTGTTTTAACCTAAACTCTAGGTGCCCTTATTTTGACATGGGCAGCTAGTAGTTTTGGTTTTTTGCAGATTTATATTCACAGGATCCTGGTTTACAGCTGGAATGATATCCGGGAAGCTTTGTATCCGTATATCTCTTCTAGTTGTGTATTGTATTATTTTCCGCTTCGATGTATTTAAATGTAATTTAAATCTCTGATATTTCTGTGTAATATTCATTTTTACTCTGTATATTCTTGTAATCTGATGCATTGTTGTAATATACAATGAAATGTTCTTCTGTATGCGTTCTGTTTTGTCCTGTTCTCAAACGATAGGGCGTTTCGAACGGCCTGGATCTGTTTAGCGACTGGTTCGAACCGAGCGAAATCCCTTGTCGTCACAAAACTTTTTTCTGAACTATAAGTAATCATTTGTACATGATTGGTGGAATGTTTTCAAAGATTCAAAAGTACTGAAAATGTTTTATATGGAAATTAAATTCATTTATTTGATATTAAAATGGGGTTTTCAATTTTAAATAATTGGATATGGTTGGAGATAAATCTTGGATGTTTGATATTAATCCGGTAGATGATGAATCTTACTATTTGAGGAATTATAAAGGTAGTTCACTATTATTCCGTTTATAGTGTGAGTTGGATACGGAGATTAATATTGAGGATAAGTTAATAATATTTATATCCAGATCTAATGTCAAAGAGTTCGATAAACCTTTTAATTAAGATACAAGTTTCCTAATTTGATTGGGATAAGTTGGATAGAAATAATCTTTGGATATTTAATATGAAATTCTTTGGTGTAAACGTATACTATTTGAGGAATTTGGAAGATATGGTTAGATCGTTATTCCACTTATAGTATTCGTTGAATATGAGAATTGATATCGAATATAAGTAGATACAATTCCTGTGTAACTTATGTTTAATATCGATTGATTTGGGTTTTTTCATGAATCATATCTTGAATAATATCGTTCTTGAAACCCAATGAGATTGAGTTTTGGAAATTTATATCGTAATTTGGGGATTTAATCAAATCTTTGATTTGAGGAAATTAAAAATAAGGAATTGGGAAGGAAGTATAATCTTTTAGTTAAGATTAAAGAATATAATGTTGGAAAATCGATTTAATTGGAATTATTAATTGAAATGTATGTAAGGATTTTCAAAGGAAACTGTGTTTTTGATAACGAGTTATCAAATGGAAAGTTAAATTATGTTTTGAGGCTAAATTATTTTTTATTTAAAGGGTGTGTTTTAAAGGAGAAAGGTTAAATATGGATTTTGTTATAATTTGAGAATGAATAAGTTTAATTTAACAAAATCCAAGATGGAAGGAAATTTGCTTGATAGCCTATGTGTTTTGTAATTGTGTTTTTTTTTAAATTGCGCTTATTATTTGGAAAGCCCGGAATCGGATGTATTTCCGAAAACCATTCCAAGTAATAATACGACTTTGTGGAGCATTTGAAGATATTAAAGATGGCATTGAAGACAGGGACCCTTCAAATCGTAAGGATGACTTGTTGAATGTCTCGAATGGTTGGCTCCCATTGGCAGATGGATTTTACATCAGCTAAGTGGCAAGAAGCCCGAACGTATGTGAAGGAATTCCGGATTGTGTTTTCATTAACGGACTTATATGGATTGTGCGTCTGACATTGTAATTGACTGTGTAGCACTGATCTCTGTTAAATATATGTCTACTTAGTGGTAGAGAATTTATTCTCTTGCTTAATACCCTTCTCTAAGACGTATGAGCTTAGAGGTTATATACTGATAGAAATCAGTGATGCGTTGTGAATGGACAATGTGGCATACTTAAGTTATGTGATGTGTTATGGATGATCAAAGCATGGCTTATTTAAGCGTAGCTTTGTGTATATCGGGACTTTGGCAAGCCTCACACCCTGGTAAATGACCAAAATAGGAAGAAATGCGGCAAGGTTATGGTGTGTTGTCTCCTTCTAGATAAAAGATGTACTATGGTTTGGAGCTTAGGAATTAACCTATGTGGTAAAAACGTCTGCTTTTGTGGTTGTTGTTAGCGCGCGCTCGGAAAGGTCGGTAATGACCGGGAGGTGACATACCCAGGTGTACTTCAAGTTACCTAGTTACAGAGGTAACCCAGCCTTGTGTTTAGCATGAGGAGCATGAGTTGATCCTCTGACATCCCTCTATGGGTGTTAAAAAATTTGGTTCGAAAGGAAGTTCCTTTGCCTGGTCATTGTTGGAAACCCAATCTCCACTACGAACCCATACGATTTTAGTTGCATACCATACGTCAGTATAGTATATTGTACCTATGCTGGCTAAGATTGATACATTTACTTTCAAAAGGATTTTTCACACTATACTATACTATTGAAAGAGGTTTTTATGTATCAAAGGCATTTTGACTGCATAAGGAGAAGCCTCGCCCATGTGTGCATTTGCATTGTGTGTGTGCCGCGAGACCTTATGATAGTTTCATTTTTCAACGTCATTGCGAATTTACATGCATGGGTATTCAAATGGAGTAAACCCATTCCGCATTAGCGGCATGGTCCGTTGAATTGCCCAACTTTAAAATGAATCCTAAATAAGAACTGTTTTGAGTTCTCACACCAGTCCCATGACTGACCTAGAGTTTATTGTTCCCACACCTAAACTCTGGGTGCCCAAAATTTTTGCACGGACAACCTAGTAATTTGGTTTGCAGTTTAGACCTGGAGTTGGTTGGAGCAGAATGCTGGTTTAGCTAGAGCTATTATATCTTGGAGCATGCATATTCTTCTGCTGAGTTTGTGTCTCTTCCACTGTGTAATCGATGTACTCTAATGTTTCTCCTGTAACTCTGATGTAATATTGTTGTAATGATAATGAAAAATTTCTTTTATTTGTGCAAATGTTTAAGTACCCTTAACAATCTGTCTTTGTGAATGGTTTAAGTTGGTTTAATTACCAACGAAAACTGGGCAAAAAGCCGGGTCATTACATTAAGCAGCTTGTAAACATCAGTAAGACAAGAAAGTAATTGTTCAAATCCGGCAATTCTATGAAAATTCCCCATTTAAAATAAAAAAAGAGATTTATGTTGGGGTTTTGTGCACAGTGGAATAATCAAAACAAAAAAAAGAGATTTTTTCACCTATTCACTTGAAGATGAATTCGATTGAAAAATAACAGCATAATCGATCAAAAATTATAGCAGTACACAAATATTCTACCCAATCACCCTCTTTATTGATTCACCAATTCTCAATTAATGGAATAAAGAAAAAATAAACAAAATACAATTGAATCAATAACCAGATTGAGAAAGGGAGAGAATATCTAGATGTCTACAAATATTGTTGTAGAGGAAGAGCAATGAAGAATGATGACAAACTCTTGAATCAACCTAGAGGCACCAACTGTGTTTGTAATGTCCCGTATTTTATCGATATAATAATTAATTTATTTAATTATTTAAATAGCGATATATAGATTTAAATGGTTGTTTAATTATGTTGAGACAAGATTTTGATCGATGCCAACATATAAAGGTGCAATGAAGATCATTTCATAGAGATAAGGTTTTTTACATTGAGTCGTGTTAGAAATATGTTAAAATCTATCCTCAAAGTATAACACGAATGCACAAAACAATATCATATCTTCGTTGCTGAAATCTGCATATTTGAGGAATTGAAAAGTCACAAAAAAAGCCCAAACGGTCCAGGATCCGACCGGGAAAGAGTGCAGAGTGATATAGACTGTGGACCGAGGTTCTCTGGTCCACAACCATAAACCGATCGACCGGTCAGCCTGTTTTTTTGCACATAACAGCTGTTTTTCTGGAATTTTTAATTTTACAGAAACTCAACCAGTCGACCGGTGATTTTCAACCAGTCGACCGTTTTCGAACAACAAGCTTTTTTCTGAAAGGTTGCTTCTATTTGTGAAGAGATTTCTATTCAATAATCAAAGGAAATGGACATAACTTTTTATAGAAACTCTTCATGAAAAATTACTACCTTTCTACTATTATATAAACAACTTCAAACTTGTTTTACGATCACGAAATCATTCTATATTCTCTCTAATTTCTGAATTGCATTTTCATATTCTTTGCGAAACAAAAGCTCTCCAAATTTCAAATACTTGTTGAATCCTTGAATCAATTTAATATCATTTGATTCAACAAGCATTCTACTTCCTTAAATCTACGCATTCAAAGTATATACTCGAGGATCAGATTATAGGAAGATTGTACTCAAACTGTTGACTATCCGTGTTGAATCAAGAACATAAAGCAGAAGTAAAAACCATTGTATTAGTTGAAGTCCTGTGTGTGATCAGGCATGTGTTGAAGTCCTCGTGTTGTTAGAGGCGTGAAATTCCCGTTCGGCTGCTCGGGTGTTGTATACCTGTTCCTCCGGGTGAAGCGAGGTTGTTGTTAGTGAAAATCCAGATAGAAGTCTGGGACTGGACGTAGGACGGTGCTCCGAACCAGTATAAAAATCCCTGGTGTGATTTTTATATTTTTACTACATTTACTTATCTATGATTATTTATTACTTCATACTTGACTATTGTTTGTCATATTACACGATCCTTGTCAGTGTACTATTACTTGACACGTACACGCACGCACTTTCAATTGGTATCAGAGCCTGGTGTTCTAGAGATCGTAACAACATCCTAGAACAAATGGCAATAAAGAAGTCTAGTCAAGGGATTAAAAAGTGGAAGAGCAACAAAGCAGAATCAAGAGAGCAAGGAAGCAAATGTCTTATGGCTAAAGTCAGATCACAATCGGTATGTGTAGATTCATTATATAAAGATCTTTTGTTAGACCATGAAAAATTGTTGAAAGATTGTAAAAGTTTGGGTAAACTTAATGCAATCATTATAGCCAAGTCTAAAAATTGTGAGCAAGAAAATTCCAAATTAAAAGAAGAAAACAATTTTTTAGCAAAACAAGCCAAATGTTTTGAAAATACCTTAGAAAAGCTTATTTCTCAAAAAGATTTCCTTCAAAAAGAAAATGAATGACTAGAAGACAAAAACAATGTTCTTTTAAAGGAAATCGATCTTTTGCAAAATAGAAATAAATCATTAGAAGATTCTTTAAATAATTCAAGTTCTTTAATTTCGTCTCTTGAAAAAGAGAATGGAGCTCTAACTAAAAAGAATTTGGAATTATCTAAATAATGTGAGTTCTTAAAGGTGAATAGTAATATTTTGCAAAATGAAATTTTTGACTAAAAAGAAAAATTACAATCATCTTTATATAATTCAAAATCTCAAATTAGTTGTCTCGAAAATGAGAATAGAACTTTAAAAAGGAAGAATTCTGAATTAAATAAGGGTATTAATAACAAGGTTTCTTCTGAAAATATCAATCGCGATTGTGGAATCAAATGTACAAATAAGTTCGCGAAATTTAATAAAGGTCAAAATGATTTAAACATGATTTTGTGTAGATCTCGACCTTTACATGATAAAAGTGGTATAGGATATAATAAAACCAATAATAGAAATGGTACTGGATATGCTTTTATGTACAAAAAGAATATCACTGCTAGTACTAGTGCACATCCAAGACGCAATTATTATAGAAATTCGAATACTTCTATGACTAACGGTATTTATAATAAACATAGAAGTACGAAAAGGAATATCACTAGAGATTACTTAAGTATTTGGGTTCCTGTAAGTTGGAAAACAGAGAAAAATATATCGATGATTATTTTGATTCAGTAGTTAATAATGAAAATTTTATCTTTAAAGGTTCCATTAATCCCTCTTGGGTATGGTTACCTTCCATCTAACCCATGGACCCAAACAAAGCAAGTGGGTACCAAATTATATATGTTATATTTTTTGCAGGTATACCACAATAAAGAGAAGGTTATTCGGTATCTCCTGAACGTACTATAATTATTATATTCTCTACTACTCTCGATTATTGTGCTTATTATGGTATTTATTCTTTTTAATCGATGACAAAGGAGGAGAAATATTTTCTGTTATGATTATTCATATCATTCATGATACATATACTATCATTTAAAATTATGCGCTTAACATGGTAATAGTATATGTGATCTAACATTTGTTAATGCAGGAATCAAAAGGTAAGATTATTTATATTATGAACTAACAAATGTTGCAGAAATTCAGGGGGAGCTTTATATTTAGAGGGAGAAAATCCAAGGTGTTGTCATCAATCAAAAAGGGGGAGAATTTTGAGACAAGATTTTGATCGATGCCAACATATAAAGGTGCAATGAAGATCATTTCATAGAGATAAGGTTTTTTACTTTGAGTCGTGTTAGAAATATGTTAAAATCTATCCTCAAAGTATAACACGAATGCACAAAACAATATCATATCTTCATTGCTGAAATATGTATATTTGAGGAATTGAAAAGTCACAGAAAAAGCCCAAACGGTCCAGGATCCGACCGGGAAAGAGTGCAGAGTGATATAGACTGTGGACCGAGGTCCTCTAGTCCACAGCCATAAACCGGTCGACCGGTCTAAATATGGGCGGTCGACCGGTCAGGCTGTTTTTTGCACATAACGGCTATTTTTCTGGAATTTTTAATTTTACAGAAACTCAACTAGTGATTTTCAACCAGTCGACCGTTTTCGAACAGCAAGCTTTTTTATGAAAGGTTGCTTCTATTTGTGAAGAGATTTCTATTCAATAATCAAAGGAAATGGACATAACTTTTTATAGAAACTCTTCATGAAGAATTACTACCTTTCTACTATTATATAAACAACTTCAAACTTGTTTTACAATCACGAAATCATTCTATATTCTCTCTAATTTCTGAATTGCATTTTCATATTCTTTGCAAAACAAAAGCTCTCCAAATTTCAAATACTTGTTGAATCCTTGAATCAATTTAATATCATTTGATTCAACAGGCATTCTACTTCCTTAAATCTATGCATTCAAAGTATATACTCAAGGATCAGATTATAGGAAGATTGTAGTCAAACTGTTTACTATCCGTGTTGAATCAAGAACACAAAGCAGAAGTAAAAACCATTGTATTAGTTGAAGTCCTGTTTGTGATCAGGCATGTGTTGAAGTCCTCGTGTTGTTAGAGGCGTGAAATTCCCGTTCGGTTGCTCGGGTGTTGTATACATGTTCCTCCGGGTGAAGCGAGGTTGTTGTTAGTGAAAATCCAGATAGAAGTCTGAGACTGGACGTAGGACGGTGCTCCGAACCAGTATAAAAATTCCTGGTGTGATTTTCTATTATTACTCCATTTACTTATCTGTGATTATCTATTACTTCATACTTGACTATTGTTCGTCATATTACACTATCCTTGTGTGTATTATACTTAGCAAGCACACACACACTTCCAAATTAAATAATATTGAATATTTAATTAATTTAAATAATATAATAATATATTTATTTCTGAATTAGTCAGAAAGAGTGAATTGACAATATAATGTGAACTGGACAATTTATAATATATATAATCCATTATAGAGTTGAATTTTATTAACAATATATTATATAAACGAAGTTTGAACATAGAATTATAATATAATTATAATCGAGCTTTAAATGGAGCGGCAGTTCGCTATTTGGCGATTTGAACTCCAACTGAATATACATGGTCCGTTTTAAATCGGATTTCCATGAAATAAGAAATGTTCGGAGCTAGTGAAATAAAAAATTTCTAGTGGAAGAGAAAAATCAAGATTTCGTCCTATAGATTTTGATTTATGTCCAAATCAAATTTTCGAATAGTCGCTATGGAATCGTTATCAACCATAACGATATATTTAATTATAATTAAATATTGGCCTCGAATTTAGACAAGCCCTTTGAGACGTAGTGATAATTTAATTTTTAGAATTTTACTGTAATTTTCAATTAATTAAATATGCAACTTTTTATTTGGAATATTTTGCACCCCGTATCAATATTTTGGAGTTTCACAATATGAGTTAACCTATCGATATTAATATATTTTTGTAACGGTGACACATTGCTCGTTATGATGGCATAATTATTTTTGTCCATAGTGGCTTGTACGCGAATACAGTTCTACGAAAAACAGGGTACCGTTAAAACTCTAATATTATATATATAAAACAAAAGATACATAAAGATCCACGTCATCTCTAAAAGAACCTACGGTCTCTCTTCTTCCCCATCTTCAAGGTTTTAACCGCATCTTCAAAATATCTAAAACTTAACGCCTTATATAATATCTTCCCCTAAACCTAAGTATCTCATTTCATGATCAAATCAAAGTCTACGCCTCTCCTTTTGAGTCGCCGCTTGTTTCCTTTCTCAGCAAAAAGAATCGACCTTAAATAAATCAAAAGAAAATCTAATAAAATCCTAAAAATCACCCCATATACATAAATCGATTTGTGTATGGTTCCTTTTTAGCCTAATGCAAGTTTCACCCAGTTCGACGTCTGTCTGAGGTAGCGATTTCCTGAACCGTTAGCTAGGGTTGGTGCTATTGGTGACTGTTATGGGTTTGGGGCACTGCATTTTTTGATGAGGCTGATGAGGTACTTGTTGCAACTGGGTGAAAGGGTGCTGCGAATTCAGGGGAAGCCGACGGTGTAGTCGAAGTCATATTGTGTGAACGAAGTGGATTTTTGGTGAGTGCGTGGAGAAGTATTGATGGAGTTGTGTGTGTTAGTGTGGAGAGATGTGGTTGCGCAGTGTAGAAGAAGATAAGGGGTTTGTGGAGAACTTGGAAGGTTTCGGTTGCAAGAAAACTGTCGATGTCCACTGTTTTCCGTGTGGGTACCTATTGTTGATGCAGTGTAGAAAGGGGATCGAGAGTTCATCTAAATGGTGATGGAAGAGGGTATTGGTGGGAGGAGATCGGGATCGAAGTTTGCACTGTTGTAAGCTGAAACCCGCGAGCTGCTAAAATAGTGCAAGGTATGGGACTTTTTCATAGTGAGATAGAGAAATGGAAGAGGAGGTTAAGAATGATTTTATCTTTGAGTTTAGTGGCAAGATGAGTGAAAAAGGGTCTCAACAAAAATGGTCATGGCGCATTGTAAACGACGAGGAGCAAGAGGATATTTTTCCAAGAAGAAACAATTTGTTGGAGGCGGGCCTGGTATGGGTGATGGGCCGGATACATAAATGCGAGGCCCAGTTTAAAATTAAAACTAAGTTTATTTTATTTTAAATTAATATCTAAAATGACAAATGCTATAACTTGGTCATACAATATCAGTTTGACGAACGGTCAGTTACGTTGGGACCGTATGGACTAGCGCTACACCATGTGAAACACCCCACCTCCGTTAGGGTCACTCTCAAAGGGAATGCCCTAATTTTGGTGGAGGTTTATAAGTATAAGTCACAGATACACAAGACAGATATATATATAAAAACATATATTTTTAAAACAGCGGAGAACAACAGCAACTTTTATTTCATTAAAATACGTGTTACACAAACCATGCCATAATTTGTCTTACAATACTTCCAAAAACATAACACCTTCATAACTGTCTTGATTACATTATTTAAAGAAGCATAAAAACATAAGTAAACTGCATAAGTCCCATAATTGCTGTCCAAAGCCATAGTCCAAAATGAAAAGATCCAAGCAATACATCTTTCTCTTCAAGATGGATGTGAAAACTTGTCAAGCTGCGGTATTCCCTCCCTGTGGACCTAGGGGGGGAACGGAAGAAAAGAAGATGAAAGAAAAGTAAAGTCAGACATAAAGCCTGAGTAAGTCTAGGACTATTCAGTCTATGAATAAAGAACTGGGCATGATAAGTATAAACTGGAAATGGGAAAGCACCATAAACTAAGTTAAGTTGTCTAGAGTCGAATATACTTATCGTACCCCATAATAATCTCTGCATCCACATAAACCAGTTCCCAACAAGCACCCCATAATCAGGGTGAAGTGATCCGTTTCTAATGATCGGCTCCTACTCGCATAGTTACATGTGTCTTACGGCCCCCGATGTTGTAGTTACCTATGCTGGTCCCACCATGGGGTGTATCAAGTCCCATGGTGGCGGCCCGACACAATTCTAGAATGCACAGGTATACTACTGGTGCCCAGTGCCTTATTTTTCTGCGCCGGAGTGTGTGCACGCCCGCACCCCGTTAGAACCTACACTGCCGCACCACCGCCGTCGATTTGACCTCTTACAGTCAGCCCAGTAATCGTGCCCTACGCTGCCTAGTTCGGGGTATCCTGATACACCTTGTAGGGTTACTGCTGAAAAGGGTCCCCCCGCTACTAGGTTTTCTGTTTCTAGCCAACATGCTAAGTTGGTTAAGTGTTTTGTAAACCTAACCCCCAATCAGTCTGTATAGTTTAGCATGTTCCATTTTGATTAAGTATTAATTCAATTTACTTAATCCTATCAATCCTGACTCAGCCTTAATTGTCTTATTAAAGCCTCGACCTCTCACATTAGACAGATATTGTTGTGGCTGCCTGTTGCTGGTTGGGTCCGGGCAGTCTTACGCCACAACTCAGTCTAACCTCGGGTCTTTCTTGGGCTCCATGTTTAACCACCCACATTGGACAGGTATTGTTGTGACTACTGGACAGCTGGGCGGTTCCGGGCAGGTTTATATCACAACTCAATCCAACCTCGGGTTAAACACATCGTATTTTCTAAATTTACATATTTTGTCTCTTTTCTTCTTATATGTAAATATTTGCGGCCCATTATTCAAATTCATCTTTATTGGGTAAAATTAATTTACACCACTTAATTGTTTTTCAAGGTCGTTGGCATGCGTCAAACATGCCAACACATATGTTTTATATTTTAACCCAAACGTTACTACCCCCGTTTTATACGTTCGCTACAATATAACATATGTTGGGTTTAACATTTAAACCCAACTTAGCCACATGAAAAAGGGGAGGCTTAGAACATGGTGTTTATATATTCTAAGTAACATAAAAAGGGGAGTGTGAACGCATGAACTTGCAACATAGCGAACTAATTAACATAAATTTGGCACTTGTGAACTTGCATTGTAATAGCATATAGTCATGGCATAAACATACCTAAACATGAAATCATGGTTTTTGATCTATTCATATAATCATGGCATAAATATACCTAAACATGAAATCATGGTTTTTAATCTATTCATATAATCATGGCATAAATATACCTAAACATGAAATCATGGTTTTTTTAATCTATTCATGCAAACTTGCAATTGGAATGTAAATCTAACTTAGCTATGTGTCACATATATTATCATATGATTTTTGAACAATATAGGCCTAAAACATGTTCCCCAATTAGGCATAACACCAAACATAGTCTAGTCATGTTCATAGAGTCAACACAAGTTCACAAAGATGCTTACTTTTGTCTCTAATACAAAAGTATGGTTTTACACTTGAATCATGGTGCCAATTTCCAACATAAATTCACATAAGTCATAATACCCAAATGGATCCAACTACACTAAAAGTGATTATAATATATATTATGTTGGCATAATAGCGAATCATATACTTGCATGAATCTCAAATAAACTACCACAAACATATAGTCGTTACTTTCAACATGAATCATATACTTGCAATTATCCAATATGTGTTGTAATAAACTACCAAAAACATGTAGTTTTCAACATGAATTACATACTTGCGAATATCCAATCGTTATACCACAACGTTCCAAATCGATTAGAATCATAGCAACATACAAAATATGAATTATTATCACCACAAATCAAGTACAATTCTATTTCTCATTTTACACAAATCAAAACACAATTATTTATTCACATTGGAATAGCACTCTACTTACAACGTATGACGAATCTTCAATTCAGGAATATGAATTCTGAATTTGGAGATGCTATCCTTTGTTGTAGGCGTTGTTTTGATTTAGTTGTCGTTGCTTTAAGCTTTTGAATTGTCTCCTAATCGTCTCTCAATTTTGACGGCTACTCCTCGTCTCTCCTCAGCAGCATGACGGTCTCATTCTCATTTTTATTTGTATGAATTAGGGTGAGTCTTAGGTCCTTTTTATAGAGTTTGTGAATTGATTAGGACCGTCGATGGAGCTTGGATTAATATTAGCCGTTCATTTGAAGGAGAGACCAATCAGGAGCTGACACCTAGCCCTAGTGACAAGGCAAAGCTCAAAAATTCGGCTAAGCACGGACCAGGCCAGCCAGGACCTGACCAGCAGGTCATTCTGACCTGGGTGCACTAGGCAGGTGCGCCAGGCTAAAAATGTACTGGCGCACTTCCCAAGTGCGCCAGTTCATTTCTGTTCTGGCGCACTTCCCAAGTGCGCCAGTGCATTCTGACCCGTTTTCTGGTTTTTCGCCCAACTTCGTTCGTCCATATCTTCTTCATACGATATCCGTTTTACGCAAACTTGAGCTCTATCTCAAGCAGAATTTCGAGAAGAACGTAATGGAGTAACCCATTTCCCTTGATTTCATCATTTGTAATTAATTATACTTTAATTCGTGAAGCTTAACGTTATAGAATTCACGGGGTGTTACATTCTCCCCCACTTAAAAGGATTTCGTCCCCAAAATCTTCAAGTTAGGAAGAATGTATATCTTAACATCCAAACATCCATCTACTCATCCATCAAACACGAGCATCCATTGTCCTTAAAAGACTTCTAATGCTTCATGATCATATGCGAAGTGTGTGTACATGTACTTATCTAATGCAAAATCAGTCGGTCTACTAATTCAGTTGACCTCCTTAATGCAAATTATGTAAGTGTCATGAATCCATTATGTATGCAAATTTTCCTATTCATGATTTTACATGGGTGCACAATCATTTACATATAAATGCAACATCCATATGGCAACACATTAAACTTCAACCATATACAAATATAAATACATATATGCACATGCAACATGAAGTGACTGAGCCGATATAAAACCTAAATTGTGTGTGTACATGCAACCACGAGCAACCACTAGCAATCACTTGCAACCACTTGCAACCATCATCCATAACATGTTTCAATTACATGTTTTCATCCAAAGAGTTTCTATCTAAAAGATAAGGTCGAGGAGATATACCTAAAAAGATAGATAAAAGCGCAACTTAAGGAAAAAGAAAGATCAAAGATGTACCCTCGAAAAGAAAAGGGTAGGCAGCGCGTATTCTAGCTTCAGTTTCCCAAGTTGCGTCTCCCTCGGCGTCGCTCCACTGAACTTTGACGAGCTTGACTTCGCGGTTGTGTAGCTTCTTCACTTCCGTTCCTAATATGCGGGTTGGAACTTTCCTCACGGTTGCTTCGCGTTCCACTTCAGCTTCTTCTAGGATATTTGGCTCTACCACTTCAGCAGATTCATGTAGACATTTTCGGAGGTGCGAAACGTGAAAGACGTTGTGAATTCCGGCCAGCTTTTCGGGTAGCTCTAATCTATAGGCCAATTTCCCAATTTTCTCGATGATAGGAAATGGCCCTACGAACCTTGGTGCTAGCTTCCCTGTGGTTCCAAAACGAACAACGTTCCTTAGCGGAAATACCTTAAGAAAAACTCTGTCCCCAACCTCAAATTCAAGGTCGGTCCTCCTCTTGTCGGCGTAGGATTTTTGTCTGTCTTGGGCTGTCTTCATTCTTCTCCGTATTAAGTCTACTTTTTCTGAAGTCTCTCGGATCATATCTGGCCCAAGTGTGTGTTTATCAGCAGACTCCCACCAACAAGTGGGCGATCGGCACGGTCTTCCATATAAAGCTTCAAAGGGCGCCATTCCGATGATGGCTTGGTAGCTGTTGTTGTAGGCAAATTCCACCAAAGGAAGATGGTCTTCCCATGTCCCTCCGAAGTAAAGGACGCACAGTGTTAAAAGGTCCTCCAAAACTTTGTTCACTCTTTCCGTCTGGCCGTCGGTTTGGGGGTGATAGGCTGTGCTCAAGCATAACTGTGTGCCTACCGCTTCTTGCAGACTCCGCCAAAACTCACTTGTGAAGATAGGGTCTCGGTCACTAACAATGTTGGAGGGTATTCCATGGAGTCGAACAATTTCCTTGAGGTAAAGAGATGCTAGGGATGATGCAGTTCTTTTACTTTTGACAGGTAAAAAGTGGGCGCTTTTAGTAAGCCTATCCACTATTACCCAAATGCTAGTGTTGCCTCTTCTAGACCTAGGCAGCCCATCAATGAAGTCCATTGAGATGCTATCCCACTTCCACTGCGGGACCTCTAGAGGATGGAGCAGACCGCCAGGCTTTTTCTGTTCCGCTTTAACCTGTTGGCACACCATACACTTAGAAACGAAATCTGCCACGTCCTTCTTCATGCTGTTCCAAAAGAAAGTTCTCTTTATGTCCTTGTACATTTTATCTCCGCCTGGGTGTATCGTCATCTTGGAGTGATGTGCTTCCTCGAGAACCGTCTTTACCAAATCCCTTGTCTGTGGGACGCATAGTCTTCCGTCTCACCTTAGCCAACCCTTATCGTCGATGGAGTATCTGCTGAGGTGACTTGAAGTCTCACCCCTAATTAGCCTATCAATCGTCTCCACAAGCTAAGGGTCTTCGCGTTGTGCTGTCCCTATTGAGTCCACTAAAGTCGGGCGTACTTCGAGGGATGCTAGCAAGCCCGGTACAAAATCAGAGGAGGGCCTAAAGTCAAAGCTGGCTATAAACTCTAGGCTTTGTCTTTCAACAAACAGCGGGCTTAGGGTTAGTTTCTTTCGGCTCAACGCGTCTGCCACTACGTTGCCTTTGCCCGGAGTGTAGGAGATCTTGAAATCGTACGAGGCAAGAAACTCCATCCATCTCTGTTGCCTCAAGTTAAGATCTTTCTGCGAGAAAAGATATTTCAATGATTTATGGTCAGTGTAAAGTTCAAACTTCTCACCTAGGAGATAGTGTCGCCAAGACTTGAGTGCAAAGACGATGGCGGCTAACTCAAGATCGTGGGTCGGGTAGTTCTTTTCATGAACTTTTAATTGTCTTCCGCCATAAGCTACTACCCTTCCTTCTTGCAGTAAGACAGCGCCTAGCCCTGTCCCACATGCATCTGTATAAACTGTGAACATCTTGCTTTCATCTGGCAACGTCAAAACTGGGGCTGTTGTAAGAGCCCTTTTTAGTCGTTGGAAAGCAAACTCGCAATCCAGTTCCCAATTGAACACTAGATTCTTCTTGGTCAGCCTTGTGAGTGGAGCTGAGATTTTCGCAAAATCCCTTATGGATTTTCGGTAGAAACCTGCTAGCCCTAGAAAACTTCGGACCTCAGTTGCGTTTCTTGGTGTCTTCCAATCCTGCACCGCTACTACTTTAGCAGGGTCCACAGCTAACCCATTTTTGGATACTATGTGCCCAAGAAACCTTACTTCCTCTCTCCAAAAGTGGCATTTGGAGAATTTGGCTTTTAAATGATGGACTCGCAGAGTTTCCATGATTGCCCTTAGGTGCTGGGCATGCTCCTCTTCACTCTTTGAGAAGATCAAGATATCGTCTACGAAAACCACTACGAACTTGTTGAGGAAATCTCTGAACACCCTACTCATTAGGTCCACGAAGTAAGTGGGTGCGTTTGTCAAGCCAAAAGGCATGACAATCCATTCAAAGAAGCCGTCTGGGGTTCTGAATGCCGTTATATCGATGCTATCTTCAGCCACCCTTAGCTGATGAAAACCGGTCGCCAAATCGAGTTGGGAGAAAACAGATGCTCCTACAAGCTGATCAAACAGATCGTCAATTCTGGGGAGAGGGTGCCTATTCTTTTTCGTTAGCTTGTTGAGCTCCGTATAATCAACACACAGACGGAGTGAACCATCCGCCTTTGTAGCGAACACCACTGGAGCGCCCCATTCTAAAATGCTCCTTCTAATGAACCCCTTCTCTAGAAGCTCTTTAATCTGTTTACTGAGCTCCTTCCTTTCCCGTGGAGCCATGTGTCTAACGGGCAACGCAACGGGCTTTGCATTATCTACAAGATATATGCGGAAGTCTATCTCCTGCTTCGGAGGCAAGCCCTTCACCTCTTCGAAGACATCCGGGTACTCCCGGACCACTCTAACCGATTGCAAACTTTCAACAGAGACATTTGGCAATTCAAGATAACTAAGCATAACCGCATATGAGGGATTACAAGTAATTTCCAGAGTGTTACCGAGTTGGGTCAGAAGCCTAATCACCCTTTTCTCACAATCAAGGATGGCACCATTACTGGATAGCCAATCCATGCCCAAAATCAAACCATATCCCGAGAAGCCCAAAACAAGGGCACTTCATCTAAATTCTACGCTTAGAATAGAAATTTTCAATCCTACACAGATCATAGACAGATGAGCTGGGCCACCAATTGGATTTGAAACAATTAAGGGGTCCTCTACCATACTAGTTTCTAGGTGCAGAGATTCTACTAAAGCAGATGAAATAAAGGAGTGTGATGTGCCAGAATCAAATAAAGTGCGAACTGGGTGATCATAAAGATAAACTACACTTTCTACAAAAGTATTTATACCTCGTTGTTGCAGAGGTGGCGCTTCTAGCACATGAACCTGTGCCCCTGAGGTGGATCCAACCCTCTGCCCCTGCCCTCGTTTCTTTGGGCAATCCTTAGCCATGTGGCTTGTCTCACCACAAGAAAAGCACCCACCATTCATCTTGGCCTTCTTTTTCCGGCAATCTTTCACTAAGTGCCCCACTTTGCCACAGAAATTACACTTCCTCTTCTCTTTGTTGTCTTTCCCGCCCTTCTTAAAGTCTGTCTTCTTAGGCTGTAAACCCTCTTTCTTCCCTTGAGAGCTTTCTGCCTTTGTCTCCTTCTTGCCCTTATCCTCTTCGTTCAGCAATGCCATCTGCACCAACCTTTCATACGTAGCTCCCATGGGTATATGGGTCATGGCCAAACTGTGTAATGGCTCATTCAATCCTTTGACAAAGCGGAGAGCCTTCTTGTGCGGAGTGTTGACTAGGTCCAGTCCGAACCTAGCCAGCTGATCGAACTGATTAACATACTCTTTGACTGTCATATTCCCTTGCTTAAGAAATAAGATTTTTTCCAACTGAAGACTCCTTTCAGCTTCTGAAAGAAATTTAGCCTCAAACCTTGCCCTAAAGACCTCCCATGTTTCCACTGGTCTTTCTGCATTGGTGACTTCCCACAAGTAGGAAGCCTCGCCTTTAAGTAGCCATACTGCCAGTTGTACCTTCTGCCTATCTTCTACCTCAAAGATGACGAATAAGTCCTCGGTTTCCTTCATACAATTCCTGGCTGCCACGAAGGACTCGGTTCCATGAAAGTCCTTTCCTCCCATAGCTTTGAAATCTTTACATATCTTAGCAAAAGTATTACCCCGCGGAGGAGGTGGAGGAAGAGGTGCTGCTGCACCTGGATGATTTCCCGCAGCTGGGGGAGGAGGAATGGTAGGACCTGGCTGAGTGGCCCTCGCTTCTAAGAATCGTTTAAACCAACCAGGTATTGGTACACCCTCTAGCAAGTTAAGTTCTTCGGACATGCTGAAACAAAAAGGATAGATTCAAAACGAAGGATAAAAGATAGTACCTATGGCTTTGGGGGAACTTTGCCTTTTTAAAATAAAATAACATTTTATCTTTAAAAATGCTTCTTTAAATTTTTCTTTTTGGAAATGAATTTTTCAAAACTTTTTATCTTATCTAGTAAACCTAGGCTCTGATACCAAGTGAAACACCCCACCTCCGTTAGGGTCACTCTCAAAGGGAATGCCCTAATTTTGGTGGAGGTTTATAAGTATAAGTCACAGATACACAAGACAGATATATAAAAAACATATATTTTTAAAACAGCGGAAAACAACAGCAACTTTTATTTCATTAAAATACGTGTTACACAAACCATGCCATAATTTGACTTACAATACTTCCAAAAACATAACACCTTCATAACTGTCTTGATTACATTATTTAAAGAAGCATAAAAACATAAGTAAACTGCATAAGTCCCATAATTGTTGTCCAAAGCCATAGTCCAAAATGAAAAGATCCAAGCAATACATTTTTTCTCTTTAAGCTGGATGTGAAAACTGGTCAAGCTGCGGTATTCCCTCCCATTGGACCTTGGGGAGGGGGGGAAACGGAAGAAAAGAAGACGAAAGAAAAATAGAGTCAGACATAAAGCCTGAGTAAGTCTAGGACTATTCAGTCTATGAATAAAGAACTGGGCATGACAAGTATCAACTGGAAATGGGAAAGCACCATAAACTAAGTTAATTTGTCTAGAGTCGAATATACTTATCGTACCCCATAATAATATCTGCATCCACATAAACCAGTTCCCAACAGGCACCCCATAATCAGGGTGACGTGATTCGTTTCTAATGATCGGCTCCTACTCGCATAGTTACATGTGTCTTACGGCCCCCGATGTTGTAGTTACCTATGCTGGTCCCACCATGGGGTGTATCAAGTCCCATGGTGGCGGCCCGACACAATTCTAGAATGCACAGGTATACTACTGGTGCCCAGTGCCTTATTTTTCTACGCCGGAGTGTGTGCACGCCCGCATCCCGTTAGAACCTACACTGCCGCACCACCGCCGTCGATTTGACCTCTTACAGTCAGCCCAGTAATCGTGCCCCACCCTGCCTAGTTCAGGGTATCCTGATACACCTTGTAGGGTTACTGCTAAAAAGGGTCCCCCCGCTACTAGGTTTTCTATTTCTAGCCAACATGCTAAGTTGGTTAAGTGTTTTGTAAACCTAACCCCCAATCAGTCTGTATAGTTTAGCATGTTCCATTTTGATTAAGTATTAATTCAATTTACTTAATCCTATCAATCCTGACTCAGCCTTAATTGTCTTATTAAAGCCTCGACCTCTCACATTAGACAGATATTGTTGTGGTTGCCTGTTGCCGATTGGGTCCAGGCAGTCTTACGCCACAACTCAATCTAACCTCGGGTCTTTCTTGGGCTCCGTGTTTAACCACCCACATTGGATAGGTATTGTTGTGACTACTGGACAGCCGGGCGGTTCCGGGCAGGTTTATATCACAACTCAATCCAACCTCGGGTTAAACACATCGTATTTTCTAAATTTACATATTTTGTCTCTTTTCTTCTTATATGTAAATATTTGCGGCCCATTATTCAAATTCATCTTTATTGGGTAAAATTAATTTACACCACTTAATTGTTTTTCAAGGTCGTTGGCATGCGTCAAACATGCCAACACATATGTTTTATATTTTAACCCAAACGTCACTACCCCCGTTTTATACGTTCACTACAATATAACATATGTTGGGTTTAACATTTAAACCCAACTTAGCCACATGAAAATGGGGAGGCTTAGAACATGGTGTTTATATATTCTAAGTAACATAAAAAGGGGAGTGTAAACGCATGAACTTGCAACATAGCGAACTAATTAACATAAATTTGGCACTTGTGAACTTGCATTGTAATAGCATATAGTCATGGCATAAACATACCTAAACATGAAATCATGGTTTTTGATCTATTCATATAATCATGGCATAAATATACCTAAACATGAAATCATGGTTTTTAATCTATTCATATAATCATGGCATAAATATTCCTAAACATGAAATCATGGTTTTTTTAATCTATTCATGCAAACTTGCAATTGGAATGTAAATCTAACTTAGCTATGTGTCACATATATTATCATATGATTTTTGATAACAATTGTAATAACCCGGAAATTCTGAACCAGTTTAAAAATTTTATTTTGGCAATTTTAGCGAATTTTGAATATTTAAAATAGATTATTTTAAATAATATCGACAAGAAATTTATTTTGAATATAATTTGAACGTATATATTATACGCGTCGTCGTTAGAATATAAATAATTATATATAATTATAAAAGGAATTAAAATGGCGCGGTAGTTCGATAATTCGATTTCAAACATCAATTGAATGTACCGGGTGCAAAACAATCCGGATTTTAGTGAAACCAAAAACATTAGGATCTATTTGATGATATCTTTCCAACGAATCCGAAAAATCAAATTTTCATAGCGGGAATCAAAAGATATGTCTGGTTGAAAATTCTGAATAGTCGCTATGGAATTCAGGCCCTTGAAAATAGACATTTTGCAAACGACCTCGGATTTCGACGAAACCACTTTTGTTGGATCCGTGATGTCAAATTATTACTAGATTCCAAATTTCATAATTTTTCGAATCAATATGTGAGCGTGGCAAAGGAAAACGCGTTTGACCAGTTTCAGTTGATTTTAATCGACTGGAAAATGGCCATTTTTCCAACGGTCTCAGAATTCGACGAAACTAGTTTTGTTAGGACCGTATCGTCAATACGAAGCTAGAAAATATTTTTCGAGAATTTATAGAGTTATTATGTGACCCTGGTAAATTGAAATGTATGTTTAAAACAGAATATATAGATTTAAATGTAAATTCAACGGAAACTGATTGTAACGATCAAATCAGCTTGTGATACATATCCCATTGGGTTCGGAATGGGGGTAAAACACTATGGACGACAGGCGGTGGGCCTCGTTTAGAGGTCGTATGTGAAAGTCAACTTTTTAGGAATTAAAATAATTAAATAAAATAATTAAAATTCTTTCTCTCCCCTCCCTCTTCCCTTATACGTTGCCCCCCCTTATTCTTCGAATTTATCAGAAAGGAAAAAACAAATGAAATAAAAAAAAAAGGAAAAAAATGACGGAGGAGCTCGTCGCTCCTCCGATGGAGCCGCCACCGCGCCATGGAGCGGCGCCGCCACCCTCTACCTCCGATCCCCTCCCCTCAGCCCCTCTGCTCTCTCCTCCTAGTATCGAACCCCCTTTCTTCCCCCAGCGGCGCGACAACCACGAGACCCCCCCCTGAGGCGAACGCCACCTCCTTCCCCCTCCAATCGGACCCCCACCACCGCGACAAAACCCTCCTCGCCACCTCCGAAGCTCTGCGTCGCCCCTTATCCGCCACATCAGAGCCGCAGCACCCCCCCTCCATCCTGCGTCGACGCAGCAAACCCCCCCCCCCCCCCGCTGTAAGTTCTTGACCCTTTTATTTTTATTTTATTCTGATTTTTAGTTTATTTAGTTTGTTTAAATCCTAAACTGTAAAGATATTATTTTTAAAACTGTAAAGTTAGGATTTTTAAAAAGTAAATGTAAAGATGTGTTTTTTTTAAATTAGAAAAGATTTGATTTTCAAATGAGGAGAAAGATTGAATTTTTACTAATGAAAAGATAAGGATTTTATTTATGAAAGGTCGGATTTTTATTAATGAAAGTTTCGATTTTTATTTATAAGGAAGAGGAGATTTTTATTTTTAAAATTCAGTTTTTAATTTATAAAAAGGTTAAAGATATAACTTTTATATATGAAGTGGATCAAAAATATGATTTTTATATTATATAGATAGTGAAAAGTTGAAATCTTTAAATTAAAAGTTGAAATCTTTAAATTGAAAGTTGAAATCTCTATATTTTTATAAAGGCGAAGACTATATTTTTATAAAGGCGAAGACTATATTTTTATAAAGGCGAAGACTATATTTTTATAAAGGCGAAGACTATATTTTTATAAAGGCGAAGACTATATTTTTATAAAGGCGAAGACTATATTTTAAAAAAAGGCGAGATCTTTATATGTAAAAAGGCGAGATCTTTATATGTAAAAAGGCGAAATCTTTATATGAAAAATAGCGTGATGAAATTATAATTTTTATCTATATAACATCGTTGTGAAAATATAATTTTTACATATTGAATAGCGAAGTAAAAATTCGATTTTTATATATTGAATAGCGAAGTAAAAATTCGATTTTTACATATGTAGTGGCTACGGGCAACGAAGCTGACGAAGATGCGATAACGATGATGAGTCAAGATGATGGATAGCTATATGTGAGAATTTCTCACCTTTCAATTTCTTTTTCTAAGTTATATATATATATATTAGGATGCAGACGGTGTTTAGTAGCACCCGACACAATCGTCCACAAACCATGGACTTGTTTGTTTGATTGCAAAAATTAGTTAGATTATTTGATTGAAATGGAGTTGTTTGGTGAAATGGAATGGATTGATTGATGTGTGAATGGTGTGGGCCTTCACTAGACCGGGGATAAGGCTAGGCCTCGTCCCGTTTCTAGTATCGTGCCGTTATGCCGCCGAAATTTTCTAAAATATGTTAGAAAAATAAAAATATCATTTTCATTGTGTAAATGAACTAAATAAAATATTTTGTCGTTAAAAATATAATTTTTAACGTGAAGTGAATAGAATAAATATTCATTTACAAACCGGACGGTTTGTTTATGTACACCTATTTGAAGGACATTGATTGGATCGATAAATTTTACACATCGCCCAACTGCACAAATAAAATCTGTGTTTGATTGTTTGAAACCCCACACGGATGTTGGGATGAAATTTGAAGTTCACTCATCCTGATTGATTAAATATGTCGATCGATTGATTGACAGGCTGTTATAAGCGATTAGATATCTATATTTGATGCTTATACAGTGTAGTGCACTTTGGTTGATGGTTGATTATTTTTCAATGCTATTATATACATGTGATGTATGAAAACCCATATAATTAATATTATATGGTGATTGATTGGGCCTCATTCCAATTTAGAAGATAAAGAATAATATAAAATAAAGGTTCATGTGTTGACTGTACTCATCCGTTGAGATTAGTCATGTGTTGAACGAAATATTTTAATAATAAAATTTACATCTTTATCAATATAAAATAAAGGTTCATGTGTTGACTGTACTCATCCGTTGAGATTAGTCATGTGTTGAACGAAATATTTTAATAATAAAATTTACATCTTTATCAATATAAAATAAAGGTTCATGTGTTGATTGTACTCATCCGTTGAGATTAGTCATGTGTTGAACGAAATATTTTAATAATAAAATTTACATCTTTATCAATATAAAATAAAGGTTCATGTGTTGACTATACTCATCCGTTGAGATTAGTCATGTGTTGAACGAAATATTTTGATAATAAGAAATATTTGAAATAGAAATATTTGAAATAGAAATATTTGAAATAGAATATTTGAAAAAGAAATATTTGAAATAGAAATATTTGAAATAGAAATATTTGAAAAAGAAATATTTGAAATAGAATATTTGAAAAATAGAAATATATGAAGCCGTGTTGATTAGATTGACGCCATTTTGACGTGAACGATATTTATATCGATTTTAACGATTTTGAAATGAATTGAATTGAAAACGATTTCGAAATGAATTGAATTGAAAACGATTTCGAAATGAATTGAATTGAAAACGATTTCGAAATGAATTGAATTGAAAACGATTTCGAAATGAATTGAATTGAAAACGATTTCGAAATGAATTGAATTGAAAACGATTTCGAAATGAATTGAATTGAAAACGATTTCGAAATGAATTGAATAGAAAACGAATTTGATTTCAATTGAATATATAACGAATTTGATTTCAATTGAATATATAACGAATTTGATTTGAATAGAAAACGAATTTGATTTCAATTGAATATATAACGAATTTGATTTGAATAGAAAAAGAATTTGATTTCAATTGAATATATAACGAATTTGATTTGAATAGAAAACGAATTTGATTTCAATTGAATATATAACGAATTTGATTTGAATAGAAAACGAATTTGATTTCAATTGAATATATAACGAATTTGATTCGAATAGAAAACCAATTTGAATTGAATCGAATAGAAAACCAATTTGAATTGAATCGAATAGAAAACCAATTTGAATTGAATCGAATAGAAAACCAATTTGAATTGAATCGAATAGAAAACAACTTTGGAATTGAATTGAATTGAAAAGGAATTCAAATTGAATTGAAAGCGAATTGAAATGAATTCAAATTGAATTGAAATTTGAATTGAATAGAAATGAATTTTAAAACGAATTTATAAAGAAGAATTCAATTTTGATTTGAATTGAAATGGAAGTTGAAATTGCTTTTGAAACGAATTTAAAACTATTTATATAATTCGTTTTAAATAGAAATCGACGAAATATATATAATATATAGTATATATATAATATAATGGCCTGAATAGAACGCGCCGCGCCGCGGCAGTTCATGAATTTCGACCATTTATTTCAAACGGACATTACGGGAGATCCGACCGTCAGATTCTCCTAAAACCGGAACCGTTGGGTTCGTATCGAAAAGAGCTTTCTAACGAATATTAGAAATTCAAAATCTAACGGTTGGATTTGGAGATACGTCCAAATCAAATTTGAAAAAGGTCGCTGTATGTGCAGTTCGATGGCCGTTGATGGAAATCGACTGTACGGACCTTGAGAAAATTATTAAAAATAGTAATAATTTGTGTAAAATCAGAAGAAATGATTTGGGAAAATTTGGGATGAAAAACTCCATATTTGAAAAGAGAAAAATAGATTTTTATCGAAATGAACTAGATTGAACTAAATTTAAAACCCGGGTTTTTATTTTTAAAATAAATAAATTAGATTTAAAAAGGGGTTTTAAATAATCGGAATTTCCAATATATTTGATTGGATTTGAAATGGGTTTATCGTGAACGGTGTTTTAAATAACACTAGTTCTTTAACCCGATAACAAATAGAATGTGATTTGGGTTTGTCGTGAACTATGTTTTAAATAACACCTAGTTCTTTAACCCAGTAAAAGGAGTTCTAACGAATCTGCAATTAGATTGAAATGTGAATCTATAATCTAAATTATCAAATTTAGAAATGAGCGAGAATGGAGTATCGCCAGTTTTGCTCCAAAGCGATAGTTAAATCTTTAATTAGATTTGAACGTAAAATGGTAATTAATTTTACCGATAACATCATAGTATTAGATATGGAGTATTACCAGTTTTGCTTCATGGATGAATAGGTTGGGATTGGGAAATAAAATAAATAATTACTTCGTTACGGTTCGCTAATCTCGACTAGTTTAGAAAAACCATAATTTGGTTCGAAACGACATCCAAAGGAAGATTACAGGATAAATTTTAAAGAATTTATCTTGGATAAAATTAATGGGAACCTTTCCCTAAGAATGTGGAATTTAGAAACTAGCTGTAGGTTGGCTAAGAAGAATGGTTTCCTGGGTATTGATTTGATGTTGGTTTCGGCCTTCGGGGTTAATATTTGGGAAATTGTTCTCTTGCTAATTTGCGGTTAGTGACTGCTGAATTGGAATAAGGCGTATGTTGTGTTTGTTTAACATTTGTTTTAATATACGCGGGTTGTTCGGAAAGTCCGGGTCTATACCCATTCTGAATAACCGATTCGACGATATGTCGAAGATGAAGACGGTGGTTGAAGACCGGAAGTCTTCACATCGTTTGGGTAATTACTGACGATCCTGATTGGGCTGTACACCCAAGAGGATGGAAATAGTTGTTGGTCGTCCAGACGTACTTGGAGGTGGATGGATATGCGAGGAAAGTGCCTCCGGTTTCGTTCAGACCCAGAACGGACTTGTAAATGGATTGTGTGTTTGACATTGGATTTTATTCTGTGTTGATTGATTTCTGTTAAATATATATCTGTTTGGCGGCGGAGAATTTATTCTCTTGCTTAACGCCCTTCTCTGAGACGTACGAGCTTAGAGGTTATATATCGATAGATATCAATCGCATGGCATGAACTGTCTGTGTGGCACGCTGAGTTGCATGGATCAAGGCTTCTGTTGAAAAGCAAAGTCTTGTGGTTGATGATCAAAGCACGGCCTACGTGGCAGCTTTGTGTATAGCGTGGATTCGCGAGCCTCACACCTCGGTATGAGTTAAAAACGGGATACGGACCGCTGGGAGAGCACGACGTTTCTTTCTAGCTATGGTGATGTCAGTGACTTACCAGCCCTGACATTTATATACTTTTCACCTTTGTGGTTGTTGGAATGCGAGGCGCCTCGATTATAGGTCTGTAAGGACCGGGAAACGTGTGTTCAGGAATAACTAATCCTCTAACGTAAGTGAGGACCGGCCCAGCCGCATCCGGGGTTGCCCAGAGTGCGTAACCCGGAGGCATTTGCTAGAGTGTCTCGAACGCGGAGAGGAGCTTGCCCCTTGCCTCGACTCATGACGGAATCCAATTTCCAATACGTGTAATTCGGTTTTAATTGTAGAACTAGTATGGCGACATGATATATGGTACCCATGCCGTCTATGATTTATATTTATGATTGAAATTGTTTTGACACTATACACTTATTATAGTATCAAATGATTTGTTTTAAACGTACCAAGCATGTTTGGCTATTATAAGGGAAAACCCTATCCTCCGGCTTGCGTTGCATTGTGTGATGGGACCTGGGTCTTATAATAGCTTCATTTTTCGAAAAAGCATTGCGTTGTTTATTCTATGCACTAGTATTCTTGGGAGTAAACCTGGTCCGTGTTATACGGCGTGGTCCCTTGAATTACTCTCTTTTAAAGTAAAGTTTTAATAACTGTTTTAGTTCTCACACCAGTCACATGACTGACCTGGAGTTTATTATTTTAACCTAAACTCTGGGTGCCCCTATTTTCCGCACGGGCAGCTAGTAGTTTTGGTTTTGCAGATTTATATTCACAGGATCCTGGTTTACAGCTGGAATGATATCCGGAAAGCTCTGTATCCGTATATCACCTTCAGTTGTGCTTTGTATTATTTTCCACTGCTATGTAATTAATTGTAATCTCTGATATTTATCGAATGTAATTTATTCATTTATACTCTGTATATTCTTGTGTCTGATGGAATTGTTGTAATAGCAATGAAATGTTCTTCCGTCTGCGTTCTATTTTGTCCTGTTCTCAACGATCAGTGGTTTCGAACGGTCTAGATCGGTTCAACGACTGATTCAGATTGAGCGAAATTGCTGGCCGTCACATTTGGTATCAGAGCTTTGGTTTACAGAGCTCGAGAACAAGACACATTAGAACCATACGAAAGAATTCATCAGATATTGGGTTAGTAATATCCAATTAGAATGACTCGTTAGAGATAGGATCAGTAGTATCCTAGAGCGAGTGTGAAGAGTATATTTTCCAAATGAAAACAATTTTGTTTTGAAATTTAAACCATTTTAAACGTATCTGATTATTTATTTATTTTGAATTTTGACAATCTAGTATATAAAGGTTTTGCATATACGCGTAATGAACGTATATTCGAAGTTTTAATATATTAGATGGATATGGAGTCACACTCTAGTCGCCCGGACATGGTCCTGATGATGAAGTATACCATCACCAGTATTTATTTTCGAGTGACGAAGGTGTGATTTTCTATAAATTTCCATTAGGCTGGTGTGAGAACAAAAACCAATATATCTAGGACACATTGTTGTGAATTGGCATCAAAAACATGATTTTTGTATATGTATCAAAATTATGAATTTGAAACGTTAAATCCACTAATTGATTGATGTTTGTGTTGTTTGTTTATTTGTTTGATAATTTTGAACCATTTAGCCTAATTGAATCAAATATTGAACTGTATTGAAAATTGGTCGCATTTGCTTGCATATACATATACTTACATTGAACATGTCATAGCAAGGAGGCTAGAGCAGAGAATAAAATTTGTTTGCCCGACAAATAGGTACATGTTTACTAATAATTTACTGTTTGTTTGGGTGATGATGATTTTATGAGCCTATTGGCTAGCCGCTTGGCTTTTTCTTTTTCTTTTTGAGATCAGAAGGCCTGTATGGCAATTTCGGGATTTTCCAGTGGCCCCCGGTGCAGGGGAGGTTATGGCGAAATTTTTCGAAAATTTAGGGTGTTAGCCGAATTTTTGAAAATTTGAAAATTCTCAGAAACTGAAAAGTTGGAGAATGGAAGCCAGATCGAACGTAGAGTTGATTAATCAAACCACTTTTGACTTTGTTCCTTTTCGGGGACGAAAAGTTTTAAGTGGGGGAGATTGTAATAACCCGAAAATTCTGAACCAGTTTAAAATTTTTATTTTGGCAATTTTAGCGAATTTTGAATATTTAAAATAGATTATTTTAAATAATATCAACGAGAAATTTATTTTGAATATAATTTGAACGTATATATTATACGCGTCGTCGTTAGAATATAAATAATTATATATAATTATAAAAGGAATTAAAATGGCGCGGTAGTTCGATAATTCGATTTCAAACTTCAATTGAATGTACCGGGTGCAAAACAATCCGGATTTTTGTGAAACCAAAAACATTAGGATCTATTTGATGATATCTTTCCAACGAATCCGAAAAATCAAATTTTCATAGCGGGAATCAAAAGATATGTCCGGTTGAAAATTCTGAATAGTCGCTATGGAATTCAGGCCCTTGAAAATAGACATTTTGTAAACGACCTCGGATTTCGACGAAACCACTTTTGTTGGATCTGTGATGTCAAATTATTGCTAGATTCCAAATTTCATAATTTTTCGAATCAATATGTGAGCGTGGCAAAGGAAAACGCGTTTAACCAGTTTCAGTTGATTTTAATCGACTGGAAAATGGCCATTTTTCCAACGGTCTCAGAATTCGACGAAACTAGTTTTGTTAGGACCGTATCGTCAATACGAAGCTAGAAAATATTTTTCGGGAATTTATAGAGTTCGTATGTGACCCTGGTAAATTGAAATGTATGTTGAAAACAGAATATATAGATTTAAATGTAAATTCAACGGAAACTGATTGTAACGATCAAATCATCTTGTGATACATATCCCATTGGGTTCGGAATGGGGGTAAAACACTATGGACGACAGGCGGTGGACCTCGTTTAGAGGTCGTATGTGAAAGTCAACTTTTTAGGAATTAAAATAATTAAATAAAATAATTAAAATTCTTTCTCTCCCCTCCCTCTTCCCTTATACGTTGCCCCCCCTTATTCTTCGAATTTATCAGAAAGGAAAAAACAAATGAAATAAAAAAAGGGAAAAAATGACGGAGGAGCTCGTCGCTCCTCCGATGGAGCCGCCACCGCGCCATGGAGCGGCGCCGCCACCCTCTACCTCCGATCCCCTCCCCTCAGCCCCTCCGCTCTCTCCTCCTAGTATCGAACCCCCTTTCTTCCCCCAGCGGCGCGACAACCACGAGACCCCCCCTGAGGCGAACGCCACCGCCTTCCCCCTCCAATCGGACCCCCACCACCGCGCCAAAACCCTCCGAAGCCACCTCCGAAGCCCTGCGTCGCCCCTTATCCGCCACGTCAGAGCCGCAGCACACCCCCTCCCCTCCATCCTGCGTCGACGCAGCACACCCCCCCCCCCCCCCGCTGTAAGTTCTTGACCCTTTTTATTTTTATTTTATTCTGATTTTTAGTTTATTTAGTTTGTTTAAATCCTAAACTGTAAAGATATTATTTTTAAAACTGTAAAGTTAGGATTTTTAAAAAGTAAATGTAAAGATGTGTTTTTTTTAAATTAGAAAAGATTTGATTTTTAAATGAGGAGAAAGATTGAATTTTTACCAATGAAAAGATAAGGATTTTATTTATGAAAGGTCGGATTTTTATTAATGAAAGTTTCGATTTTTATTTATAAGGAAGAGGAGATTTTTATTTTTAAAATTCAGTTTTTAATTTATAAAAAGGTTAAAGATATAACTTTTATATATGAAGTGGATCAAAAATATGATTTTTATATTATATAGATAGTGAAAAGTTGAAATCTTTAAATTAAAAGTTGAAATCTTTAAATTGAAAGTTGAAATCTCTATATTTTTATAAAGGCGAAGACTATATTTTTATAAAGGCGAAGACTATATTTTTATAAAGGCGAAGACTATATTTTTATAAAGGCGAAGACTATAATTTTATAAAGGCGAAGACTATATTTTAAAAAAAGGCGAGATCTTTATATGTAAAAAGGCGAGATCTTTATATGTAAAAAGGCGAAATCTTTATATGAAAAATAGCGTGATGAAATTATAATTTTTATCTATATAACATCGTTGTGAAAATATAATTTTTATATATTGAATAGCGAAGTAAAAATTCGATTTTTATATATTGAATAGCGAAGTAAAAATTCGATTTTTACATATGTAGTGGCTACGGGCAACGAAGCTGACGAAGATGCGATAACGATGATGAGTCAAGATGATGGATAGCTATATGTGAGAATTTCTCACCTTTCAATTTCTTTTTCTAAGTTATATATATATATATTAGGATGCAGACGGTGTTTAGTAGCACCCGACACAATCGTCCACAGACCATGGACTTGTTTGTTTGATTGCAAAAATTAGTTAGATTATTTGATTGAAATGGAGTTGTTTGGTGAAATGGAATGGATTGATTGATGTGGGAATGGCATGGGCCTTCACTAGACCGGGGATAAGGCTAGGCCTCGTCCCGTTTCTAGTATCGTGCCGTTATGCCGCCGAAATTTTCTAAAATATGTTAGAAAAATAAAAATATCATTTTCATTGTGTAAATGAACTGAATAAAATATTTTATCGTTAAAAATATAATTTTTAACGTGAAGTGAATAAAATAAATATTCATTTACAAACCGGACGGTTTGTTTATGTACACCTATTTGAAGGACATTGATTGGGTCGATAAATTTTACACATCGCCCAACTGCACAAATAAAATCTGTGTTTGATTGTTTGAAACCCCACACGGGTGTTGGGATGAAATTTGAAGTTCACTCATCCTGATTGATTAAATATGTCGATCGATTGATTGACAGGCTGTTATAAGCGATTAGATATCTATATTTGATGCTTATACAGTTTAGTGCAATTTGGTTGATGGTTGATTATTTTTCAATGCTATTATATACATGTGATGTATGAAAACCCATATAATTAATATTATATGGTGATTGATTGGGCCTCATTCCAATTTAGAAGATAAAGAATAATATAAAATAAAGGTTCATGTGTTGACTGTACTCATCCGTTGAGATTAGTCATGTGTTGAACGAAATATTTTAATAATAAAATTTACATCTTTATCAATATAAAATAAAGGTTCATGTGTTGACTGTACTCATCCGTTGAGATTAGTCATGTGTTGAACGAAATATTTTAATAATAAAATTTACATCTTTATCAATATAAAATAAAGGTTCATGTGTTGACTGTACTCATCCGTTGAGATTAGTCATGTGTTGAACGAAATATTTTAATAATAAAATTTACATCTTTATCAATATAAAATAAAGGTTCATGTGTTGACTATACTCATCCGTTGAGATTAGTCATGTGTTGAACGAAATATTTTGATAATAAGAAATATTTGAAATAGAAATATTTGAAATAGAAATATTTGAAATAGAATATTTGAAAAAGAAATATTTGAAATAGAAATATATGAAATAGAAATATTTGAAAAAGAAATATTTGAAATAGAATATTTGAAAAATAGAAATATATGAAGCCGTGTTGATTAGATTGACGCCATTTCGACGTGAACGATATTTATATCGATTTTAACGATTTCGAAATGAATTGAATTGAAAACGATTTCGAAATGAATTGAATTGAAAACGATTTCGAAATGAATTGAATTGAAAACGATTTCGAAATGAATTGAAAACGATTTCAAAATGAATTGAATAGAAAACGAATTTGATTTCAATTGAATATATAACGAATTTGATTTCAATTGAATATATAACGAATTTGATTTGAATAGAAAACGAATTTGATTTCAATTGAATATATAACGAATTTGATTTCAATTGAATATATAACGAATTTGATTTGAATAGAAAACGAATTTGATTTCAATTGAATATATAACGAATTTGATTTGAATAGAAAACGAATTTGATTTCAATTGAATATATAACGAATTTGATTTGAATAGAAAACGAATTTGATTTCAATTGAATATATAACGAATTTGATTTGAATAGAAAACGAATTTGATTTCAATTGAATATATAACGAATTTGATTCGAATAGAAAACCAATTTGAATTGAATCGAATAGAAAACCAATTTGAATTGAATCGAATAGAAAACCAATTTGAATTGAATCGAATAGAAAACCAATTTGAATTGAATCGAATAGAAAACAACTTTGGAATTGAATTGAATTGAAAACGAATTCAAATAGAATTGAAAGCGAATTGAAATGAATTCAAATTGAATTGAAATTTGAATTGAATAGAAATGAATTTTAAAACGAATTTATAAAGAAGAATTCAATTTTGATTTGAATTGAAATGGAAGTTGAAATTGCTTTTGAAACGAATTTAAAACTATTTATATAATTCGTTTTAAATAGATATCGACGAAATATATATAATATATATTATATATATAATATAATGGCCTGAATAGAACGCGCCGCGGCAGTTCGTGAATTTCGACCATTTATTTCAAACGGACATTACGGGAGATCCGACCGTCAGATTCTCCTAAAACCGGAACCGTTGGGTTCGTATCGAAAAGAGCTTTCTAACGAATATTAGAAATTCAAAATCTAACGGTTGGATTTGGAGATACGTCCAAATCAAATTTGAAAAAGGTCGCTGTAAGTGCAGTTCGATGGCCGTTGATGGAAATCGACTGTACGGACCTTGAGAAAATTATTAAAAATAGTAATAATTTGTGTAAAATCAGAAGAAATGATTTGGGAAAATTTGGGATGAAAAACTCCATATTTGAAAAGAGAAAAATAGATTTTTATCGAAATGAACTAGATTGAACTAAATTTAAAACCCGGGTTTTCATTTTTAAAATAAGTAAATTAGATTTAAAAAGGGGTTTTAAATAATCGGAATTTCTAATATATTTGATTGGATTTGAAATGGGTTTATCGTGAACGGTGTTTTAAATAACACTAGTTCTTTAACCCGATAACAAATAGAATGTGATTTGGGTTTGTCGTGAACTGTGTTTTAAATAACACCTAGTTCTTTAACCCAGTAAAAGGAGTTCTAACGAATCGATTGAAATGTGAATCTATAATCTAAATTATCAAATTTAGAAATGAGCGAGAATGGAGTATCGCCAGTTTTGCTCCAAAGCGATAGTTAAATCTTTAATTAGATTTGAACGTAAAATGGTAATTAATTCTACCGATAACATCATAGTATTAGATATGGAGTATTACCAGTTTTGCTTCATGGATGAATAGGTTCGGATTGGGAAATAAAATAAATAATTACTTCGTTACGGTTCGCTAATCTCGACTGGTTTAGAAAAACCATAATTTGGTTCGAAACGACATCCAAAGGAACATTACAGGATAAATTTTAAAGAATTTATCTTGGATAAAATTAATGGGAACCTTTCCCTAAGAATGTGGAATTTAGAAACTAGCTGTAGGTTGGCTAAGAAGAATGGTTTCCTGGGTATTGATCTGATGTTGGTTTCGGCGTTCGGGGTTAATATTTGGGAAATTGTTCTCTTGCTAATTTGCGGTTAGTGACTGCTGAATTGGAATGAGGCGTATGTTGTGTTTGTTTAACATTTGTTTTAATATATGCGGGTTGTTCGGAAAGTCCGGGTCTATACCCATTCTGAATAACCGATTCGACGATATGTAGAAGATGAAGAAGGTGGTTGAAGACCGGAAGTCTTCACATCGTTTGGGTAATTACTGACGATCCTGATTGGGCTGTACACCCAAGACGAATGAAATAGTTGGTGGTCGTCCAAACGTACTTGGAGGTGGATGGATATGCGAGGAAAGTGCCTCCGGTTTCGTTCAGACCCAGAACGGACTTGTAAATGGATTGTGTGTCTGACATTGGATTTTATTCTGTGTTGATTGATTTCTGTTAAATATATATCTGTTTGGCGGCGGAGAATTTATTCTCTTGCTTAACGCCCTTCTCTGAGACGTACGAGCTTAGAGGTTATATATCGATAGATATCAATCGCATGGCATGAACTGTCTGTGTGGCACGCTGAGTTGCATGGATCAAGGCTTCTGTTGAAAAGCAAAGTCTTGTGGTTGATGATCAAAGCACGGCCTACGTGGCAGCTTTGTGTATAGCGTGGATTCGCGAGCCTCACACCTCGGTATGAGTTAAAAATGGGATACGGACCGCTGGGAGAGCACGACGTTTCTTTCTAGCTATGGTGGTGTCAGTGACTTACCAGCCCTGACATTTATATACTTTTCACCTTTGTGGTTGTTGGAATGCGAGGCGCCTCGATTATAGGTCTGTAAGGACCGGGAAACGTGTGTTCAGGAATAACTAATCCTCTAACGTAAGTGAGGACCGGCCCAGCCGCATCCGGGGTTGCCCAGAGTGCGTAACCCGGAGGCATTTGCTAGAGTGTCTCGAACGCGGAGAGGAGCTTGCCCCTTGCCTCGACTCATGACGGAATCCAATTTCCAATACGTGTAATTCGGTTTTAATTGTAGAACTAGTATGGCGACATGATATATGGTACCCATGCCGTCTATGATTTATATTTATGATTGAAATTGTTTTGACACTATACACTTATTATAGTATCAAATGATTTGTTTTAAACGTACCAAGCATGTTTGGCTATTATAAGGGAAAACCCTATCCTCCGGCTTGCGTTGCATTGTGTGATGGGACCTGGGTCTTATAATAGCTTCATTTTTCGAAAAAGCATTGCGTTGTTTATTCTATGCACTAGTATTCTTGGGAGTAAACCCGTTCCGTGTTATACGGCGTGGTCCCTTGAATTACTCTCTTTTAAAGTAAAGTTTTAATAACTGTTTTAGTTCTCACACCAGTCACATGACTGACCTGGAGTTTATTGTTTTAACCTAAACTCTGGTTGCCCCTATTTTCCGCACGGGCAGCTAGTAGTTTTGGTTTTGCAGATTTATATTCACAAGATCCTGGTTTACAGCTGGAATGATATCCGGAAAGCTCTGTATCCGTATATCACCTTCAGTTGTGCTTTGTATTATTTTCCGCTGCTATGTAATTAATTGTAATCTCTGATATTTATCGAATGTAATTTATTCATTTATACTCTGTATATTCTTGTATCTGATGGAATTGTTGTAATAGCAATGAAATGTTCTTCCGTTTGCGTTCTATTTTGTCCTGTTCTCAACGATCAGTGGTTTCGAACGGTCTAGATCGGTTCAACGACTGATTCAGATCGAGTGAAATTGCCGGCCGTCACAACAATATAGGCCTGAAACATGTTTCCCAATTAGGCATAACACCAAACATAGTCTAGTCATGTTCATAGAGTCAACACAAGTTCACAAAGATGCTTACTTTTGTCTCTAATACATAAGTATGGTTTTACACTTGAATCATGGTGCCAATTTCCAACATAAATTCACATAAGTCATAATACCCAAATCGATCCAACTACACTAAAAGTGATTATAATATATATTATGTTGGCATAATAGTGAATCATATACTTGCATGAATCTCAAATAAACTACCACAAACATATAGTCGTTACTTTCAACATGAATCATATACTTGCAATTATCCAATAGGTGTTGTAATAAACTACCACAAACATGTAGTTTTCAACATGAATTACATACTTGCGAATATCCAATCGTTATACCTCAACATTCCAAATCGATTAGAATCATAGCAACATACAAAATATGAATTATTATCACCACAAATCAAGTACAATTCTATTTCTCATTTTACACAAATCAAAACACAATTATTTATTCACATCAGAATAGCACTCTACTTACAACGTATGACGAATCTTCAATTCAGGAATATGAATTCTGAATTTGGAGATGATATCCTTTGTTGTAGGCGTTGTTTTGATTTAGTTGTCGTTGCTTTAAGCTTTTGAATTGTCTCCTAATCGTCTCTCAATTTTGACGGCTACTCCTTGTCTCTCCTCAGCAGCATGACGGTCTCATTCTCATTTTTATTTGTATGAATTAGGGTGAGTCTTTGTAACAACCCGAAAATCTGGGCCAGTTTAAAATTTTTATTTTGGCAATTTTAGCGAATTTTAATTATTTAAAATGAATTATTTTAAATAATAACGACGAGAAATTTATTTTGAATATAAATCGAACGTATATATTATATAGTTCGTCGTTAGAATATAAATATTTATATATAATTATAAATAGAATTGAAAATGGCGCGGTAGTTCGATAATTCGATTTCAAACTTCAATTGAATGTACCGGGTGCTAAACAATCCGGATTTTAGTGAAACCAAAAATAATGGAATCTAATTGTGAATATCTTTCCAACGAATCCGAAAAATCAAAATTTCATAGCGGGGATAAAAAGATATGTCCAGTTGAAAATTCTGAATAGTCGCTATGGAATTCAGGCCCTTAAAAATAGCCATTTTGCAAACGACCTCGGAATTCGATGAAACTAGTTTTGTTAGGACCGTATCGTCAATACGAAGCTAGAAAATATTTTTCAGGAATTTTTAAAGTTAATATGTGACCCCAGTAAATTGAAATGTACGTTTAAAATTCAATATAAGGATTTAAATGTTAATTTGAACGAAAACTGATCGAAACAGTCGAGTTGGCTTACCAGACCTATCCCATTGTGTTTAGAATGGGGGTATTTAGCTGGGGACGTCAGTCGTTGGATTTGAATTGGAGTTTGTATCGATAAACAAACAATTTTCGAATAAAATAATAATATTATATATATTATAAAACCTAGAAACCATTCTAACCTAATTCCCTTTCACTTTTCAAACCCGCAGTCAACCAGGTCAAACACGCCTCCACCCCCAAAACCGACGTCCCTCGTCCTTCGAAATTGGTCGCCAGCGATCTTCCCCATCCTGCATCATTTCGACCTGGTCCCTGAAGCGAAATCGACGACCTTGGGGAGATCTCGAAGGTGATATTGTGTGATGGGTTATCGCGTACTGGCGGGGCCGATTTCATTCACCAAAGGCGCCGACATCATGATGATTTCCAGGCCAAAGGAGGCCGTCGAATTGGGGCCCACTCCAGGCGCAGGTGGCGCACTCCAAGGCGCACCTCGTGCCATCAATTGATCCTCCTCCGGTCAAGCGTGGCAGCGGCTGCTTCGAACCCTAAATGTCGAGCCTTATCCGATGTCAACCTGGAGCAGTTCGGGAAGTTGCTGAATGATGAAAATAGACTGTGAGCTCCTTCTTTCTATTTATTTTAATTAGCTTAAATAAAAATGTTAGAATTTTTTTTATATATATGAAACAATGTTCTGAAAAAAAAATATATAAAGTTTAAAAATCAGTTTAGAAAAATATACATATACTTTGTTTAGCAAAATATAATATGCTATGTTTTGAAAATATAAAGATACGATTTTTGAAAACAGAAAAATGAGATTTTTATGTAGATAGTATAGAAATAAAAATATGATTTTTATTTATAAATAGCATAGGATGAAAATAGAATTTTTAATATGGTAGAAGATGGTTAACTGATATTTATTTTCAGCTTTTAATCTAAATAAGCAGTGTATTTATTTGCAAGTGTTAAAATAAATACGATGGAATTTTATTTTTAGTTTATAAAAATAAAATAGCAAAGTAAAAATTTGATTTTTATATATTAAATATCGAAGTAAAAATTTGATTTTTATATATTGAACATCGAAGTAAAAATATGATTTTTATATATTGAATAGCGAAGTAAAAATTCGATTTTTATATATGTAGTGGCTACGGGCGAAGAAAGTGATAAGAGACGAGAACAGTGAAGATTTCCTGCATTAGAAGTGCCGTGGAGTTAGGATAGCTATTGGTGAGAATTTCTCACCTTTCAATTTCTTTTTCTAGTTATATATATATACTAGGATGCAGACGGTGCTTAGTAGCACCCGACACAATCGTCCACAGACCATGGACTTGTTTGGTTGATTGCAAAAATTAGTTAGATTATTTGATTGAAATTGAATTGTTGGGTGAAATGAATGGATTGATTGATGTGTGAATGGCGTGGGCCTTCACTAGACCGGGGATAAGGCTAGGCCTTGTCCTGTTCCTAGTATCGTGCCGTTATGCCGCCGAAATTTTCTAAAATATGTTAGAAAAATAAAAATATCAGTTTTATTGTGTAAATGAACTGAATAGAAATTCATATGTTGAAATAAAATGTTTTTATCGTTAAAAATATAATTTTAACGTGGAGTGAATAAAATAAAATATTCATTTACAAACCGGACGGTTTGTTTATGTACACCTATTTGAATGACATCGATTGGGACGATAAATTTTACACATCGCCCAAGTGCACAAATAAAATCTGTGTTTGATTGTTTGAAACCCCACACGGGTGTTGGGATGAAATTTGAAGTTCACTCATCCTGATTGATTGAATATGTCGATCGATTGATTGACAGACTGTTATAAGCGTTAGATATCTATATTTGATGCTTATACAGTGTAGTGCACTTTGGTTGATGGTTGATTATTTTTCAATGCTATTATATACATGTGTTGTATGGAAATCCATATAGTTAACGCTATATGGTAATTGATTGGGCCTCATTCCAATTTAGAAGATAAAGAATATTATAAAGTAAAGGTTCATGTGTTGACTGTACTCATCCGTTGAGATTAGTCATGTGTTGAACGACATATTTTAACAATAAAATCTATATCTTTATCAATATAAAGTAAAGGTTCATGTGTTGACTGTACTCATCCGTTGAGATTAGTCATGTGTTGAACGAAATAATTTAACAAAAATAGTCACACGTGGACAGTACTCATTCGTTGAGATTAGTCGTGTGTTGACAAAAATAAATATTCATTTGTTGAATAGAATAAAGGAATATATGAAGCCGTGTTGATTAGATTGACGCCATTTTGACGGGAACGATATTTATATCGATTTTATTCATTTTAAAATGAATATTGAAAAGTAATTTTGAAATCGAAGATTTCGAAATGAATTGAATATAAAACGATTTCGAAATGAATATTGAAAAGTAATTTTGAAATCGAAGATTTCGAAATGAATTGAATATAAAACGATTTCGAAATGAATTGAATATAAAACGATGTCGAAATGAATTGAATATAAAGCGATTTCGAAATGAATTGAATAGATAACGAATTTGATTTGAATAGAAAACGAATTTGATTTGAATAGAAAACCAATTTGAATTGTATCGAATTGAAAACGAATTCGAATTGAATTTAAAACAAAGTGAAATGAATTCAATTGAATTGAAACTTGAATTGAATAGCAATGAATTTTAAAACGAATTTATAAGAAAAAATTCGATTTTGATTTGAATTAAAATGGAAGTTGAAATGGTTTTTGAAACGAATTCAAAACTATTTATAAAATTCGTTATAAATAGAAATCGACGAAATATATATTATATATGTTATATATATAATATAATGGCCTGAATAGAACGCGCCGCGCCGCGGCAGTTCGTGAATTTCGACCATTTATTTCAAACGGATATTACCGGAGATCCGACCGTCGGATTCTCCTAAAACCGGAACCGTTGGGTTCGTATCGAAAAGGGCTTTCTAACGAATATTTGAAATTCAAAATCTAACGGTTGGATTTGGAGATACGTCCAAATCAAATTTGAAAAAGGTCGCTGTAAGTGCGGTTCGATGGTCGTTGATGGAAATCGACTGTACGGGCCTTGATAAAATTATTAAAAATAGTAATAATTTGTGTAAAATCATAAGAAATGATTTAGAAAGGATTGGGATGAAAAACTCCATATTTGAGAAGATAAAAATAGATTTTTATCGAAGTGAACTAGTTTTGAACTAGAACTATAATTCTATTTATTTTTAAATATATAAATTGAATTTGAAAAAGGGTTTTAAAAATAACCAGAATTTCCAATGATTGCATTGGAGTGGATTTGAATCGAAATTGTCCTCGGAATATTTCGATGTTGGAATTCGTGATTATACAGATGTTGTTATGGAAATTTGAAAGATATATATTTATATCGTTATTTCCAATACGACATTTGTTAATCGTAGAATTTGATATTGAATATAAGCCGATATATATTTTCTATTCAGAGCCTTATATTGAATATCAAATGTGACTTGGGTTTGTCGTGAATGGTGTCTTCATTAACACTGTTCTTGAACCCAGTTGAGAAAAGATTAAATCTTTTTATTTAGATTTAATGAAGTGTACCAATTAAATAATATTTAATTGAATTGATATTGATTTTTGGGTTTATCGTGGACAGTGTTTTAAATAACACTCGTTCTTTAACCCGATAATTAATGGAATGTGATTTTAGGTTTATCGTGAACCGTGTTTTAAATGACACTAATTCTTTAACCCAGTCAAAGATTAAAACTAAGTGGAGTTTTAATGAATCTTTAATTAGATTGAAAAGATCGAAAATGGAGTACCACCAGTTTTGCTCCAGGCGATAGTTAAATCTTTAATTAGATTTGAACGTGAAATGGTAATTGAATTTACTGATAACACCGTGGTGTTAGATATGAAGTATAACCAGTTTTACTTCATGGGATGAATAGGTTGGGATTGGGAAATTAAAACAAATGATTACTTCGGTAAGGTTCGCTAATCCCGACTAGTTTGAATTGATATTCAAAAATAGATTAAAGAATAAATTCAAGAAATTTATCTTGGATAAAATTAATGGGAACCTTTCCCTATGAATGTGAAATTTAGAAACTAACTGTCGGTTAGCTAAGCAGAATGGTTTTCTGGATATTGATCTGATGTTGGTTTCGGCCTTCGGGGTTAATATTTGGGGAATTATTCTCTTGATTAATTTACGGTTAGTGACTGATGAATTGGAATGAGGCGTATGTTGTGTTTGTGTAACATTTATTCTTAATATAAGCGGGTTGTTCGGAAAGGCCGGGTTTATACCCATTCTGAATAATCAATTCGACGATATGTCGAAGATGAAGACGGTGGTTGAAGACCGGAAATCTTCACATCGTTGGGATAATTACTGACGATCCTGATTGGGCTGTACACCCAAGAGGATGGAAATAGTTGGTGGTCGTCCAGACGTACTTGGAGATGGATGGATATGCGAGGAAAGTGCCTCCGGTTTCGTTCAGACCCAGAACGGACTTGTAAATGGATAGTGTGTCTGACGTTGTATTCCTTTATACTGTATTTGGTGATCTCTGCTAAATATATATATCTGTTTGGTGGCAGAGAATTTATTCTCTTGCTATACACCCTTCTCTGAGACGTACGAGCCTAGAGGTTATATATTGGCAGAAATCAGTGGTACAGTATGGACTGACAATGTGGCATGCTGAGTTGCATGGATCAAGGCTTTTGTTGAAAAGCAAAGTCTTGTGGTTGATTATCAAAGCACGGCCTTGTGTGGCGTAGCTTTGTGTAACGTTGATTCGCGAGTATCACACCCGGTATGAACCAAAAACGGGAGACGGACATCAGGGAGGACATGCGTTTCTTTCTAGTTAGGAGTGGCGTCAGTGCTTGAACTGGCTGACGAGTTTGACTCATGTGGATGTTGCTTATTATTACTTGCTGAAAAGCGAGGCGCCTCGTGATATCGGTTTCGGCCGATGCTTCTGGTCGGCTGACGGGCCAGGCTTACGCCCCAAAGGGTGGGGAAACGCAGTGTTCAGGCATTTTAATCCACATCGGTGGACCGGACCTGACGATCCAAAGGCTTGACAGAGTACTTGCCTGTGGCTCGGGCTAGAGAGTCACAAATCGGTAGAGGATCTTGCCCCTAGCCTCGGTTCATACCATAAATGATAACCCAACTTCCAATACGACATTGCGGTTTTGATTGTAAACTTATATATGGCGACATAGTGGTATGGGTCATTCATGCCGTCTATGATTGATACTTATGATTTGAAGTTGTTTTATACACTATGCACTTATAATAGTATCAAATAATCTGTTTTAAACGTATCAAGCATTCTTTGGCTGTTATAAGGGAAAACCCTATCCCCCGGCTTGCGTTGCATTGTGTGATAGGACCTGGGTCTTATAACAGCTTCATTTTTCTTTATTTAGCATTGCGCTGTTTGTTTATGCACTGGTGTTCTTGGGAGGAAACCCGTTCCGTGTTATACGGCGTGGTCCCTTGATTTACCAAACTTTAAAAATAAAGATTAACTGTTTTAGTTCTCACACCAGTCACATGACTGACCTGGAGTTTATTGTTTTAACCTAAACTCTGGGTGCCCCTATTTTCCGCACGGGCAGCTAGTAGTTTTGGTTTTGCAGATTTATTTTCACAGGATCCTGGTTTACAGCTGGAACGATATCCGGAAAGCTTTGTATCCGTATATCTCCTTCTAGTTGTGTATTGTATTATTTTCCGCTGCGATGTATTTAAATGTAATTTAAATCTCTGATATTTCTGTGTAATATTTATTCATACTCTGTATATTCTTGTAATCTGATGCATTGTTGTAATATACAATGAAATGTTCTTTTGTATGCGTTCTGTTTTGTCGTGTTCTCAAACGATAGGGCGTTTCGAACGGTCTGGGTCGGTTTAGCGACTGGTTCGGACCGAGCGAAATTCCTTTTCGTCACAGTTGGTATCAGAGCTTTGGTTTACAAAGCTAGAGAACAAGGCACATTAGAACCATACGAAAGAATTCCTCAGATATTGGATTAGTAATATCCAATTAGAATGACTCGTTAGAGATGGGATCAGTAGAATCCTAGAACGAGTGTGAAGAGTATATTTTTAAAGTGAAAACAAATTTAGTTTTGAAAATCTAAATCAAATATTCGTATTTGATTATTTATCTGTATTGATTTGGACAGTCCAGTATATAAAGAATTTGCATATACGCCTTGCAAACGTATATTCAAAGTTTTAATATATTGAATAGATATAGCATCACACTCTAGTCGCCCGGAGATGATATTGATGATAGCGATCGCATCATCAACATTTATGTTCGAGTTTCGAAGGTGTGATTCTCTATATATTTCCATTAGACTGGTGTGAGAACCAAAACTAATATAGCTAGAATACATTGTTGTGATTTGGCATCAAAACGTGATTTTCTTTATATATATCAAAATTATGAATTTGAAATGATAATTCACTAATTGATTGATGTTTGTGTTGTTTGTTTAATTGGTTGATAATTTTGAACCATTACGCCTAACTGAATCAAATATTGAATTGTATTGAAAATTGGTCGCATATGCTTGCATATATATGTACTTACCTTGAACAGGTCATAGCAAGGAGGCTAGAGCAGAGAATAAAATTTGTTTGCCCGACAAATAGGTACATGTTTACTACATAATTTACTGTTTTGTTTGGGTGATGATGATTTTATGAGCCTATTGGCTAGCCGCTTGGCTTTTTCTTTTTCTTTTTGAGATCTGAAGGCCTATATGGCAATTTCGGGATTTTCCCGTGGCTCCCGGTGCAGGGGAGGTTATGGCGAAATTTTTCGAAAATTCCGGGTGTTAGCCAAATTTTTGAAATTTTTGAAAATTCTCAGAAACTGAAAAGTTGGAGAATGGAAGGCAGATCGAACGTAGAGTTGATTAATCAAACCACTTTCGACTTTGTTCCTTTTCGGGGACGAAAATTTTTAAGTGGGGGAGATTGTAACAACCCGAAAATCTGGGCCAGTTTAAAATTTTTATTTTGTCAATTTTAGCGAATTTTAATTATTTAAAATGAATTATTTTAAATAATAACGACGAGATATTTATTTTGAATATAAATCGAACGTATATATTATATAGTTCGTCGTTAGAAAATAAATATTTATATATAATTATAAATAGAATTGAAAATGGCGCGGTAGTTCGATAATTCAATTTCAAACTTCAATTGAATGTACCGGGTGCTAAACAATCCGGATTTTAGTGAAACCAAAAATAATGGAATCTAATTGTGAATATCTTTCCAACGAATCCGAAAAATCAAAATTTCATAGCGGGGATAAAAAGATATGTCCAGTTGAAAATTCTGAATAGTCGCTATGGAATTCAGGCCCTTAAAAATAGCCATTTTGCAAACGACCTCAGAATTCGATGAAACTAGTTTTGTTAGGACAGTATCGTCAATACGAAGCTAGAAAATATTTTTCAGGAATTTTTAAAGTTAATATGTGACCCCAGTAAATTGAAATGTACGTTTAAAATTCAATATAAGGATTTAAATGTTAATTTGAACGAAAACTGATTGAAACAGTCGAGTTGGCTTACCAGACCTATCCCATTGTGTTCAGAATGGGGGTATTTAGCTGGGGATGACAATCGTTGGATTTGAATTGGAGTTTGTATCGATAAACAAACAATTTTCGAATAAAATAATAATATTATATATATTATAAAACCTAGAAACCATTCTAATCTAATTCCCTTTCACTTTTCAAACCCGCAGTCAACCAGGTCAAACACGCCTCCACCCCCAAAACCGACGTCCCTCGTCCTTCGAAATTGGTCGCCAGCGATCTCCCCCATCCTGCATCATTTCGACCTGGTCCCTGAAGCGAAATCGACGACCTTGGGGAGATCTCGAAGGTGATATTGTGTGATGGGTTATCGTGGACTGGCGGGGCCGATTTCATTCACCAAAGGCGCCGGCATCATGATGATTTCCAGGCCAAAGGAGGCCGTCGAATTGGGGCCCACTCCAGGCGCAGGTGGCGCACTCCAAGGCGCACCTCGTGCCATCAATTGATTGTCCTTCGGTCAAGCGTGGCAGCGGCTGCTTCGAACCCTAAATGTCGAGCCTTATCCGATGTCAACCTGGAGCAGTTCGGGAAGTTGCTGAATGATGAAAATAGACTGTGAGCTCCTTCTTTCTATTTATTTTAATTAGCTTAAATAAAAATGTTAGAATTTTTTTTATATATACGAAACAATGTTTTGGAAAAAAAAATATAAAGTTTAAAAATCAGTTTAGAAAAATATACATATACTTTGTTTAGCAAAATATAATATGCTATGTTTTGAAAATATAAAGATACGATTTTTGAAAACAGAAAAATGAGATTTTTATGTAGATAGTATAGAAATAAAAATATGATTTTTATTTATAAATAGCATAGGATGAAAATAGAATTTTTAATATGGTAGAAGATGGTTAACTGATATTTATTTTCAGCTTTTAATCTAAATAAGCAGTGTATTTATTTGCAGGTGTTAAAATAAATACGATGGAATTTTATTTTTAGTTTATAAAAATAAAATAGCAAAGTAAAAATTTGATTTTTATATATTAAATATCGAAGTAAAAATTTGATTTTTATATATTGAACATCGAAGTAAAAATATGATTTTTATATATTGAATAGCGAAGTAAAAATTCGATTTTTATATATGTAGTGGCTACGGGCGAAGAAAGCGATAAGAGACGAGAACAGTGAAGATTTCCTGCATTAGAAGTGCCGTGGAGTTAGGATAGCTATTGGTGAGAATTTCTCACCTTTCAATTTCTTTTTCTAGTTATATATATATATACTAGGATGCAGACGGTGCTTAGTAGCACCTGACACAATCGTCCACAGACCATGGACTTGTTTGGTTGATTGCAAAAATTAGTTAGATTATTTGATTGAAATTGAATTGTTGGGTGAAATGAATGGATTGATTGATGTGTGAATGGCGTGGGCCTTCACTAGACCGGGGATAAGGCTAGGCCTTGTCCTGTTCCTAGTATCGTGCCGTTATGCCGTCGAAATTTTCTAAAATATGTTAGAAAAATAAAAATATCATTTTTATTGTGTAAATGAACTGAATAGAAATTCATATGTTGAAATAAAATGTTTTTATCGTTAAAAATATAATTTTAACGTGAAGTGAATAAAATAAAATATTCATTTACAAACCGGACGGTTTGTTTATGTACACCTATTTGAATGACATCGATTGGGACGATAAATTTTACACATCGCCCAACTGCACAAATAAAATCTGTGTTTGATTGTTTGAAACCCCACACAGGTGTTGGGATGAAATTTGAAGTTCACTCATCCTGATTGATTGAATATGTCGATCGATTGATTGACAGGCTGTTATAAGCGTTAGATATCTATATTTGATGCTTATACAGTGTAGTGCACTTTGGTTGATGGTTGATTATTTTTCAATGCTATTATATACATGTGTTGTATGGAAATCCATATAGTTAACGCTATATGGTAATTGATTGGGCCTCATTCCAATTTAGAAGATAAAGAATATTATAAAGTAAAGGTTCATGTGTTGACTGTACTCATCCGTTGAGATTAGTCATGTGTTGAACGACATATTTTAACAATAAAATCTATATCTTTATCAATATAAAGTAAAGGTTCATGTGTTGACTGTACTCATCCGTTGAGATTAGTCATGTGTTGAACGAAATAATTTAACAAAAATAGTCACACGTGGACAGTACTCATTCGTTGAGATTAGTCGTGTGTTGACAAAAATAAATATTCATTTGTTGAATAGAATAAAGGAATATATGAAGCCGTGTTGATTAGATTGACGCCATTTTGACGGGAACGATATTTATATCGATTTTACTCATTTTAAAACGAATATTGAAAAGTAATTTTGAAATCGAAGATTTCGAAATGAATTGAATATAAAACGATTTCGAAATGAATATTGAAAAGTAATTTTGAAATCGAAGATTTCGAAATGAATTGAATATAAAACGATTTCGAAATGAACTGAATACAAAACGATTTCGAAATGAATTGAATATAAAGCGATTTCGAAATGAATTGAATAGATAACGAATTTGATTTGAATAGAAAACGAATTTGATTTGAATAGAAAACCAATTTGAATTGAATCGAATTGAAAACGAATTCGAATTGAATTTAAAACAAAGTGAAATGAATTCAATTGAATTGAAACTTGAATTGAATAGCAATGAATTTTAAAACGAATTTATAAGAAAAAATTCGATTTTGATTTGAATTAAAATGGAAGTTGAAATGGTTTTTGAAACGAATTCAAAACTATTTATAAAATTCGTTATAAATAGAAATCGACGAAATATATATTATATATGTTATATATATAATATAATGGCCTGAATAGAACGCGCCGCGCCGCGGCAGTTCATGAATTTCGACCATTTATTTCAAACGGACATTACCGGAGATCCGACCGTCGGATTCTCCTAAAACCGAAACCGTTGGGTTCGTATCAAAAAGGGCTTTCTAACGAATATTTGAAATTCAAAATCTAACGGTTGGATTTGGAGATACGTCCAAATCAAATTTGAAAAAGGTCGCTGTAAGTGCGGTTCGATGGCCGTTGATGGAAATCGACTGTACGGGCCTTGATAAAATTATTAAAAATAGTAATAATTTGTGTAAAATCATAAGAAATGATTTAGAAAGGATTGGGATGAAAAACTCCATATTTGAGAAGATAAAAATAGATTTTTATCGAAGTGAACTAGTTTTGAACTAGAACTATAATTCTATTTATTTTTAAATAAATAAATTGAATTTGAAAAAGGGTTTTAAAAATAACCAGAATTTCCAATGATTGCATTGGAGTGGATTTGAATCGAAATTGTCCTCGGAATATTTCGATGTTGGAATTCGTGATTATACAGATGTTGTTATGGAAATTTGAAAGATATATATTTATATCGTTATTTCCAATACGACATTTGTTAATCGTAGAATTTGATATTGAATATAAGCCGATATATATTTTCTATTCAGAGCCTTATATTGAATATCAAATGTGACTTGGGTTTGTCGTGAATGGTGTCTTCATTAACACTGTTCTTGAACCCAGTTGAGAAAAGATTAAATCTTTTTATTTAGATTTAATGAAGTGTACCAATTAAATAATATTTAATTGAATTGATATTGATTTTTGGGTTTATCGTGGACAGTGTTTTAAATAACACTCGTTCTTTAACCCGATAATTAATGGAATGTGATTTTAGGTTTATCGTGAACCGTGTTTTAAATGACACTAATTCTTTAACCCAGTCAAAGATTAAAACTAAGTGGAGTTTTAATGAATCTTTAATTAGATTGAAATGATCGAAAATGGAGTACCACCAGTTGTGCTCCAGGCGATAGTTAAATCTTTAGTTAGATTTGAACGTGAAATGGTAATTGAATTTACCGATAACACCGTGGTGTTAGATATGAAGTATAACCAGTTTTACATCATGGGATGAATAGGTTGGGATTGGGAAATTAAAACAAATGATTACTTCGGTAAGGTTCGCTAATCCCGGCTAGTTTGAATTGATATTCAAAAATAGATTAAAGAATAAATTCAAGAAATTTATCTTGGATAAAATTAATGGGAACCTTTCCCTATGAATGTGAAATTTAGAAACTAACTGTCGGTTAGCTAAGCAGAATGGTTTTCTGGATATTGATCTGATGTTGGTTTCGGCCTTCGGGGTTAATATTTGGGGAATTATTCTCTTGATTAATTTACGGTTAGTGACTGATGAATTGGAATGAGGCGTATGTTGTGTTTGTGTAACATTTATTCTTAATATAAGCGGGTTGTTCGGAAAGGCCGGGTTTATACCCATTCTGAATAATCAATTCGACGATATGTCGAAGATGAAGACGGTGGTTGAAGACCGGAAGTCTTCACATCGTTGGGATAATTACTGACGATCCTGATTGGGTTGTACACCCAAGAGGATGGAAATAGTTGGTGGTCGTCCAGACGTACTTGGAGATGGATGGATATGCGAGGAAAGTGCCTCCGGTTTCGTTCAGACCCAGAACGGACTTGTAAATGGATAGTGTGTCTAACGTTGTATTCCTTTATACTGTATTTGGTGATCTCTGCTAAATATATATATCTGTTTGGTGGCAGAGAATTTATTCTCTTGCTATACACCCTTCTCTGAGACGTACGAGCCTAGAGGTTATATATTGGCAAAAATCAGTGGTACAGTATGGACTGACAATGTGGCATGCTGAGTTGCATGGATCAAGGCTTTTGTTGAAAAGCAAAGTCTTGTGGTTGATGATCAAAGCACGGCCTTGTGTGGCGTAGCTTTGTGTAACGTTGATTCGCGAGTATCACACCCGGTATGAACCAAAAACGGGAGACGGACATCAGGGAGGACATGCGTTTCTTTCTAGTCAGGAGTGGCGTCAGTGCTTGAACTGGCTGACGAGTTTGACTCATGTGGATGTTGCTTATTATTACTTGCTGAAAAGCGAGGCGCCTTGTGATATCGGTTTCGGCCGATGCTTCTGGTCGGTTGACGGGCCAGGCTTACGCCCCAAAGGGTGGGGAAACGCAGTGTTCAGGCATTTTAATCCACATCGGTGGACCGGCCCTGACGATCCAAAGGCTTGACAGAGTACTTGCCTGTGGCTCGGGCTAGAGAGTCACAAATCGGTAGAGGATCTTGCCCCTAGCCTCGGTTCATACCATAAATGTAAAGACCCGGAAATTCCCGCTCTTTGAATCGACCATAAACCACATAGGTCTGACCCAAAAGGTGAAAATCTATGAATACTTTAACTTTGGGCATACAACACATCAGAACAAAAACACAGACTTTTATAACATCAATAATAAATGTTACATCAGAGTACAGAATATTAGAGTACGAATAAATATATTATAGCGGAAGATACATTTAAAATAAATTAAATACATTGCAGCGGAATTAATCTCAGCGGAAGGCCATCAATATTCTGGACCCGGCTTCAGACTTCAATCCAGGATCCTGCTTAACTATATCTGCAAAAAGCTACTCGACTGCCCGTGTGGAAAAGAGGGCACCCGAGTTTGCAAAGTGAAACAAACTACGAGTCAGTCATGGGACTGGTGTGAGAATTCTAAACTAATACAACTAATAAGACAAATCCAAGGACCACGCCACTTTCGCGGAACGGGTTTACTCCTATGGATTGCGAGTGCATAAACCAAAGTAAATCGAGAAATAACGCAATGTCTTTTGGAAAAATGAAACCATTATAAGACCCAGGTCCCATCACACAATGCAACGCACACCAGAGGATAGGGTTTTACCTTATAATGATCAAAAGATGCTTGATACGTGAAAACAATATTATTATTATTAGTGTGTATATATATAGGTATATATATAATAAACATTTAAATCATAATGTATCAATCATAGACGGCATAGTACCCCATCCTACTATGTCGCCATACTAGTTCTACAATCAAAACCGCAAGGTCGTATTGGAAATTGGATTTCCGTCATGAGTCGAGGCTAGGGGCAAGCTCCTCTCCGATTCGAGACACTCTAGCAAATGCCTCAGGATCCCCCGCAGTGAACCCTTGGATCTTCAGGGCCGGTCCCCGCCTATGGGCAGTGGATTAGTTATGCCTGAACACACGCTTCCCGGTCCCTTTGGACCTATAGTATGACCACCAACGGCCTATAAAACACGAGGCGCCTCAAAATCCATCATCCACATAAGTAAAATGTCAGGACTGGTAGGTCACTGACACCACTCTAGCTAGAAAGAAACGTGTGCACTCCCTGCAGTCCGTATCCCGTTTTTGACTCATACCGGGGTGTGAGGCTCGCGAAGTCACGCTATACACAAAGCTACGCCTAAACAGACCGTGCTTTGATCATCAACCACAAGGCCTGCTTTTCAACAAAAGCCTTGATCAATGCATCTTAGCATGCCACATTGTCAGTCCATACTATACCATTGATTTCTACCAATATATAACCCCTAAGCTCGTACGTCTCAGAGAAGGGTGTTAACCACCAAACAGATATATATTAAGAGAGATCAACGAATGTAGTATAAAGGACTACAACGTCAGACATACATTCCATTTATAAACTTATAATCTGGGTCTGAGCGAAAGTCAAATCCGTACAAATCAACACTTCGTCCGAACGGCCACCACTGAAGCCCTTTCAAGGTAGCTACTCCTCTCATGGGTCTCAGTAGCAACACATCCATTCGACGTGAAGATCGCCGGTCTTCAATCACCGTCTTTAAATCTTCGACTTAGAACGTCGTATAATCATTTGAAATGAGATTGAACTCGGTCTTTTCAAATGATTCTCGCATATATACATATAATAATTTGAAAACATTTCCTATCGTTATTAATATTTGATAACGACCTATCGCTATTTTTATTTATATAAAAATAGCTCGAATAAATTTAACGACGCTTCGGGTCAATGGGCGACCCTGGCGCTGTTTTCAACCAAATTTGACTTATGCATATCTAACCGTTGGATTTTGATGAAATTTATATCATTGGAAAGATCTTCCCAAAGCGGTCCTAACGGTTCCAGTTTTGGGAAAATCCGACGGTCGGATCTTTCGGTATAACTGTTTAAAGTTACGATTGTCGATACGCGAACTACCGCGTGTGTTTCGTTTAAATTTAATTTATATATATATATATATATAAATATAAATCGTTTTACTATTTCAATTATAAAAGTCTATTCTTTTTATCGCATCTACAATGACGATAAAATATTTCTTGTTTTATTTTACTACCTTTCTTATTTTATTTACTCTAATTGTAAATAAATTATGCTTTATATATCCTTTTAATTTATTTCCTATTTATTTACCTAAATGTAAATAAATGTTTTTCTATTCTTTTCCTTATTTATTTACCTAAATGTAAATAAATATTTCTCTACTTCTTTTATCTTATTTATTTACATTATTTTTAAATAAATGTTTCTAATTCCTTTTCTTATTTATTTACACTATTTGTAAATAAATGTTTACCTTTACTTTTACTATATTTATTTACACTAATTATAAATAAATGTACCTTTTCCTTTTATCTTATTTATTTACATAAAAAAATGTAAATAAATATTATTCACATAATTATTCTTTTAATCCTTTTTATTTACATAAGAAAATGTAAATAATCCTTATTCACATATTTGTTCTTATAATCTATTTATTCTTAATTACATAAAATGTAATTTTCTTCCTTATAATCTTAATTACATAAAAATTTAATTTTATTTCTTATAATCTTAATTACATATAAATGTAATTTTCTTTACAGTGTAAAACATATTCTTTAATTACATATAAAAATGTAATTTATTTAATTTCTTATTTTATTTAATGTAAATATATGTTTTCCCTTTTCTATGTTGTATTTATTTACACTAAATATTTTGAAGTAATTTACATATATAAAATGTAAATTTAGAAAATTAGGATATGCTTTAACCTCCCACATTGGATAGGTATTGTTGTGATTACTGGACAGCCGGGCGGGTCCGGGCAGATTTACATCACAACTCAATCCAACCTCGGGTTAAGCATATTAATTCTTATTTAGTGGAAAATAATGTCATTTATTCCTTTCTCTTTACATGAAGAAATATAAATGGTTTCTTTTTATTTTACTTTACATTAGAAAAATAATATTTTCTATTCTATTTTTCTTTTCCTAGAAAATGATGTAGCTCTTTTATTTTTCTTTACATTAGAAAAATGTAACTTTTTCTTTTACTTTTCTTTACATTAGAAAAATGTAACTTTTTATTTTACTTTGTTTTATTTTATTTAACATTAGAAAAAATGTAATTCTTTATTTTATTCTTCTTTACATTAGAAAAATGTAACTTTATATTTTAATTCTTATACATTGAAATAGATGTAAATGTCTTTTATTTCCTATACATTTAAATAAATGTTTCCTATAGCTTATGTAAATATTTTTCCTAGTGTCAGCATTTCTAAATAACTATATTTCTAATGCCATTATTTGATCCATTTCAATTATATAATGTGACGATAAAATATGTGTCACAATACTCAAATTATCACATCGGTGGTTTTGGTGTCATAATATCCAAACCAACACAACTATGAAATATGTGATACAATACTCAATTTAACACCGCGATGGTTTTGGTGTCATAAAACTCAATTTAACACAACGATGTTTTTGGTGTCATTATATTCAAATTTACACAACGGTGTAAATTGTGTCATCACACTATTTTAACACAAATAAAATTTGGTGTATTTTTGATGAATCACAATAAAGGTCTCATCTTTATTTTATTTGTAAATCAAATAAAATATCTAGTCTTTATTTTATTCGTAAATCAAAATAAAATATTTATTCTTTCTTTATTTCATAAATCAGCATAAAGATTTAAACTTCCTTTTTATTTTGACAATTAAAATAAAAATCAAACTTTCTTTTTATTTGTGAATCAAAATATTCATCTCTTCCTTTATACTTTTATTTGGTAAATCAAAGATGTGAACCTTTCTTTTATTCATCAAAGATGTAAACTTTTCTTTTATTTTGTTTAACAAAGATGTAAACTTTTCTTTTAATTTGTAAAATAAAAATATAAACCTTTCTTTTAATCTCGTAAACAAAAACTTGTCTCTTTATTATGTAAACAAAAATTACATAAACATTTGTTTTTTTTTTTTGTAAACAAAAAGTTGTCTTTTTAATTATGTTAACAAAATAACATAAGAATTGTCTTTTTAATTATGTAACAAAAAAAATTTGTCCTTTTATTATGTAACAAAAAAAAATCGTCTTTTATTTTACTACAAAATTACATGTTAAAATTGCCTTTTATTTTATTTGCAAACAAAATAAACAAAACCAAAATAAATTTTTCAATTTTATTTTAAAAAAAATAAAAAGAGGATAAAAATCAAAGTAAGAACTTTCTCATTTACTTTGTAAGCAAAATTTATGTTAACAATTCCCTTTATTTGGTAAACAAAATATATGTTAAACTTTTGTCCTTGATTTTGTGAACAAAATTTATGTTAAGAAAATGTCTTTTATTTTGTGAACAAAAATTCATGTTAAAAATTGGTGTTTTATTTTATAAACAAAATTCATGAAACAAGGATTAAATATCTAATAATTTAAGAAATAAAAATAAAAATAAACAATAAAGATGAGACCTTATCTTGAATACATCAAGAAATGGAGATCCAGAATAATATGGCTGTTTCAACACAGCACAGAACATATTCATCACAAACAACAACAGAGAAACACAGATCTATACAGTGCAAATCAACAGAACAGCAATCATAATTCCTCACAGCACAAATATGATTAATTAACATACAAGCAATTATTTAACGGCGAGGAAACAAATAATTAAATTGATTTAATTATCTAAAATTAGAAATCTCACCAATATTATATGGTTCAGATCTGAATTTTCTCAAAATTCTGATGTGCTCCGTTTTGACTCTAGTTAGTTTCCTTGCGAAGAGTTCTCCAATACGAGGCCAACGGTTCGAAAATCGTTTGATTCTGATAAGTTCTGAATAAGATATGATAATTTTTATACATCGATCATTAAATAATTAATTAAATAACTAAACTAATTACATTAGTTAATAGCGTTTAACCCTCGTAGCCGTTCCTTCTTCTTCGCGTCGCACCACCTTATAGTTCGTCGGAGCCACATCTGAACACCTCACGTCGAAGCCTAGGTCATGCGCCACCTCCGCCCGTCGTAGCTTTGAGTTCGCCGCCCCCGATGGTTCTGAAAAACCCCTCAAACTTCAGGCCTTTGCGTCACAATTTCTCACACATCACGGCTCAAAACTTGATCATAGCCATTGGGATTATAGAGCTCATGGAGCTCTTTGATTTTGTCTTTGGAAGTGTTGGCATTTGTTGTGTGGATTTGAAGAAAAGAGGAGAAGAAGTTTAGAGCACGTCGGCCATTCACGAAGATAGATGGTGGCTGTCTTCATTTGAGAATTAGGGTTATAATATTTTATGTTTAGGATGAGAAAGTGGAGACATAGAATAAATTTTGTATATGAAATAAAGAATCCTTAGGTTACAAAACTTAAAGAATATTTATTCATTTGATTTCTAATATCTTTCCATGTTCATCTCACTAATTATACTTTACCTAAAATATATCCTTTTCATTAGCACCGAAATCAATAAATTTGCTAATTAATACTTACTATGATTTCCTCAACCATAAATATCATATGGATTAGCATTTTCTTTTTCAAACATGTATAAAGCATTCATTTGAATTTCTATATATTCAACAAATCTGTAATTAAAGAATATTGTTGATATTTTTGTTAATATCGTATTACATTGGTAACTTCCGTTTATCGTTTAATGTATAACAACAAAATACTTAATTATAATTAATTGCAATCAATTTATTTTTAACCAACTAATGAATATTTCATTTCATGAAATAATTCTTTATTAAACCATATTGATTGACTTATGTGTCAATCAATGCCCAATTAATTTCTTAACGTGTATAATTAACTCTCCAAGGTATGTGAATGTAAAGACTTCTATGTATATACACATTTTTAAGGCAATTCAAATTCACATTGATTAATTGCAAGAATAAGTCTTACTATATATATATATATATATCCAATGTTTAAAGCATGTATTTAATTTTTTCCTCTTAACTTTTAAAGAAAATAAATTATTTCATATTATCAAGATTTGAAATAAATAATAAATTTTAAATGAAAACATGAATGTAGTTTTACTATATATATGTATGTATGAGTTAAATTCAATCAAAGTTCCCTAATAATACAAATCGCATAATTACAACAATCAGTTTTAAAGTATTTGTGTGTTGACAAAATCCCTTTTATAAAATCCAAATATCTAATTGAAAATATTATGCATATATATAAACTTACAAGTCTAATGTTACACTTAGTTATGAAAGATAAAACATGGACAAACAATCTAACATTTTATTAGTTGAGTATAAAATTAAATAAACCTTTAAGATATAATTTAATCCATTAACATGGACATAAATGAGCAAATGAATGCATGCATTGAAAACAAGGTAAGAGACTTGCATGCATGTATAGAAAAATAACGAAAATGAAATGAATTAAGTTGAAACGAATGAATGCAATATAAACTATAGTGAAACGTGAGTGAAATAAACATATATATATAAAGGAATGAAATGAATGCATAATTAACATATTATTAATAAATCGACTTATCAACATATATTTATAAATCTCATTAACAACGTCTAAATCTTATTTAAAAACTTTATATTATTATTATTATTAAATACAAATTTTCTTCTTTCTCTTTTTCTGACGTATTTTCTAATAAAATTTTCTGAAATAAAAATTTTAAATTGGCCCCAAAATTCCGGGTTGTTACAATCGCCCCCACTTAAAATCTTTTCGTCCTCGAAAAGGAACTAGCTAAAAGTTGTTTAATTTACTAACCAAATTTTAATTTTACTTTTTATTAATTTCATTTGTTGGCTAACTTATCAAATACATATATACTTTTATATATTTAAAAATCTTATCTTCTGAAATAGGATTATATATATAATCAAAATACTTTAATTATAAGCTTATCACTCTGAACTCATTCTAGGGCATTACTAACCCCATCTCTAATGAGTATTCTCATTCTAGGATACTGCTGATCCATCTCTAATGAGTATTCTTATTGGATATTACTAATCCAATCTCTGATGAGTCTTTGTTCAGTTCTAACGAGTTGTACCCCAAAGATTTGAGCTAACCAGAGCTCTGATACCAGCTGTAAAGACCCGGAAATTCCCGCTCTGTGAATCGACCATAAACCACATAGGTCTGACCCAAAAGGTGAAAATCTACGAATACTTTAACTTTGGGCATACAACACATCAAAACAAAAACACAGACTTTTATAACATCAATAATAAATGTTACATCAGAGTACAGAATATCAGAGTACGAATAAATATATTACAGCGGAAGATACATTTAAAATAAATTAAATACATTGCAGCGGAATTAATCTCAGCGGAAGGCCATCAATATTCTGGACCCGGCTTCAGACTTCAATCCAGGATCCTGCTTAACTATATCTGCAAAAAGCTACTCGACTGCCCGTGTGGAAAAGAGGGCACCCGAGTTTGCAAAGTGAAACAAACTACGAGTCAGTCATGGGACTGGTGTGAGAATTCTAAACTAATACAACTAATAAGACAAATCCAAGGACCACGCCACTTTCGCGGAACGGGTTTACTCCTATGGATTGCCAGTGCATAAACCAAAGTAAATCTAGAAATAACGCAATGTCTTTTGGAAATATGAAACCATTATAAGACCCAGGTCCCATCACACAATGCAACGCACACCAGAGGATAGGGTTTTACCTTATAATGGTCAAAAGATGCTTGATACGTGAAAACGATATTATTATTATTAGTGCGTATATATATAGGTATATATATAATAAACATTTAAATCATAATGTATCAATCATAGACGGCATAGTACCCCATCCTACTATGTCGCCATACTAGTTCTACAATCAAAACCGCAAGGTCGTATTGGAAATTGGATTTCCATCATGAGTCGAGGCTAGGGGCAAGCTCCTCTCCGATTCGAGACACTCTAGCAAATGCCTCAGGATCCCCCGCAGTGAACCCTTGGATCTTCAGGGCCGGTCCCCGCCTATGGGCAGTGGATTAGTTATGCCTGAACACACGCTTCCCGGTCCCTTTGGACCTATAGTATGACCACCAACGACCTATAAAAATAACGAGGCGCCTCAAAATCCATCATCCACATAAGTAAAATGTCAGGGCTGGTAGGTCGCTGACACCACTCTAGCTAGAAAGAAATGTGTGCACTCCCTGCAGTCCGTATCCCGTTTTTGACTCATACCGGGGTGTGTGGCTCGCGAAGTCACGCTATACACAAAGCTACGCCTAAACAGGCCGTGCTTTGATCATCAACCACAAGGCCTGCTTTTCAACAAAAGCCTTGATCAATGCATCTTAGCATGCCACATTGTCAGTCCATACTATACCATTGATTTCTACCAATATATAACCCCTAAGCTCGTACGTCTCAGAGATGGGTGTTAACCACCAAACAGATATATATTAAGAGAGATCAACGAATGTAGTATAAAGGACTACAACGTCAGACATACATTCCATTTTTAAACTTATGCTCTGGGTCTGAGCGAAAGTCAAATCCGTACAAATCAACACTTCGTCCGAACGGCCACCACTGAAGCCCTTTCAAGGTAGATACTCCTCTCATGGGTCTCAGTAGCAACACATCCATTCGACGTGAAGATCGCCGGTCTTCAATCACCGTCTTTAAATCTTCGACTTAGAACGTCGTATAATCATTTGAAATGAGATTGAACTCGGTCTTTTCAAATGATTCTCGCATATATACATATAATAATTTGAAAACATTTCCTATCGTTATTAATATTTGATAACGACCTATCGCTATTTTTATTTATATAAAAATAGCTCGAATAAATTTAACGACGCTTCGGGTCAATGGGCGACCCTGGCGCTGTTTTCAACCAAATTTGACTTATGCATATCTAACCGTTGGATTTTGATGAAATTTATATCATTGGAAAGATCTTCCCAAAGCGGTCCTAACGGTTCCAGTTTTGGGAAAATCGGACGGTCGGATCTTTCGGTATAACTGTTTAAAGTTACGATTGTCGATACGCGAACTACCGCGTGTGTTTCGTTTAAATTTAATTTATATATATATATATAAATATAAATCGTTTTACTATTTCAATTATAAAAGTCTATTCTTTTTATCGCATCTACAATGACAATAAAATATTTCTTGTTTTATTTTACTACCTTTCTTATTTTATTTACTCTAATTGTAAATAAATTATGCTTTATATATCCTTTTAATTTATTTCCTATTTATTTACCTAAATGTAAATAAATGTTTTTCTATTCTTTTCCTTATTTATTTACCTAAATGTAAATAAATATTTCTCTACTTCTTTTATCTTATTTATTTACATTATTTTTAAATAAATGTTTCTAATTCCTTTTCTTATTTATTTACACTATTTGTAAATAAATGTTTACCTTTACTTTTACTATATTTATTTACACTAATTATAAATAAATGCACCTTTTTCTTTTATCTTATTTATTTACATAAAAAAATGTAAATAAATATCATTCACATAATTATTCTTTTAATCCTTTTTATTTACATAAGAAAATGTAAATAATCCTTATTCACATATTTGTTCTTATAATCTATTTATTCTTAATTACATAAAATGTAATTTTCTTCCTTATAATCTTAATTACATAAAAATGTAATTTTATTTCTTATAATCTTAATTACATATAAATGTAATTTTCTTTACAGTGTAAAACATATTCTTTAATTACATATAAAAATGTAATTTATTTAATTTCTTATTTTATTTAATGTAAATATATGTTTTCCCTTTTCTATGTTGTATTTATTTACACTAAATATTTTGAAGTAATTTACATATATAAAATGTAAATTTAGAAAATTAGAATATGCTTTAACCTCCCACATTGGATAGGTATTGTTGTGATTACTGGACAGCCGGGCGGGTCCGGGCAGATTTACATCACAACTCAATCCAACCTCGGGTTAAGCATATTAATTCTTATTTATTGGAAAATAATGTCATTTATTCCTTTCTCTTTACATGAAGAAATATAAATGGTTTCTTTTTATTTCACTTTACATTAGAAAAATAATATTTTCTATTCTATTTTTCTTTTCCTAGAAAATGATGTAGCTCTTTTATTTTTCTTTACATTAGAAAAATGTAACTTTTTCTTTTACTTTTCTTTACATTAGAAAAATGTAACTTTTTATTTTACTTTGTTTTATTTTATTTAACATTAGAAAAAATGTAATTCTTTATTTTATTCTTCTTTACATTAGAAAAATGTAACTTTATATTTTAATTCTTATACATTGAAATAGATGTAAATGTCTTTTATTTCCTATACATTTAAATAAATGTTTCCTATAGCTTATGTAAATATTTTTCCTAGTGTCAGCATTTCTAAATAACTATATTTCTAATGCCATTATTTGATCCATTTCAATTATATAATGTGACGATAAAATATGTGTCACAATACTCAAATTATCACATCGGTGGTTTTGGTGTCATAATATTCAAACCAACACAACTATGAAATATGTGATACAATACTCAATTTAACACCGCGGTGGTTTTGGTGTCATAAAACTCAATTTAACACAACGATGTTTTTGGTGTCATTATATTCAAATTTACACAACGGTGTAAATTGTGTCATCACACTATTTTAACACAAATAAAATTTGGTGTATTTTTGATGAATCACAATAAAGGTCTCATCTTTATTTTATTTGTAAATCAAATAAAATATCTAGTCTTTATTTTATTCGTAAATCAAAATAAAATATTTATTCTTTCTTTATTTCATAAATCAGCATAAAGATTTAAACTTCCTTTTTATTTTGACAATTAAAATAAAAATCAAACTTTCTTTTTATTTGTGAATCAAAATATTCATCTCTTCCTTTATACTTTTATTTGGTAAATCAAAGATGTGAACCTTTCTTTTATTCATCAAAGATGTAAACCTTTCTTTTATTTTGTTTAACAAAGATGTAAACTTTTCTTTTAATTTGTAAAACAAAAATATAAACCTTTCTTTTAATCTCGTAAACAAAAACTTGTCTCTTTATTATGTAAACAAAAATTACATAAACATTTGTTTTTTTTTTGTAAACAAAAAGTTGTCTTTTTAATTATGTTAACAAAATAACATAAGAATTGTCTTTTTAATTATGTTAACAAAATAACATAAGAATTGTCTTTTTAATTATGTAACAAAAAAAAATTGTCCTTTTATTATGTAACAAAAAAAAATCGTCTTTTATTTTACTACAAAATTACATGTTAAAATTGCCTTTTATTTTATTTGCAAAAAAAATAAACAAAACCAAAATAAATTTTTCAATTTTATTTTAAAAAAAATAAAAAGAGGATAAAAATCAAAGTAAGAACTTTGTCATTTACTTTGTAAGCAAAATTTATGTTAACAATTCCCTTTATTTGGTAAACAAAATATATGTTAAACTTTTGTCCTTGATTTTGTGAACAAAATTTATGTTAAGAAAATGTCTTTTATTTTGTGAACAAAAATTCATGTTAAAAATTGGTGTTTTATTTTATAAACAAAATTCATGAAACAAGGATTAAATATCTAATAATTTAAGAAATAAAATTAAAAATAAAAATAAAAATAAAAATAAACAATAAAGATGAGACTTTATCTTGAATACATCAAGAAATGGAGATCCAGAATAATATGGTTGTTTCAACACAGCACAGAACATATTCATCACAAACAACAACAGAGAAACACAGATCTATACAGTGCAAATCAACAGAACAGCAATCATAATTCCTCACAGCACAAATATGATTAATTAACATACAAGCAATTATTTAACGGCGAGGAAACAAATAATTAAATTGATTTAATTATCTAAAATTAGAAATCTCACCAATATTATATGGTTCAGATCTGAATTTTCTCAAAATTCTGATGTGCTCCGTTTTGACTCTAGTTAGTTTCCTTGCGAAGAGTTCTCCAATACGAGGCCAACGGTTCGAAAATCGTTTGATTCTGATAAGTTCTGAATAAGATATGATAATTTTTATACATCGATCTTTAAATAATTAATTAAATAACTAAACTAATTACATTAGTTAATAGCGTTTAACCCTCGTAGCCGTTCCTTCTTCTTCGCGTCGCACCACCTTATAGTTCGTCGGAGCCACATCTGAACACCTCACGTCGAAGCCTAGGTCATGCGCCACCTCCGCCCGTCGTAGCTTTGAGTTCGCCGCCCCCGACGGTTCTGAAAAACCCCTCAAACTTCAGGCCTTTGCGTCACAATTTCTCACACATCACGGCTCAAAACTTGATCATAGCCATTGGGATTATAGAGCTCATGGAGCTCTTTGATTTTGTCTTTGGAAGTATTGGCATTTGTTGTGTGGATTTGAAGAAAAGAGGAGAAGAAGTTTAGAGCACGTCGGCCATTCACGAAGATAGATGGTGGCTGTCTTCATTTGAGAATTAGGGTTATAATATTTTATGTTTAGGATGAGAAAGTGGAGACATAGAATAAATTTTGTATATGAAATAAAGAATCCTTAGGTTACAAAACTTAAAGAATATTTATTCATTTGATTTCTAATATCTTTCCATGTTCATCTCACTAATTATACTTTACCTAAAATATATCCTTTTCATTAGCACCGAAATCAATAAATTTGCTAATTAATACTTACTATGATTTCCTCAACCATAAATATCATATGGATTAGCATTTTCTTTTTCAAACATGTATAAAGCATTCATTTGAATTTCTATATATTCAACAAATCTGTAATTAAAGAATATTGTTGATATTTTTGTTAATATCGTATTACATTGGTAACTTCCATTTATTGTTTAATGTATAACAACAAAATACTTAATTATAATTAATTGCAATCAATTTATTTTTAACCAACTAATGAATATTTCATTTCATGAAATATTCTTTATTAAACCATATTGATTGACTTATGTGTCAATCAATGCCCAATTAATTTCTTAACGTGTATAATTAACTCTCCAAGGTATGTGAATGTAAAGACTTCTATGTATATACACATTTTTAAGGCAATTCAAATTCACATTGATTAATTGCAAGAATAAGTCTTACTATATATATATATATATCCAATGTTTAAAGCATGTATTTAATTTTTTTCCTCTTAACTTTTAAAGAAAATAAATTATTTCATATTATCAAGATTTGAAATAAATAATAAATTTTAAATGAAAACATGAATGTAGTTTTACTATATATATGTATGTATGAGTTAAATTCAATCAAAGTTCCCTAATAATACAAATCGCATAATTACAACAATCAGTTTTAAAGTATTTGTGTGTTGACAAAATCACTTTTATAAAATCCAAATATCTAATTGAAATTATTATGCATATATATAAACTTACAAGTCTAATGTTACACTTAGTTATGAAAGATAAAACATGGACAAACAATCTAACATTTTATTAGTTGAGTATAAAATTAAATAAACCTTTAAGATATAATTTAATCCATTAACATGGACATAAATGAGCAAATGAATGCATGCATTGAAAACAAGGTAAGAGACTTGCATGCATGTATAGAAAAATAACGAAAATGAAATGAATTAAGTTGAAACGAATGAATGCAATATAAACTATAGTGAAACATGAGTGAAATAAACATATATATATATATATATATATATATATATATATAAAGGAATGAAATGAATGCATAATTAACATATTATTAATAAATCGACTTATCAACATATATTTATAAATCTCATTAACAACGTCTAAATCTTATTCAAAAACTTTATATTATTATTATTATTAAATACAAATTTTCTTCTTTCTCTTTTTCTGACGTATTTTCTAATAAAATTTTCTGAAATAAAAATTTTAAATTGGCCCCAAAATTCCGGGTTGTTACAATAAATGATAACCCAACTTCCAATACGACATTGCGGTTTTGATTGTAAACTTATATATGGCGACATACTGGTATGGGTCATTCATGCCGTCTATGATTGATACTTATGATTTGAAGTTGTTTTATACACTATGCACTTATAATAGTATCAAATAATCTGTTTTAAACGTATCAAGCATTCTTTGGCTGTTATAAGGGAAAACCCTATCCCCCGGCTTGCGTTGCATTGTGTGATAGGACCTGGGTCTTATAACAGCTTCATTTTTCTTTATTTAGCATTGCGCTGTTTGTTTTATGCACTGGTTTTCTTGGGAGGAAACCCGTTCCGTGTTATACGGCGTGGTCCCTTGATTTACCAAACTTTAAAAATAAAGATTAACTGTTTTATTTCTCACACCAGTCACATGACTGACCTGGAGTTTATTGTTTTAACCTAAACTCTGGGTGCCCCTATTTTCCGCACGGGCAGCTAGTAGTTTTGGTTTTGCAGATTTATTTTCACAGGATCCTGGTTTACAGCTGGAACGATATCCGGAAAGCTTTGTATCCGTATATCTCCTTCTAGTTGTGTATTGTATTATTTTCCGCTGCGATGTATTTAAATGTAATTTAAATCTCTGATATTTCTTTGTAATATTTATTCATACTCTGTATATTCTTGTAATCTGATGCATTGTTGTAATATACAATGAAATGTTCTTTTGTATGCGTACTGTTTTGTCGTGTTCTCAAACGATAGGGCGTTTCGAACGGTCTGGGTCGGTTTAGCGACTGGTTCGGACCGAGCGAAATTCCTTTTCGTCACAGTCTTAGGTCCTTTTTATAGAGTTTGTGAATTGATTAGGACCGTCGATGGAGCTTGGATTAATATTAGCCGTTCATTTGAAGGAGAGACCAATCAGGAGCTGACACCTAGCCCTAGTGACAAGGCAAGGCTCAAAAATTCGGCTAAGCACAGACCAGGCCAGCCAGGACCTGACCAGCAGGTCATTCTGACCTGGGCGCACTTGGCAGGTGCGCCAGGCTAAAAATGTACTGGCGCACTTCCCAAGTGCGCCAGTTCATTTCTGTTCTGGCGCACTTCCCATGTGCGCCAGTGCATTCTGACCCGTTTTCTGGTTTTTCGCCCAACTTCGTTCGTCCATATCTTCTTCATACGATATCCGTTTTACGCAAATTTGAGCTCTATCTCAAGCAGAATTTCGAGACGAACGCAATGGCGTAACCCATTTCCCTCGATTTCATCATTTGTAATTAATTAGACTTTAATTCGTGAAGCTTAACGTTATAGAATTCATGGGGTGTTACACCATGGAACTGACTGCGATTGAATTAGAGCTCGTTACAATTTATTGCAAAGTAAATTGCCTGTCTGAATCAAGCGATGGCTATCGTTATTAACGATGATCGTCCAATGTGAGTAAAACTCACCAACTCTGAATAGTTATATTTTTATAACGTATTCTTAGGCCTGATAATTATCTGTTGATTGATGTGTGTTAACTGTTTGGTTGAATTGCTTATGTATTGGTTGAAATTATAGATAACGATATATATATAAATCGTTAATCAAATATTGATTCTGTTTAGCAAAAATATTTCATATTGAAATGAAATTGATGTATATTATATTGTGTAACATCTGTGGATGCAGGGAAACAGGTTGAAGGGATTCAACTGGATTCCTCAACATTTATTTTACTGTTATTCATATATTGTGATATATGATGTGATATATAATCTGTTGTAGATTGTGTGTTTGGATAATATTTATCATTGTTATATGGTATGTTAAATACCATAAGAAATACCAGAATGATAAAAGGAAATTTTCAAAAACGTATATTGAAAATGAAATGTTTATAAAATTAAAGGATTTTGTAAAGAGAATATTTATAACATCAAAGGATATTATAAAAGGATTTATTTAGAATTAAATAGAATAGAAAAAGAAATATTTTAAAACAAATAGAAATAGAATAGTTGGAAAATAAAAAGGGGTTTCTTATGAAATCAATGGATTTTATATATAAAAGGAAAAGGATTTTTTTAAAACAAATAATAATAAAATTGAAGGATAAGTTATAAAAGGAAAATATTTGTGAAACAAGTATAAAAGGAAAATATTGTGAAACAAATAGGAAAAGAAATATTTATTTAGAAAATAAATATATGGAATTGAAAAGGGAGTATTTGTAAACCATTTACAAATAGATTTAAAAAGGAGATATTTGTAAAACATTTACAAATAGAATTAAAAAGGAAATATTTATTTAGAAAAATAAATAGAATTATAAAAAGGAAACATTTATTTAGGAAATAAATAGAGTTATAAAAGGGATTTATGGGGAAATGAAAAGAATGTCATATAAGGAAATATTTGGCAAATGAATAGAATTTTACATCAGGAAAGTTTAAACCCGTGCTTCGCACACGGGTATAATATGATCTGGATTTAAAGCAAAGATTTTAAATAGAATCTGTTGTAACCAGTAGATTGAGTAGATTGATTTATAAATAATATTTTATAAATTAAATAAATTATTTATCATTTGATAAATAGAATATATAAGTCAGGGCTTATATAGAGAAATAAGAATTGATTTCAACATCGATATTTGAAACTGAATATGGATGTAGAGTTAATCAAAGGAGTTAATCAAATTGTGTTAATCAAAATGAGTTAGAGGAGTTAATCGATTAGATTTAGAGTTAATCGTTTAGAGTTAATCGATTAGAGTTAGAGTTAACCAGTTAGAGTTAATCAATTAGAGTTAATCGATTAGAGTTAAATCGAACTAGAGTTATTCGAATAGAGTTAATCGAACAAGAGTTAGTCGAATATTTGTTATTCGAATAGAGTTAATTGAATTAGAGTTAGCCAGATTAGAGTTATTCGAATATAGTTTATTCGAAGAAAGAGTTATCGAATAAGGTTATTCGAATAAGAGAATTAATCGAATATAGTTTGTTCGAATAGAGAACGAAATTATCAAATATTAGTTATTCGAAAAAAGTTATCGAATATTAGTTATTCGAAAGAAATTACCGAATATTAGTTATTCGAAAGGAGTTACCGAATATTAGTTATTTGAGAGGAGTTATCTAATATTAGTTATTCGAAAGGAGTTATCGAATATTAGTTATTCGAAAGGAGTTAATCGAATATTAGTTACTCGAAAGGAGTTAATCAAATATAGTTTATTCGAAAGGAGTTAATTGATAAGAGTAAATTAGTTAGAGTTAATCCAGTAGGGTAAATCAAATAGAGTTAATCCAATAGAGTTAATCAAATAAAGCTAATAGAATTGAGTTAATCAAATAGAGTTTACTGATAAGAGTAAATCAATTAGAGTTAATCAAATAATGTTAATTGAATAGAGTTATTCAAATATAGGTTATTCGAAGAAGAGAGATTATCGAATATAGTTTATTCGAAGGAAAGAGTTATCGAATAGATATTTATTCGAAAGAGAGTTACGTAAGGAAGTTTGTTAAAGATTTAAAAGATAAACTTTGACTATTTCGAAGTTAAAACGTTGTTCAGTTAAGGTTTGAGAGGAATTATACCCCAACTTGATTGACTTCCTTCTTAACTAAGGAATGGTAAGGTTTGATAGTGAATGATGGTTAAGTGAATTTAGTTAATGAGTGAAATGGTTTGAGTTGGCATGGCGATGTTTGATTTAAACATCAGTTTAAATCCAGTGAAGGAGTTTTGGAAATGTTTTCCAAATAAGAATTAGAAATGTTTTCTGATAATAGAAAATAAGAATTTAGAATATATGGAAACAAGAGATAAGTAAATTAATGAACTAAAGAGATAAATGTTAAATGATGATTGATCGATAAAATTTCCATCTGGAAATAATATCGTTGTTTGCGCACGTGTTTTTCTTTGATAGGTAAATCATAGACTATTAAAGTTTTGACCATTTTTCTGTCGTCAATACGGAGAGACCGGTTGGATTCTTATCCAAAGAACCACTCCGTATGAGCGTTAGCATTTCAAATCAAATAGATCGAAGAAAAATTGAAGTTGGAGTAAAGTGCAAGGGTTGTTATATAAGTTCTAGGTAGAGATTGCCTAGGATGGGTGTACCGAATAGTGCCTTCGGTTTGTCCAGTCCCAGGACAACTTGAGTGGACGAATGTTTGACAGAGTATATCTAGTAGATCACGTAAGTTGATTGTTTCAAACGTATTTACGTTGGTAGCGGAGGAATTCATTTCTCTTAGCTTATACCCGTGGTATTTTTAGGGAAAACAATTTGTGATTTGACGGGTATGATGATGTGGAATTCAAAGTAAATGAAGACGTGATCTGTATAGAGATACGTTATAACCTCAAGCCTCATCAACTGGGAAATGACAGAAATCGGGCAGGCAGCATGGCTAAGTGGTTCGCAACCAAGTAGGGTATATTGTCACCATCTAAAGAATATTCATATTTGTTACTTCTTTCGATTCTGTATCTCCCGGGAATGGTTATGTTGGTTTACCAACTGTAAGGTGACAATATATTCGATACACTCAAGCGAAATGAGTGGTCGGTCATGTGAGGCCGAGTTGCAATATGTTCTTGTTGAACTCCAGTGTATCGCTTCTAGAGTACACTGAGCGGAAGGTGGATCCATACCTTGTCATAGTTGGAATCCATTCCCCAAATAAGAGCCCATGGTTTTGATTGTATATTATATATGTAGAACATTAGATGCAAGCGTTTCTACTAGATTGATATTACTTGTGTTAGACATTATTATAATATCATAATTATATTGTTTTACTAATGATTTGGGTTATCGTAAGGTAAAAACCATCCGTGTTTTTGTGTCGATCGGTCTTATGATTATCCTTTGTTTCAAAAGGATTTTGAAAGTTAAATCAAATAATTTGAGTTTACTCACACCAGTCACATGACTGACCTGGAGTTTTTTTTTGTTTTCCCTAAACTCTTGGGTGCCCAATTTTGTACGGGCAGTCAAGTAGTCGGAATTTACAGATACTTGGAGAGCTGGAGCAGGAGGCTTCAGAATTATATAGCTATAGTTTTTCCGCTATGTTGTAAGTGCTATATTTTGAAAATGATATGTATATTCAAGTACAGATTTATATTTCAAAGTTTTGTTACGAAATATATTTATTCGTTCCGCTGTGAGATTCGCGTTTACTCTGATGTTGTATGTTCTTCTTCTTCTTCTATTCTAACTTTCTATCTTACCTATCCTCACCCTCTAATTTCTTTCATTAACTACCAGTATTTTCGATCCTTGGATGTTCGATATGTGTTGTATATCAGATAACCAGGATCGACTTTTTCCGGGACGTTACATTTGGTATCAGAACTTAAGGATAAGTATTACCTTGGCTCTGTGGCATGACTCAGTAGAGATGGGGTTAGTAATGCCCTAGATTGAGTTGAGTGTATATATATGGGTGAACGTATTTGTTATTTGATATAAAATGATTTTATATTGTGGAGATTTATTGGTTGAGTTGTTTATGGTTTCTGGTCGATCAATTTGATCCACTGTATCGGTAGGGGTTTATAAACACTCGAATACGATGAACCGACACAATATGTTTTAAAAAGAGGGTAAATGAAATAATTTTACCCAAATTATATTTTGATATAAACAAAGTATAGATATTTGAAGTATTATAATATATTGGATATATTGGTTGTTATTATAATCGAGTAAGATTATAAATTAAATGGTTATATATATATATATACATAACAAAGTAGAATTCATATAAGTGTTATGAATTGAATGGAATCTGAATTTAAATCAGAATTGGAATTAAACCCTGGAAGGTTATAAAAATGTTTGGAAATGAACCTGGGTTAAATATATGTGAATTTTAAAATCCTGGGAGATTTTAAATTTGTTACAAGCATTTAACATGATATTTTGAAATGAATTTCAAAATGGAAGTGTTTAGATATGGTTTTGAAAGTGATATAGTATTGAACTCACTTCGATAGCTGGAAAATAGATTCTGATGACGATCATGACATTATCGGTGTTCATTTTCGAGTTCTATGTGACGGATTACTACCAAAGGTTTGTTTTTAAATTGTTTTACGAAAACAAGTTGCTCAGAAATTCAAAGGTTTTGAATTGTTATTATGATTTCAAATTGATTTGAAATAAAAGCCCAGGAATTTGAAATTCTGGAAATTTAAATTTAACTTATGAAGTTAAATAGGATGAGATGGTAAAAATAAATAAATTTGAATTTAACTTGAGATAAGTTGAATAAAACTGGAATAAATTAGAGAATAATCTAGAATGGAATTTAGTTGATAAGTTAAGAGTTTGGAATCGATACTGGAACTCGAATTTGAAATGAAGTTTGACTTGGGTATAAGCCTATGATTTGGTTGGAGGATAAAAACTGATTGGAGTTTGATTGGAATGACATTTGTTTGTATTGAATTGATAACAAATGGAAGTGATAGAGTTGAATGTCCGACAAAAAGTTACAGTTTATATTATATATGGTTTGAGATTTGATTAGCCGAATTGGCAAGCCACTTGGCTGTTTGATTTTCTTTTGGGTTGGAGATGGCCCAAAGAGGCGAGTTGTAGTTGTACCGATTGACTAGTACAAAGGAGGTGCTAGCGAAATTTTACCAAAATTTCGGGTGTTAGAAAATTTTCAGGATTTTTGAAAATTTTCATTGATAAGAATTAATCGATATTTTAATTGAAATTTATTTGTTCAGTTGAAACTTAAATTAAAGATGTAAACAAATAATTTTAACCTAGTTAACAGGGTTTGTTTTCTACCTTAGCAATTTCGAGGACAAAATTATTTTAAGGGGGAAAGAATGTAATGTCCCGTATTTTATCAATATAATAATTAATTTATTTAATTATTTAAATAGCGATATATAAATCTAAATGGTTATTTAATTAAATAATATTGAATATATAATTAATTTAAATAATATAATAATATATTTATTTTTGAAATAGTCAAAAATAGTGAATTGACAATATAATGTGAACTGGACAATTTATAATATATATAATCCAGTATAGAGTTTAATTTTATTAACGAATATATTATATAAACGAAGTTTGAACGTAGAATTATAATATAATTATAATCGAGCTCGAAATGGCGCGGTAGTTCGCTATTTGGCGATTCGAACTCCAACTGAATATACATGGTCCGCTTTAAATCGGATTTCCGTGAAATAAGAAACGTTCGGAGCTGGTGAATTTTTTTTTTCTAGTGGAAGAGAAAAATAGAGATTTCATCGTATAGATTTTGATTTAGGTCTAAATCAAATTTTCGAATAGTCGTTATGGAATCGTTATCAACCATAATGATATATTTAATTATAATTTAATATTGGCCTCGAATTTATACAAGCCCTTTGGGATGTAGTGATAATTTAATTTTTAGAATTTTACTGTAATTTTTAATTAATTAAATACACAACTTTTTATTTGGAATATTTTGCACCCTATATCAATATTTTGGGGTTTCACAATATAAGTTAACCTACCGATATTAATATATTTTTGTAACAGTAACACATTGCTCGTTACGATGGCATATTTATTTTTGTCCATAGTGGCTTGTACGCGAATAGAGTTCTACGAAAAACAGGGTACTGTTAAAACTCTAATATTATATATGTATAAAACAAAAGATACATAAAGATCCACGTCATCTCTAAAAAAACCTACGGTCTCTCTTCTTCCACATCTTCAAGGTTTTAACCGCATCTTCAAAATATCCAAAACTTAAACCCCTATATAATATCTTCTCTTAAACCTAAGTATCTCATTTCATGATCAAAACAAAGTCCACGCCTCTCCTTTTGAGCCGCCACTTGTTTCCTTTCTCAGCAAAAAGAATCGACCTCAAATAAATCAAAGAAAAATCCAATAAAATCCTAGAAATCACCCCATATACATAAATCGATTTGTGTATGGTTCCTCTTTAGCCTGATGCGAGTTTCACCCAGTTCGATGTATGTATGAGGTAGTGGTTTCCTGAACCGTGAGCTAGGGTTGGTGCTATTGGTGACTGTTATGGGTTTGGGGCACTGCAGTTTTTGATGAGGCTGATGAGGTACTTGTTGTGACTAGGTGAAAGGGGGCTGCGAATTCAGTGGAAGCCGGCGATGTAGTCGAAGTCGTACTATGTGAACGAGGTGGATTTTTGGCGAGTGCGTGGAGAAGTATTGATGGAGTTGTGTGTGTTGGTGTGGAGAGATGTGGTTGCGCAGTGTTGAAGAAGATAAGGGGTTTGTGGAGACCTTGGAAGGTTTCGGTTCCAAGAAAACTGTCGATGTCCACTGTTTTCCGTGTAGGTACCTGTTGTTGACGTAGTGTAGAAAGGGGATCCGGAGTTCATTTAAATGGTGATGGAAGAGGGTACTGGTGGGAGGAGATCGGGATCGAAGTTTGCACTTGTGTAAGCTGAAACCCGCGAGCTGCTAAAATGATGCGAGGTAGGGGACTTGTTCACAATGAGAAAGAGAAATGGAAGAGGAGGTTAAGAATGATTTTATCTTTGAGTTTAGTGGTCTTTGAGTTTAGTGGCAAGATGAGTGAAAAAGGGTCTCATCAAAAATGGACATGGCGCATTGTAAACGACGAGGAGCAGGAGGATATTTTTCCGGGAAGAAACAATTTGTTGGAGACGGGCCTGGTATGGGTGATGGGCCGGATACATAACTGTGAGTCCTAGTTTGTAAGTAAAACTAAGTTTATTTTATTTTAAATTAATACCTAAACTGAAAAATGCTATAACTTGGTCATATAATGTCAGTTTGACAAACGGTCAGTTACGCTGGGACCGTATGGAGCGATCGAATTAGAGCTCGTTACAATTTATCGCAAAGTAAATTGTCCGTCTGAATCAAGCGATGGTTATCGTTATTAACGATGATCGTCCAATGTGAGTAAAACTCACCAACTCTGAACAGTTATATTTTTATAACGTATTCTTAGAACTAATAGCTATCTGTTGATTGATGGGTGTTAACTGTTTGGTTGAATTGCTTATGTATTGGTTGAAATTATAGATAACGATATATATATAAATCGTTAATCAAATATTGATTCTGTTTAGCAGAAATATTTCATATTGAAATGAAATTGATGTGAATTATACTGTGTAACATCCGTGGATGCAGGGAAACAGGTTGGAGGGATCCAACTAGATTCCTTAACATTTATTTTACTGTTATTCATATATTGTGATATATGATGTGATATATAATTTGTTGTAGATTATGTGTGTTTGGATAATATTTATCATTTTTATATGGTAAGTTAAATACCATAAGAAATACCAGAATGATAAAAGGGAATTTTCAAAAAGTATATTGAAAATGAAATATTTATAAAATCAAAGGATTTTGTAAAGAGAATATTTATAACATCAAAGTACATTATAAAAGGATTTATTTAGAAATAAATAGAATAGAAAAAGAAATATTTATAAAACAAATAGAAAAAGAATAGTTGGAAAATAAAAAGGGGTTTCTTATGAAACCAATGGATTTTATATATAAAAGGAGAAGGATTTTTTTAAAAGAAAATAATTATAAAATCGAAGGATAAGTTATAAAAGGAAAATATTTGTGAAACAAATATAAAAGGAAAATATTGTGAAACAAATAGGAAAAGAAATATTTATTTAGAAAATAAATATATGGAATTGAAAAGGGAGTATTTGTAAACCATTTACAAATAGATTTAAAAAGGAGATATTTGTAAAACATTTACAAATAGAATTAACAAGGAAATATTTATTTAGAAAAATAAATTGAGTTATAAAAAGGAAATATTTATTTAGGAAATAAATAGAGTAATAAAAGGGATTTATTGGGAAATGAAAAGAATGTCATATAAGGAAATATTTGGCAAATGAATAGAATTTTACATAAGGAAAGTTGATACCCGTGCTTCGCACACATGTATAACATGATATGGATTTAAAGCAAAGATTTTAAATAGAATCTGTTGTAACCAATAGATTGAGAAGATTGAGTTACAAATAATATTTTATAAATTAAATAAAATATTTATCATTGAATAAATAGAATATATAAGTCAGGGCTTATATAGAGAAATAAGAATCGATTTCAACATCGATATTTTAAACTGAATATGGACGTAGAGTTAATCAAAGGAGTTAACCAAAATGAGTTAGAGGAGTTAATCGATTAGATTTAGAGTTAATCGATTAGAGTTAGAGTTAATCGATTAGAATTAGAGTTAACTAGTTAGAGTTAATCAGTTAGAGTTAATCGATTAGAGTTAAATCGAACTAGAGTTATTCGAATAGAGTTAATTGAACAAGAGTTAGTCGAATATTTGTTATTCGAATAAAGTTAATTGAATTAGAGTTAGTCAGATTAGAGTTATTCGAATATAGTTTATTCGAAGAAAGAGTTCTAAGAGAATTAATCTGAGACGTCCCGTCCCGCACCAGCCTGCATTTCCTCCAGAAGTACGCTGTACACATGCCCGACTAGCACGGAACGGTCGCCGAAGAAAGGAAAGAAGAGAATGAACTAATCAAGGAACCTGTAGAATGTTCTCACAGCGCATGGGATAAAATATAATAATAACATACTTGACATAAAACAGGCGAGACAGTGCATAAGCTGATAACTAAAATCAACATCAATCATCAGAGCAGCGGAAATCCATATACAGCTTATTACAATTTTCCAAATTTACTGTCTCTAAACAAAAGAAAGCTAAAGTAGAAGATACACCAACAATGCCCAAGCAGTGATCTTCAACAACACAGGGAGAATATTATGTATATAGTACGCGGAAGCCTCCTGCTCGTCTCCGGATCATCTACCCGTGCATCACCAGCTAACCTGTCTCTAGTCTGCTCGTGTGAGCACCCAGAGTAATAAGAGGAGACATAAAACTCTGGGTCAGACATAAAGCCTGGTATGAGCGATAAGCATCTAAACAGAATGATAACAGGTATACTAAGCCATACCTGAACCTGGACCTGCAACCAAAGAGTTAGTACCACATACCGTACAGTACTCCAAGGTGCCATAATAGATAGTGCAAGAATACGGGGGTGGGGTGTGCATGTCACAATGATAGCAAACAAATCATCCATAGCAACCATCCTCACATCTCTCACTCAGTGCGTAAAGCGTACGGCATCTACCACTTTGGAACACTAGACAAACTGAGGTAACGACGAATCCCGACTTGTAGAAACCCTGCTGTGACCAAGCCAAAACACTTGGAGTCATGACCAAACATTTCAATGACCCACTTCATTGGTCGTAGCCCTTGGTTCTACCGATGCCATAATGGCCCTGAATCCGTCTTCGTACCTCCTACCATAGTGGTTCAAAGCTATAGACATCGATAACTCCTTGGCACGCGCCCCGCAGCAAAACCCAACCATGAAGCAAACTCGTTGATTCCCATCTGAATCTTGAGCTCTAACTTCTCATTTGGGCTTCCTTTGCATCTCGGGTTTCTGTCATCACTGGATCGGTTCGGGTCCCCTTATTGCCATCGGTTCGGTTCGGATACGTACCCCGGTTCGGTTCGGAGTGCCACCATCCTCTGGGTTCGGGTCCTTCTCCCTCATGCGGTTCGGTTCGGTGCTCTCCTTCTGTTCGGTTCGGTTCGGTGGTTCTGAAGCGGTGCGGTTCGAATACTCCATAGCTTGAGTGCCTCCGTCTCCGTCTCGTCAGCATCAGTTCGGTTCGGAATATGGTATCCAGGCTCCTCTTTCTTCCACTTCGGTCCTCCTTGTGCCTTCCGATCCCACGCTACGCCCCTCCGATCCGATCAGGCCTTCCTTATTGCCTCTTCACGTCATGCTCCAGAAAATACCATGCCCCGGTCCGGTTCGGATATGTCCGATCCGATCCCCTACCCGATCCGATCCCCTACCCGATCCGATCCGGATCTCTGCAGTATTTCCTGCAACTTTTCTAGCGAGTGTTTTGCGCCGTACGACGGCGTCTTCGACCAATCTAACTATTCCAATCAATCATAAAACATACCATAGAGTCATAGCAATATGTAAGAACAACCACAAACACCTAACAACAATTCAAATGAACCAAAATGGATCAAAAGTGGCTAAAACCTCACATTTTCCTATAATCCCTCTTAATCATGTTTAAGCATACGATTAGCAAAACACATCGAAATTAACCCAAATTTCTAACAGAGCCTTAAAACATTATTTTAGAATTTTAAGAATTTTTCCAGGATTTATTTACGTATAAATTCGCTAATCTTCACTAATTACCCTTAATTACCGTAATTAGTGCAAAAACTATGCAAATCACTCACCTTGGCCACAAATGAAACACCAAATCTGAAGTATCCTCTGTTTGGGTCGAATTCCTATGTATAGCAGCAGCTCCAACCTTGCTTTGTTGCTATTTGGCCTCGTTTTGATGTAGTTTAGGCTTAATCTTCACTAAAAATGTGTTTTGGAGTGGTTTTAGAGGATGGAAGCCATTACTAAGGTCTCAAGAAGGTTTGTGGCGGCTCAAAACTGAAATGAAAGTGATAACCTAACCCTAATCAGTCCTCCTATACCTCTAAACCCGAAATTCCCCTCTGGGCCTAGCTGCTAATCACCCGGTTAAGCCCAATTAAGCTGTTTTTCACCGTCTGAAACTTGTTTCAGCCATATCTCCCAAACGGTAAGTCCGTTTGGCTAATGTGACCACTCTACGGAAAGAGAAACCATCATCCGAAGCCAATGGAAGTGGTTTCAGGTCAAAATTCCTTCCTAGTCAAAAGTTATGGCCAAAACAGTGCCAACTAGGGGTAAAATGGTCGTTTAAAAATCGGGAAAAATCATGAACATGGTAAATGACCCCTATAGTCGTCTCCCAAAGTTACATGACCATACGACTTCGTATGTGAAAGAAATAAATATTCTACGATCCGATGATGCGTAGAATGCGGGTCGTTACACTCTCCCCCCCCTTAAGAAATTTCGCCCCCGAAATTCCTTAACCCAAAACATACAAAGGGTCCCGCATGCCTAACAACCAAATACAACAATCAATCATGCAAAACAAGCAAACAAGTCTATCCTAGCATGCGGAAAAACTAAATCGAAGCCAAAATCTTACCAGGCAAAGAGTTCTGGATACTTCTTCCTTATGTCCTCCTCTGTTTCCCAAGTACAATCATTCTCGTCCTCGCTCCACTGTACCTTGACTAGCTTCACCGCCTTCCTTCGAAGTTGCTTCATGTCGTGTTCGACAATACGGGCCGGCTTGCGGTTCCCAACCGCCTCGGGTTCTACTTCGAAGTCCTCTAACTGATCAGGTGAAATAGTCATATTTGAGTCGTGAACGAACTTCCTTAGTTGGGAAACATGAAATACGTTATGAACTCCCGCCATCTTCTCCGGTAAGTCAATTCTATATGCCAAATTCCCGACTAGTTCAAGAACAGGGAATGGGCCAACAAACCCTGGTGCCAACTTGCCTCTCCTGCCAAATCGTATTACGCTCTTCAACGGAGAAATCTTGACAAACACCAAGTCGCCAACGGAGAATTTTAAGTCTCTTCTCCTCTTATCAGCATAACTCTTCTGCCTATCTTGGGCAGCCTTCATTCGTTGTTGAATGATCTTGATCTTATCTGAAGTTTCCCTCACCACATCTGGTCCAAGCATAAACTTCTCGCCGGTCTCTATCCAACATGATGGTGAGTTGCACGGTCTTCCATACAAAGCTTCAAATGGAGCCATACCAATACTGGATTGGTAACTATTATTATATGCAAACTCTACTAGATGCAAATGGTCATCCCATGATCCACCAAAATCCAATATACATGCTCTCAAGAGATCTTCCAAAATACGATTCACCCTCTCTGTCTGACCGTCGGTCTGAGGATGATATGCGGTACTGAGATGTAGCTCTGACCCTAGAGCCTCTTGTAAGCTCTTCCAAAACCCACTAGTGAACAACGGGTCTCGGTCGCTCACAATGCTTTTAGGTACTCCATGAAATCTCACTACCCACTTCATATACAATTCTGCTAACTTAGCTGCCGTTCTGGTCGATTTGACTGGTATAAACCTTGCACTTTTAGTCAGTCGATCTACAATTACCCAAATGCTGTCATATCCCGATCTAGTCCTTGGTAATCCATCGATGAAATCCATCGAGACTTGCTCCCATTTCCATTCGGGAATTTCCAAGGGCTGTAACAACCCACTAGGCTTCTTTTGTTCGGCTTTAACTAGCTGGCAATTCATGCACTTGGATATAAACTTCCCAATGTCTCTTTTCATCCCTTCCCAGTAGTAAGTCTGCTTCATATCTCGATACATCTTATTACCACCGGGGTGTATAGTCAGCTTTGAGTGATGACATTCTCTAAGCACTTCATCCCTCAATCCATTGACATTGGGTACAACAAGCTTTCCATTCTTTCTAAGCCATCTATCTCGATCAAGCCCATACTTGTTCATCTCCTCATCGATACCCATCTCTAACCTGGAGATGATTTCCAATCGGTTAGGATCGTCCCTCTGACTAGAGCCGATTCGTTCAATCAAAGTGGGTTTGATCGTCAAACTTGCTAACATTTCTGGATCCAATTCGCACTTTGGTCTGAAATCAAACCCCGCGATAAACTCCAGTTGCTTCCATTCAAGGAACATGGCCCCTAAGCTGGCATGTCTTCTACTCAATGCATCAGCCACCGCATTGCCCTTTCCCGGTGTGTATGCGATGTCAAAATCATAGGAAGCTAAGAACTCTAACCATCTCTGCTGACGGAGATTTAAATCCTTCTGGGGGAATAGATACTTCAACGACTTATGGTCTGTAAACAGCTCAAATCTTTCTCCCAAGAGATAGTGTCTCCACATCTTTAATGCGAACACGATCGCTGCCAATTCTAAATCATGGGTAGGGTATCTTCTCTCGTGCGGTTTCAATTGCCGACTTGCGTAAGCTACAACCCTACCGCTTTGCATCAATACAGCACCCAGTCCGGTACCACAGGCATCCGTGTATACCATCATCTCTTCATCCCCCTTAGGAATGACTAACACTGGTGCGCTTGTCAACTTGTCCTTTAGACTTTTAAATGCATTCTCGCACCTCTCATCCCAGACAAAAGCTTGATTCTTCTTGGTCAACTGGGTCAATGGTGCAGCTAACTTGGAGAAACCTTGGATAAACTTACGATAATATCCAGCTAACCCCAAGAAACTTCTTACATCTGTTGCATTCTTGGGCGTAGGCCAATCTTGTACCGTAGCCACCTTTGCTGGGTCTACGGCAATACCGTTCTCTGATACAACATGGCCCAAGAACCTCACTTCCCTCTTCCAGAAGTGACACTTAGAAAACTTTGCTTTCAATTGGTGTTTTCTCAACACCTCCATTGCTACTCTTAAATGTTCCTTGTGTTCTTCCTCTTTCCTCGAATAGACCAAAATATCATCAACGAACACAAGAACAAACTTATTCAACTGATCCCTGAATACCCTATTCATAAGGTCCACAAAATATGCTGGGGCATTGGTCAGCCCAAATGGCATAACCAACCACTCATAAAATCCAGACGGCGTCCGAAATGCCGTTTTAGCTATACTCTCAGCTTCCACTCTAAGCTGATGAAAACCTGTCGCGAGGTCCAACTGAGAAAATATTCTCGCGCCACTCAACTGATCGAACAAATCATCTATCCGCGGTAGAGGATACTTATTCTTCCTCGTCACTTTATTCAACTCGCGGTAGTCTACACACAAACGAAGGGAACCATCCGCCTTGGTAGCAAACACAACTGGTGCTCCCCATTCAGAAACACTCCTTCTGATAAATCTCTTCTTCAAAAGATTGCTGACTTGCACCTCGAGCTCTCGCTGCTCCCTTGGTGCCATACGACGAAGTGGCATCACTATAGGCCTGGCATCCTTTACCAAATCAATACGAAACTCAATCTCTCGGTGTGGTGGAAGTCCGGTCACTTCTTCGAAAACATCCGGATACTGGCCAACCACGGGCAAACCTGACAACTCACTATGCGGAATGTCGAGGGAGTTTAGAAAACTAGCCAATACCCCCTTACTGGGTAGACCACCAAACACTATCCTCCGCCCATCATCCGCTCTAGCTGTCACCAACAAGCCCTCACAGTCTACCACCACCCCGTATCTTTGGAGCCAATCTACTCCCAAAATAATGCCAAACCCAGTAAAGCCCAAAACAAAGCAATCACAAATAAACATGCATCCATGACTCGATAAAACCACATTACGACAAATCATGCTAAGGCTAGTTGAACCACCAATCGGGTTCGTCACTACTAAAGGTCTATCGACAATCTCGGGCTCCAATCCCAACCTATCTACCAGGTCACTAGATATGAAAGAACTGGAAGCTCCGGTATCAAACAAAACTCTAACAGGAACATCATAAACAGAAAGCATACCTTGAATGACGACATTCTTTCCCTTCTCCGCCGCAGTTGGGGCATTCGACGAAGAAGGAATAGCATTAAGGGCATATGCTTTCACCATTTGCTTTTCTTTAGGGGGTTGTGGACACTTGTCCTTGTGATGTCCCATTTGGCCACAGTTGAAGCACTTCCTATCCGCTGGCTTGGCCCGACAATTACTAGCATAATGGCCCTTCTTACCACAGCTGAAGCACTCCACATCTTGCTTATTCTTTTTCTTCTGGCCATCCTTAGCCTGATTCTGCTTTCTCTTATTCTGGGAACCACCTTTGCCTCCACCACTAGCTTGTGGCTTTGGCTCATCTGCGGATGCAACCTCGGTCTTCAGCTTAGGGTAGAGACTTTCCGATCTTAATGCTTTCCCCACAATCGATTCAAACGTCTCATCGATGTGGTTAATAAGTTTTTCCCCCAAGTACTGATCCAAACCAGTTATGAATTTCTCATTCTTTTTCTCGGCAGTATCAATAAGAGATAACCCATATTTTGACAAAGTGTCAAATTCAGCAATATACTCCGAGACAGCCCTGCCATTCTGCTTGAGCTCCAAGAATTTCTTAAACAACATTGACTTCTGAGCAGCTGGAATGAACTTCTCACTAAAGCGAGCCTTAAACTGCTCCCAAGTAATCTGATCTTCGGGAGTAGCTGCCTTTATAGCATTCCACCAATTCATTGCCCGCCCTTGCAGCTGACGGGACGCTAGCTTTCTTTTCATCGCATCCTCGATACCCAAATCCTCGAAGATACGTTCGCAACTATCCAACCAATCTTGAACATCCGTGGCCGACTCCGTTCCGTGAAACGGCTTCCCACCAAGACTAGTATAATCCTTATTCAGCTTGGCGAAGTCGACTCTTGGCGCCTGCACTATTGGACCACCACCATTTCCACCATTGGGAGCTGCCCTCTGTACACCTCTAAGCATCTCTCTCATGAGGTCAGTAAACATCGTCCTCATGTCAGCAGCATTCCCATTATTGGCTCCCCTACCAGCACCTCTAGTATATCGGCTCATCGTCAATCTGAAAAAGGAAACGATTAACGACTCCATAGTGGTGCTAGTGCAGTACGACTTCATCCTTATACTACTAATAGTATATATATATATATATAGCTTTTAAAAACCAAAGTAATCACAAATCCGCTCTCTCGTATACGTATACTATCTCTCCCTGATAACTTCCCTAGGTTAACTACGCAACCTAGAGCTCTGATACCAAGTGAGACGTCCCGTCCCGCACCAGCCTGCATTTCCTCCAGAAGTGCGCTGTACACATGCCCGACTAGCACGGAACGGTCGCCGAAGAAAGGAAAGAAGAGAATGAACTAATCAAGGAACCTGTAGAATGTTCTCACAGCGCATGGGATAAAATATAATAATAACATACTTGACATAAAACAGGCGAGACAGTGCATAAGCTGATAACTAAAATCAACATCAATCATCAGAGCAGCGGAAATCCATATACAGCTTATTACAATTTTCCAAATTTACTGTCTCTAAACAAAAGAAAGCTAAAGTAGAAGATACACCAACAATGCCCAAGCAGTGATCTTCAACAACACAGGGAGAATATTATGTATATAGTACGCGGAAGCCTCCTGCTCGTCTCCGGATCATCTACCCGTGCATCACCAGCTAACCTGTCTCTAGTCTGCTCGTGTGAGCACCCAGAGTAATAAGAGGAGACATAAAACTCTGGGTCAGACATAAAGCCTGGTATGAGCGATAAGCATCTAAACAGAATGATAACAGGTATACTAAGCCATACCTGAACCTGGACCTGCAACCAAAGAGTTAGTACCACATACCGTACAGTACTCCAAGGTGCCATAATAGATAGTGCAAGAATACGGGGTGGGGTGTGCATGTCACAATGATAGCAAACAAATCATCCATAGCAACCATCCTCACATCTCTCACTCAGTGCGTAAAGCGTACGGCATCTACCACTTTGGAACACTAGACAAACTGAGGTAACGACGAATCCCGACTTGTAGAAACCCTGCTGTGACCAAGCCAAAACACTTGGAGTCATGACCAAACATTTCAATGACCCACTTCATTGGTCGTAGCCCTTGGTTCTACCGATGCCATAATGGCCCTGAATCCGTCTTCGTACCTCCTACCATAGTGGTTCAAAGCTATAGACATCGATAACTCCTTGGCACGCGCCCCGCAGCAAAACCCAACCATGAAGCAAACTCGTTGATTCCCATCTGAATCTTGAGCTCTAACTTCTCATTTGGGCTTCCTTTGCATCTCGGGTTTCTGTCATCACTGGATCGGTTCGGGTCCCCTTATTGCCATCGGTTCGGTTCGGATACGTACCCCGGTTCGGTTCGGAGTGCCACCATCCTCTGGGTTCGGGTCCTTCTCCCTCATGCGGTTCGGTTCGGTGCTCTCCTTCTGTTCGGTTCGGTTCGGTGGTTCTGAAGCGGTGCGGTTCGAATACTCCATAGCTTGAGTGCCTCCGTCTCCGTCTCGTCAGCATCAGTTCGGTTCGGAATATGGTATCCAGGCTCCTCTTTCTTCCACTTCGGTCCTCCTTGTGCCTTCCGATCCCACGCTACGCCCCTCCGATCCGATCAGGCCTTCCTTATTGCCTCTTCACGTCATGCTCCAGAAAATACCACGCCCCGGTCCGGTTCGGATATGTCCGATCCGATCCCCTACCCGATCCGATCCCCTACCCGATCCGATCCGGATCTCTGCAGTATTTCCTGCAACTTTTCTAGCGAGTGTTTTGCGCCGTACGACGGCGTCTTCGACCAATCTAACTATTCCAATCAATCATAAAACATACCATAGAGTCATAGCAATATGTAAGAACAACCACAAACACCTAACAACAATTCAAATGAACCAAAATGGATCAAAAGTGGCTAAAACCTCACATTTTCCTATAATCCCTCTTAATCATGTTTAAGCATACGATTAGCAAAACACATCGAAATTAACCCAAATTTCTAACAGAGCCTTAAAACATTATTTTAGAATTTTAAGAATTTTTCCAGGATTTATTTACGTATAAATTCGCTAATCTTCACTAATTACCCTTAATTACCGTAATTAGTGCAAAAACTATGCAAATCACTCACCTTGGCCACAAATGAAACACCAAATCTGAAGTATCCTCTGTTTGGGTCGAATTCCTATGTATAGCAGCAGCTCCAACCTTGCTTTGTTGCTATTTGGCCTTGTTTTGATGTAGTTTAGGCTTAATCTTCACTAAAAATGTGTTTTGGAGTGGTTTTAGAGGATGGAAGCCATTACTAAGGTCTCAAGAAGGTTTGTGGCGGCTCAAAACTGAAATGAAAGTGATAACCTAACCCTAATCAGTCCTCCTATACCTCTAAACCCGAAATTCCCCTCTGGGCCTAGCTGCTAATCACCCGGTTAAGCCCAATTAAGCTGTTTTTCACCGTCTGAAACTTGTTTCAGTCATATCTCCCAAACGGTAAGTCCGTTTGGCTAATGTGACCACTCTACGGAAAGAGAAACCATCATCCGAAGCCAATGGAATTGGTTTCAGGTCAAAATTCCTTCCTAGTCAAAAGTTATGGCCAAAACAGTGCCAACTAGGGGTAAAATGGTCGTTTAAAAATCGGGAAAAATCATGAACATGGGAAATGACCCCTATAGTCGTCTCCCAAAGTTACATGACCATACGACTTCGTATGTGAAAGAAATAAATATTCTACGATCCTATGATGCGTAGAATGCGGGTCGTTACATAATCGAATATAGTTTGTTCGAATAGAGAAAGAAATTATCGAATATTTGTTATTTGAAAGGAGTTATCGAATATTAGTTATTCGAAAGAAATTATCGAATATTAGTTATTCGAAAGGAGTTATCGAATATTAGTTATTAGAGAGGAGTTATCGAATATTTGTTATTCGAAAGAAGTTATCGAATATTAGTTATTCGAAAGGAGTTAATCGAATATTAGTTATTCGAAAGGAGTTAATCAAATATAGTTTATTCGAAAGGAGTTAATTGATAAGAGTAAATTAGTTAGAGTTAATTGAATAAAGTTAATCCAGTAGGGTAAATCAAATAGAGTTATTCCAATAGAGTTAATCAAATAGAGCTAATAGGATTGAGTTAATCAAATAGAGCTAACTGATAAGAGTAAATCGATTTGAGTTAATCGAATAGTGTTAATTGAATAGAGTTATTCGAATATAGGTTATACGAAGAAGAGACATTATCGAAATAGTTTATTCGAAGGAAAGAGTTATCGAATAGAGATTTATTCGAAAGAGAGTTACGTAAGGAAGTTTATTAAAGATTTAAAAGATAAACTTTGACTATTTCGAAGTTAAAATGTTGTTCGATTAAGGTCTGAGAGGCAATTATACCCCAACTTGATTGACTTCCTTCTTAACTAAGGAATGGTAAGGTTTGATAGTGAATGATGGTTAAGTGAATTTAGTTAATGAGTGAAATGGTTTGAGTTGGCATGGTGATGTTTGATTTAAACATCAGTTTAAATCCAGTGAAGGAGTTTTGGAAATGTTTTCCAAATAAGAATCAGAAATGTTTTCTGACAATAGAAAATAAGAATTTAGAATATATGGAAACATGAGATAAGTAAATTAATGAACTAAAGAGATAAATGTTAAATGATGATTGATCGATAAAATTTCCATCTGGAAATAATATCGTTGTTTTCACACGTGTTTTTCTTTGATAGTTAAATCATAGACTATCAAAGCTTTGACCATTTTTCCGTCGTCAATACGGAGAGACCGGTTGGATTCTTATCCAAAGAACCACTCTGTATGGGCGTTAGCGTTTCGAATCAAATAGATCGATGGAGTAAAGTGCAAGGGCTGTTGTATAAGTCTTAGGTAGAGATTGCCTAGGATGGGTGTACGGAGTAGTGCCTTCGGTTTGTCCAGTCCCAGGACAACTTGAATGGACAATGTTTGACAGAGTATATCTGGTAGATCACGTAAGTTGATCGTTTCAAACGTATTTACGTTGGTAGCGAAGGAATTCGTTTCTCTTAGCTTATACCCGTGGTATTTTTGGTGAAATCAATTTGTGATTTGACGGGTATGATGATGTGGCATTCAAAGTAAATGAAGACGTGATCTGTATAGAGATACGTTATAACCTCAAGCCTCATCAACTGGGAAGTGATAGAAATCGGGCAGGCAACTTGGCTAAGTGGTTCGCAACCAAGTAAAGTATATTATCACCATCTAGAGAATATTCATATTTGTTACTTCTTTCAATTCTGTATCTCCCGGGAATGGTTATGTTGGTTTACCAACTGTAAGGTGACAATATATTCGATACACTCAAGCGAAGTGAGTGGTCGGTCATGTGTGGCCGAGTTGCAAGATGTTCTTGTTGAACTCTAGTGTATCGCTTCTAGAGTACACTGAGGGGAAGGTGGATCCATACCTTGTCATAGTTGGAATCCATTCCCCAAATAAGAGCCCGCGGTTTTGATTGTATATTATATACGTAGAATGTTAGATGCAAGCGTTTCTACTAGATTGATATTACTTGTGTTAGACATTATTATAATATCAGAATAATATTGTTTTACTAATGATTTGGGTTATCGTAAGGTAAAAACCATCTGTGTTTATGTGTGGATCGGTCTTATGATTATCCTTTGTTTCAAAAGGATTTTGAAAGTTAAATCAAATAATTTGAGTTTACTCACACCAGTAACATGACTGACCCAGAGTTTATTTTGTTTTCCCTAAACTCTTGGGTGCCCAATTTTGTACGGGCAGTCAAGTAGTCGGGATTTACAGATACTTGGAGAGTTGGAGCAGGAGGCTTCCGAATTATATAGCTATGGTTTTTCCGCTGTGTTGTAAATCCTGTACTTTGGAAATGATATGTATATTCAAGTACAGATTTATATTTCAAAGTTTTGTTATGAAATATATTTATTCGTTCTGCTGTGAGATTCGTGTTTACTCTGATGTTGTATGTTCTTTTTCTTCTTCTATTCTAAGTTTCTATCTTATCTATCCTCACCCTCTAATTTCTTTCATTAACTACCGGTATTTTCGATCCTTAGATGTTCGATATGTGTTGTATATCGGATAACCAAGATCGACATTTTCTGGGACGTTACAGTGTCTATTAGAAGTAAATAGGAATAGCTTTTCACAGCCCTAATTACTTCATTTTCCTCTCCAACGTGCAAGCCCTGGAGGAACACAACCTCTTCAGATATCTGACATGGTTTCATATGTTTTGATCTAATTAAGAAGGCTGCATATAGGGTTTTTTTGGGACGTTACAGTGTCTATTAGAAGTAAATAGGAATAGCTTTCCACAACCCTAATTACTTCATTTTCCTCTCCAACATGAAAGCCTTGGAGGCACACAACCTCTTTAGATACCTGACATGGTTTCATATGTTTTGATCTAATTAAGAAGGCTGCATATAGGGTTGTCAATGGGTCGCGTCGTGTCGTGTCGGTTTGGATTGATTTATAAACAGGTCGGGTCAACTTGTTTATTAAACTTTTCATTTTTTCCTAACCGTAACCCGACCTATTTATATACAGGTTGACCTGACCCGACCCGTTTATAAACGGGTTGACCCGACCCCGCCCGACTCATGTAACCCTTTTTACTAGACAGGTCATGTCGGGTCATGCCAGGTTTACCCATTTTACCCATTGGAAAATATTTCCCACTAATATAAACAACAAAAGAACCAAATCACCAATAAACAACACTATTATATAATCAACAACAAACATAAAGTTACAAAATCACCAACATGCAATATGTTACAAAATCACCAGCAAGAAGCATATATATACATATATATATATATATGTATATATATATATATAAAGCATGAAATCACCATATCAAAAAATCATTCTCCATACTTAAGAATATATAAACATATTGCATAGATAAAAGACTAAAGTATGGAAGTGATACAACTGTTATAAGTAAAATATAACAAACAACATACAAGAATAAATTAGTAAAATATAACAGCTTGCACAATAATATATAGCATATTGATTACTATATGCATACAAGACTAAAACTAACAGTATACATAAAAGAATAATAGTATGGAAGAGATACAATATATAATTGGGTTTGTAGGGTCAAAAATTGGGTTAGCTGGTCAACCCTAACCCACCCGTTTATAAACGGGTCAAATCCAGGTTGACTCGAAAATGATGCGCTAACTAAACGGGTCGGGTTAACATGTTAATTTCTGTGTGGGTCTCCGATCAGGTTTCGGGTCATGTAGGAAATTGACAGCCCTAACTGCATATATAGGAGAATAGAAGACCTAGGAAAATAACCAAATTGCCCCTTAAAAATATCTCTAGAATATAATCTTTTATTTCTTTCCTTCTACGATAAAGTCAATGAATGAATCGATTACATTCCTCTTTAAAAAATATTTAAATCAACAAATTCAATACTCCACCTTGATTCAAATATACAATGTCTCATCTTTTTGAATCAAGAAAAATATTCGATTATACTTTTCCTCGAGTTACTAAAAATGGCTTCTTCCTCTCTACCTCTCCTCTCGACCCTTTCAACCCCCATTTCTTTGCCATCTTCTACGTCTTTCGTTCCTAACCTTCCCTTTTTCTCTCAACCTCCACCTCCTCCTATTGTTGTCCCGCCTCCTTCTGTTCAACCAAATCCTGACCCTATCCCCTCTAATTATTTCCCATCATCAACCAAAAATAAAAAGTAGTCCACACTTTTTAAGCAAAGACCAAGAATGCAAGAGTGTTTGCACCCCCTCCTTTTACTCTAAAATTAACAAGAAAAGCACTGGTCCTTACGGAAGATATCTTTGCTGCTGCTAAGGAAGAATGGAAAGAATACTTGGTTGGGTATTTCCTCAATCATCCTTTATAGTACACAGTTGTTCTCTCACATCTTAAACACCACTAAAAGCATTCAGGTAATATCAAAGTCAAATCTACAAGAAAGATTTTCTTTTTCCTCTTTGTTGACTCTGATGATAGGGATAGAATTTTGCGTTCAGATCCAGTTATTATCAAAAATAAGATATTCTTGTTAAGTCATGGGATGAGGATGTAAGGAGTAACATTGTCAAGAGAATCCATATGTGGATTAATGTGACTAACCTGCCTCTATATGCCTCGTCCAAGCTAGGAATTAGTTGGTTGGCATCTAGGATACGTAAATTTCTATGTATGGATTTATCTACTGAGAAATTGGAACGGTAAGAGTGTGTGAAATGCATGTTCGAGGTCACATCCGAGGCTGCCTTACCCTCTGAGTTCCCTATGCCTTTAACAGATGGAACTGAGAAAAAGGTCTTTGTTGAGCATCTATGCCAACCTGAGATATACTTAAAATGTAAGAATTTTGGACATGTGAATGAGGCTTGTTCTTTGCTAGGTGAGTTGTTAGTGATGGTTCCTAACCCTTTCAAGACAAGGTGACAAAGTAGTGTCAAATAATAAGGCTGTAGGTGTACAATCTGTGGATGTAAGAGCTAATGATGTCAATCTTAAGGAAATATCCTTTTTTTAAGAGAAAAGAAACATGGAAGAAAGTCATAGGCAAGAAGATGAAATTATTGCTTCCCTTAAGCAATAACAACAATAGAATCTCTTTTCTGTTTACTGTTGAGGAAATGAATACCCAAGATGGTAAACCTTTCTACATGAAAGGCTATAGTTTTAGTGTTCTTAGTTCAAAAGTGAACTTCCCTGTAGGTGAAACACATGAAAGAGTAGATGGAGAGGTTAATGAAAATTTAGAGGGCAATAAGGATGATCATGCTGATGATCTTACTTGCAGCATAGGAAAATAAGGTAATAAAACTGGTTATATGAGACTTGCTAGCCCAGTCCTTGAGGATGGTGAGATTGCCAACATAAATGCCCCGTTAACTAAGGCATTCACTATAGATCCACCTAGTGCTGAGAAAAAAGGAAACAAGACAAGATAGAAGGGTATAGTATTGTTGATGCTAGTAGAGACTCTCAAACCAAAGACAATGATCTGGTTAAGAATGTAATGTCCACTGATACTCTTAAACATGTTGATGCTGCACACTAAGCTACAATGGCTACTCGCTGTATTGATAAGAACTATAAAGATGTTGAATCCATTATTAACATGACCTGTCCTATTTCTCTTGATATTTCCTATAACAAAACTTCAATCTTGATGATTACCAAGAGGGAGAGGCCAGGGAATATTCCTGTACCGTCCAGAAAGAAGATTTGGCTTCCAAATGTGGAAACTTTACTAAAATCAAAGAGATCACCAATCACACTAGTGCTGAACTTGCAAGTGGTAATATCAATGGAGATGCAAATGTTGATAAAATGAAATGCTGGAAGAAACGCTAAAAGACTTTAGCTCTTCTCGAACAATACGATCTCTGTTGAGAAGGACAAAGACTTACTGTAGGCTTCTCCATTTCTGCTTTCTTCCTCGCCTAACCAACATTCTTCCTTACCATTTAGGTCCAGTTTTTTAAACTCACAAATCCCTAGGAAGCCTAACTTGGTGCCACACAATGCCTCTGCTAGCTGTGAACTCTACCGTGTCAAAGAACAAAGCCAAAGTGATCTCAGCTTATGCTCATCTTGCTCCTCCTTTTGCGTATAAGGCCCTTCTTATGTCAAATTCAAAGTAAATCCTCCAGATGCCTCTCCTTCCGGCGAAAAAGCAAGGATGATCCATGTTACTCATAGTGGGAAGAAAGAGATGTTGAGATCCCTGATTGATAAAGGTTAGCAACTTTATTATGGTTAAGTGCAGTCTTGGCACTATGTTATTAATAATGTAATCTATAGTGTCAGCATATTATGATATTGGTGTGTCCATATCATCCTTTTCTTGTTGTAGCTCTCTGCTTTGTATCCCTTACGTGGAAACCTTTTGCAGTTTTAGTTGATATGTGTTGTAACAATCCGTAATTTTAACAACACTAAAGAGGACAAATTAAAGAATAATTATTTTAATATTCAGAACTAAGAGAAACAGACTGTTCCATTGCGTCTGTCTCGAAATTCTGGTCAAGATAGACATTTGGTTTGCGTACAACGGACACCGTACGAAGAAGTTATGAAGATTTGAAATTTGTATATGAGCAAGAGGATTATATATATATATAAAATTAAATCAGAAAATTAGAAAATAGTTCAAAAATCGAATTTCCGTTAGTAGTAAATTTCCTGCTTCAAGGGTGTCAACCCCTTGGTCGACAAGGGGGTGTCAACCCATGGGTCGACCATCCTAGGGTAGACATGGAAGTTAAGGTTTAGGGGCTGGCGGCTATAAATATGGCTCCATTTCTCTTGTTTTCTACACTGAAAAATAATGCAGGTCTAGATGCTGTCGGTTCCAGGCTGAATCAAACCTTTTCCTTCTTCTACAATCAAGTTAATCAACTTATTCAAGCGTAGATCTGTGATTCAACCTCTGCTATTCTTCTTCTATCTTTCTAGATCCAAATACTGTGATTTTAAGTTACTTTTAGAGTTAAATAATAAAAAAGTAAAACATGATATGACGGTAATTTGGATCTATGCCTGTGACTGCTTGAATCGTGTCAGATCTGTAATAACTTGTGAATCTATGATATTTTGACATAACTATGACTTGGATCTTATCCTTTATCATGTTAGATCTACCTTGAATTAATGATCTAATTCACTATTTAGATCACCTTGTACCTATCATGTTCGTGGTTAAATTGGATGTGTTATTAGTTGGACATCTAAATTATTGTTTAGATCTTATCATGTCTTTTATGACATCCCTACTATGTTAGAATCAGTTCTATTATTTCATGTCACCAGATCTGTTCCTATATGCCCATCTTATCATTATGCCACTATGTGTTTATGTCAACTTTGTTAGTATAATCATTTCTGTCATCTTCTCCTCATCTTTCCCTTTTTATTTTATATAGCCTGGCTACTTTCGAGCCTAAGCATGCTGCTGAAATATGCGAACGGGTTAAATGGGGAACAAGAGGGAAAACATGAAATTAGGCATAACTTGTAATTGGGGATTTGGGGATAACCTGAATAAAATGTATGAACATGAATTTAAGGCATATAATTCATTATGAACATAATTGGGGAAAAAGGGGCACGAAAATCTATAACGACATAGGTAAAATTGGCTAATAATGAAATGCCTAAGATTACAGTAATTAGAAACTATAACTGCGCCTAAACGCGAAGTTAGATTACACTTGTGATGGAAGTCTGCCCGGAACCGGCCGTCATATCCAGCGACCATAAGAGGTGAATCTAATGTGAGGGGTCTAGTGAACAAATACGAAACGTGCTAAGACACAAGGTTAAGCCCGACTTGTGGAAGAAGCCTGCCCGGAACCGACCGGCATATCCATCATCCACAAGTGATAGGCTTAATGTGAGGGGTCTAGTACATTATAGCCATAAATGGATATGGTAACGAATTGGAATTCTTAACCTAGTTGAATCCATAGGGATTGTATGAACATGAACCTGATTAGGGGTTAAGTAAACTTGTTTGAGACAGTGGATGGGTTAAGTAAATCTGGGTTGGGTGGGTAATATTTATATATAGGCCAACAAACTTAACCTATTGGGGTTATGTAATTAAATACACCATTAGGTAAGCATAACCTGTGGAAAAGATGGGGGTTATGTAATTGAAGACACCAATAGGTATACACAGCCAATGGAAATCCTAGTGGGGATGCAAGACAAAAGGGAGAGCTTGCATCATCTTGTGTAGGGGACCCGTTTTAGTCAGTAACCCACAGAACGGTATCAAACGAGTACTCCACCCTAGATCGGAGTTGGGACACGCTTACTAGGTTGATTGTAAGAGATCCAAATGTGAAGGACGGTGTGGGCGGCGCAAACCAACTTGGACATGTGCGTGCATGTCCGGACAGAGAGCGATAAGACGATTGTGGCACCTGTAGATATGGTTGTGAACATCAACGAAGGGTTGCCACTTTAGGAAGTGATACCTCCTACTGTATGGCCGTCAGAGGGTACCTACGAAGTCAGGAGCCGATCGATTAGGGAAGTAATTAGGGTACATCTGGATGTATGCCTAAATCTACCATCTGGTAGTGGTTGGGATCATCTTATTCTGGTTATACTAGTGTCTGTGCAGAGAATCAGTGTAATCATTAGAGAAGCGTATACACTCTATCATGTTTACCTTGTTATACCTGCCTTTTTTGATGTTATCTTTCTTGTCCACTTTATATGCCTTTCATGATACTTTTACTTATTTACTTGCTAAAAGTAATTGGACTCGCCTGACTTTATGTCTGACCCTTTTTGGTTCCTCTTCTTTCTTCCGTTTCTCACCCCAGGTTCTCGGGTAGGAATACTCAAGCTTGACAAGACTCTATTATCGTTAGCTGGAGCTACTTAGATGTATTGCTCAAGCTCCTATCCTTGCTACTATGGCTATGTTTTTACTTGGTTATTTTGCTTCTTTTATTTTGTACTCTGATGTTTAAGTACAAGACAGAAGTTTTTATGATGTACTGGTTTTTATGTAATTCAGACATACGATGTTTTGAACCAAGATGCTTTATGATTAATAAAGTTTGTTTTTAATTCCGCTACTATATTATATATGTCTTGTAATGTTTCTGTTTCTGTTTACATATAACGCTTCACGAAACTTAATGCATTTTCTTAATGAGTGACATTAATGGACGTGGGGTGTCACACTTGGTATCAAAGCTGAAGGTTATTAGATTAGATAAAAGTTTTTGAAATCTATTTTCAAAAAGGTTTTAAAAGAAAGCATTTTCAAAAGAAAAGTCTATTTTGAAAAACGTATTCCCCAAGGCCATATGTAATATCTTTCGATCCTTTGTTTGAATCTCTTTCCTTTTCTTTTCAGCATGTCTGGGGAACCTAATATTCCAGAGGGCATTACGATACCTAGTTGGTTCTGTAGGTATCTAAAGGCCACGACACCTATCGGTGGTCAAGCCGACGCTCCTCCCTCAGCTGCACCCGTCATTCCTCCTCTTCCTCCTCCTCCTCCTCTGCGTGTAGATAACTTCTCTAAGTCTGCAAAGATATCTGTGCTATGAGAGGAAGGCCATTCCATGGAACGGAGACGTTTGTAGAGGCGAGGAATTGGCTCAAGGAGAATGAGGACTTGTCTGCAATCTTCGATGTGGATGATCGTAGGAAGATTCAGTTAGTCACCTGCCTACTGAAAGATGAAGCTTCATTCTGGTAGGAAGTAACCCATGCGGGTCGTCCAGTGGAAACATGGGATGATTTTAGACAGAGGTTTGAAATGAAGTTTTTTTATCAAGCTGAGAAAAGTATGCAAATGGAGAGGTTCTTGGCGCTCAAACAAGGAAACGCGGTTGTTAAAGAATATGTGAAGAAATTCAGTTATCTAGCAAGGTTTGGATTAGAATTGGTAGATACTCAGCATAAGAAAACTTTGCGGTTTGCTAAAGGGATGAATGAACCCCTTCATGGGCTATCTATGTCCTATATTCCAATGGAAGCTACTTTTGAAAGGCTTGTTGATATGGCCTTGATGCATGAGGAAGACAAAGGAGAAAAGAAGGAAGTTAAGGCTAAGGAAACAACACAAAACAAAAAAGTATGGCCTAAGAAAGGACAGCAACAACAACAACAGAAGAAGGGCGGAAAGAATGACAAGGCTAAGGATAAGAGGAAGTGTCACAGTTGTGGACGTGTGGGTCACTTGGTGAAGGGCTGCAAAAGAAGGAAGAATTCTTGCTTCAATTGCGGGGAGGTCGGATACTTTACTAAGGAGTGCCCAAAGAAACAGGGACAAGGTCAAAGGGTAGGAGCTTCTGGAGGGCAAGTGCATGCTCTTGGACCAGTGCTCCAGATAGAGGTAGGAAAATTTCCATGGAAGGTTTGATTTCTCTTTCCAATCATCCTATTAGAACTCTTTTTGATTCAGGCGCTTCACATTCATTTATATCTAGTTCTATGGTGGAATCTCTGCACTTAAATACTAGTATGGTAGTGGATCTCGTAGTTATCTCAAACCCCATTGGTGGTTCAGCTCATTTGTCTATGATTTGTCGGGGTTTGAGACTATCTGTCTTAGGCGTCGAATTTGAGTGCGATGCGTATGTGCTTGGTTTTGTGGGCTATGGTTTGATTCTAAGGATGGATTGGCTAACTATGTATGGTGCCATTTTGGAGTGTGAGAAGAGGGTCGTCAGACTTTTGACTTGCCATGGGAGGACCCTCGAGATTTCTTATGACCCTAAGGGTCTGTTATGCTTGGTTTCCTAGAGTCTCTTGATGCATCTATCGATAAATTATACCACTGGCAAGGGTAATGTGGTAGCAGACGCACTTAGTAGATAGAGGATGACCTTAAATTCTCTGTTTGTAAAGAGGAAAATCTTGGAGTTCATATCGACTTTTGATTTTAGACCCACCACGGAGTTTTATCCTGGTTTGTTTGCATCACTAGAGATACGACCTACTCTTAAGGTCTATAATAATAGATAATAGCTGGGTTGTTATTCCGGGTATCGGATCAGATAGAAGCTTCGCAGCAAGATGATCCATGAACTTCAGACATCTTGGATAGGCTTAGTAAAGGGAAGACTTCTAGTCACCTCAATAGATATTCCATAGACGATAAAGGGTGGTTGCGATGAGATGGAAGACTTTATGTTCCCTAAACTGGAAGATTGTTAAAGATAGTCCTAGAGGAAGGCCATCACTCTAAGATGATTATTCATCCAGGCGGTGATAAGATGTATAGAGAAATGAAGACGGTTTTCTTTTGAGCTGGGATGAAGAAAGATATGGCAGAGTTTGTTTCTCAATGTTTGGTTTGTCAACAAGTCAAAGCTGAGCAAAAGAAGCCCGGTGGTTTACTTCATCCTTTGGAGGTTCCACAGTGGAAGTGGGAGAGCGTCTTTACGGATTTCATAGATGGTTTTCCTAGATCAAAGAATGGTAACACCAGTGTTTGGGTTGTGGTGGATAGACTTACTAGGAGTGCACATTTTATTCCAGTTAAAAGCAAGAGGATGGCAGCATGGTTGGCAGCAGTTTATGTTCGAGAGATAGTCCGTCTTCATGGAGTACCTTCCAGCATCGTAAGCGATGGTGACCCTATTTTCACTAGTGAATTTTGGAGGAGCTTGCGAGAAGCATTAGGTACACAGTTGTGTTTGAGCACCGCTTATCACCCACAGACCGATGGACAGACGGAGAGGATGAACAGAGTTCTTGAGGATCTTTTAAGGCTATGTATCCTAGACTTTGGAGATACTTGGGAAGAGCATCTTCCTTTAGTAGATTTTTCCTACAACAATAGTTATCAAGCTAGGATTGGCATGACACCCTTCGAAGCATTATACGGACGACCCTGTAGGTCACCAACTTGTTGGTAGGAATCTACATAAAGACAATTACTTGGACTAGACATGGTTAGGGAAACGTCCGAGAAGATTGATCTTATTAGATGATGAATGAAGACCGCTCAAGATAGGCAGAAATCCTATGCAGACAAGAGAAGGACTGACCTTGAATTTGAAGTAGGAGACATGGTTTTCATTAAAGTGTCATCTTTGAGGAATGTGGTTTGCTTCGGGTCTGTAGGGAAGTTGGCACCAACATTTGTAGGGCCATATTCCATAACGGAAAGGATTGGCCAAATGGCCTACAGAGTAAAGCTACCAAGAGAGACTATCTGACATTCATGATGTTTTCCACGTTTCTCATTTGCGGAAGTGCTTGCATGATACCGCAAAAGTAGTTGAGCAGAGTATATTGGAGGAAGTAGAAGTGGAATGGGAGGCAACAGTCAGATGAGTTCCTACCTGTATTCTTGGAACAGACGTTAAGAAGCTACGCAATAGAGAAGTCAAGTTGGTAAAGGTCTTGTGGAGAGATAACCCAGAGGATGCGACTTCGGAGACCGAAGACAAGATTTGTGCTTCGTACCCTTTTCTTTCCGAGGGTATGTTCTTAACTTCCTTTCCAATGCTTTTATTTATGTTTGCCTCTATCATTTAATTATGTCCTATCGACTGAATCTTCGACCTTTAGGTAGGAATCCTATGGATGTAAACATGTATTTGGGACATGTTATGTTTGATAGATGCAAGTGTTTGTTAGTGGTTGCTTGTGGATGCACACACACACACACACATTAGGCACTAAATCGACTCAATCACTCTCATACTACATATGGATGTGTGTGCATTTTTCTTCTGTTAATGGATGAAATTGAATGTATCATCATATGGATGGACGGATGATTGTGCACCCATATAGAACTTACATGTTATAATAGGATTATTGCATACATGTTGGATTCATGGCACTAACATACATTGCATTAAGGAGGTTGACAGAATCAGTAGACCGCCTAATCTTCGCATTAGTATTGGGACATGTAACAACCCGAATTTCAACAGACCGATTTTTTTTTCAAAATTTCAATCCATCGAAACTCGGATTGGTTTGCTCGGTATCCTGTTGAAAAGACAGAGACATAAAACTAGTCAGAGCTTAGAAATTATCTCACAACGAAATGGATAAAATATAATATAATCAAAATATAGCCTTACCGTATTAATAATACTGCCTAACCAGTATCCAAAGCTATCATGCCCCTGCCACAAATCTAACCTGCGAGTATGTTATGAGGAGGGGGTCAGAACACAAGTTCTGGTGACTGGATCTAAACTATACACTTTGAATAATCCTACATATACCGTTCAATCATATTTTCTTATTTATTAGGTTACTTAGGTTATCAGAACTCAAGGCTTACACACACGTCGTACCCATTTACTTCCCAGTGGATTAACCTAATATGGTATATATGTAGCTACCCCCAATATTGAGGTACACCCCATGGTACCCCACTCGCACGGTCTCCAACGTAACACCATTGGAATATACGCAGTCCCTCATCCTACGTTGTTGTGACGTACGGATAACAATATTACGTTTTGCATATATCTATCATTACTATGCTACGTAAACGTGCCAACTTCCACCTTGGTTCGAATCAGAATCCATACCGGAGTTATGCCCTCAAGCCTACGATACACCACCCAGAGCCGACATACATGTATCTAGACTGTCCACCATACGTATCTTCAATTGTAGCTCGATACCTCAATCGCACGTCCTCTAATGTGCACCGAGTTCCGTGGCAGGGCGATACAAGAAACACGGAACTTGGTCGGAAGCTTTTCCATATTTGTACGGGCCCGTCTATAAAGAGCCTCTATATACAGACATACCTAGGGTCTGTTTTCGTAGTGGCTATGGCCCCACCTCGGCCCATCCCTCAACTAGTAAAGACTACCAGAGTTAAGCGACTGCCCCTACGCAAACAATCTATACATCCATGTGGTGTCTCCCCTCAACCTATTACCTCGATAGTGAAGAGTGAAATGGTATCTTGGGTTTAGCTCGAGTCTTTCCGCATCCCACTGGCTGTCGATGATGGGTGTCCGACGGTATACTCTCCTTGTTGATCCTGACCCTCTGCCTCCTCGTGAGGCAACTGCCGAACCATCCTGGTGTCACCTCGTCATAGCATTCTGACTACATAGCTGCATCTGCAGTCAAGGTCCACCCACCTAGTAGTTACATGCAGACCCAACATCTGCGGACACAGCCTAAGACATCTGTCGCCGCACAGAGGACTGCTAGGAGCATCTTACGTACCTCAGGAAGCCGCGTGCTTCCCCTTCTAGTCCTTTGGAGACGTCAGAACAATCAGATGAATGTGCGCTCCCCTCGTGCCTTATAACACCTCGATGATCTACCCTATTGGGTTATTCACCCTCAACCGTATATACTAGTCTAAAATGCCTTACTTTAGCATATTGTTAGACCCTATGTCTAAACTTTCTTTTATGCGCTTGTCTCACCTCATTAGGTTTCCAGTTAACTAGGTTATTCCAATTCATACTGAATTCTTACTCAAATTACCCAGTTTCTCTTGCTTATTAATTTCATCCATATAACTTAACCCGTTAATTTTATTAATAAGCCCACAACATGTTATTCTCTAGATTGTGATCCAAATCCGGTGACCACAATCCCTTTTTATGTTGGTTTGGTTACCGTAACATGTTCTACTTAGCAAGTTATTATGCATGTCTAAATTCTTATAATCTCTACAAGTTATGCTTACCCTAAAAGGTATCTTTAATTTTCATATCTTTATTATTTTTACCGGTTATATGTACCACTAGGTGTCTTTAATTACATAACCTTATCGAGCTAAGTTTGCGGGCCTATATGTAAATATTACCCACACCCTCAAATTTACTTAACCCACTCACTGTCCAACCAATTTTACTTAAATCTAGCTTTGGTTCATATTCATACAATCCCTATGGATTAGATTAGGTTAAGTAGTCCAATTCATTACCATGCCCATTTATGGTTTATAATGGGCTAGACGTCCCACATTAGGCCTACAACTTGTGAATGTTGGATATGCCGGTCGAGTCCAGGCAGATTTCTTGCACAGTTGGGCCAAACCTCGTGCCGTAGAACATCTTGTATTTGCGTACTTAGACCTCTCACATTAGGTTCAACATTAGTGGCTGTTGGATATTTTGGTCGGGTCCGGGCAGACTTCGACCACTAATGCAACCTATCCTCGTGTCATAAGTGCAAGTACATTTTCTAATTGTAATCCTAGGCATTTATTATTAATTTTACCTACGTCAATTATAGGTTTTATACCCCTTTTTCACAATTATGCTCATGATGGATTATATGTCTAAATTCATATTATTCAAATTATGCCAATTCATATTTTTCATATGATCCCATTTGCGCCAAAATCCTTTTTCTATACTTAAGATCCAATTTTAGATCTTTAAACATAATTTGGTCGATGCCCAAAACCCATATTTATTTATTCAATTCTATGTTAACATGAATCCATATAATCATATACTTACCCCAATTATTCCCTATATATAATTGGGACAAATTTACATGTAAAATTTTTAGCACTCCAACAAATCTAATAAATGTATTAAAACATGTAAACATTCCAACATTTCGACTGATTCAATATACGAATTATTCATATTAACACTTTGATGGTATAACGTATTAATCATCCCCACATGTCATTTACACCACTTTAATCATTATTAGAATATGTTTAGGCATCTTAACTTGTCAACCAATTGAACATATTATCCATTTCTACGCAATAATTTATTTTATCAAATTAAACCTTCCAATATGTTCATTATGGGGAATGCCAAACGAAAGAGGTACTATTATTCAAAAAAAATATTTTAAACCCACTCACCTTTCATGCTTTCCCCAAATTTTGGATCCGATCCATTCCGTCATCCATGGTTTCCCCTTTTCCCTTTAATTAGATTTGGAACCTAACAATTTGGATTCATAGTTTTTACTAAAAGAGAAAGAGAAGGGAATTGAAAGATAGATCAGATCCAGGAATTACCTCACTTCGATAAGAGACCTAAAATTTGCGTAGATCCGTTGTGATTAGATTTAGAAAATAGGAAAGGGATTATTGATGTGGAGTCCTATATCTCTATGCTTGAAGAACCCCAATAGGTTGAAGAAGAAAAAGTTCAGAACAAATCACGTTGAAGCAGCACTTCGTCGTCACCATTGAATTAGATGAATAAAATAATGGTTCTAGGGTCTTATTTATAGGGGAAACGGAAAAACATGGTCCTTTAGATTCAATATCAGAACATCAGAACCCTCCACGTCGTCAGAAGGTTCCAGAACCGAGGGTAGGCCGACCCCGGGGTCGACCATCCTTAAGGTGGATCGACCCATAGTTCGACCCCCAATGGTTTGTTTTCCCCCTTAAAACTCCCGCTCATGCATTACAATTTTTGAACCTATTTTTGAAATTACTGGATAAACTTTATCAATATATATATATATATATATATATTTATATATATAAGTTCCTTATATGTATACAAACTTCTAACGCTCACAACTTCTTCATATGGTGTCCGATTTATGCAAAACAGGTGTCTGTCTTGACCAGAATTTCGAGACGGACGCAATGGTGTAGTCCCTTTTACTTAATTCTGAATATTTAATTGAGTTATTCTTATTTTATTATCTTAAGTTAAAAATGCGTGGTGTTAAATTCTCCCACCCTTAGGAAATTTCATCCCCGAATTTTGATAAGGGTAAAATAAATTAACCCCACGCATAATATACATCCATCATATGTGCATCCAATTCTTGCAAACATTGTGCACTTGTGCAAAGTGAAGTACAACATAATAATGCATGTATGCCTAAGCTGTACGTCCTATGTGCACACAAATTTTCAAAAATTCTTTTAAAATATGATGCTCACATCCTAAATTTAATGGCATTTCTACATGAATGCAATATTTTGAAAAAAAGCCTTTTTCATCTAAATTTTCCTACACTCTTACTGAGTAAGAGCTTAGTTCATCCAATTGTTGCATCCATAATTGTAACACCCCATAATTTTGTTAACATTAAAAACGATAAATTAAATAATAATTAATTTAATATTAAGAATTAAGGGAAACAGACTACGTCATTACGTCCATCTCGAAATTTTGGTCAGGATAGACGCCTAGTTTGCGTAAAACGGATAACATATGAAGAAGTTATGGACGATAAACGTTTGAAAAATCAAACCAAGCATAACTGGCATACTTCACAAGTGCGCCAATGCAATTTTGCACTGGCGCACCTGTAAAGTGCGCCCAGAATATTTTTTGGGTATTCGGGCCTTTTTCCAAGTGGAGGCGACCTGTAATCTGACTCACCTTAGGGCTTAAGTGGCAGTCGGTTCTAGAGGGTTCTGCAACTATAAATATACCTCAATTCTCTTGTTTTCTTCACAAAGAATCAATGGCAGCCAAACTCTGCCGGTGTGTGAATTGAACTGGAACCCTTATCTTCTTCTATCAACCAAGGCAAATCAAATCCAGAAATCCAGGATCCATTCTTTCTCTATTCTCTAAACCTAACGTTGTGAGTTTCTAGTTATTTTTAGGTTTAAATGAATAGAAGTAAACTATGAAAGACTGTGATTTGGATATGTTGTAAACCTTGAATCTATGCTATTATCATATCTTGTGCTATGTTATGATAGATCTATTTCTCTAGATACAATTCATTTGTGATTATTCTACTATGTTATTATTGTGGATCTTGGTTTGTAACTATATTGTGGTTAAATATAGATCTGTTGATTTGGACAGTTATACCATTGGATAGATCTAATCATTTATGTAAATCGTGAACATATGCCACCTTGAATTGGTTAGGACTGGATCTAAATCTTCATCTTAATTGTAACTTCTATGACATGCTATGATGTAAATTTGTGTATATCTATTTCTAAATTAGTAGATCTAATTTATGTGGACATTGAAACTATTAGTCAGATCTAGATTTTCACCTTGTGTTATCATGTTAGATCTATTTTAACCTCTAGATCTGAATTATGTGATATAATTTATCACCTTATGTTATCATGTTAGACCAAAATCGATTGGACATCTAAATTGCAAATTTAGATCTTACTATGCTTATTGTGACATCATAGTTATGTTAGAATCAATTGACTGTCAACCGTTCATCAGTTTTATGTCCACCTTGTGATGATGTCAATTTCATGTCCATGGCAGTATGTATGTTCACCTTTGTATCATGACAGTTTATGTTTATGCCAAGATGATCACTTTGATTATATTCCCATTATTTTCCCTATTATCTTTTATAACAAGGCTATTGTCTGGCATAGGCATGCTGCCAATTTCTTGAGGACGCTAGTTAAAGAACGGGGGAAAAAGGGTTAAAAATGGCATAATTTGAATATGAACATTTTTGGACATATAATTCAATTTATTAAGTAAAGTGGGTATTAACACCTATAAAAGGAAAGGATTAGTTAATTGGTTAATTAATTAAAAATGGAATGTCTAGTAATTACAATTAGGAATTGTAATTGTACTTATGACACGAGGTTAGGTTGCATTAGTGGTGGAAGTCTGCCCGGACCCGACTGGCATATCCATCAGCCACTAGTGTTTAACCTAATGTGGAAGGTCTAAGTACGCAAATACGAATCGGGCTAAGACACGAGGTTAGGCCCAACTGTGGAATAAGACTGCCCGGACCCGACCATCATATCCAGCATCCACACGTTGTAAGCCTAATGTGGGAGGTCTAGCCCATTATAAACCATAAATGGACATGGTAATGAATTGGACTACTTAACCAAATCTAATCCATAGGGATTGTATGATACTGAACTAAGGTTAGGGTTAAGTAAATTGACTGGGATAGTGAATGGGTTAAGTAAATATGGAGGGGGTGGGTAATATTTACATATAGGCCCATGAACTTAACCCGATAAGGTTATGTAATTTAAGACACCTGGTGGTATACATAACCAGAGAAAATAATAACGTTATGTAATTAAAGATACCTTTTAGGGTAAGCATAATTGAATAGGGCTATGTAATTAAAGACACCTAGTGGTATACATAGTCAGTGAAAAATCTAGTGGGGGGGATAAGACAAAGGGGAGAGCTTGTTTCATATTGTGTGGGACCCATTTCAGTCAGTAACCCGGAGTTAGTATCAAATAAAATACTCCGTACTAGGTAGAGAGGGGACACGCTTACTGACTGATTGTAAGAGATCCAAACGTGGAGGACAGTGTAGGCGGCGCAAACCGACCGTACCATGTGCGTGCATGAGTTGGGCAGAGGGGGATAAGACAGCCATGACACCAGTAGATATGGAGTTGTGCATATCAGTGAAGGGTTTCCACTATAGGACGTGATACATCCTACCGTGGGGCCGGCATAGAGTATCTATGCAGTAGGAAGCCGATCGATTAGGGTAGCGGTTAGGGTGTATTTTGGACATATGCCCTAAGCTACCACCTTAGAGTAGAAGGGATCATCTCATTCTGGTTACACTAATAATAGTCCAGAGTAATCATTAGAGAAGTATACACACCTTACCTTGTCTAACTTGTCACACCTACCATTTATGTAGTGATCTCTCTTATCCACTTTATATGCGTATCATGTTACTTTTATTTATTTACTGGCTAAAAGTAACTAGACTCGCCAAACTTTATGTCTAACCCTTTTGGTTTCTCCTTCTTTCTTCCGCTCCCCCCTCCCCCGCCAAGGTTCTCAGGGAGGAAACACTCAGGCTAAGTTTGGACTCAAATATCATCTTGCTAGGAGCTACTTCCGAAGTATGGCTCAAGTTCTTGTCTCTACTATGGCTTAACTCTTTCAATTGGGGAATTATGTTTTTATATTCTTATGTAATCTGATCATGCAAGACAGAAGTTATTTTATTGTAATGGTTTTTGTGACTTATGGTATTATGGACCACGGTATTATGATTTATCTTGAAATAAAAATTTAAATTTCCGCTGCTATCTTATTTATATTTACCTTGTAATTATTCTATGTCTGTTTACCTATAACGCTCCATGAAACTTAATGCATTCCCTTAGTGAGTGACATTATCGGACATCGGGTGTCACACTTGGTATCAGAGCCGAAGGTTACCAGATTAGATAAAAGTTTTTAAAAATTATTTTCAAAAAGGGTTTAAAAGAAAGCATTTTCATAAAGTAAAGTCTGTTTTGAAAAACATTCCCCAAAAAGCCATATGTAGTATCCTTAGGTCCTTTATCTAAATTTCTTCCTTTTCCCCTTTTCAGCATGTCTGGGGAACAAAACATTCCTTATATCCCAGAGGGCATCACAATACCCGGATGGTTCCATAGATATTTGGAGGCCACGACACCTGCCGAAGGCCAATGAAATGTTCCTCTTCCAGCTGCGCCATTCATTCCTCCTCATCCCCCTCTAAGAGCAGATAACTTCGCCAAAATTTGCAAGGACTTCCATGCTATGCGAGGGAAGCCATTCCATGGGAACGAGACATTCGTAGAAGCTCGGAATTGGCCCAAGGAGACCAAGGATTTATTCGTAATCTTTGAAGTAGAGGATAGAAGTAAGGTTCAATTAACTGCCTGGCTACTGAAGGACGAAGCCTCATTTTGGTGGGAATTCACTCAGGATGGATGTATGGTGGAAACTTGGGAAGATTTTAGACAAAGTTTCAAAATGAAATTTCTTTCCCAAGCCGAAAGCAGCGTGCAGATGGGGAGATTCTTAGCACTCAAATAGGGAAACTTGACGGTAAAAGATTATGTGAATAAATTCAACCAGCTAGCAAGGTTCAGTTTAGAGTTTGTGGATACGCCGCACAAAAGGGCTTTGCGGTTTGCTAAAGAGCTGAATGTGCCTATGCATGGTTTAGCCTTGTCCCATATTCCAATGAGGGCTACTTTCGAAAAGATTGTCGTTATGGCCCTAATGCATGAGGAAGACAAGGGAGAAAAGAAGGCTGAGGCGACACCGCAAAATAGGAAGGTGTGACCCAAGAAGGGGCAGCAGCAACAACAGAAGAAAGCAGGGAATAATGATAAAGGCAAGGATAAGAGAAAATGTCACCATTGTGGGAAGGAAGGTCATCTGGTTAAAGACTGTAAGCGAAAGAAGAAATCTTGCTACCACTGTGGAGAGGCCGAACACTTTGTTAAAGAGTGCCTGAAGAAACGGAGATTACAGGGACAAGGTCAAAGGGCAGGAAATTCTGGAGGGCAGGCGCATGCTCTCGCGACTAGTGCTCCTGATAGAGGTAGAAAAATTTATATGGAAGGTTTAATTTCTCTTTCAAACCATCCTATTAGAACACTTTTTGATTCTGGTGCCTCAAATTCATTTATATCAAGTTCCGTAGTTGAATATCTGCACTTAATTACTAGTATGGTAGTGGATCCCGTAGTTGTTTCAAACCCTATTGGTGGTTCGGCTCATTTATCTATGTTTTTTCGGGGTTTGAAAATATCTGTGTAGGACGTCAAGTTTGAATGTGATGCGTATGTGCTTGGGTTTATGGGCTATGGGTTGATTCTAGTAATGGATTGGCTTACCACGCATGGTGCCATTCTGGATTGTGAGAAGAGGGTTGTTAGGCTTCTAACTTGTCATGGGAAAACCCTTAAGATTTCATGTGACCCAAATGGTCGGTTATGCTTAGTTTCCTAGAGTCTCTTGACGCATCTATCGATTATTTGAAATATGTTCTAGTAGTCCGGGATTTTTCCGATGTTTTTGATGAGTTTCGGCGTTTACCTCCAAGGCGCAAGATCGACTTTCGTAAATATCTAGTGGACAATGCAAAGCCAGTTGCATTGCCAGTGCGCCATATGGCTCCAAGGGAAAGGAGGGAGCTGAGTAAGCAAGTAGGGGAGCTTCTTGAGAAAGGGTTTATCAGACGAAGCATATCTGAATGGGGTGCTCCATTAGTATTCGCAACTAAGGCGGATGGTTCGCTTCGTTTATGTGTTGATTATAGGGAGCTGGATAAACTCACTAAGAAGAATAGACACCCGCTTCCGAGGATTGATGATTTATTTGATCAGCTAGTTGGTGCCTCGGCATTTTCCTGGTTAGACTTGGCCACGGGGTTCCATCAGTTGAGGGTGGCTGAGGACAACATAGATAAGACTGCCTTTAGGACTCCAGATGGTTTCTTTGAATGTCTAGTTATGCCTTTTAGGCTGACGAATGCACCCGCCTATTTTGTCGATCTGATGAGTAGGATGTTTCAGGAGTTCCTAAATAAATTTGTCATAGTCTTTTTTGATGATATTTTGATCTTCTCCAAGAGCGAAGAAGAGCATGCCTAACATTTGAGAGAAGTTTTGAAAACTCTCCATGACCACCAGCTTAAGGCAAAATTCTCCAAATGCCATTTTTGGATAAAAGAGGTGAGATTCTTAGGGCATGTGGTCTCCAAAGAAGGGATAGCCGTAGATCCCGAGAAGGTGGTTGCAGTGCAAGATTGGCAGGTTCCTAAAAATGCAACCGAGGTGAGAAGCTTTCTTGGGTTAGCAGGTTACTATAGGAAGTTCATTAAGGACTTCGCAAAGATATCAGCCCCACTCACCAGGCTGACGAAGAAGAACTTGGCATTCTCATGGGATATAGACTGTGATGTTGCTTTCCAATGACTGAAGAGGGCTCTAACAACAGCCCTAGTCTTGACATTAACTGACGGGAATAAGGTGTTTACTGTTTACACTGATGCGTGTGGTACAAGTCTTGGTGCGGTTCTAATGCAAGAAGGGAAAGTAGTGTGTTATGGGGTTAGACAGTTGAGGGTTCATGAAAAGAACTACCCCACCCATGATCTAGAGCTAGCTGCCATAGTGTTTGCGTTAAAAACGTGGCATCATTATTTACTTGGAGATAAGGTCGAGTTATACACTGATCATAAATCTCTCAAGTATCCGTTCTCGCAGAAGGATCTCAATTTAAGGCAACAGCGGCGGATGGAGTTTCTAGCTTCTTATGGTTTTGAGATTTCTTATACCCCTGGTAAGGGTATTGTGGTGGTAGACGGATTAAGTAGGAAAAGGGTGGCCCTAAGTCCTCTGTTTATGGAAAGAAAGAACTTGGAGTTCGTATCAGCTTTTGATTTTAGACCCTCCATCGAGATTTTGCCTGATTTGTTTACATCCTTGGAGAGATGACCGACTCTTATGGACCAGATAGGAGCTTCGCAACAAGGTGAATCACAGATTCTAGACACCATAGATAAGCTCAGAAGAGGGGAGACTTCTAGTCACCTTAGAAGATATGCCATAGATGGGAAAGGGTGGTTGCGATGAGTTGAAAGGCTTTGTATTCCTCAAACTGGAAGCTTGATAAAGGCAGTCCTAGAAGAAGCTCACCATTCTAAGATGACCATTCAACCATGTGGTAATAAGATGTACAGGGACATGAAGAGGGTTTTCTTTTGGGCTGGGATGAAGAAAGATGTGGCTGAATTTGTTTCTCAATGTTTAGTTTGCCAGCAAGTTAAAGTTGAGCAAAAGAAGCCCGGTGGATTACTTCGTCCGTTGGAACAGTGGAAATGGGAGAGCGTCTCTATGGATTTCATTGATGGTTTGCCTAGATCGAAGAAAGGAAGCACCAGTATCCGGGTTGTGGTGGATAGAATCACTAAGAATGCTCACTTTATTACAGTTAATAGTAAGAGGAAGGCATCGTGGTTAGCAGCAATTTAATTATGTGCGTGAGAGATAGTACTTCTTCATGGAGTACCTTCCAGCATCGTGAGCGATCATTACCCCATCTTTACCAGCGAATTTTGGAGGAGCTTGCAAGAAGCATTAGGTACACAGTTGTGTTTGAGCACCGCTTATCATCCTAAGACCGACGGACAGATAGAGAGGGTGAACAGGATTCTTGAAGATGTTTTGAGGCTGTGTATCCTAGACTTCGGAGGGACTTGGGAAGAGCATCTTGCTTTAGTAGAGTTTGCCTATAATAATAGATATCAAGATAGCATCGGCATGGCACCCTTCGAAGCATTGTACGGACAACCTGTAGATCACCAACTTGTTGGTGGGAGTCTAAAGAAAGACTATTACTTGGACCAGATATGGTTAGGGAAACATCCGAAAAGGTTGACCTTATTCGACGGCGGATGAAGACAGATCAAGATAGGTAGAAATCCTATGCAGATAAGAGAAGGACTGACCTCGATTTTGAAGTGGGAGACTTGGTTTTTATTAAAGTGTCACCTCTGAGGAATGTGGTTCGCTTCGGATCAGTACGGAAGTTGGCAGCTAGGTTTGTGGGACCATTTCCCATAACCGAGAGGATTGGCCAAATGGCCTAAAGAGTAAAACTCCCAAACAATCTATCTAGTATTCATGATGTTTTCCACGTTTCCCATCTGCGGAAGTGTATGCATGACACCGCAATAATCGTTGAGCCGAGTGTGTTGGATGAAGTCGAAGTGGAACGGGAGGCGACAGTCAGACAAGTACCTACCCGTATTCTGGGATCAGAAGTTAAGGAGCTACGCAGTAAAAAGATCAAGTTGCTAAAGGTTTAATGGGGAGATGACCCAGAGGATGCGACTTGGGAGACCAAAGACAAGATTCGTGCTTCGTACCCTTTTCTGTTCGAGGGTATGTTCTTAACTCCTTTTTCCAAAGCTTTATCAGTACTTGTTTCTATAATTTGAGAATGTCCTATCAATAGTATTTTCGACCTTTAGATAGGAATCCTTTGGATGTAAACATGTGTTTGAGACATGTAATGATTGATGGATGCAAGTTGATGCAAGTGTTTCCTAGTGGTTGCATGTGGATGCATATACACACACATTAGGCACTAGATCGTCTCAATCACTCACATACTGCATATGGATGTGTGTGCATTTTCTTTTCTTTTATGGATGGAAATGGATGAACTAGCATATGGATGTTGCATTTGGACGAATGAATGTGCACACGTATAGAGCTTACATGTTATAATAGGCTTATTTGCATACATATTGGATTCATGGCACTAACACACATTGCATTAAGGAGGTTAGCCGAATCAGTAGACCGCCTGATCTTCGCATTAGTATTGGAACATATACACACACCTTTCATATATTCATGTAACCATTAGAAATCCTTAAGGATAATGGATGCCAGTGATTGATGGATGAGTAGATGGACGATGGATGGTAGGATATGCATTCTTCTCAACTTGGGGATTTCGAGGACGAAATCCTTTAAGTAGGGGGGAATGTAACACCCCGTAATTTTGTTAACATTAAAAAGGATAAATTAAAGAATAATTAATTTAATATTAAGAATTAAGGGAATCAGACTATGTCATTATGTCCGTCTCGAAATTCTGGTCAGGATAGACACCTAGTTTGCGTAAAACGAATAACATATGAAGAAGTTACAGACGATAAAAATTTGAAAAATCAAACCAGGTATAACTGGCGCACTTCACAAGTGCGCCAAGGCAATTTTACACTGGCGCACCTATAAAGTGTGCCCAGAATAGTTTTTGGATATTCGGGCCTTTTTCCAAGTGAGACGACTCGCAACCTGACTCACCCTAGGGCTTATGTGGCTGTCGGTTCCAGAGGGTTCTACAACTATAAATATACCTTAATTCTCTTGTTTTCTTCACAAAGAATCAATGGCGACCAAACTCTGCCGGTGTGTGAATTGAACTGGAACCTTTGTCTTCTTCTATCAACTAAAACAAATCAAATCCAGAATTCCAAGATCCATTCTTTCTCTATTCTCTAAACCTAACGCTATGAGTTTCTAGTTATGTTTAGGTTTAAATGAATAGAAGTGAACTATGAAAGACTGTGATTTGGATACATTGTAAATCTTGAATCTATGCTATTATCATATCTTATGTATGTCATGATAGACCTATTTCTCTAGACCCAATTCATTTGTGATTATTCTACTATGTTATTATTGTGGATCTTGGTTTGTAGCTATATTGTGGTTAAATATAGATCTGTTGATTTGGACAGTTATATCATTGGATAGATCTAATCATTTATGTAAATCATGAACATATGTCACCTTAAATTGGTTAGGATTGGATTCAAATCTTTATTTTAATTGTAACTTCTATGATATGCTATGATGTGAATTTGTGTAGATCTATTTCTAAATTAGTAGATCTAATTTATGTGGACATTGAAACTGTTAGTCAGATCTAGATTATCACCTTGTGTTATCATGTTAGATCTATTTTAACCTCTAGATTTGAATTATGTGATCTAATTTATCATCTTTTGTTATCATGTTAGATCTAAATCGATTGGACATCTAAATTGCAAATTTAGATCTTGCTATGCTTATTGTGACATCATAGTTATGTTAGAATCAATTGACTGTCAACCGTTCATCTGTTTTATGTCTGTTCATTACTATGCTACGTTAACGTGCCGACTGCCACCTTGGGTCGAATCAGACTCCATACCGGAGTAATGCCCTCAATCCTACGATACACCACCCAGAGCCAACATGCATGTATCTAGACTGTTCACCATATGTATCTTCAATTGTAGCTCGATGCCTCAATCGCACATCCTCTAATGTGCATCGAGTTCCGTGGCAGGGCGATACAAGAAGCACAGAACTTGGTCTGGAGCTTTTCCATATCTGTACGGGCCCATCTCTTAAAAGCCTCTATATACAGACATACCTAGGGTCTATTTTCGTAGTGGCTATGGCCCCACCTTGGCCCCTCCCTCAACTAGTAAAGACTACCAGAGCTAAGCGACTGTCCCTATGCAAACAATCTAAACATCCATGTGGCGTCTCCCCTCAACCCCTTACCCCGTTAGTGTGACACCCCACGTCCATTAATGTCACTCACTAAGGGAATTCATTAAGTTTCGTGAAGCTTTATAGGTAAACAGACATAGAATAATTACAAGACAGATATATATAAGATAGCAACATAAATTTAAATTTTTATTTCAACATGAATCATAATGTCGTAGTCCACAATACCATAAGTCAAAAAAACCGTTACAATAAAATAACTTCTGTCTTGCATCATTAGAGTACATAAGAATATATAAACTTAATTCCGCAATTGAAAAAGTTAATCCATAGTAGAGATAAGAACTTGAGCCATACTTCAGAAGTAGCTCCTAGCAAGATGATATCGGAGTCCTGACTAAGCTTGAGTGTTTCCTCCTTAAGAACCTGAGGGGTGAAACGGAAGAAAGAAGGAGAAACAAAACAGCTAGACATAAAGTTTGGCGAGTCTAGTTACTTTTAGCCAGTAAATAAATAAAAGTAACATGATAGGCATATAAAGTGGATGAGAGATCATTACCTAAATGGAAGGTGTGACAAGGTAAGGTGTGTACACTTCTCTAATGATTACTCTGCTTATTCTCTGCACTAATAGTAGTATAACAAGTACGTAACATGATTACATACTCCCTAATTGTTTAACAGACATATAATGGTAGTTTTAGGTGTACTCTAGTAAAGGGTTTGGACTCAAATAGAATTAGCTGGCACATAAACAAGAATAACGGGTGTTAACCCCAACAGAAACACAGGTACCCCACATAAAAAGATAGGGCTAGATGTACCCTATTTACTACCCTAGTCGATCGGCTCCCTACTTCGCAGATACCCTGTGCTGGCCCCACAGTAGGGTGTATCACTCCCTAAAGTGGAAACCCTTCATTTCTCGGATGTTCACAACCATATCTACTGATGCCACAACGTCTTATTTTCCCGAGCAGGTGGAGTCATGCATGCACATGACCACATTCGAACGGGCCGTCATGACACCGTCCTCCACGTTTGGATCTCTTACAATCAGTTCAGTAAGTGTGCCCAACTCCGACCTAGTTCGGAGTACCCGTTTGATAACTATTTAAGGGTTACTGACTGAAATGGGTCCCACACAAGATGTTACAAGCTCTCCCCTTTGTCTTGTATCCCCCACTAGGTTTTTATTGACTATGTATACCACTAGGTGTCTTTAATTACATAGCATTATTTATTTCTACCAGTTATGCTTACTCTAAAGGGTGTCTTTAATTACCTAACTTTATTATTTCCTCTCGTTATGTATACCACTAGGTGTCTTCAATTACATAACCTTAATGGGTTAGATTTGTGGGCCTATATGTGGATATTAACCCCCCCCCCCTCAGATTTACTTAACCCACCCCTTTTGTTTAGCCAAGTTTACTTAACCCCAACTTAAATTTAAGTTCATGCAGTCCATATGGATTAACTTAGGTTAAGTAGTCCAATTCATTACCATTTCCATTTATGGTTTACAATAAGCTAGACCTCCCACATTAGGCCTACAACATGTGGTTGTTGGATATGCCGGTCGGGTCCTTGCAGACTTATCCTACGGTTGGGCCTAACCTCGTGTCATAGCCCGATTCGTATTTACGTACTTAGACCTCCCACATTAGGTTCACCACTAGTGGCTGCTGGATATGCCGATCGGGTCCGGGCAGACTTCCACCACTAATGCAACCTAACCTCGTGTCATGAGTACAATTACAATTACAATTCCTAATTGTAATTACTAAACATTCCATTTTTAATTAATTAATCCTTTCCTTTTATAGGTGTCAATACCCATTTTACCCAATAATTCGAATCATATGTCCAAAAATGTTCATATTCAAATTATGCCATTTTTAACCCTTTTCCCCCGTTCCTTAACTAGCACCCTCACAAAATAGGCAGCATGCCTAAGCCAGATAACGGCCTAGTCATAAATGATAATAGGGAAAATAATGGGAATATAACCAAAGTGATCTTCTTGGCATAAACATAAACTATCTTGATAATAAGGTGAACATACATACTGGCATGGACATGAAATTGTCAACGTAACAAGGTGGACATAAAACTGATGAATGGTTGGCATTCATTTGATTCTAACATAACTATGATGTCACAATAAACATAATAAGATCTAAGTTAGCAATTTAGATGTCCAATCGGTTTAGATTTAACATGATAACACAAGGTGATAATTAGATCACATAATTCAGATCTAGAGGTTAGAATAGATCCAACATGATAACACAAGGTGATAAATCAGATCGCATAATTCAGATCTAGAGGTTAGAATAGATCCAACATGATAACATAAGGTAATAAATTAGATCACATAATTCCGATCTAGAGGTTAGAATATGTAACGACCCGGATTTTTGGCAACTTTGGTTATCGACATAAGCACGATGTCGATAACCAAAACATCAAAAAATCCCGGTTATTAATGAAAGAAGTTAGAAGGTGAGAATAGATAAGATAGAAACATAGAATAGAAGAAGAAGAAAAGAAGAACTTACATCATCAGAGTAACACGAATCTCACAGCGGAACGAATAACATATAATATATAACATAACTTTGAAATATACATCTGTATTTGAATAAACATCATTATCAAAGTACAGTACTTACCACACAACAGAAATAAACTATAGTTATATGATCCTGAAGCCTCCTGCTCCAGCTCTTCAGATATATCTGTAAATCCTGACTACTTGACTGCCCTTACAAAATTGGGCACCCAAGAGTTTAGGGAAAACAACAGAATAAACCCTGGGTCAGTCATGGGACTGGTATGAGTAAAACAGTTTAAAACAGTTATACAGGTATATGATATCTCATAAGACCACGCCGTGAATACGGAACGGGTTTTCCCTTATGAGAATCCAACATCTTTGATAAGCAATATCATTCTGATATTATAATAATGTCTACGTACAAATAGATATCAATCTAGCAGAAACGTTTTCATCTCACGTTCTACATAAATAATATACAATCGAAATCTCAACCACGTATTGGGTAATGGATTTCCAACTATGACAAGGTATGGAACCACCTTTCGATCAGTGTACTCTAGGAACGATACACTGGAGTTCAACAAGAACGTCTTGCAACTCAGCCATACATGACCGACCACTCATTTCGCTTGAGTGTATCGAATGTACATCACCAACGGTTGGGATCAGCAACCGTTCCCGTATATATATATGGGACATCATTGATAGATTAAAGAAGCAAATGAATATTCTCTATATAGGTGATTATACACCCTACTTTGGTGCGACCGACTTAGCCATGCTGCCTACCCGATTTCTGTCATTTACCGGATGTGAGGCTAGAAGCTACGCTTATCTTTTACACGCCACATCTTCATTCACTTAGAATGTCACATCGTCATACCCTCTAAATCACAAATTGATTTCCCCAAAAATACCATGGGTATATGCTAAGAGAAACGAATTCCTCCACCACCAACGTAAATACGTTTGAAACGATCAACTTACGTGATCTACCAGATATACTCTGTCAGACCTTCATCCATACAAGTTGTCCTGGGACTGGACAAACCGAAGGCACTATTCAGTACATCCATCTTAAGCACTGTTATCTAAGACTTATACAATAGCCCTTGCACTTTACTCCGTCTTCAATTATCTTTGGCATATATGATTCGCAACGCTTATGCCAATACAGAGTGGTTCTTTGGATAATAATCCAACCGGTCTCTCTATATTAACAACGTTAAAATGGTAAAACTTTGATAGTCGGTGATTTAACTATCAAATGAAAACATGTCCGTGTACACACAACGATCTTATTTCCAAATGGAAATTTTGATCCAATCATCAGCTATATATATATACATATATATATATATATATATATATTCATATTTCCTTATTTTCTATATTTAGAAACTGTGCGTTATTAACATTGGAAAACATTTCCAGCTTATTCACGCATCACTATCATTCCACAACTATTAGTCCCTAACTGTGAACTAGTAAGTGAACAATTCTCTAAGTATAAACCCCGAAGGCCGAAACCAACATCAGATCGATACTTAGAAAACTATTCAACTTAACTAATCTCTAGTCAGTTTCTAATTTCTGTTTAACTCCATTTTTGATTTACTCTAATTGATTAACTCTATTTGTTTAACTCCTATTCGAATAACAAAATATTGAATATAACTCCATTCACTTGACTCTAGATCGCAGCGATCACAATGATTACGCCTGATTCCCTCAGAAAACATCCGACCGCCGTAGGCTATCTGCAGCCGTGCGAATTACGCTAGCAGTCGTGCTAAATGGCGACTCATCTGGATTAACTCTTATTTGAATAACTAATATTCAATTAATTCTAATTGATTAACTCTTATTTTATTTAAACTCACTTTGATTAACAAACTTGATTAACTCATTTGATTAACTCACTTGGGTAACCCACTTGATTTACTTCGACTAACTTAACTTGATTTACTTGGTTTGACTAACTCAATTGATCAACTCGACTTGATAAATTCAACTCGATTAACCTAACTTGATTTACTTATCTCGATTAACTTGAACTAATCACTTTGATTAACTCGACTAATTCACTTTGATTAATCTAACTATTCACTTAACTCCTGTCGAATAAACCATATTCGATAACTCCTCTAACTCTACTCGAATAAACTATATTCGATTAACTCCTTTAATCTATTCGATTTGATAACTCCCCTTTTCGAATAACCAATATTCGATTAACTCACTTCGAATAACCAATATTCGACTACTCACATCGAATAACTAATAATTGATAACTCCTTCGAATAAACTATATTCGATAATCTCCTCTCGAATAACTAGATTCGATTAACTTAACTTATTTAACTTAACTTGATTAACTCCTATCGAATGACTAGATTCGATCAACTTAACTTATTTAACTCATCTTGATTAACTCCTATCGAATAACTAGATTAGATTAACTTAACTTATTTAACTTATCTTGATTAACTCCTATCGAATAACTAGATTCGATTTAACTTTATTCACTTTATAAAGATTTCCTTTTTAACAACGTTTTATTCATTTGAAAAGATTTACTTTTAAATAACGGTTCTACACTTTAAAAATGATTTCCTTTTTATAACGTTTGCTTTTCAATTCTATTTGTAAATGGTTTACAAATATTTCCTTTTCAAATTTATTCTTGAAATATTCTAACTCCTTAAATTCTCTGAAAAATTCGCCATAACCTCCTTTGTAACGGGAGCATCGGGAAAATCCCCAAACCCGCCACACAGGCCTTTCCATTCAAAAAGAAAATGGTTTGTAATTATTTCCTTTTTGAATATCTCCTATTTATAAATATTCCAATTTATAAACATTTCTTATTTATAAATATTCCACTTTATAAATATCTCTTATTTATAAATATCCCATTTTATAAATATTCTATTTTCAATATCACTTTGAAAATCCCCTTATCAACATTTTGGTATGTTATGGTATTCAATCATATCAAATCACGATGTTCAATATCGTCCAAGTACATATAATCGCCCACAGATTTTATATCACATCATATAACAATATATGAAAAACAATAAAATAACTGTTGAGGAATCCAGTAGGATTCCTCCAACCTGTCTCCCTACATCCACAGATGTTACACAATATGATTATCATCACTTTCAGTTCAATATAAATTATTCTGATAGTAGCATCAATATATAAACATTTAACAGTTTATATATATATATATATATAATTTTCACTAACTGACTAGCAGTTCAATCAAACAATCAACACACAGTCAATCAGCCAATTTCTAACAGTTCTAAATATACAACATGAAATTATAAACTGTTCAGAGTTGGTGAGATTTACTCACATTTGCAGTTCATCGTTAAAGAACGATAAACTGTTATTTGATTTGAATCAAACAGTTTATTTCGCCATAAATTCACTCGAGCCCCAATCCACTTTTAGTCAGTTCCACGGCGTAGCCACCGTCCATACGATCCTGTCGGATCCAGTTTTACTGAATTTGGATAACGTGGGAGAAAGTTATCAATATTGCAAGTTATACACTGTTTAAACATCATTTACTTTAATTAAGAAATTAATAAAAACTTAATTACATTTTTAACCTTACTTTACGTGTTGCCTTCTTCTGCCACAATGGCCGCTCACTCCAAAAGTTCCACAGTATCAACCAACAGCTTTCAGTCTCCCAACTCCCTCCAAAATTCTACAATACTAAAACCATTTCATTCCTTTCTCTTTTTCTTTTAAATACTTGGGCTGACACTATTTTCTTGGCCCATTTCTATTTTGAACTACCCAGACCCGCTAGCATTTCTCTCCTACCCGACTCCTATTGCTTCTCCTTCTTCCATGACTATCCAGTGAACCCGATGGCCATTCACGCATCTTTCAACGCCATTTCCCCTTCCATTTTCCCACCGACTTCCACACTAAAATCACCAAACTCCATCACTCTGTAATCTCCTTCACCTCAAACCATCAGACTCGAACTCGCACTCCATCTTCCTGGTTGCGATCTCGGTCAACTTCCGAGCCATTTCAGAAATCGAACGACCGTTTTTGTCACGAATTCGACCCAACTTCTCACAAACACATCTCCTCCACACCACAACCCCAAATCCGAACTCGATTTAGTGAATAAGTGTTAGGATTTCGAGCTGCTCTTAACCCTAGCCTGCGCTGTGAGGATTCCAGCGAGACAAAGCTTCGATCGAACAACTTAAAATAGACACCAGAATGTAGAGGAGAATAGCAGGAATTCATATATATATTCCTCATGATTTATAGAATTAACTTGGATTTTATTTGGATTTTCAAAGAAGTGTATTTCCTTTTTTTCCCATTTCGGTTTCCAGAAGAACACTGCGGCGGAAAAAGGATGTTGATTTCGAGAATTAGGTTTAGGAATTCTAGTTGGGGTATTTATAGAAAAATTAGATATTTTATTTTCTGAATATTATATTAATTTAAAATCAACCGCTGTGTTTATTTGTCCTTTAAAACTCCTAGAATCACACTTGACATCTAAAAATCACGAAACCGGACATGCAGCTAGAGTTCGACATTACGGTCCCAACGTAACTGGTTTCGTCGAATTCCGACTTCGTATGCTCACACAGCGTATTTTTAACTGTCAAAATATCGATTGTTTCTCACTCTAAAAATTCGTACGGCCACACAGTGACTCTAAAAATCACGAAACTGGACATCTAATTATAATTTGACATTGCGGATCCAACAAAATTAGTTTCGTCGAATTCCGACCTCGTTTGCAAAAGTGGTTATTTTTAAAGCTCTGGATGACCCATTTAAATATATAAATATATTTAAATATAATTAAATTAAATATAAATAAATTTATATTATCGTATATCTTTACATATGATATCGTCCAGCTCCAGAATATCATATCAGAATTTACAGCTTGGTATTTCATATTTTAGATTTATCGATATTCAGTTTATATCGAAAATCCTTTTATAACGTATATAAAGCGTCGCAAATTATAAAGGAAATCCACAGCGAATTTTCTGAAATTTGATTTGGACGTGAATCAAAATCTACACGACGAAATCCCGATTTTTCTCTTCCACTAGAAAGATATATTCCACCAGCTCCATACGTTTCTTGTTTCACAGAAATCCGGCTTAAAACGAATCCTGTACATCCAGTTGAAGTTCAAATCGCCAAATCGCGAACTACAGCGCCATTTCAAGCTCGATTTTAATTATAATATAATTATACGTTCAAACTGACGTCGATTGAATATATTCGTCAATATAATTCAACTCTAAGCTGAATTAAATCTAAGGAACGACCCCGTTCACAGAATATTGTGATTTCCAATATTTTTGATTATTTCTGAATTAAATATATTATTTAATAATTATTTTTAATTAAATATTCACTATAATTTAATTAACGACGATTTAAATTCCCTAAATCACTATTTATATAATTAAATAAATTAATTATAATACCTCTGACAATGCGGGTCATTACATTCTTCCCCACTTAAAATAATTTCGTCCTCGAAATTGCTAAGTTAGAGGACGACCCTATATATTGGAATTCCTAAGATTTGTTTACCCCTCAACTTCAGCTTCACTGAACAAATTAATATCACTAAAATATTAATTCATCCCGACCAACTAAAATTTTCAAAAATTCTGAAAATTTTCTAACACTTTAAATTTTCGGAAAATTTCGCCAGCACCTCCTTTGTACTGGTCAATATCTCAAACTCCAACTCGCCTCTCTGGGCCTTCTTCAACCCAAAAGAAAATCAAACAGCCAAGCGGCTTGCCAATTCGGCTCATCAAAATCTCAAATCCATATATAATATAAACTGGTACCTTTTTGTCGGGCACATCAACTCTACCACTTCCATATGCTATCAACTCAGCATATACCAGTGTTATCTCAATCAAATTCCAATCAGTTCATATACTCAAATCCAAACCGAATTTTATTCGAACCCCAACATTAAATTTCAAATTCTTAACTCATCAACCCGATTCCATAACAGATTATTCTCTAATCCAATTCAATTCTATTTAACTCTGTTCAAGTTAAATTTCAATTTATTTTTACCATCTCATTTTATTTAACTTCATTAGTTAAATTTTTAATTCCAGAACTTAAATTCCTGGGTTTCTTTCAAATCAATTTGAAATTATAATACCAATTCAAAACCTTTGAATTTCTAAACAACTTGTTTTCTCAAAACAATTGAAAAAACAAAACCTTTGGTAGTAATCCGTCACTTAGAAACTCGAAAATCACACCGATGATACTGCGCAGTCATCATCGGAATTATTTTCCAAAGACCCAAGTGATTTCAATACTATATCATTTCAAAACCCTTACTAAATACATCCAATTTTAAAACATCTCAAAATCTCCCAGGAACTTAAAATTTCCTTATTTTAGTTCCAAGTCTGATTTAAATTCATATTTAATTCATTTTATTTCATATACTTTACTTATATGATTCTGGTTGGTTATATATAACCATTTCACTTTATAATCTCATTCGATTATAATTACAACCAATATATCTAATATATGATAATATATTACATATCCATACTGTGTCGGTCCATCGTATTCAAGTATTTATTTACTCCTACCGATACAGTGGATCAAACTGATCGACCAGAACTCATAAACAACTCAGCCAATGAATCTCCACAATATAAAACCATTTTTATATCAAATACAAATATGCGCTCGTATATATACACTCAACTCAATCTAGGGTATTACTAACCCTATCTCTACCGAGTCACGCCACAGAGCCAAGGTAAATTCTTAACTTAAGCTCTGATACCAACTGTAACGACCCGGATTTTCGGCGACTTTGGTTATCGACATAAGCACGATGTCGATAACCAAAACATCGAAAAATCCCGGTAATTAATGAAAGAAATTAGAAGGTGAGAATAGATAAGATAGAAACTTAGAATAGAAGAAGAAGAAAAGAAGAACTTACATCATCAGAGTAACACGAATCTCACAGCGGAACGAATAACATATAATATATAACATAACTTTGAAATATACATCTGTATTTGAATAAACATCATTATCAAAGTATAGTACTTACCACACAGCGGAAATAAACTATAGCTATATGATCCTGAAGCCTCCTGCTCCAGCTCTTCAGATATATCTGTAAATCCTGACTACTTGACTGCCCGTACAAAATTGGGCACCCAAGGGTTTAGGGAAAACAACAGAATAAACTCCGGGTCAGTCATGGGACTGGTATGAGTAAAACAGTTTAAAACAGTTATACAGGTATATGATATCTCATAAGACCACGCCGTGAATACGGAACGGGTTTTCCCTTATGAGAATCCAACATCTTTGACAAGCAATATCATTCTGATATTATAATAATGTCTACGTACAAATAGATATCAATCTAGAAGAAACGCTTTCATCTCACGTTCTACATAAATAATATACAATCGAAATCGCAAGCACGTATTGGGTAATGGATTTCCAACTATGACAAGGTATGGAACCACCTTCCGATTAGTGTACTCTAGGAACGATACACTGGAGTTCAACAAGAACGTCTTGCAACTCAGCCACACATGACCGACCACTCATTTCGTTTGAGTTTATCGAATGTACATCACCAACGGTTGGGATCAACAACCGTTCCCATATATAAATATGGGACAGCATTGATAGATTAAAGAAGCAAATGAATATTCTCTATATAGGTGATTATACACCCTACTTCGGTGCGACCGACTTAGCCATGCTGCCTGCCCGATTTCTGTCATTTACAGGATGTGAGGCTAGAAGCTACGCTTATCTTTTACACGCCACATCTTCATTCACTTAGAATGTCATATCGTCATGCCCTCTAAATCACAAATTGATTTCCCCAAAAATACCATGGGTATAAGCTAAGAGAAACGAATTCCTCCGCCACCAACGTAAATACATTTGAAACGATCAACTTACGTGATCTACCAGATATACTCTGTCAGACCTTCATCCATAAAAGTTGTCCTGGGACTGGACAAACCGAAGGCACTATTCAGTACATCCATCTTAGGCACTGTTATCTAAGACTTATACAATTGCCCTTGCACTTTACTTCGTCTTCAATTATCTTTGGCATATATGATTCGCAACGCTTATGCCAATACAGAGTGGTTCTTTGGATAATAATCCAACCGGTCTCTCTATATTAACAACGTTAAAATGGTAAAACTTTGATAGTCGGTGATTTAACTATCAAATGAAAACATGTCCGTGTACACACAACGATCTTATTTCCAAATGGAAATTTTGATCCAATCATCAGCTATATATATACATATATATATATATTCATATTTCCTTATTTTCTATATTTAGAAACTGTGCGTTATTCACATTGGAAAACATTTCCAGCTTATTCACGCATCACTATCATTCCACAACTATTAGTCCCTAACTGTGAACTAGTAAGTGAACAATTCTCTAAGTATAAACCCCGAAGGCCGAAACCAACATCAGATCGATACTTAGAAAACTATTCAACTTAACTAATCTCTAGTCAGTTTCTAATTTCTGTTTAACTCCATTTTGATTTACTCTAATTGATTAACTCTATTTGTTTAACTCCTATTCGAATAACAAAATATTGAATTTAACTCCATTCACTTGACTCTAGATCGCAGCGATCACAATGGTTACGCCTGATTCCCTCAGGAAACATCCGACCGCCGTAGGCTATCTGCAGCCGTGCGAATTACGCTAGCAGTCGTGCTAAATGGCGACTCATCTGGATTAATTCTTATTCGAATAACTAATATTCGATTAATTCTAATTGATTAACTCTTATTTTATTTAAACTCACTTTGATTAACACACTTGATTAACTCATTTGATTAACTCACTTGGCTAACCCACTTGATTTACTTCGACTAACTTAACTTGATTTACTTGGTTTGACTAACTCAATTGATCAACTCGACTTGATAAATTCAACTCGATTAACATAACTTGATTTACTTATCTCGATTAACTTGAACTAATCACTTTGATTAACTCGACTAATTCACTTTGATTAATCTAACTATTCACTTAATTCCTGTCGAAAAAACCATATTCGATAACTCCTCTAACTCTACTCGAATAAACTATATTCGATTAACTCCGTTAATCTATTCGATTTGATAACTCCCCTTTTCGAATAACCAATATTCGATTAACTCACTTCGAATAACCAATATTCGACTACTCACTTCGAATAACTAATAATTGATAACTCCTTTGAATAAACTATATTCGATAATCTCCTCTCGAATAACTAGATTCGATTAACTTAACTTATTTAACTTAACTTGATTAACTCCTATCGAATGACTAGATTCGATCAACTTAACTTATTTAACTCATCTTGATTAACTCCTATCGAATAACTAGATTCGATTAACTTAACTTATTTAACTTATCTTGATTAACTCCTATCGAATAACTAGACTCGATTTTACTTTATTCACTTTATAAAGATTTCCTTTTTAACAACGTTTTATTCATTTGAAAAGATTTACTTTTAAATAACGGTTCTACACTTTAAAAATGAATTCCTTTTTATAACGTTTCCTTTTCAATTCTATTTGTAAATGGTTTACAAATATTTCCTTTTCAAATTTATTCTTGAAATATTCTAGCTCCTTAAATTATCTGAAAAATTCGCCATAACCTCCTTTGTAACGGGAGCATCAGGAAAATCCCCAAACCCGCCACACACGCCTTTCCATTCAAAAAGAAAATGGTTTGTAATTATTTCCTTTTTGAATATCTCCTATTTATAAATATTCCAATTTATAAACATTTCTTATTTATAAATATTCCACTTTATAAATATCTCTTATTTATAAATATCCCATTTTATAAATATTCTATTTTCAATATCACTTTGAAAATCCCCTTATCAACATTTCGGTATGTTATGGTATTCAATCATATCAAATCACGATGTTCAATATCGTCCAAGTACATATAATCGCCCACAGATTTTATATCACATCATATAACAATATATGAAAACAATAAAATAACTGTTGAGGAATCCAGTAGGATTCCTCTAACCTGTCTCCCTGCATCCACAGATGTTACACAATATGATTATCATCACTTTCAGTTCAATATAAATTATTCTTATAGCAGCATCAATATATAAATATTTAACGGTTTATATATATATATATATATATATAATTTTCACTAACTGACTAGCCATTCAATCAAACAATCAACACATAGTCAATCAGCCAATTTCTAACAGTTCTAAAAATACAACATGAAATTATAAACTGTTCAGAGTTGGTGAGATTTACTCACATTTGCAGTTCATCGTTAAAGAACGATAAACTGTTATTTGATTTGAATCAAACAGTTTATTTCGCCATAAATTCACTCGAGCCCCAATCCACTTTTAGTCAGTTCCACAGCGTAGCCACCGTCCATATGATCCTGTCGGATCCAGTTTTACTGAATTTGGATAATGTGGGAGAAAGTTATCAATATTGCAAGTTATACACTGTTTAAACATCATTTACTTTAATTAAGAAATTAGTAAAATCTTAATTACATTTTTAACCTTACTTTATGTGTTGCCTTCTTCTGCCACAATGGCCGCTCACTCCAAAAGTTCCACAGTATCAACCAACAACTTTCAGTCTCCCAACTCCCTCCAAAATTCTACAATACTAAAACCATTTCATTCCTTTCTCTTTTTCTTTTAAATACTTGGGCTGACACTATTTTCTTGGCCCATTTCTATTTTGAACTACCCAGACCCGCTAGCATTTCTCTCCTACCCGATCCTATTGCTTCTCCATCTTCCACGACTATCCAGTGAACCCGATGGCCATTCACGCATCTTTCAGCGCCATTTCCCCTAACATTTTCCCACCGACTTCCACACTAAAATCACCAAACTCCATCACTCTGTAATCTCCTTCACCTCAAACCATCAGACTCGAACTCGCACTCCATCTTCCTGGTTGCGATCTCGGTCAACTTCCGAGCCATTTCAGAAATCGAACGACCGTTTTTGTCACGAATTCGACCCAACTTCTCACAAACACATCTCCTCCACACCACAACCCCAAATCGAACTCGATTTAGTGAATAAGTGTTCGGATTTCGAGCTGCTCTTAACCCTAGCCTGCGCTGTAAGGATTCCAGCGAGACAAAGCTTCGATCGAACAACTTAAAATAGACACCAGAATGTAGAGGAGAATAGCAGGAATTCATATATATATTCCTCATGATTTATAGAATTAACTTGGATTTTATTTGGATTTTCAAAGAAGTGTATTTCCTTTTTTCCCATTTCGGTTTCCAGAAGAACACTGCGGCGGAAAAAGGATGTTGACTTCGAGAATTAGGTTTAGGAATTCTAGTTGGGGTATTTATAGAAAAATTAGATATTTTATTTTTTGAATATTATATTAATTTAAAATCAACCGCTGTGTTTATTTGTCCTTTAAAATTCCTAGAATCACACATGACATCTAAAAATCACGAAACCAGACATGCAGCTAGAGTTCGACATTGCGGTCCCAATGTAACTGGTTTCGTCGAATTCCGACTTCGTATGCTCACACAGCGTATTTTTAACTATCAAAATATCGACTGTTTCTCACTCTAAAAATTCGTACGACTACACAGTGACTCTAAAAATCACGAAACTGGACATCTAATAATAATTTGACATTACGGATACAACAAAATTAGTTTCGTCGAATTCCGACCTCGTTTGCAAAAGTGGTTATTTTTAAAGCTCTGGATGACCCATTTAAATATATAAATATATTTAAATATAATTAAATTAAATATAAATAAATTTATATTATCGTATATCTTTACATATGATATCGTCCAGCTCCAGAATATCATATCAGAATTTACAGCTTGGTATTTCAGATTTTAGATTTATCAATATTCAGTTTGTATCGAAAATCCTTTTATAACGTATATAAAGCGTCGCAAATTATAAAGGAAATCCACAGCGACTTTTCTGAAATTTGATTTGGACGTGAATCAAAATCTACACGACGAAATCCCGATTTTTCTCTTCCACTAGAAAGATATATTCCACTAGCTCCACACGTTTCTTGTTTCACAGAAATCCGGCTTAAAACGAATCCTGTACATCCAGTTGAAGTTCAAATCGCCAAATCGCGAACTGCAGCGCCATTTCAAGCTCGATTTTAATTATAATATAATTATACGTTCAAACTGACGTCGATTGAATATATTCGTCAATATAATTCAACTCTAAGCTGAATTAAATCTAAGGGACAACCCCGTTCACAGAATATTGTGATTTCCAATATTTTTGATTATTTCCGAATTAAATATATTATTTAATTATTATTTTTAATTAAATATTCACTATAATTTAATTAACGACGATTTAAATTCCCTAAATCACTATTTATATAATTAAATAAATTAATTATAATACCTCTGACAATGCGGGTCATTACAGAATAGATCTGACATGATAAACACAAAGTGATAATCTAGATCTGACTAATAGTTTCAAAGTCCACATAAATTAGATCTACTAGTTCAGAAATAGATCCACACAAATCCACATCACAGCATGTCATAGTAGTTACAATTAAGAAAAAGATTTAGATCTAATCCTAACCTATTCAAGGTGACATATGTTCATGATTTACATAAATGATTTGATCTATCCAATGACATAACTGCTAAAATAAATAGATTTACATTCACCACAACATAGTTACAAGTTATGATCCACATAGGAAATATATAATATAATAACCACAATTGCATCAGATCTAAAGAATTAGATCTATCATGACATATTATCAGATCTAACAATAGAATAGATTCAAGGTTTACAACGTATCCAAATCACAGTCTTTCATAATTTACTTCTATTCATTTAAACCTAAAAATAACTAGAAAGTCACAGCATTAGGTTTAGAGAATAGAGAGAATGGATCTTGAATTTTTGGAATTGATTTGCAAAACAGAAATATTGTACGTTGTTGAAGAAAATGAATCCGTCTTAGTTTGCACTCCGGTAGAATTTAGCTGCCATTGTTTCTTTGTGAAGAAAACAAAGGAATTGAGGTATATTTATAGATGCTAGTTACAGAATTCGGATGCTACCCCAGCCCTAGGGTGAATCGGGCCATAGGCCGACTCCCAATTGGGTCCGGATGCCCAAAAACATACACGGGCGCACTTTACAGGTGCGCCAGTGTAAAAATACATGGCCTTACTTGTCAAGTGCACTGGGAATTCCTTCTTTTTCCGCCAAACTTCTATCATTCATAATTTCTTCATACGTCATCCGTTTTACACAAACCAGGTGTATATTTTTATCAGAAATTCGAGATGGACGCAATGGCGCAGTCCGTTTCCCTTAATTCTGAATATTAAATTAATTATTATTTAATTTATCCACTTTAATGTTGTTAAAATTTCAGGGTGTTACATTCTCCCATACTTAGTTGATAGCGTCCCCGAAATCTTCAAGTTAAGAAGAATGTATCCTACCATCCATCATCCATTTACTCATCCACCAATCACAGGCATCCATTCTCCTTTAAAATTTCTAATGCTTATATGAGTATATGCAAAGGTGTATGTATATGTACCGATACTAATGTGAAGATCAGGCAGTCTACTGATTCAGTTGACCTCCTTAATGCAATGTATGTTAGTGCCATGAATCCAACATGTATACAAATAATCCTGTAATAACATGTAAGTTCTATATGTGTGCACACTCATTCGTCCAAATGCAACATCCATATGCTAATACATCCATTTCCATCCATGAAAGAAAAGAAAATGTACACACATCCATATGCAGTATGAGAGTAATTGAGCCGATCTAGTGCCTAATGTGTGTATATGCATCCACAGGCAACCACTAGCAATCACCTGCATCCACTTGACATAACATGTCTCAAACACATGTTTACATCCATGGGTTCCCTACCTAAAGGTTGAAGATTCGATTGATAGGATACAAACGAATGATAGAAACAAGTACGACTAAAAAGCTTTAGAAAAAGAAGTTAAAATATAGTCCTAAAAAGGAAAGGGTATGAAGCGTGATCTTTGTCTTCTGTCTCCCAAGTCGCATCCACGCTGTCTTCTCCCTATTGCACTTTTATTAACCTAACCTCTCTGTTGCACAGTTTCTTGACCTCTGATCCAAGTATGCAAGTTGGAACTCATCCAATCATTGCTTCCTTCTCTACTTTCACTTCCTTTCACAAGTTTGGCTCCACTACCTCGAACTCTATACATTTTATCGCCGCTTGGATGAATAGTCATCTTAGAATGGTGGGCTTCCTCAAGGACTGTCTTCAATAGGTTTCCCATCCCGATATGATTCACCTATCAAACCTCTTCTCAAGTAGCTCGCCTACTTGTTTATCAAGTTCCCTCTTTTCTTTTAGAAGCCATATGGCGCACAAGTAATGCAACTGGCTTTGCATTGTCCACCAGGTATATACGAAGAACAATCTTGTGCCTCGGGGGTAAACCCTGAACCTCATCGAAGACATCAGGATACTCACGGACTACTGGTACCGATCGCAGATCATCGATAGATGCCTCAGGAGATTATAGGAAACTAAGCATGATAGACCATTGCAGTTCACAAGAAACTCGATGGTCCTCTCATGACAAGCCAAAAGCCTAACGACCCTCCTCCCACAATCCAGAATGGCACCCTACATAGCTAGCCTATCCAACCCTAGAATCAAACCATAGCCCATGAAACAAGATGTGCGTCGTACACAAACTCGACGACTAACACAGATATTCTCAAACCCCGACAAACCATAGATAAATGAGCTGAACCACCAATGGGGTTTGAGACAACTACGGGATACACTACCATACTAGTGATTGAGTGTAGAGATTCAACCACAGAACTAGATATAAATGAATATGAAGCGCCAGAATCAAAAAGTGTTCTAAGAGAAATTAAACCTTCCACATAATTTTTTTGCCTCTATCACGAGCACCGATCGCGAGAGCATGCATCTGCCCTGCAGAAGTTCCTGCCCTTTGACTTTGTCCTTGTTTCTTCAGGCAATCCTTAATAAGATGCCCGACCTCTCCACAAGCGAAGCAAGCATTCTTCCTTTTCCTGCAGTCCTTGGCTAAGTGACCCTTTTACCCACAACTATGGCACTTCATCTTATCTTTAACCTTGTAATTCTTTTATCCTTTCTTCTGATGTTGTTGCTGTTGTTGTCCCTTCTTGGGCCACACCTTCTCATTTTGCATTGCTTTCTTATCAATTTCCTCCTTCTTTTCTCCCTTGTCCTCCTCATGCATCAGGACCATATCGACAAGCTTTTCAAAAGTGGCCCCCATTGGAATATGGGACATGGCTAACCCATGAAGGGGTTCATTCAGCCCTTTAGCAAATCGCAAAGCCTTTTTGTGCGGTGTGTCCACCAACTCTAACCCGAACCTTGTTAGCTGGTTGAATTTGTTCACATATTCTTTCACCGTCAAGTTTCCTTGTTTGAGTGCTAAGAACCTCTCCATCTGCATGATTTTCTCAGCTTAGGAAAGAAATTTCATTTCAAATCTTTGTCCAAAATCTTCCCAAGTTTCCACCGGACGTCCAGCTTGGGTGACTTCTAACCAAAATGAGGCTTCGTCCTTCAATGGCCAAGCAACTTACTGAATCTTCCTTCTATCCTCTACCTCAAAGATTATGAACAAGTCCTCGGTCTCCTTGAGCCAATTCCGCGCTTCTATGAATGTCTTGTTCCCATGGAATGGCTTCCCTCCCATAGCACAGAAGTCTTTGCAGATCTTAGCGAAATTATATGCTCTTGAAGGAGGAGAAGGACGAATGACTGGTGTAGCTGGGGAGGAACATTTCCCTAGCCTTCGGCAGGTGTCGTGGCCTCTAGATACCTTTGGAACCGTCCGGGTATCGTAACGCTTTGTGGGATATTAGGAATGTTTTATTCCCCAGACATGTTGAAAAGAAAAAGGAAGAGATATAGACAAAGGACCGAAGGATATTACATATGGATTTTTTGGGAATGTTTTTCAAAACAGACTTTTCTTTTTGAAAATACTTTCTTTTAAAACCTTTTTGAAAAATAATTTTCAAAAATTTTTATCTAATCTAGTAACCTTCAGCTCTGATACCAAGTGTGACACCCCACGTCCGTTAATGTCACTCACTATGGGAATGCATTAAGTTTCGTGAAGCATTATAGATAAACAGACACGGAACAATTACAAGACAGATATAAATAAGATAGCAGTGGAAATTTAAATTTTTATTTCAACATAAATCATAATGTCATGGTCCACAATACCATAAGTCACAAAAACCATTACAATAAAATAACTTTTGTCTTGCATCATCTGAGTACATAGAATATAAAAACATAATTCCCCAATTGAAAAAGTTAAGCTATATTAGAGACAAGAACTTGAGCCATACTTCAGAAGTAGCTCCTAGCAAGATGATATCTGAGTCCTGACTAAGCTTAAGTGTTTCCTCCTTGAGAACCTTGAGGGGAAATGGAAGAAAGAAGGAGAAACCAAAGGGTCAGACATAAAGTCTGGCGAGTCTAGTTACTTTTAGCCAGTAAATAAATAAAAGTAACATGATAGGCATATAAAGTGGATAAGAGAGATCACTACATGAATGGCAGGTGTGACAAGGTAGACAAGGTAAGGTGTATACACTTCTCTAATGATTACTCTGCTTATTCTACTAATATAACAAGTATGTAACAGGATTACGTACTCCCTAATTGCTTAATAGAAACAGGAAGATCCCAACAGAAATATAATGGTAGTTTTAGGTGTACTCTAGTAATGGGTTTTAACCCAAAAAGAATTAGCCGGTACCTAAACTGGAATAACGGGTGTTAACCCCAACAGAAACACAGGTAATCCACAGAAACATATAGGACTAGATGTACCCTATTTACTACCCTAGTCGATCGGCTCCCTACTCCGCAGATACCCTGTGTTGGCCCCACAATAAGGTGTATCACTCCCTAAAGTGGCAACCCTTCATTTCCTGGATGTGCACAACCATATCTACTGATGCCACAACGTCTTATTTTCCCAAGCAGGTGGAGTCATGCACGCACATGACCCCGTTGGAACGTGCCGTCATGACACCGTCCTCCACGTTTAGATCTCTTACAATCAGTTTAGTAAGCATGCCCCACTCCGACCTAGTTCGGAGTACCTGTTTGATACCTACATAAGGGTTACTGACTGAAATGGGTCCCACTCAAGAGGATACAAGCTCTCCCCTTTGTCTTGTATCCCCCACTAGGTTCTTATTGACTATGTATACCACTAGGTTTCTTTAATTACATAGCCTTATTTATTCCTACCAGTTATGCTTACCCTAAAGGGTGTCTTTAATTACACAACTTTATTATTTCCTCTGGTTATGTGTACCACTAGGTGTCTTTAATTACATAACCTTAACGGGTTAAGTTTGTGGGCTATATGTGAATATTACCCACCACCCCTCAGATTTACTTAACCCACCCTTTTTGTTCAACCAAGCATACTTAACCCCTAAATTAAATTTAAGTTCATACAATCCCTATTGATTAACTTAGGTTAAGTAGTCAATTCATTACCATGTCCATTTATGGTTTATAATGGGCTAGACCTCCCACATTAGGCCTACAACATGTGGATGCTGGATATGCCGGTCGGGTCCGGGCAGACTTATTCCACAGTTGGGCTAACCTCGTGTCATAGCCCGATTCGTATTTACATACTTAGACCTCCCACATTAGTTTCAACACTAGTGGCTGCTGGATATGCCGGTCGAGTCCGGGCAGACTTATTCCACAGTTGGGCTAACCTCGTGTCATAGCCAGATTTGTATTTACATACTTAGACCTCCCACGTTAGTTTCAGCACTAGTGGCTGCTGGATATGCCGGTCGGGTCTGGGCAGACTTCCACCACTATTGCAACCTAACCTCATGTCATAAGTACAATTACAATTCCTAATTGTAATTATTAAACATTTCATTTTTAATTAATTAACCAATTAATTAATCCTTTCCTTTTATAGGTGTCAATACCCATTTTACCCAATAATTTGAATTATATGTCCAAAAATGTTCATATTCAAATTATGCCATTTTTAACCCTTTTTCCCCCGTGCCTTAACTAGCGCCCTCACAAAATTGGCAGCAGGCCTAGGATAGATAACATCCTAGTTATAAACAATAATATGGAAAATAATGGGAATATAACCAAAGTGATCATCTTGGCATAAACATAAACTAGCATTATAATAAGGTGAACATATATACCGGCATGGATATGAAATTGTCATCATAACAAGGTGGACATAAAACTGATGAACGGTTGGCATTCAATTGATTATAACATAACAATGATGTCACAATAAACATAGTAAGATCTAAATTAGCAATTTAGATGTCCAATCGGTTTAGATCTAACATGATAAATAAGGTGATAAATTAGATCACATAATTCAGATCTATAGGTTAGAATGGATCCAACATGATAACACAAGGTTATAAATCAGATCACATAATTTAGATCTGGAGGTTAGAATAGATCCAACGTGATAACGCAAGGTGATAAATTAGATCACATAATTCAGATCTAGAGGTTAGAATGGATCTAACATGATAAATACAAAGTGATAATCTAGATCTGACTAATAGTTTCAATGTCCACATAAATTTGATCTACTATTTTAGAAATAGATCTACACAAATCCACATCATAGCATGTTATAGAAGTTACAATTAAGACAAAGATTTAGATCCTATCCTAACCAATTAAAGGTGACATATGTTCATGATTTACATAAATGATTAAATCTATCCAATGATATAATTGCCAAAATAAATAGTTTTACATTCACCACGACATAGTTACAAGTGAAGATCCACATAGGTAATATAATATAATAACCACAATTGCATTAGATCTAAAGAATTGGATCTATCATGACATATTATCATATCTAGTAATAGCATAGATTCAAGTTTACAACGTATCCAAATCACAGTCTTTCATAATTTAATTCTATTCAACCTAAAAATAACTAGAAACTCACAATGTTATATTTAGAGAATAGAGAGAATGGATCATGTTCTGGAATTGATTTGCAAAACTGAAATATTGTACGTTGTTGAAGAAAATGAATTCGTCTTAGTTCGCACTCCGATAGAGTTTGGCCGCCATTGTATCTTTGTGAAGAAAACAAAGGAATTGAGGTATATTTATGGCTGCTAGGTTACAGAATTCGGATGCTACCTCAGCCTTAGGGTGAATCGGGCCACGGGCCGACACCCAATTGGGTTATGATGCCCAAAAACATACATAAAGTGCGCCGGTGTAAAAATACATGGGCGCACTTGTCAAGTGCGCTAGGGATTCCTGCTTTTTTCGCCAAACTTCAACCGTCCATAACTTCTTCACACGTCATCCGTTTTACGCAAACTAGGTGTCTATTTTGACCAGAATTTCGAGACGGACACAGTGACATAGTCCGTTTCCATTAATTCTGGAAAATGAATTAATTATTCTTCAATTTATCCACTTTAATGTTGTTAAAATTTCGGGGTGTTACAGATAGTGAAGGGTGAAATGGTATCTTGGGTTTAGCTCGAGTCTTTCCGCATCCCACTGGCTGCCGATGACGGGTGTCCGACGATCTACTATCCTTGTTGATCCTGACCCTCTGCCTCCTCGTGAGGCAACCGCCGAACCACCTTGGTGTCACCTTATGGCAGCATTCTGACTGCATAGCTACATATATAGTCAAGGACCACCCACCTAGTAGTTACACGCAGACCCAACCTCTGCGGACACAGCCTAAGACATCTGCCGCCGCGTAGAGGACTATTAGGAGCACCTTACATACTTCAGCAAGCCGTGTGCTTCCCCTTCCATTCGTTTGGAGCCGTCAGAACAATCAGATTAATGTGCGCTCCCCTGGTGCCTTATAACACCTCGATGATCTACCCTGTTGAGTTATTCCAATTCATATTGAATTCTTACTCAAATTACCCAATTTCACTTTCTTATTAATTTCAGCCATATCACTTAACCCGTTAAGTTTATTAATGAGCCTACAACATGTTATTCTCTAAATTGTGATTCAAGGCCGGTGACCATAATCCCTTTTTATGCTGGTCTGGTTACCATAACATGTTCTACTTAGTAAGTTATTATACATGTCTAAATTCTTATAATCTCTTTAAGTTATGATTACCCTAAAAGGTATCTTTAACTTTCATAACTTTATTATTTTTACAGGTTATGTATACAACTAGGTGTCTTTAATTACATAACCTTATCGAGCTAAGTTTGTGGGCCTATATGTAAATATTACCCACCCCCTCAGATTTACTTAGCCCACTCATTTTCCAACCAATTTTACTTAACCCTAGCTTTGGTTCATATTCATAAAATCCCTATGGATTAGATTAGGTTAAGTAGTCCAATTCATTGCCATGCCCATTTATGGTTTATAATCGGCTAGACCTCCCACATTAGGCCTACAACTTGTGGATGCTGGATATGCCGGTCGGGTCCGGGCAGACTTCTTCCACAAGTTGGGCCTAATCTCGCGTTATAGCCCGTCTCATATTTGCGTACTTAGACCTCTCACATTAGGTTCAAGATTAGTGGATGTTGGATATGCCGGTTGGATCCAAGCAGACTTCCACCACTAGTGCGACCTAACCTCATGTCATAAGTGCAATTACAATTTCTAATTATAATCCTAGGCATTTATTATTAATTATACCTATGTCAATTATAGGTTTTATACCCATTTTTCTCAATTATGATCATGATGGATTATATGTCTAAATTCATATTATTCAAATTATACCAATTCATATTTTTCCATATGATCCCATTTGCGCCCAAATACTTTTTCTATACTTATGATCCAATTTAAGATCTTTAAATATAATTTGGTGGATGCCCAAAACACATATTTACTTATTCAATTCTATGTTAAGATGAATCCATATAATCATATACTTACCCCAATTATTCCCTGTATATAATCGGGACAAATTTACATATAAACTTTTTAGTACTCCAACAAATCCAATATATGAATTATAACATGTAAACATTCCAACATTTCGAATGATTCAATATACGAATTATTCAAATTAACACTTTAATGGTATATCGTATTAATCATCCCCACATGTCATTTACACCACTTTAATCATTATTAGCATATGTTTAGGCATCTTAACTTGTCAACCAATTGACCATATTATCCATTTTTGCGCTACAATTTATTTTATCAAATTAAACCTTCCAATATTTTCATTATAGGGAATGCCAAATGATAGAGGTACTATTATTCAAAAAGTATATTTTAAACCCACTCACCTTTCATGCTTTCCCCAAATTTTGGATCTGATCCTTTCCATCATCCATGGTTTCCCTTTTTCTCTTTGATTAGATTTGGAACCTAATAATTTTGTATTTATAGTTTTTACTAAAAGAGAAAGAGAAGGGAATTGAAAGATAGATCAGATCTAGGAATTACCTCACTTTGATAAGAGACCTAAAATTAGCGTAGATCCGTTGTAATTAGATTTAGAAAATAGGGAAGGGATTACTGATGTGGAATCCCAGATCTCCAAGCTTGAACAGCCCCAATAGGTTGATGAAGAAAAAGGTTAGAACAAATCACGTTGAAGCAGCACTTCATCATCACCATTGACTTAGATGAATAAAATAATGGTTCTAGGGTCTTATTTATAGGGGAAACGGAAAAACATGGTCCTCCAGATTCAAAATCAGAACATCACAACCCTCCACGTCGTCAGAAGGTTCCATAACTAAGGGTTGGTCGACCCCGAGGTTGACCCCGAGGTCGACCCCCCCTTAAGATAGGTCGACCCATAGGTCGACCCCACTGTTGGTGGGTCAACCCCTAGGTCATCCCCCAACGGTCTGTTTTCCCCCTTAAAACTCCCACTCGTACATTATGATTTTTGAACCTATTTTTGAAATTATTGGATAAACTTTATCAATACTTTTATAGATATAAGTTCTGTATATGTATACAAACTTCTAACGCTCACAACTTCTTCATTTGGTGTCCGATTTACACAAACCAGGTGTCTATCTTAACAAGAATTTCAAGATGGACCATGGTGTGGTCTGTTTTAATTAATTCTGAATATTTAATTGAGTTATTCTTATTTTATTATCTTAAGTTGAAAATGCGGGATGTTACAGGACATATACACACACATTTGCATATGTTCATATAAGCATTAGAAGTCTGTAAAGACAATGGATGCCAGCGATTGGTGGATTAATAGATGGGTGATGGATAATAGGATATACATTCTTATTAACTTAGAGATTTCGAGGACGAAATCCTTCGAGTAGGGGAGAATGTAACACCCCGTAGTTTTAACAACACTATAGAGGACAAATTAAGGAGTAATTAATTTAATATTCATAATTAAGGGAAACATAATGCGCCATTGCGTCCGTCTCGAAATTCTGGTCAAGATAAACATTTGGTTTGTGCAAAACAAACACCATATGAAGAAGTTATGAAGGTTGAAGTTTGTATACGCGCAAGAGGATTATATATATATATATAATCAAATCAGAGAATCAAAAAATAGTTCATAAATCGAATTTTTGTTGGTGGTAAATTTCCTGTTCCAGGGCTGTCGACCCCTCAAGGGGGGTGTCGACCAATGGGTCGACCCCATAAGGGGGGTCGACCCCTCTAGGGCAGACGTGACAGTTAGGGTTTGGGGGCCGGCGTCTATAAATATGGCTCCATTTCTCTTGTTTTCTACACTAAAAAATAATGGAGGTCGAGATATTATCGATGCCTAGACTGAATCAAATTTTTTCCTTCTTCTGCAATCAAGCTAATCAAGTTATTCAAGCGTAGTTTTGTGATTCAACCTCTTCTGTTCTTCTTCTATCTTTCTAGATCCAAACACTGTGAGTTTAAGTTAATTTTAGATTTAAATAATTAAAAAGTAAAACATGATATGACTGTAATCTGGATCTATGGTTGTGACTGCTTGAATCATATCAGATCTGTTATAACTTGTGAATCTATGATATTCTAACGTAACTATGACTTGGATCTTAACCTTTATCATGTCAGATCTACCTTGGATTATGGATCTAATCCACTATTTATATCACCTTGTATTTATCATGTTCATGGTTAAATTGGATCTGTTATTAGTTGTACATCCAAATTATTGTTCAGATCTTATCATGCCAATTATGACATCCCTACTATGTTAAAATCAGTTCTATTATTTCATGTTCACCAGATATGTTCCTATATGCTCATCTTATCATTATGCCACTATGTGTTTATGTCAACCTTGTTAGTATAATCGTTTCTATCATCTTCCCCTTTTTATTTTATATAGCCTGGCTACTTTCGAGCCTAGGCATGCTGCTGAAATATGCGAACGGGTTAAATGGGGAACAAGAGGAAAAACATGAAATTAGACATAACTTGTAATTGGGGATTTGGGCATAACCTGAATAAAATGTATGAATATGAATTTAGGGCATACAATTCATTATGTACACAATTAGGGAAAAAGAGGTATGAAAATCTATAATGACATAGGTAAAATTGGCTAATAATGAAATGCCAAGGATTACAGTATTTAGAAACTGTAACTGCGCCTAGACACAAGGTTATATTATACTTGTGGTGGAAGTCTGCCCGAAACTTCTCGGCATATCCAACGACTACAAGTGGTGAATCTAATGTGAGTGATCTAGGTGCACAAATACAAGATGTGCTAAGACATGAGGTTAAGCCCGACTTGTGGAAGAAGTCTACCTGGACCTGACCGTCATATCCAGCATCCACAAGTGATAGGCTTAATGTGAGGGTCTAATACATTATAACCATAAATGGACATGGTAATGAATTGGAATACTTAACCTAGTTGAATCCATGGGGATTTTATGAACATGAACCTAATTAGGGGTAAAATAAACATGTTTGAGACAGTGGGTGGTTTAAGTAAATCTGGGTTGGGTGGGTAATATTATATATAGGCCCACAAACTTAACCTATTGGGGTTATGTAATTAAAGACACCGTTAGGTAAGCATAACCTATGGAAATGATGTGGATTATGCAATTAAAGACACCAATAGTTATACGTAGCAGTGGAAATCCTAGTGGGGATGCAAGACAAAGGGGAGAGCTTGCATCACATTGTGGGGGACCCGTTTTAGTCAGTAACCCATAGAACGGTATCAAACAAGTACTCTGCCTAGGTCGGAGTTGGGACACGCTTACTGGGTTGACTGTAAGAGATCCAAACGTGAAGGACGGTGTGGGCGGCGCAAACTGACTGGGACATGTGCGTGCATGTCTGAGCAGACGGGGATAAAACGACCGTGATACTTGTAGATATGGTTGTGCACATCAACGAAGGGTTGCCACTTTAGGAAGTGATACCTCCTACTGTAGGGCTGGCACAGGGTATCTACGGAGTAGGGAGCCGATCGATTAAAGTAATAATTAGGCTACATCTGGACGTATGCCTAAATCTACCATTTGGTTGTGGTTGGGATCATCTCATTCTGGTTATACTAGTATCGGTATCGAGAATCAGAGTAATCATTAGAGAAGCGTATACACTCTATCATGTTTACCTTGTCATACCTGCCTTTTGTGATGCTATCTTTCTTATCCACTTTATATGCTTGTCATGATACTTTTACTTATTTACTTGCTAAAATTAACTGGATTCGCCAGATTTTATGTCTAACCCTTTTTGTTTCCTCTTCTTTCTTCCGTTTCCCCCTTAGGTTATCAGGGTGGGAATACTCAAGCTTGACCAGGATTCTGCTATCATTTGCTAGAGCTGCTTAGATGTATTGCTCAAGCTTCTATCCTTGCTACTATGGCTATGTTTTTACTTAGGGATTTTGCTTCTTTTATTTTGTACTCTGATGTTTAAGTATAAGACAGAAGTTTTTATGATGTACTGGTTTTTATGTAATTCGGACATATGATGTTTTGAACCACGATGTTTTGTGATTAATAAAGTTTATTTTTAATTCGGCTACTATTTTATATCTGTCTTGTAATGTTTCTGTTTCTATTTCTATTTACCTATAACGCTTCATGAAACTTAATGCATTCTCTTAATGAGTGACATTAACGGATGTGGGGTGTCACATGTTTTCTGCATTTCACCTGTACCTCATGTATCTTTTATATTTTTAATAATAAAGTGTTATGGAGCAATATTAAAACCGGTCAGCATTGCGAAGTATCACATATCTCCAACGATCACCAAACAAGTCATCACTAGCTTTTTCTCATCTCCAAATTTACAACCCTTGATTTCATATCCACGAGGTATGCCCTGCCTGTTTCCGGGGTACAGTGAGACTCAATTGATTTCTAGGCTACGATCACACCCAATCAATTTGAATGTGATACGACCACACCTTCTTAATTAAAACTATTACAAACACAACCCATGGCCTATAAAAGATGCATTTCCACATGAGGTGCACCACACAAAAATAAAGGTCTCAAAAGTGTTTGTAACACCACAAAGATCTTCGTCTTGTGGATTTTTCAAATTGACAACCGTTTGTCAGTTGATCTAAGCTCTTCCCCCGATTACCATGGATCCCTCGAGCGTCATCAACGTGGAGAACTCTGTCTAAAATATGAACTGAAACATCAAGACATTGGCAAACCAAAACAATCGCCTTCTTCCATCTTCCCTCCATCAATCGAATCATGAAGGACATTGTGGTATAGAACATCCATCAACTTAGGCTTCCAAATCTCCCAGTTTCTTTCATCAAAAATATCCTTCATCAAAGACAACGTCATCTCCGACATCTATAATCTTCAATCCAAAACCACTTCAAGCAATGTGAGGATCTGAGCTCTGATACCAATATGTTGTGGGTATTGCGTGCAGCGGAAAAGGTAAAGCACCAAAAAATGATCTTTTTCACCTAATCACTTGAAGATGAATTTGGTTGAAAAATAACAACACAATAGACTGGAAATAATAGCAATACATAAATATTCCACCCAACCAATCTCTTTATTAATTCACCAGAATTTTGTTTACACTTAATGGAATAAAAAATTTAAACAAAATACAATTGAATCAATAACTAGATTGAGAAAGGGAGAGAATATCTAAATGATTACAAATATTGTTGGAGAACAAGAGTAATGAAGAAAGATGACAAACCCTTGAATCAACCTGGAGGCACCAACTGTGTCTATTAGTAGTAAATAAGAATAGCTTCTCTCATCCCTAATCCTACATTTTCCTATGAGGTTGCAGACTCCCCTGTTCCTCTTGACAATGGTGACGTCCTCCTCCAATCTTGTCTCGTCTTCTTCGCCTTCTCTTGACTCGTCCTTCTCTCCTTCTCCTCCTCCTGACCCCCCTGATCCTCTGCCCTTCTCAGGTTCTGGCAAATTTTCTTTGAATGTTCATAATTCTCATAATAATATACTTATTGATTCAAATTTGGGTTCCTCGATTCTTGAGGATGTTTCTGTTTCCTCTAAAGATTTCTTCAATAACTTGTCATCTTCTTTTGATGGTACTAAATCTCATTCTGACATTATATCAAGTACCTTGAATGACCCTTTGGTTATTGCTTCTTCTAAACCTGATGAAAGTGGGCTTAACTTTCCTGATTTTCTAAGGCTGTTGAACCTTCTTTGTCCTCTATTAACCCTAATTCTTCTATTCTTCAAATTAATAATTCTTTGAGCATCTCCAAGATTCCAGATATTGTGAAAAACTTTGACTATCTTTTCTCTTCAATTTGCTACTGCGTAATGCTGGCTCTTACAAACCTTTTGAATTTGAGGCTCTCAAAGGTAATCGAAGAATTCCCACCTGAATTAGTTAAAGCCAAAGGTATGAAATATTGGCAACATCATCTAACTGGGTTCTTTCTAGATGGATCTTTATCTTACTTGACTGTAGTTAATTTTATATGCAATCACTGGAAATTGCATGGGGATGTAGATATTGAATCTAACAAGCTCAACTTTTATTTTAAATTCTCCAATGATTTGGATGGAGATAAAGTTTTTAGATCTGATCCACTGTTCATAAGAGGTATGATGTTTATAATTACTACATGGGATCCATCAATTGGTAATGCACAATCTCAAATAAAAAAGGTTCCAATATGGATTTACTTACATATAATTCCTTTACTTTTGTGGACTTTGATGGATATAAACTGGCTGGCATGTCAGGTCGGAAAACTTGTTTGTTTTGATGTAAACATAGAAAAAATGCATAGGATCATATATGCTAAGGTGCTTGTTGAAATTGATGCTGAATCTGAGTTGCATCATTGTATTAAGTTGGGTGGTCTAGGTGACAGTTGTCCTCCAGTTATTGTCTCCTATGACTGGAGGCCTATGATATGCACGTATTATAAGGTTTTTGGTAATACCAATGATCAATGTGGTGTGATTAATAAGAAAGTGGATTCTGATGGTAATCAATATGTTGATAAGAAAGGAGATGAGCATTTTCACTAAATGTTGATAGTACTAAAGTGGGAGGGAGTCGATATGATAGTAGTAAGCAAAGTGGTTGGACCAAAGTAACTAATAAGAAGAAACAAGTGTGGTAGAGAAAGGCAGGAAAATATGGAACTAATATTGATGGTGATGTTAACATTGCTATGGAAAAGGTAGTTGAACTAAAAGGTGTTGAAGGCTCTTTGCTGCATGAAAAAATTAATAATAATGATCCAATGGATGATACTTGTTTAGAAGTGGGTAGGGAGAATAATCAAATCATGATAGTGGATGAGAATCATAATTGTGTTGTTCATCAAAAGCAAAATGTTGTGGATTCTGGTACCTCAAATATGAACTTTTAGCAAAAAGGCAAGTAAGTAATGGAGGAAAGTAATAATGTAGTGAAGCAAAATGGTTTTCTACTTAATAATCCTTTTTCCAAACGTGTTAATTTTTTCAGATGTGGCATCAACTTCCTTTGGTTCTTTTATTAACCTTTCTTCATCAAACATTTCCATGTCTTATCCATCAAGTGTTTCTTTTAATTCTGCTGCTTCTTCTGCTTTTAGTGATTCATCTTTTTCTTTCCAGATTCCTTCTAATTCTTCATTTAGCTGCAAATTGAATGATTCCATTTCATATCCATACTCTCATTTATCCCCTCCAAAAGATATCATTCTTCCTCCTCCTCCTAATCTTTCACATAATCCTTCTCATGAGTTAATTTCTACTGATCATTCAGATAAGCTAGCAGTTTCTACAAAGGCAAAAGTCAGTGATTTTGTTGATGTTGCTTTTAAGTCTGCACCAAAATCCAATAAAGGTAGAAAGAAGAAAGCTAATCTGAATTCAGCTGAAATAGAAGATATTGATGAAGGAGCTGAGTACAAACAAGATGAAGTTTTACCATTGGGTAGTCAAAATCATCTAATTAAAAGGCGCACAAGGAGTAATCCTGCACCTTCAATAGATCCTCCTCAATTCAAATAATGATGCACAACATATCTTTTTGGAATATTAGAGGGATGAATTTACCCTTAAAGAAAAGTGAAGTCAGGTTTTTCATGAAGAAAGGTAATATTCATTTACTATGTTTATCTGAAACCAAGCTTAACAATCTATCCACTTCTAAAGCAGCATCATTCATTTCTCTATTATGGAACTATGATCATAACCTTGATGATGCTAATTTTGGTCATCTTCTTACTTTTTGGAATCCTTCTATCTTCAATCTCTCTAAACTTTCTTCATCTGACCAGTACATTCATTAAAAATATATCTACATTCCTACTTGTTCCACATTTTTCCTCACTTCTATTTATGCTCTTAATGCTTCATGTCTGAGGAATTTATTTCTCTCTAGCCTGAGTAATATTCACACTTCTTCTGATCCCTGGATCATACGTGAGGATTTTAATTGCATGTTTTCTTTGTCTTAAAAGTTGGGTGGTTGCACTCTTACTGTTAATGACATTGCTCCTCTTAGTTAAGCTATCATAACATCTAATCTTATTCCTCTTAATAGCTTTGGCTCATCTTTTACTTGGTCTAATAAAAGTCACACTGGTCCACCTACTCTATGCAAGCTTGATCACATTTTTTTCAATTCTTCCTTTCTCCAAGCCTGGCTTAATTCCTTTTATCAAATTCTTCCTTACACTATTTCTGATCATTGTCCTTTGCTTTTATATTGGGGGAGCTCTAATGCCATTGTAAAAGGGAAGTCCTCTTTTTATTTATTTTTATTTTTTGTGTTCTCATAAAGAATTTTCAGGTATTTTGTTCCAGGTATGGAGTCATTGTTATGGTAGGAACCCTATGGATAAGCTACTTCATAAATTAAGATTGCTGAAAATTCCTCTTAAAGCTTGGTCTAGCCATAAATTTGGAGATACTTTGAGGCAATCAACATTAGTGAGATCTGAGCTTATTCGAGTGCAAAATGAAATGGTGGGGAAACCTTTTGATTTGCATCTTCGTTTATTGGAGAAGGAATTGTAGAGCTCTAGGTTAAGAAAGGAATTGGAGGCTGATAGGAACTCTAAGTATTTTCATAATTCTTTGAAAATAAATAAAATTAAAGTGGCTATTTACATGATAAATGATGTTGATGGTAATAATATCTCTTCTCAAGATAGTATTGACAAAGCATTTTTTGATTACTTTAGTTCTATTTTATCTCCAAATTCCCTGTCTCTAAGTAATATTGAACCTCTATTTCACATTAAGCTTCCTTATTTGTCTAATCAACAATCTTTAGAGCTTATCAATGCTGTAACTAGTGATGAGATTAAAACAGTAGTGTTTAGTATGGATGCTACTAGTGCTGGAGGGCTAGATGGGTATAATGCTTGTTTTCTGCAAAAAAAAAGTTAGGACATTATTGGTAATGATGTCACTGGAGCAGTCAAATTTTTCTTCCTGAAGAATGTCCTACCTTCCACTTTTACTGCTACTTCCATTGCATTGGTTCCAAAAGTTGATAATCCTACATGTGTTTTAGAATTTAGACCCATTATTTGCTGTAGTATCTTCTTCAAGATCATTTCACAGGTTTTGGCCAATAGAATTCAATCAGTGCTACCAACTGTTATTTCTTATAACCAGTCAACATTTGTACCTGGAAGGACTATTAGTGATAATATTTTAATCACCCAGTAGTTTCTCTACGGTTATGATAGGAAGAATTTATGGCCTCGATGTATGTTAAAGCTGGATATCAAGAAAGCTTTTGATAGTGTATCTTAGCCTTGTATTGTTGCCATTATATCCAGAATGAACTTTCCTAGACCATTCTTAGCTTGGATCTACACGTGTATTTCTGCTCCAACCTTTTCTATTTCTAGACATAGGATGCTGCATGGTTATTTCAAAGGAAAGCGTGGGGTTAGGTAGGGTGACCCATTTTCTTCATATCTTTTTATTATTGTTATGGAGCTTCTCAATTCTCTAGTCATTAATCAAGTTAAGATGGGTAATCTTGATATTCATCCTCATTGTAGAAATCCACTCATTACCCACTTGTGTTTTGCTGATGACCTTATTATATTCACTAAGCCATCCTTGGATAGCATTCATTGCATTTTATCCATCCTACAATATTTTTATGAGATAACTGGCCTTCAAATTAACTTGAATAAATCTCATATAAAAATTGCAGGATTAAGCCAGAAAGATAGGGAAGATATGATTGCTTTATTTGGGTTGTAGGTTCTTCCTGAAAATTCTTTTTATTTAGACTTATAATTGTTCACTGGTAGAATTGCTAAGGACAAATGTATGCCTTTATATGAGAAAATAATTGAAAGAATGAAGCAGTGGCCTTCGTGTAAGCTGTCTCAAGTTGGAAGATTAGTTATTATTTAATCCATAGTAACATCAATGACTACATACTATTCTAGGCAGTACATTCTCCTTTTGAAGCTTATTAACATGGCGGTTAGTGCAATGAATAAAATTCTATGGCATGGTGATCCTTTTGCTAAGAAGATCATTCCTATTGCATTTTCTAAACTATGTGAAGATAGAAGAAATGGTGGTCTAGGAATTATAAATCATTTTTCAATGGAATGAAGTAGCTGTCTCATTGTATTTTGATAAACTTTTCAATGGTGAACGTTGCTTTTGGACAAAGTAGAACTTATGGACTATGGCTATTCCAGGTGATTGTAGTTGGAGACACATTCGTGAGCTTAGAAGAATCTTCCTGCCTTTTGTTCAGTGCAATGCTAGTAAAGTTAAAGGATTATCTTTCTGGCACTCTCCTTGGGCGGGTAATGGTTTAATTTTGAGTGATTTAGTGTACTATAACTTGAGAAGGAATAGTGGTATACCTGATGCAGCAATAGTTGATGATATGATTCGTGATGGAAAAAAATATTTGCCTCTTAATCATTCATATTCTTTACAGTCTCTTTGGTATGGTATTTCTTCAAATTTTAAGTTTGGTGATGATAATCTTTCCTGGATGGGTAAGAAGCATTCAATTAGTTTTGTAACACCCCACGTCCATTAATGTCACTCACAAAGAGAATGCATTAACTTCCATGGAGGTTATAAGTAAATATAGAACAGAAAAATTACAACAAGACAGATAATAAGTAGTACTTGGAAATCTAAAACTTCATTTTATTGCAGCGGAAATTAACCATATTTGTTACATCATAAAACCATAAATCAGAGTCAAGTACAATATCCATCTTCATAAAAACCAAAATACATAATCCCATTACACAAATAGCCATTAAAGAAGATAACAAGCTGGACTTTACTTCAACGGTCCAAGCTTTCCAAGAGAGATAAAGCAATCCAATCAAACTCCACTAGAGCTGGGCCCAACCTGAGGACCTGGAGGGGGAAAAAGGATAGAAATGGAGGGGGCAGACATAAAGTCTGGTGAGTATGATAATTCTAACAATACTATTATCAAAATAACTAGACTAAGGCATAAGCTGGAAGACAAGTAAATGTCTATGAACTATTAGGTATGGAAAGCAGATAAAGATAACGTTAAAGATAACGTTAAAGGCACACCTAATTACTAACGAATAATTACTACACTGCACCGCACATTACTACACTGCACCGCACCAGTCACCCTAAAGGTTGATCCCACTTGCTTCACACAGAAACTATATAAATAGCCTTGCGTACCCCTAGCTGACTACATAGGTGCTGTCTGCCCCTATCTCCACTAGGTGTACCCCACTACCCACTTGCGATCGGCTCCCTACTCGTAGATACCCGTGCCGGCCCCACAGTGGGGTGTATCACTCCCCTAAAGTGGCAACCTGATACAACTTGAGAATGCACGGCTTATACCTACACGATGCAACAACGTCTTACCTACCAGACCGGGTCCGCACACGCATATGAAACCCGTTGGACTTGTGTTGCCACCACTCCCCGTTTTGGCCTCTTATAGTCAAACCCAGTATGCGTGTCCCGTCCTCGACTTGGGTCGAGCCCACAAAGATATGTTTGGGATACTGGTTGAAGTGGGCCCCCACAAGCTACCCACCTAAGCTTGTCCACTAGTATATCCCACTTAACCCTCTTAGTCATGTTCATTTACATGTGTGTTTGGTTAAGTCTTACTAATCGTATTTCACATGCCACTAAGGGCACCCACTAGATTCTTCATGCCACCCAAGGCACCTACTTAACCCCCATGTCCCACTTTACATGTTTATCTGGTTAAGTATTTCTTAATTCATTCAGGCCATAACCTCATAAAGACCTCTCACATTAGACTGGCATTTATGGCAGCTGGATTTGCCGGGCGGGTCCGGGCAGTCTTACACCATAAAAGAGTCTAACCTCGTGTCTTTACAACTGTTATGCTTTAGTTTAGGCCTAGGACCTCTCACATTAGGCTGACATTTGTGACCACTGGATTTGCCGGGCGGGTCCGGGCAGGTTTACGTCACAAACGAGTCCAACCTCGTGTCCTAAGCATTGATAATCACTTATAATCTTTTACCCCAGTTTTAATAATTCCCTATCCAAATTATTAATTAAGTCCACTTTTATTGATGTCCATAATTGACTCAATTATGGTCATCCACTCATGGCATGCAAAATCATATTAATTGCACCCCAACTTCTTATTATTAAATCCTTAATATTACCCCTACCCCACGTTTATACGTTCGCTTATTCAACGCAGAATATACTTTAGACTCGAATAGTCTAACTCATAGCACAAAATAAATTATCACAACATATAGACAATTAAATTGAATCTAATCATAATAGGGGTGAAACTTGCATAAACTACACATGTTAAGGATCAAAAGGTGTCAACTTGTTAAATGTCACAATTTACATGATATGATCATAGCCCAAATTTATGTATAAACTTGCATATGGGGTTTTAGGCAACATAATGATGGTGTGAACTAGCATAGAATTTCACATATGTCATAGCATAATTCTAGATGTCATAATAGATGTCATGGAATATGTTCATAACTTTTACTAATCAACCTAAACTTGCATATGTGACTTGTCATATAGATCAACATAGCCCAAACATGATGATTTAATTAACATGAACTAACTAGCATAGATAGTAATATCATGGCTTTTTAACATGTATGATTCATTACAACTTAGCATAGAAACTCTCAACATACATAACATCATCCTAGCATGATTTACAACATATAGGATATCATCACCACATAGCATAGGATTAATAACATACATGATAGTATAAGGTTTACAACATATATGACAATTCACATCATCTACTCATAATCCATTCATGACCTATTCTAATTAATTTAACAATAATCTTCTTAAGATCATCATACTCACAATTTAGAGAAGAAAAGAGAGTCTTGATTTGCTTTAGAGTTGAGCAGAATTAGGTTTTGATTAGCTTTTCTTCCTTCTTAGTTGGCGGCGGCTCCACTGAGTTCCATGGCGGCGGTATGACGGTAGCTATTCTAATTTTCATATGAATTAGGGTGAGAGACTACCTAGGTATTTATAGAGTTTAGGGTTTATTTAGACCGTCAGATCAACTCAGAACAAAACTGAACCGTTCAATTTGCCAACTCAGCCCTAAAGACACATCAGCAGCTCAAGATTGGGCTCAGTCAAAACCGTAGCCGACTGAACAGGTCGACACCCAGGTCGACACTATAGTCGACCTGGGGGGGAGGTCGACACTAGTGTCGACTCCCCAGTCGACCTGCCTGGGCGGGAATTTTCCCGCCCAGCCCGCTTCTGCACTTTCAGTTTGAATTTTAAATTTCCTACGAGCTGTTTTGAATTTTCTGAAACTTCCAATGGCCATAACTTCTTCATACGAAGTCCAATTCACGTAAACTCGGACTCTATTTCGACCAGAATTCCGAGACGAACACAATGGCGCAACCCGTTTCCCACAATTCTCTCGTCTGAGATTAGTTATTCTTTAATTTGTGAATATTAATATTAACAGAATTACGGGGTGTTACAAGTTTAGTTTATCATATGATGGAAGATGAGAAGCCATTCTTTTCTTGGTATAAGAGAGTTTGGAGTCTGATGAGTAATGCAAAGCAAAATTTCTTGTTATGGAAGATCATGTCAAATGCTATCAATACTAAAGACAAGTTGTACAAGTTTGGGTTCATTTCAGATGACACTTGTGTATTTTGTAGGGTGGATTCAGAATGTAATACCCATTTTTTTTAATGCTCTTTTGTCTATCAGTTATGGTGGCGTATTTTGGCTACTAGTAATCTGCATAGACCTTCCATTATTAGTAGAGATGAATGGTTTATTCTTTTTAAGGCTATTAGGTGGAGAACGAGTAGGAGTATGCTTTTGTTAAGAATTTTAAATATATTTGTGTTTGAAGTGTGGACTGAGAGAAATAGGAGAGTTTTCAATTCTTCAGCTTTGAAAGTGGATGAGTTGTTTGTTGTTATTAACAATGCCATTGTTTGGAGGTTGATTCCAACGTGATAGTATTGGCATGGCAGTTGGATATGAAGGTTATCTGGTTAGCTTATGTGATTAGTTGCTGAGATGGTGATGCATAGTTGTTGATTGTTGTTTTTGATTCGTAGCTTTGTGTTTTTTTGTATATTTCTTATATATGTCATTGTTTTTTTTCTCATTATTGTAAGGGTCATTGTAGTATTGTATAGTTTGTTGTATTTCTGGATGCTTGTATGTGATCAGAGTGAATAAAGAATTAATTGCCTTTCAAAAAAATTCCTACATTTTCCTCTCCAAAGCGCAAGCCTTCGGGGCACACAACCTCTCCAGATGTCTTACATGGTTTCAGATGTTTTAATCTAATCAAGAAGGTTGCATAAATAGTAGAATAGAAGACCCAGGCAAATATCCAAATTTCACCTTCGAAATATCTCCAGAATATAATCGTTTATTTCTTTCCCTCTATGATAAAATCAATCAAATCAATTAATTGACCAATCAATTAATTGATTACATTTCTCTTCAAAAAATATTTGAATCAACAAATTCAACAATTTAATCACGTGAAATCGCTACTTATTAAACTAATTCTTTGTATATTTAAATTAAAAACCCGATTAGACTTCTACATAAAAAAGGATTTATTCAACTATGAGAAAACACAAAAACATGGTCTTATGACAATGAACCCAAACCATTCCGTCATACTTCCCCAAACATGTTCCCTACATAGCATGGTCTGCTTTTTAGCACCAACTTGAGCCATCCTACCAAGTAAGTGAGTGACTTCAACTCACAAGTTGAACCGGCTAATTTCCTAGCATCAAGCCTTTCCAGCCATTCGACCTCTAATAGTGGCAAAAAAACAAATATCTGTAATAGTAAGACAATCCTCATCAACATAGCTATCCTTCTTCACTCTTGCTCATGACCCATAACGATATAGGACCATCAACATCTTAACTCCAATTTTGTCGAGTATCTGGTCATTCTTCAACGAAGTGATAACAATGATTAAGCAATAATTGAGACCAATAAACTCCAAATAGCACCTGTAACAACATTTTTCTTAAGAAGAGAATGCTTTGGTAGTGACAGTATGAAAAACCGTGTAGTTAGGAGTATTGATCCATAACTCCCATATAAATAACATGCGATAATAAAAAGCTTAGGAAGGGATGTTTGGACCATTCATATGCATCAATGGCTCAAGAATATACTTGGAACGAAATGTATGCATCTGGACCAATTAAATCTCAGTCCAAATAGATACTAAAGTATTATGACCTATAGTGGCACAGTAATCAAAGTAATTAGCAATAGACTTTAATATCCATTTTACACATTGTAATGAAAATTTAAATTAATAAAATGAGAAGAATTATAATGAATATAGATCTATCTATCTATCAAATCACTCTGAATATCGGCCTCATTTCCTTTTCATGCATTAGTTGACCTTCCTCGATTGCTTACTAACATTCTCCGTTGGCGCATATGATTAAGGGTTTTCAAATCGATGTATATTCAAGCCTGGTCGAATTATTCAATCAATATATTAGCACTATATGAAGGATCAGAACATCTAACTATATCTTTGAACGTCAAGAGCGATGCACATAGAAAGAAGTTCCTAATCAATTAATCCTTATAGCACTCCAAAAATTTGAGTAACATTTTAGTTAAATCATTATTACTTGGTAATTTGAAAAATACTAAAATTAATGTGCTAATTAAATAAGTAAATTAGAATAAGGGGTAAAATGGTATTAGAATTTGATGATAGAATCAACATCAATCAAGCATCTCATTTTTATGAAAGTATTTATACTTCTTCATCCATAAACCAATCCTCTAACCTCTCTCCTTCCTTTATAACTCTTTAAAACACTTCAATCAATTTCTTTTTTGCAGTACCCCATAAAATAAACCTAAAATAGGCATAAGATAATTTCATTTTAAATAAATAATAATAATCAGTAATAAATTAGTGGGATGAAAATAGAATTTTGAATAATTGAGAATAGGTCCATGAAATTATTACTATTGCATTAGTGGCGAGACTATGATCCGTTTTCATATTTTATTTATTGAAAACGGAGTCCGTATGAATAAGATATTAAGAAAACAAGTTATGCGCTAATAATTACACACTAGGTTTGAAATTCAAATAGATTAGATATAAATACATAATATAATTAACTATATATTAGCATTGAATAATATTCCAAGAGGCTTTGAATTTATGTGTATATATTCATATGCAAATGGGACAAAGACAATCAACGTAAGGAAATAAATCAAAGCCATTAAATAAATAAATTAATAGAAAACAATGTCACAGGAGATTCAAAATCTCTTGGCTCGATCCTGTAACAACCCGTACTTTTACGGTATATATATAATTTATTTAATTATTTAAATAATGGTTTGGTTATTTAAAATGACCAAAATTTAATAATATTGAATATTTAACAAAAATAAATAATATAATAATATATTTAATTTCTGAAATAATAAAAAATAGTGGAATTCACAATATGGTGTGAATTGGATCATCTGTGATATTTAATTCAGTTTAGAATTGAATTAGAATAATGAATATATTATTTGAACGACAGTTTGAACGTATAATTATAATTGAGCTCGAAATGGCGCAGCAGTTCGCTATTTGGCGATTTGAACTTCAACTGAATGTACAGGGTCCATTTTAACTCGGATTTCTGTGAAACAAGAAACGTTCAAAGCTGGTGAAGTATATCTCTCTAACGGAAGAGAAAAATTGGGATTTCATTGTGTAGATTTTGATTTATTTCCATATCAAATTTAAGAAAAGTCGGTATGAAATTCCTTTGAAATTTATAAATATATATTTACATTATAAAAGGATTTTTCATATAAATTGAATATCGATTCAATCGGGATTTGAATATCGAGTTGTAAATCCCAGTGGAGCTGTATGATATTCTATTGTGAATATAGACGATAATATTTATTTTAAATATTAAATTTAATTATTTTTAAATATATTTATATATTTAAAAGGGTTATTTAGAGCTTTAAAAATAGCCAGTTTTGCAAACGAAGTCGAAATTCAACGAAACTAATTTTGTTGGATTCGCAATATTAAATTATTGCTAGATTTTAATTTCCGTGATTTTTGAAGTCAGTATGTGGTCGTACGGGATTTTAATGTGAAAAACAATCGATATTTTGACGGTTAAAAATACGCAGTGTGAGCAAACGGAGTTGGAATTCGACGAAACCAGTTTCGTTGGGTTCGTAATGTCGAACTGTAGTTGGATGTCCAGTTTCATGATTTTTATAGGTTATGTGTGATCATAGGAATTTTTAAATGACAATTACAAACAGCGGTTGGTTAAAAATAAATATTTAATCGAATATTGAATTATTAAAAATACACTATAAAATACCCTTACCCTCTTCTAAACCTAATTCTGTTTCCGCCGTCAGTTTCTTTATCCAAACGAGAAAACGTGTGGAATGTAAAATCAAAAAGACAATTCGTATAAATTCTTATAAATGGAAAAGTAGGTTCCTTTGAGTTTGTGAAGCCTTGCTCTTCAATTTGGTAGTATTTTCATTGGGTGCGGTCCAATTTGCTAATGCTCAAAAAGTCGAGCAGCGACCTAGGGCAGGCTACGACCATCTAAGGGGGTGGAGTTGGGTCAAATTGGTGGTAGAATCGGATTCGGGGTGCAAATCTACACCTAGTGTGAAAGGCTTGAAGGATTTTAAGAGAAAAGGTTCGGTGCTTTCATTGAGGGTGGTGCGTCAGTCTGAAACCGCAGAGCAAACGGTGAGGTCGAATTGAAGCAAAGGGTGATGGGGGAAGGAGCTTGAGATGAGTAAGAAGTGGAGATTCTCGGTTTGGGAAATGGTGGTGTGAGCGAGGTAAACGAGGGGGAAGAGGGAATCGAAAATGGCATTGAAATACTGGAGCGTGGCCATTTTCTGTTCGGGGAAGAAGGGGATTCAGGTGCGCTGGGCTTTAAGGGGTATCGGGCCAAAGGAAATAGGGGTAAAGCCCAATAATCTAAATGGATTAAAAAGTTTGTTTTAATTTAAATGTGCGTTAACTTGTAAAGCTAATATCTTATCCATACGGTGTCAGAATTCAAAAGGTCAGATCCATTGGGATCATAGGGACGGATGCTACAACATGGAACTGACTGGAAGTCCATCGGAGCTCGTTACAATTTATAGCAAAATAAATTATCCGTCTGAATCAAGCGATGGTTATTGTTATTAACGATGATCGTCCAAGGTGAGTAAAACTCACTAACTCTTCTCAGTTATATTTTTATAACATATTTTTAGAAATGATAAATGATGATTGTTTGTTGTGTGTTGGCTATTTGGTTGAACTTCTAGTTAATTGGATGAAAATATAGATAACGATATATATATATATATAAATCGTTAATCGAATATTAATTCTATTTAGCAGTATATTTCATATTCGTATTATTCATGTTGATTAACATCTGTGGATATAGGAAAACAGGTCGGAGGGACCCAACTGGGTTCGTCAACATTTATTTTATTGTTTTTTTATATATTGTGTTATATGATGTGATATGAAATCTGTTGTTGATTTCGTATGGTTGAATGATACCGATCATTGTTATATGGTATGTTAATACCATAAGGAATAATAGAATGTTAAAAAGGAAATTTTCAATAATATATTGAAAAATAAATATTTATAAAATTAAAATATTTTATAAAAAGAAAAATATTTATTTAGGAAAAAAATAGATTAAAAAGGAATATTTATTTGTTAATCAAATAGATAGGATTGAAGGGAAATATTTATAAAACATTTATAGATAGAATTGAAAAAGAAATATTTGTAAACTATATTAAAAATAGAATTGAAAAGGGATATTTATTTGAAAAATAAATAGAATAGTAAGAGGAAATATTTGTAAAACAAATAGAAAAGGAAATAGTTAGATTATCAAAGGAATTACTTATAAAATCCATGGATTTTATATAAAAAGAAAATATTTTATAAATAAATAGAATTATCAAAAAGGGATTTATTTGGTAAATAAATAGATTATAAAAAGGAAATACTTGAAAAGTGAATAGAATAGTATAAAAGAGGATTTTATATTTGAAAGGGTTAGACCCGAGCTTCGCACACGGGTATAACATGATATGGATTTAAAGCAAAGATTTTAAATAGAACCGATTATAACCGATAGATTGAGAAGATAAATTTATAAATAATATTTTATAAATTAAATGAAATATTTATCATTGGATAAATAGAATATATAAGTCGGGACTTATATAGAGAAGTAAAAATCGATTTCAAATTCGATATTTGAAACTGAATATGGGTGAAGAGTGAATCGAATATTACTTATTTGAGAAAGAGTTAATCAAAGGAGTTAATTCAAAGGAGATAATCAATAGAGTTAATTCAAAGGAGTTAATCAAAGAGAGTTAATCGAATAAATCGATTTGAGATAGAGTTAAGTGATTAGAGTTAACCAGATAGAGTTAACGAGTAAGAGTGAACCAGATAGGGTTAATTGAACATAGTTAATCGAATTAGGATTAATTGAATATTAGTTATTCAATTAGAGTTGATCGTATATAGTTATTTGAGATAGAGTTAGTCAAACATAGTTATTTAGGATGAGTTGCCATTTCGTACGACTGCTAGCGTAATTCGCAGGGCTGCAGATAGCCCACGGCGGTTGGATGTTTCCTGAGGGAATCAGGCGTAACCATTGTGATCGCTGCGATCTAGAGTTAAGCGAATGGAGTTAAATCGAATATTAGCCATTTGAAATAAAGTTAAAACAGACATAGTTATTCAAATATAAATTAATCGAATATTAGTTATTAGATAGGAGTTAAATAGGTTGAGTTGAATAAGTTGAGTTAATCAAGTTGAGTTAATCGAGTTGAGGTAGTCAAGATAAGTTAATCAAACCAAGTTAATCCAAATGAGTTAAATTAAAGGAGTTAATCGAATATAGTTTATTCGAAAGGATATTTATCGAATGTAAATCATTCGAAGAAAATTAATCGAATGTAAATCATTCGAAGAGAGATTATCGAATATAGTTTATTTGAAAGAAGATTATCGAATATAAGTTATTCGAAAGAAAGGGTTATCGGATGTAATTTATTCGAAAGAGTTATCGAATATAGTTTATTCGAAGAGAGATAATCGAATATAGTTATTCGAGAGGAGTTATCGAATAGAGATTATTCGAGAGAGAATTGTAAGTTGAAATTCGATTATATCGAATTTGGGAGAGTACTATATACTTTCCGTTTTCAAATCGAGATTTATTTATTTATTTACAAATAAATTAGTTGTTGGGTTAATTATTCACATTAATAAATAAAAGTATATTTAAGTTATTATATTTCAAAGGCATGGGATTATAGCACTATCATTATAATCAAATGAATTCTATAAAAGGAGTAGATTCATAAATAGAATTCGAGAGTTAAGTAAGGAAGTTGTGAAAGATTTACAAGTTGAACTTTGTCTATTTCGAGGATAGAAATGTTGTTCAGTTAAGGTCTGAGAGGTAATTATACCCCAACTTGATTGGCTTCAGTTTTAACTAAGAAATGGTTAAGGTTCGATAGTGAAGGTTGATTAAGTGAATGTAGTTAATGAGTGTAATGGTTTGAATTGGTCTAGTGATGTTTTATTTAAACATCTGTTTAAAATTCGATGAATGAGTTTTGGAAACGTTTTCCAAGTATAATCAAAAATATTTTTTAATCATAGAAAATGAAAGGTTTAGTGAAAAGAATACTGGGATGACATTGATACGTGAAAAGAGACGGAAAAGTTTTCTAATAATTAATAACGTATATTTTCTAAATTTAGAAAATAAGGAATGTTGAATATATGGAAACAGGAAATAAACAAATTAATGAACTAAAGAGATAAACGTTAAATGATGATTGATCGATATATTTTCCATCTAGAAATAATATCATTGTTTGAACACGTGTTTTTCTTTGATAGTTAAATCACCGACTATCGAAGTTTTGACCATTTTTCCGTCGTTAATACGGAGAGACCGGGATCAGATTCATTATTTAATAAAACCACTCTGTATGGACGTTAGTGTTGCGATCAAATATGATGAAAATAATTGAAGACGGAGTTATGCAGGGGTTATCCTGCTTACAGAATAGTGCCTTCGGTTTGTCCAGTCCCATGACAACGTGAATGGACGAATTTCTGACAAAGTATATCTAACAGATCGCGTAAGTTGATCTCTTCAAACGTACTTACGTTTGGTGGCGGAGGAATTCGTTTCTCTTAGCTTTATACCCGTGGTATTTTTGAGGAAATCAATTTGTGATTTGATGGGTATGATGATGTGGCATTCAAAGTGAATGCTGGTACGGTGTTTTAAATGATATGTTATGACCTTAAGCCTCATCAACAGGGAAATGACAGAAATTGGGCAGGCAGCATGGCTAGGTGGGTCGCTCCCATTAGTGTGTATATCACCTATCTAGAGAAAATCCAGTTCATTCTTTTATCTAGTTTCGATGCTGTCCCTTTTCGGGAAACGGTGAGCAACTCCCAACCATTGGTGATATACATTCGATACACTCAAGCGAAATGAGTGGTCGGTCATGTGTGGGCCGGTTTGCAAGACGTTCTTGTTGAACCCAGTGTATTTTCCTCTAGAGATACACTATCGGCAGGTGGTCCCATACCTTGTCATAGTTAAAATCCAATCTCCAATAAGCGCCCGCGGTTTTGTTTGTATACTATATACGTGGAACGTGAGATGCAAGCGTTCTACTATATTTTTAATTACTTGTGATTAGACATTATTATAATATCAGAAAAGTATTGATTTCCAAAACTGTTTTGGATTATCGTAAGGTAAAATACCATCCATGTTTATGTGTGGATCGGTCTTATGATTATCTTTTCTTTTTGAAAAGGGTTTTTAAAAGTTAAACCAAATGATTTGAGTTTACTCACACCAGTCCCATGACTGACCTAGAGTTTATTTTGTTTTGTTTTTCCCTAAACTCTTGGGTGCCCAAATTTGTACGGGCAGTTAAGTAGTTCAGGTCTTTACAGATATACTTGGAGGAGCTTCAAGCAGGAGGCTTCAGGATTATATAGCTATTGTTATTTTCGTTGTGTGTAAGTGTTGTACTCTGATAATGATATTCTATAGATATATATACTGTTATTTGCAAAGTTATGTTATATATTATATTTTAATCGTTCCGCCGTGAGATTCGTATTACTCTGATTTTGGTCTGTGGTGATCTTCTTCTTCTTCTATTCTAATTTTCTATCTTACCTATTCTCACCCTCTAACTTCTTTCTATTAATATCAGGAATTTCCGATGTTTGAATAGTCAACATGGTAATTTTGTGTTGATTTTTGAAGTCGAAAATCCCAGTTCGTTACAATGGTATCAGAGCGAGGTTGAGTGACTACCTTGGCTCTGTGGCTTGAATCAGTAGAGATGGGGTTAGTAATACCCTAGATTGAGTTTGAGTGTATGTATACGAGTGAACTTATTTGTAGATTTTATAAAATTGGTTTATAGTGTTGAGATTTATTGATTGAGTTGTTTATGAATTTTGGTCGATCAGTTTGATCCACTGTATCGATAGGAGTTTCTAAACACTCAAATACGATAAACTGACACAGTATGTTTTGAAAGAGGGTAAATGAAATAATTTTACCCAAAATATATTTTGATATAAAAGAAAGGTATATCTTGGAATTATTATCATATATTGGATGTGTTGGTTGATTATAATTGAAATGGTTATATAAATAACCAATTTGAGTTCGTATAATATAAAAGCAGATTAATTAGATCTGAATTAAATCAGAATTGGAATTAAAATTCTGAAAACTAGGGAAAAAGTGATTGTAAGTGGATTTGAGTTAAGTTTAACAAAATTTTAAAATCCTGGGAGATTTTAAATTGTTTACAAGTATTGTGAATGATATCTTGAAAAAGTTTTCAAAATGAAAGTGTTTATATATGGTTTTGATAAGTGATATAGTATTGAACTCACTTTGATAGCGGGGAAATAACTCTGATGATACTGGCCACATCATCAGTGTTCATTTTCGAGTTATAAGTGACGGATTACCACCAAAGATTTTGTTTTTTAATTATTTTGGTAAAAGGAAGTTGTTTTGAATCCCGAAAGGGAATAATTTATGGGTGCGTTTTCTATAGGTCCCTATTAAGTTTCAAAATTAGGCTCACATTCGGCCATAAACTTATTATAAATTTAGTCACTGTTTTCATTTTTACGTGTTATTCATAATATTTGCATACATGTATGCAAATATTATGAATTAATATTTGCATACATGTATGCAACTATTCTAATGAATAGTTGCATACATGTATGCAAATATTCTGAAAAAATAGTTGCATACACGTATGCAAATATTCAAAATAGTTGCATACATGTATGCAAATATTCTGAACGAATATTTGCATACATGTATGCAAATATTCAAAAAATTTGCATACATGTATGCAACTATTCTGAACGAATATTTGCATATATGTATGAAAATATTTTGAATTATTGCATACATGTATGCAACTATTCTGATGAATATTTGCATACATGTAAGCAAATATTCTAAACAAATATTTGCATACATATATGCAAATATTCTAAATTTTTGCATACATGTATGCAACTATTCTGAACGAATATTTGCATACATGTATGCAAATATTCTGAATTTTTGCATACATGTATGCCACTATTCTGAACGAATATTTGCATACATCTATGCAAATATTCTGAATTGTTGCATACATGTATGCAAATAAAGTTGAATTAACGTTGATGAATTGTTGCATAAATGTATGCAATTTTTCTAAATAGAAAAAAAGGGACCTAATTTACAATAAGTTTATGACCGGACCTGAGCCGAATTAAATTTCAAAATAGGGACCTTAGCCTAATTTCCACATAACTTATTTTAGAAAAACTAAATTGTTTAAAATCCCCAGGATGATAGTATGAATTAAAAACAAATTAAAGAAATTTGTGAAAGCTAATATGAATTGAATAGAAACCAATTAACTGGAAATTGAATTGGAATATAATATATCAAGTGGAATTAGATTTTGAATTGTGAGATAGGAATCTGAAATGGTATTGGATTGATGAGTTAGGAGTTGGAATCAAGAATGGAACTTTGGTTTGAAATGGAATTTGTCTTGGATACGTGAATGATTTGGTTTGAGGATAAAATTGGAATTTTGTTTGGGAATGCATGTGTATATGCTGACAGGGTAGCAGATGGAAAGGATGTAATGATATGCCCGACAAAAAGGTACACGTTTGTTTTTATAGATTTGGTGATTTATGGGCCGATTTGGCCAGCCGCTTGGCTATTTGATTTTCTTTTGGATTGGAGAAGGCCTAGAGAGGAGAGTTAGGGTTTGATCTATTGACCGGTACAAAGGAGGTGCTGGCGAAATTTTTCGAAAATTTCGGATGTTAGAAATTTTCAGAATTTTAGAAAGTTTTCGTTGATAGGAATAAATTAATAATTTAATTGAAATTAAATTGGTTCAGTTGAAAATAAGGTTGGTAAGTAAACAAATAAATTTGTACTAGTCAATAGGGTTTGTTCTCTACCTTAGCAATTTCGAGGACGAAATTATTTTAAGGGGGGAAGAATGTAACGACCCGTATTTTTACGATATATATAAATAATTTATTTAATTAGTTAAATAATGGTTTGGTTATTTAAAATGACCATAATTTAATAATATTGAATATTTAATTAAAATAAATAACATAATAATATATTTAATTTCTAAAATAATCAGAAATAGTGAATTTCACAATATGGTGTGAATTGGATCATTAGTGATATTTAATTCAGTTTAGAATTGAATTAGAATAACGAATATATTATTTGAACGACAGTTTGAACGTATAATTATAATATAATTATAATCGAGCTCGAAATGGCGCGACAGTTCGCTATTTGGCGATTTGAACTTCAACTGAATGTACAGGGTCCATTTTAAATCGAATTTCTGTGAAACAAGAAACGTTAGGAGCTGGTGAAGTATATCTTTCTAGTTGAAGAGAAAAATCGGGATTTCATTGTGTAGATTTTGATTTATGTCCAAATCAAATTTTTAAAAAGTCGCTATGGAATTCCTTTGAAATTTATAAATATATATTTACATTATAAAATGATTTTTCATATAAATTGAATACCGATTCAACCGGGATTTGAATATCGAGTTGTAAATCCCAGTGGAGCTGTATGATATTCAATTGTGAATATATACGATTAATATTTATTTTTAAATATTAAATTTAATTATTTTTAAATATATTTATATATTTAAAAGGGTTATTTAGAGCTTTAAAAATAGACAGTTTTGCAAACACAGTCGAAATTTCGACGAAACTAATTTCGTTGGGTTCGTAATGTCGAACTGTAGCTGCATGTCCAGTTTCGTGATTTTTAGAGGTTATGTGTGATCATAGGAATTTTTAAAGGACAATTACAAACAGTGGTTGGTTAAAAATAAATATTTAATCGAATATTGAATTATTAAAAATACACTATAAAATACCCTTACCCTCTTCTAAACCTAATTATGTTTCCGCCGTCAGTTTCTTTTTCCAAACGAGAAAACGTGAGGAATGTAAAATCAAAAAAACAATTTGTATAAATTCTTATAAATGGAAAAGTAGGTTCCTTTGAGTTTGTGAAGCCTTGCTCTTCAATTTGGTAGTATTTTCATTGGGTGCGGTTCAATTTGCTGATGCTCAAAAAGTCGAGCAGCGACCTAGGGCAGGCTACGGCCATCTAAGGGGGTGGAGTTGGGTCAAATTGGTGGTAGAATCGGATTCGGGGTGCAAATCCGCACCTAGTGTGAAAGGCTTGAAGGATTTGAAGAGAAAAAGGTTCGGTGCTTTCATTGAGGGTGGTGCGTCAGTCTGAAACCGCGGAGCAAACGGTGAGGTCGAGTTGAAGCAAAGGGTGATGGGGGGAAGGAGCTTGAAACGAGAAAAAAGTGGAGATTCTAGGTTTGGGAAATGGTGGTATGAGCGAGGTAAACGAGAGGGAAGAGGGAATCGAAAATGGCATTGAAATATAGAGCGTGGCCATTTTATATTCGAGGAAGAAGGGGATTCGGGTGCGCTGGGCTTTAAGGGGTATTGGTCCGAAGGAAATAGGGGTAAAGCCCAATAATTTAAATGAATTAAAAAGTTTGTTTTAATTTAAATGTGCGTGTAGTAACCCGTAACTTCCCCGGTAAGGAAAGCACGAATTGCTTTGAGAACAAGACCAATCAGAACGCAGACAGAAAAACATTTCATTGCTTATTACAACAATTCCATCAGAATACAAGAATATATAAAGTATGAATAAATATTACACAGAAAATATCAGAGAATTAAATTACATTCAAATGCATCGCAACGGTAAATAATACAAAACACAACTAGAAGTAATACACGGATACAGAGCGATCCTGTGAATATAAATCTGCAAACCCAAAACTGCTAGCTTCCCGTGTCAAAAATAAGGGCACCCAGAGTTTAGTTTAAAACAATAAACTCCAGGTCAGTCATGTGGCTGGTGGGAGAACTAAAACAGTTATTTAAAACTTTACTTTAAAATAAAGTAAATCAAGGGACCACACTGTATAACACGGAATGAGTTTCCTCCCAAGAATACCAGTGCATATAACAAGATAGCGCAATGCTTTTTGGAAAAATGAAGCTATTATAAGACCCAGGTCCCATCACACAATGCAACGCAAGCCGGAGGATAGGGTTTTCCCTTATAATAGCCAAACATGCATGGTACGTTAAAAACAAATCATTTGATACTATTATAAGTGCATAGTGTCAAAATAATTTCAATCATAAATATCAATCATAGACGGCATGGGTACCATATATCATGTCGCCATACTAGGCTCTACAATCAAAACCGCAAATGTCACGTATTGGAAGTTGTATTTCCATCTGCGAATCGAGCCAGGGGATCGTCCTCAACCGATTTGAGACTGTCTAGCCCAAGCCTCAGGATCAGAGCTTTAGTGACCCTTGGAGCGACAGGGCCGGTCCACCGATGTGGATTAAAATGCCTGAACACTACGTTTCCCCGCCCTTTGGGGCGTAAATGAGCCAAATGACTCCATCGGCTCCACACAGTCACCGATATATCTGAGGCGCCTCGCAACAGCAACACAGGTGAAAATAATATAAATGTCAGGGCTGGTAGGTCACTGACACCACCCTATCTAGAAGGAAACGCATTCCCTCCCTGAGGTCCTCTCTCGTTTCTGGTTCACAACCGGGGTGTGAGGCTCGCGAATCAACGCTACACAAAGCTATGCTACACAGGCCGTGCTTTGATCATCAACCACAAGATTCTGCTTTTCAACAAATGCCTTGATCGTTTGCCACTTAGGCATGCCACACAGGCAATTCACTCCATGCGATTGATATCCATCAATATATAACCACTTAGCTCGTACGTCTCAGAGAAGAGCATTAAGCAAGAGAATAAATTCTCCTCCGCCAAACAGATATATATTTAATAGGAATCAATCACATAGAATAAAATCCAATGTCAGACACACAGTCCATACAAGTCCGTTCTGGGTCTGAACGAAACCGGAGGCACCTTGTACCTCGCATATCCATCGATCTCCAAGTACGTCTGGACGATCACCAACTGATTCCCTCCTCTTGGGTGTACAGCCCAATCAAGATCATCAGTAATCAACCAAACGATGTGAAGACCTCCGGTCTTCAACCACCGTCTTCATCCTCGACACCACGTCGAATCAGTTATTCAGAATGGGATAAATCCGTTCTTTCTGAATAACTCGCATATATAATAAACAAGTGTTACACAAACACAACATACGCCTCATTCCAATTCAGAATATTCCTTTATTCAAATATTCTCATCTTTGGGAAAGGTCGCCATTAATTTTATCAAAGATAAATTCTTTAAATTTATTCTCTAATCTTCTTTTTAATATCAATTCAATCTAGTCGGGATTAGCAAACCACACCGAAGTAATCATTTATTTTATTTCCCAATCCCAACCTATTCATCCCATGATGTAAAACTGGTAATACTTCATATCTAACACCACAGTGTTATCGGTAAATTCAATTACCATTTCACGTTCAAATCTAATTAAAGATTTAACTATTACCTGGAGCAAAACTGATGATACTCAATTCTCGATCATTTCAATCTAATTAAAGATTCATTAAAACTCCACTTAGTTTTAATCTTCCCAAAAATCAATATTAATGATTGCTTAACTTGGGAAATCATATCCTGTCTTTAACTGAGTTAAAGAACCAATGTCATTTAAAACACCGTTCACTATAAACCCAAAATCACATTCCATTCCAATTCAATTATTGAAACTTCTGGTTACTTTTAAAACCCTTTCAAATCCAATTTATTTATTTAAAAATAAATAAATTATTATTCTACTTCAAAACTAGTTCATTTCGATAAAAATCGATTTTTATCTTTTCAAATTTGGAATTTTTCAGCTCAATTCTTCACAAATCATTTCTAATGATTTTACACAAATTATTACTATTTTTAATAATTTTATCAAGGCCCGTACAGTCGAATTCCATCAACGGCCATCGAACTGCACTTATAGCGACCTTTTCCAAATTTGATTTGGACATAATTCCAAATCCAACCGTTAGATTTCTAATTTCTAATATTCATTAGAAATCTCTTTTCGATACGAACCCAACGGTTCCGGTTTTAGGAGAATCCGACAGTCGGCTCTCCCGTAATATCCATTCGAAGCCAATGGTTGAAATTCGCAAACTGCCACGGCGCGGCCAGTTCTATTCAGGCCATTATATATATATATATAATATATATATAATATATTATATATATTTTGTCGATTCCCCTTCAAAACGTATTTTATAAATCGTTTTAAATTCGTTTTCGAAATGATTTCAACTTTATATTCAATTTCGAATCAAAATTGAATATTCCACATCATCGTTATACAAATGATAATATTTTCAAAACGTTATATTTTGAAATCACATTCTTTTCTATATTCATTATAAAAATGAATAAAATCTATATAAATATCTTTCACGTCAAAATGGCGTCAATCTAGTCAACATGGCTTTTATTCAACACATGAATGTTTATTCTATTCAACACATGAATATTTATTCTATTCAACACATGAATATTTATTCTATTCAACACATGAATATATATTCTATTCAACACATTAATTTTCTTTTTTATTTAACACATGAATTTTCTTTTAATATTCCTTATTTTCCAAATTGGAATGAGGCCCAATCAATTACCATATAACGTTAATTTATGGATTCCCTACAACACATGTATATAATAGCAACGGTAAATCATCAACCATCATCTAGAGTGCACCACACAACTGCATAAGCATTAAATATAAATAATTAACGCTTACACAGTCTGTCAACCCATCGATTGACATACAACTAAACAATCGGGATTAGTGTACGTCAAATATCATCCCAATACCCGTGTGGGGTTTCACATCAACAAACATAGATTTTTTTTATTTGTGCAGTTGGGCGATGTGTAAAATTTATCATCCCAATCAATATCAGTCAAATTGGTGTACATAAACAAATCATTCGATTTGTAAATGAATATTTATTTTACTTCAACACATGGATATATATTTGATTTCAACACATGAATATATATTTTATTTCAACACATGAATATATATTTTATTTCAACACATGAATATATATTTTATTTCAACACATGAATATATATTTTATTTCAACACATGAATATATATTTTCACCACAACCAACAGTCAATTTTCATAACACAAACAATCACACAAGTCGTTCATGGTCTGTGGACAATGGGTGTCGGGTGCTACTAAGCACCGTCTGCATACTAGTATATATTTCAACTAGAAAAGAAATTTTAAAGTGAGAAGTTCTCATCGACTAGCTAAAACAATCGCCACGACTCTTCATATGTAGGAAATCCTCGTTGTGTTCCCAACGAGATCTGTTTCACGTGGTATTTGTTAAAAATCACATTTTTGTTTCAAAGCCATATTATAAAAATTAAATTTTTATATCGCTACTTCGTATATAAAAATTATATTTTTATAACGCTACTTTCTATATAAAGATCATATTTTTATAACGCCCTTTACATAATAAAAATCATACCTTTACCTCGCTATTATATATATAAAAATCAAATTTTTATATTCGCCATTTCATTATAAAAATCACATCTTTATAGAACTAAAAATCATTTCTTTTTACAACTTAAAATCATACTTTTATGTAATTAAAAATCTATACTTCATATGGAAAAGATCTAAACTTCATACGAGTGAAAATCTATACATCATATATAAAAGATCATATTTTTATTACTCTACTTAAATAAAAATCATATTTTTATTATTCTAAATATATAAAAATCATATTTTTGATTCACTACATATATAAAAATCATTAAATAAAATAAAAGGAATAAATAAATAAATAAAAACTTGCATATTTTTGATTTGAAGAAGGGGGGTTTACAGCCGGTCTGAGGGGAAGGGAGGGTGGCGTGTTCGATGTGGGCTCACGGTTTTCAGGTGGGAGGTGGGGAGTCTGCGACAGTGTCTCCGGCATCGTGGAGTGGCGCGGCAGCCTTCTGGAGCGTGGAGCGTTCGTTGTCAGGTGGTTTGGGGGGAGTGGGTCTCGCGTCGTTTGATTTGAGGGAGGAGGGAGAGGGGATCGGAGGGCGATGAGGTGAGGGGGGAAGAAGAACGTCGGCCTCCGGCGTCGTTAGTTACGACGGCAATGGGATTTGGGAGGGGGGAGCGACAGGTTTTCCAGATCCACTTTTCCCTTTTTTTCGTTCGTTGACTTCTGAGAGAAGGGGGTGGAAAGAGCATATAATATATATATTATTTATTTATTTATTTATTTCTATAGAGCAACTTTTTATTTCGAACTCAAAATTGAACCCACCGACTGTCGTCCCCAGCTGATTACCAATATTCCGAACACAATAAGATATGTTTCGTAAGCCAATTCTAACATTTCAATCAGTTTCTGTTTAAATTAAAATATAAATCTTTATATTGTAAGTTCAAACACACATTTTTAATTTACCGGGGCCACATACTCACTCTAAAAATTACAGACAAATAATTCCTAGCTTTGTATTGACGATACGGTCCAAAAAAACTAATTTCGTCAAATTCAGAGATCGTTTGAAAAATGGTCATTTTTCAGTCGATCGAAATCAACTGAAACTGGTCAAACGCGTTTTCCTTTGCCACGCTCACATAATGATTCGAAAAATTACGAATTTTGAAACCTAGCAATAACTTGACATCACGGATCCAACAAAAGTGGTTTCGTCGAAAACCGAGGTCGTTTGCAAAATGGCTATTTTTAAGGGCTAGAATTCCATAGCGACTATTCTGAATTTTCAACTGGGCATAACTTTTGATTCTCGCTATGAAATTTCGATTTTTCGGATTTTTTTTGGAAATATATTCACATTTATATTCTAATATTTTTGGTTTCGCTAAAATCCGGTTTATTTTGAATCCTGCACATTCATTTGAAAATCGAAATCGAAATTTCAAACTACTGCGCCATTTTCAATTCCTGTTATAATTATAAATAATTATTTATATTCTAACGACGATTCAAATAAATATATACGTTCTAATTTTACTCAAAATAAATTTCTCGCCATTATTATTTTAAATAATTCATTTTAAATAATCAAAATTCACTAAAATTGCCAAAATAAAAATTTTAAATTGGCTCAGATTTCCGAGTTATTACAATCTCCCCCACTTAAAACTTTTCGTCCCTGAAAAGGAACGAAGTCGAAAGTTTTTTAACAAATCAACTCAACGTTCATTATTTTCATTACGGCTTAAGTTCTTCAACTTTTCAGTTTTTAAGAACTTTTCAATTTTTTCAAAAATTTGGCTAACACCCTAAATTTTCAAAAAATTTCCCCATAACCTCCCCTGCACGGGTAGCTTCGGGATATTTCAAATAGCCTCCCATGGCCCTCATCAATCCAAAAAGAAAAAGGAACAGCCAATCGGCTCATAAAATCATCCAAACCCAAAGAAATACGATAAACATGTACCTATTTGTCGGGCAAACAATTTTATTCCTCTTCTCTAGCCTCCTTGCTATGACCTGTTCAATATAAGTACATGTATATGCATGCAAATGCGACTAATTTTCAATACAATTCACTATTTGATACAATTTTGCTAAATGGTTCAACTTTTAATTAATCAAACAACACAACCAGCAATCGATTAGTTGACTATCTTTTCAAATTCATAACTTGGATATATAATCAAAAAATCACATTTTTGATGCCAGATCACAACAAATAGCCCTATCTAATTTTGGTTCTCACACCAGTCAATTGGAAATATATAAATATCACACCTTCGAAACTCGAACACTAATTCTGATGATGTAGCTACAATCATCAGAATCATCTCCGGGCGACTAGAGTGTGACTCTATATCTATCCAGTATATTGGAGGCTTCTAATACACGTGGATCAGACGTATATTAAAATCTCTATATACCTGATAGTCCAAATCAATATAAATAAATATTCAAATACGGATAATTGAATTGAATTTTCAAAACAAAACTTGTTTTCAATTTTATTTTTTCCAAAACAACACTCTTCAGACTCGTTCTAGGATACTACTGATCCTATCTCTAACGAGTCATTCTCATTGGATATTACTAATCCAATCTCTGATGAATCCTTTCATTTGGTTCTAACGTTTCTTGTTCTCCAAGCTCTGTAAACCAAAGCTCTGATACCACTGTAGTAACCCGTAACTTCCCCGGTAAGGAAAGCACGAATTGCTTTGAGAACAAGACCAATCAGAACGCAGACAGAAGAACATTTCATTGCTTATTACAACAATTCCATCAGAATACAAGAATATACAGAGTATGAATAAATATTACACAAAAAATATCAGAGATTTAAATTACATTTAAATACATCGCAGCGGAAAATAGTACAAAACACAACTAGAAGTAATACACGGATATAGAGCTTTCCGAGTATCATTCCAACTGTAAATCAGGATCCTATGAATATAAATCTGCAAACCCAAAACTACTAGCTGCCCATGTCAAAAATAAGGGCACCCAGAGTTTAGGTTAAAACAATAAACTCCAGGTCAGTCATGTGACTGGTGTGAGAACTAAAACAGTTATTTAAAACTTTACTTTAAAATAAAGTAAATCAAGGGACCACGCCGTATAACACGGAACGAGTTTCCTCCCAAGAATACCAGTGCGTATAACAAAACAGCGCAATGCTTTTTGGAAAAATGAAGCTATTATAAGACCCAGGTCCAATCACACAATGCAACGCAAGCCGGAGGATAGGGTTTTCCCTTATAATAGCCAAACATGCATGGTACGTTAAAAAAAATCATTTGATACTATTATAAGTGCATAGTGTCAAAATAATTTCAATCATAAATATCAATCATAGACGACATGGGTACCCTATATCATGTCGCCATACTAGGCTCTACAATCAAAACCGCAAATGTCACATATTGGAAGTTGGATTTCCATCTGCGAACCGAGGTAAGGGATCGTCCTCAACCGATTCGAGACTGTCTAGCCCGAGCCTCAGGATCAGAGCTCGAGTGGCCCTTAGAGCGACAGGGCCGGTCCACCGCTGTGGATTAAAATGCCTGAACACTACGTTTCCCCGCCCTTTAGGGCGTAAATGAGCCAAATGACTCCATCGACTCCACACAGTCACCGATATATCCGAGGCGCCTCACAACAGCAACAACCACACAGGTGAAAATAATATAAATGTCAGGGCTTGTAGGCCACTGACACCACCCTAGCTAGAAGGAAACGCATGTCCTCCCTGAGGTCCTCTCCCGTTTCTGGTTCACAACCGGGGTGTGAGGCTCGCGAATCAACGCTACACAAAGCTATGCCACACAGGCCGTGCTTTGATCATCAACCACAAGACTCTTCTTTTCAACAAAAGCCTTGATCATTTGCCACTTAGGCATGCCACACAGGCAATTCACTCCATGCGATTGATATCCATCAATATATAACCCCTGAGCTCGTACGTCTAAGAGAAGAGCATTAAGCAAGAGAATAAATTCTCCTCCGCCAAACAGATATATATTTAATAGGAATCAATCACATAGAATAAAATCCAATGTCAGACACACAGTCCATACAAGTCCGTTCTGGGTCTGAACGAAACCGGAGGCACCTTGTACCTCGCATATCCATCGATCTCCATGTACGTCTGGACGATCACCAACTGATTCCCTCCTCTTGGGTGTACATCCCAATCAAGATCATCGGTAATCACCCAAACGATGTGAACACCTCTGGTCTTCAACCAGTGTCTTCATCCTCGACACCACGTCGAATCTGTTATTCAGAATGGGATAAACCCGGTCTTTCTGAATAACTCGCGTATATAATAAACAAGGTTACACAAACACAAAATACGCCTCATTCCAATTCAGAATATTCCTTTATTCAAATATTCTCATACTTCGGGAAAGGTTCCCATTAATTTTATCAAAGATAAATTCTTTAAATTTATTCGTTAATCTTCTTTTGAATATCAATTCAAACTAGTCGGGATTAGCGAACCACACCGAAGTAATCATTTATTTTATTTCTCAATCCCAACCTATTCATCCCACAAAATAAAACTGGTAATACTTCATATCTAACACCACGGTGTTATCGGTAAATTCAATTACCATTTCACGTTCAAATCTAATTAAAGATTTAACTATCGCATGGAGCAAAACTGGTGATACTCCATTCTCGATCATTTCAATCTAATTAAAGATTCATTAAAACTCCACTTAGTATAAATCTTCCCAAAAATCAATATTAATGATTTCTTAACTTGGGAAATCATATCCTGTCTTTAACTGAGTTAAAGAACCAATGTCATTTAAAACACCGTTCGCTATAAACCCAAAATCACATTCCATTCCAATTCAATTATTGAAACTTCTAGTTGCTTTTAAAACCCTTTCAAATCCAATTTATTTATTTAAAAATAAATAAATTATTATTCTACTTCAAAACTAGTTCATTTCGATAAAAATCGATTTTTATCTTTTCAAATTTGGAATTTTTCATCTCAATTCTTCACAAATCATTTCTTATGATTTTACACAAATTATTACTATTTTTAATAATTTTATCACGGCCCGTACAGTCGAATTCCATCAAAGGCCATCGAACTGCACCTACAACGACCTTTTCCAAATTTGATTTGGACATAATTCCAAATCCAACCGTTAGATTTCTAATTTCTAATATTTGTTAGAAAGCTCTTTTCGATACGAACCCAACGGTTCCGGTTTTAGGAGAATCCGATGGTCGGATCTCCCGTAATATCCATTCGAAGCCAATGGTCGAAATTAGCGAACTGCCGCGGCGTGGCGCGTTCTATTCAGGCCATTATATATATATAATATATATATTATATATATTTCGTCGATTCCCTTTCGAAACGTATTTTATAAATCATTTTACATTTGTTTTCGAAACGATTTCAACTTCATATTCAATTTCGAATCAAAATTGAATATTCCACATCATCGATATACAAATGATAATATTTTCAAAACGTTATATTTTGAAATCACTTTTTTCTATATTCATTATAAAAATGAATAAAATCGATATAAATATCGTTCACGTCAAAATCGCGTCAATCTAATCAACATGGCTTTTATTCAACACATGAATGTTTATTCTATTCAACACATGAATGTTTATTCTATTCAACACATGAATGTTTATTCTATTCAACACATGAACATTTATTCTATTCAACACATGAATATATATTCTATTCGACACATTAATTTTCTTTTTTATTCAACACATGAATTTTCTTTTAATATTCCTTATTTTCCAAATTGGAATGAGGCCCAATCAATTACCATATAACGTTAATTATATGGATTCCCTACAACACATGTACATAATAGCAGCGATAAATCATCAACCATCATCCAGAGTGCACCACACAACTGCATAAGCATTAAATATAAAAAATTAACGCTTACACGGTCTGTCAACCCATCGATTGACATACAACTAAACAATCGGGATTAGTGTACGTCAAATATCATCCCAATACCCATATGGGGTTTCACATCAACAAACACAGATTTTTTTATTTGTGCATTTGGGCGATGTGTAAAATTTATCGTGCCAATCAATATCAGTTAAATCGGTGTACATAAACAAATCATTCGATTTGTAAATGAATATTTATTTTACTTCAACACATCGATATATATTTGATTTCAACACATGAATATATATTTTATTTCAACACCTGAATATATATTTTATTTCAACACATGAATATGTATTTTATTTCAACACATGAATATATATTTTCACCACAACCAACAGTCAATTTTCACAACACAAACAATCACACAAGTCGTCCATGGTCTGTGGACAACGGGTGTCGGGTGCTACTAAGCACCATCTGCATCCTAGTATATATTTCAACTAGAAAAGAAATTTTAAAGTAAGAAGTTCTCACCGACTAGCTAAACCAATCGCTACGACTCTTCATATGTAGGAAATCTTCATCGTGTTCCCAACGAGATCCGTTTCACGCGGTATTTGTTAAAAATCACATTTTTGTTTCAAAGCCATATTATAAAAATTAAATTTTTTATATCGCTACTTCATATATAAAAATTATATTTTTATAACGCTACTTTCTATATAAAGATCATATCTTTATAACGCCCTTTACATAATAAAAATCATACCTTTACCTTGCTATTGTATATATAAAAATCAAATTTTTATATTCGCCATTTCATTATGAAAATCACTTCTTTATAGAATTAAAAATCGTTTCTTTTTACGACTAAAAATCATACTTTTATGTAATTAAAAATCTATACTTCATATGGAAAAGATCTAAACTTCATACGAGTGAAAAATCTATACATCATATATAAAAGATCATATTTTTATTACTCTACTTAAATAAAAATCATATTTTTATTATTCTAAAAATATAAAAATAATATTTTTGATTCACTACATATATAAAAATCATTAAATAAAATAAAAGGAATAAATAAATAAATAAAAACTTACAGATTTTTGATTTGAAGAAGGGGGTTTATAGTTGGTCTGAGGAGAAGGGAGGGTGGCGCGTTCGATGTGGGCTTGCGGTTTTCAGGTGGGAGGCGAAGACTCGGCAGCAAGGTCTCTGACGTCGTGGAGTGGCGCGGCAGCCTTCTGGGGCGTGGCGCGTTCGTTGTCAGGTGGTTTGGGGGGAGTGGGTCTCGCGCCATTTGATTTGAGGGAGGAGGGAGAGGGTCTCGCGACGGGTTTTCCAGATCTGCTTTTCCCTTTTTATTTTCGTTCGTTGACTTCTGAGAGGAGGGGGGTGGAATGAGCATATAATATATGTATATAAATATATATATTATTTATTTATTTAATTTAATTCTATAAAGCAACTTTTAATTTCGAACTCAAAATTGAACCCACCGACTGTCGTCCCCAGCTGATTACCCCTATTCCGAACACAATAGGATATGTTTCATAAGCCAATTCTAACGTATCAATCAGTTTCTGTTTAAATTAAAATATAAATCTTTATATTGTAAATTCAAACGCACATTTTAATTTACCGGGCCCCATACTCACTCTAAAAATTACAGAAAAATCATTCCTAGCTTCGTATTGACGATACGGTCCTAACAATACTAATTTCGTCAAATTCTGAGATCGTTTGAAAAATGGCGATATTTTAGTCGATCGAAATCAACTGAAACTTGTCAAACGCGTTTTCTTTTGCCACACTCACATATTGATTCGAAAAATTACGAATTTTGAAACCTAGCTATACCTTGACATCACGAATCCAACAAAAGTGGTTTCGTCGAAAACCGAGGTCGTTTGCAAAATGGCTATTTTTAAGGGCCACAATTCCATAGCGACTATTCTGAATTTTTAATTGGGCATAACTTTTGATTCCCGCTATGAAATTTTGATTTTTCGAATTCGTTGGAAAGATATTCACAATTGGATTCTAATATTTTTGGTTTCGCTAAAATCCGGTTTATTTTGAATCCTGCGCATTCATTTGAAAATCGAAATCGAAATTTCAAACTGCCGCGCCATTTTCAATTCCTTTTACAATTATAAATGATTATTTATATTCTACCGACGATTCAAATAAATATGTATGTTCTAATTTTACTCAAAATAAATTTCTCGTCGTTATTATTTAAAATAATTCATTTTAAATAATCAAAATTCACTAAAATTGCCAAAATAAAAATTTTAAATTGGCTCAGATTTCCGAGTTATTACAGTGCTTAACTTGTAAAGCTAATATCTTATCCATACAGCACTAGAATTGCGAACGGTCAGATCCGTTGGGATCGTAGGTACGAACGCTACAACATGGAACTGACTGGAAGTCCATCGGAGCTCGTTACAATTTATAACAAAATAAATTGTCTGTCTGAATCAAGCGATGGTTATCGTTATTAACGATGATCATCCAAGGGGAGTAAAACTCACTAACTCTTCTCAGTTATATTTTTATAACGTATTTTTAGAAATGATAAATGATGATTGTTTGCTATATGTTGGCTGTTTGGTTGAACTGCTAGTTAATTGGTTGAAAATATAGATAACGATATATATATATATATCGTTAATCGAATATTAATTTTGTTTAGTAGTATATTTCATATTCGTGTTATTCATGTTGATTAACATCTGTGGATGCAGGGAAACAGGTCGGAGGGACCCAACTGGGTTCCTCAACATTTATTTTACTGTTTTTTATATATTGTGTTATATGATGTGATATGAAATCTGTTGTTGATTTCGTATGGTTGAATGATACCGATTATTGTTATATGGTATGTTAAATACCATAAGGAATACTGGAATGTTCAAAAGGAATTTTCAATGTTATATTGAAAAAGAAATATTTATAAAATTAAAAGATTTTATAAAAAGAAAACTATTTATTTAGAAAATAAATAGATCAAAAAGGAATATTTATTTATTAATCAAATAGATAGGATTGAAGGTGAATATTTGTAAAACATTTATAGATAGAACTGAAAAGGAAATATTTGTAAACTATATTACAAATAGAATTGAAAAGGGATATTTATTTGAAAAATAAATAGAATAGAAAGAGGAAATATTTGTAAAACAAATAGAAAAGGAAATAGTTAGATTATCAAAGGAATTACTTATAAAATCAATGGATTTTATATAAAAAGAAAATATTTTATAAATAAATAGAATTATCAAAAAGGGATTTATTTGTTAAGTAAATAGATTATAAAAAGGAAATAATTGAAAAATGAATAGAATAGTATAAAAGAGGATTTTATATATGAAAGGGTTAGACCCGTGCTTCGCACATGGGTATAACATGATATGGATTTAAAGCAATGATTTTAAATAGAATCGATTCTAACCGATAGATTGAGAAGATAAATTTATAAATAATATTTTATAAATTAAATGAAATATTTACCATTGGATAAATAAAATATATAAGTCGGGACTTATATAGAGAAGTAAAAATCGATTTCAACATCGATATTTGAAACTGAATATGGGCGAAGAGTGAATCGAATATCACTTATTCGAGAAGGAGTTAATCAAAGGAGTTAATTCAAAGGAGATAATCAAAAGAGTGAAATCAAAGGAGTTAATCATAGAGAGTTAATCAAATAAATCGATTTGAGTTAGAGTTGTAGGATCTAAATTAACCCTAGAGGGGGGGTGAATAGGGTTTATCGCAGATTTTCACAGAGTAATTAAATAATCACAGTCACAGATAATAATCAGAGTAAATGCGGAAAATAAATAACACACAGATATACCCAGCTTCGGCAAAACCCTGCCTACTGCTGCATTCCCCAAGGTTTCTACTAGGAGTTAAAACAATCTCTACGCTTACAATCCCCTGTAAACTCGCGACACTCGCTCCCAACTGTTCTTAACCCTACGCTCAAAACCCTGCACTGGTTTCTATCCCCGAAACCAGATTTCCCCGAATTACAATTCCCGTAATTCGTCTTCCCTAGATTTTACAGATCTAGAAACTGTTTGTTTGTTTTTATGAATTAAACAAAAACAAATGTAAAATAAAATAAAAAATAGAAAAAACCCTTAGGAGTTAAAATAAATAGGTTGTCCCCTTTTAGTATCTCTTAGCTCTTTGAAATAAACTTGGCCGACCACTTTTGTTATTGCTTCACCACTTTATTTTGTTTGGCTCGATCTCCTTGTCTCTGTAAAAATGGCGGCCTAGGGTTTGCGATCTAGGGTTTCCTTCTTGCAATCTAGGGTTTCGATTTTGTTTCGATCTGAAGGGCGCCGCTATGTCGTGTGACGATCTCGAATTCCTATTGCAAGCTATCCTTCGATTGAGTTGATGAAGCTCTGAATTGAATCCAAGTCTTTTTCCTGGTATGTTTTTTAATTCAATTGTTTGCTTTTAATTTCTTCGATCTTGGATACCCTTAATGCCTGTGATGATTGTGTGTTATATATAGGGTTAAAATCCCTAAAATTCTGCTCTGATTTCGACCTTAAGACTTGGCTATGATATTGCGATGGCTTTGAATTGATCTGTTTATTTCTTTTATTTGGGGCCAGGAAGTATATTCCTTTAATCTTGGTCTTTGGCTTTGAATTGGCGTGATTTCTGGACTTTGAAATCCTCAAACTTGAGTACAAATCCGTCTGATTTTTAATTGATCTTATATTTGAACAGATGCTATATTTGAACTTGTTTACTCTTGTGATTGCCGAATTCTATGGAATGAGTTTTGAGTGATGAATCTTTCAATTTTGAATACGAGAATTTTGGAGTCTTAAAATCTTCAACTTGTTCTGAATTTTTCTAACTTGGCCCCGTATGCTCTAAAAAATCTTGGTAGCTTCTTGAACTTTGATCGAGTCTTATAAAATCTCGTTTATTTATTGTTCTGAAAAAAATATCTTTAGATACTTTAATCGCTTGTTGATCTCTCTGGGCTTTGAATTGAGTCTTCCTTTGAACAGAATCAATACTTGAACTTGCCAAACTTTTTAATTTATGTCGCACTTGATGTTTGCCTTTTAACATTGATACCCATGTTTTCATATACACAAAGCAGTGTAAATACACCATTGATACTCCATGTTTCCATGAACTGTTTTATCTGCAGTTGTCTTGAATCATTGTGATTGCATGCATCATAGTATTTGCTTTGTTTATGAGCTCGATCATTCTTGTTTACCACTTGTATAATGCGCCACACCCTTGGGCCTTGCATGTCTGACTTGTACATCTATGTTGCTCCTGACTTGGTACATATATATTAACTTGATGCTGATCAATGTTGGTCTGGCCATTTGAGCCTGCACTTCCATTCAGTGTACAGAACTTCTTTATTATTGTTGTTACATGTACTATATCCAAATGCTTTGTAGTGTTCCTTTTTCTTGTCTGATCAATGCTTTTTATTTGTAATTGTTGTATGTCCACTTGCACTTGTAATCTGTTTCCATATCTGGTGAACCTGTAATATTTATCCTGCCTTGACCATGCTTCTTGTACTCCTGCTCCACTTTAAAATTGAGTTGCAATTGATCATTCACCATACTTGAGTTGCTTGCTAATGCCCAGTTTTTGTAGTTTTCATCATTTGCATTCTCTCTCTTTTTTTTTTAAGTAGAGTTGCTTGAAGTCTTCACTGTTTTCTTGTAACTTGTATTGCTTCCATTCATGTTTGACTTGCCTATTGACTCTCTTGTTTATTGACCTGTCAACCATTTTACTTTTGCTTTTGATTTTTTTTTTCTTTTTTTCTTTTAATGTCCACTGAGTCGAGACGGTCCTTGTGGCTACTCCTCAGTCGCGACACTGGATTGGCGTGGCAGTGCACACGTGCATACACGTGTGTATATGCAGCCATCCAAACGGTTTTTTCAGTCCCTGCATATCAGACCAAGTCTAGAAAAGTGATGAGAAACACACCGTAATTCTGAGGCAAACAAAATTTAAAAATAATTTTTTATTTGTTTGTTTATAATCTTATTTTTGTTGCAGTCTACTGTGTGTGTTCTTGTTTTATGTGACAGGTGAGCAGATGATGAACTAGATTGACTATGGAATGCTGTGAAGACAAGAAGACTGAAGATGATGATGTTCATATGTGTCACTATATATGAGTGAACTGTATAGAAATGTAATGTATATGAAAGTGTAAGTGTTGTAAAGAGGAGCTAAGTACGAAATTGAATATAATGAAATGTATATCAGTGAAGTATGTACAAATAGTGGAGTTGTAAATCTGTACTGTTTAAATACCGAAATAAAATATTCTTATTCATATAAAATACTGTGTGAATATTTAAAATACTGTGTGAATATTTAAATTTCTGTATAGTTGTATTTTATTTCAATAGAAATATTATATTCTTGTCTGATGTGTAGTATAACAGTACAGTTACAAACACATTCAATAATAAAATATATTTGGTTGTTATCATCAAACAAAAATCATATAATTGTGTATACAACACTGTTATATACAACAATCTCCCCCTTTTGATGATGACAAACAAATAAAAGATTTTGAATGTGTTTTGAACGTGAAATATATTACTCCCCCTATTTGTATGCTTCCCCTACAACTGAACTCCCCCTATATATGTGGAAAAATATGAATAATGAAATCCAACAATTGACCATTTTCCCTCTAGATATTTAATTTCCAATCTTAAAATTTTTTTGAATTAAATACTCATCAGTCAAAATCTTGACAATTCTCCCCCTTTTGTTATCATCAAAAGGATAATAGAAATTGAAACAGTGATGAATATTGACTATAAATATAAATTCAAATCAAGAGAGAGAATATATATATATCGTAAAACCCATTTAATCAAACAAAAATCACAATAATCTTTAAATCAGAAGCAAATTTCACTTTCAGAATGAATGGATTTACGATGGATTTTATCGAATGAGGAGAGTTCAATAAAAATTGAATATTTGAATATGAATTTTAAAGATTTTAAATATGCTAAAAAAAAGTGTTAAGCACTTTCTAACCACGCATAGCCCAAAGGTCTTTTAAATGGGGTTAGTAGTAACTTAACTTTATCCTCTCTAATGAGTTCCATCCATGCACAGCCCGAAGGTCTTTTAAGTGAGAATGGAAGCACATAGAAATTAAGGTAATTCACCCACGCATAACCGCGAGGATTTTTAAATGGGAGTGAATACCAAGGATAACTTATTTATTTATATTTTTATATTTTATTTTATTTTTATTTTTTAATTCCAAGAATAATTAGAACTCCCCAAATTAAATAAAACCATGATGAATGACAGAACCACGGTAGATATAGAAGATGGTCGTGAAATACGCTCTAATTCAAAGATATTATAAAATTTGTCCAATCATCATGTGATTTAAAGTAATATCTCCTCTAGTTAAGAATTATACCATAGTCACAACTCATCACAATTTCATAAAACTATTAACAATTTTGATGAGTCTCAAAATGGTTCAAATTAATCAATAATTTCAATTTTTGAATAGATAATCAAAAATAATTTTAAAATTGAAAATATTAATTTCAAGAGGAGTTTTTGAAAAATGCAAGCTTAAAAAATCAATCAGTTAAAAAAAATGAAATTTTCTAATATTTTTAACACTGATTGCTCCTAGACAATTTTTAAAACCATATATATATATCAAATTTGATTCAAATTGCCTATGAATTAAATCAATTTCCTTATCAGAGCAGCACAAAATCATTTTCTAAACAAGAATCACAAGTGACATCCTCAGAGAATTTTTAGACAAACTCAAGAAACAGTCAACTTATCAAATCGGAAGATAATTGTTAGAAATAAAAAATCAATTTTTTATAATTCAAGAATTTCAACAATCCATAATGAATGATTTCAAAAACAGCCAAGTAAAATAAACTAAAAGGAATAAAAATACGAGTTTAGAGATCATACCTGTCTTACCATAATCAACGTGATGCAATGAATCTCCAACTCAGAATCTATGGCTAAGGAACTTCAAATAATTCGATATATGAATCAACTTGAATTTTTTTCTTACTTAAGCACAGTTGTTCCTCAGCCTCCCACAGTACCTAAATGTTTATATGATCGAGTGGTCTAACAAAAGTTGTTTCACCACTCTTATCTTCGTTTACACGTTTTGGTACCCAAACCCGTTTATATAACAATCCATTACTATTCACTAGCGTACCCTTTGGAACCCAAATTTGTTTAGATTTGCTTAAATTTATTTTGTTAATTTTTGGAATCCAAACAGATTTAAATGAATTGTTTTTAAACGAGTTATCAATTTGTTTATGATTTAAAAATCCTTTGAAATTATTAAATTTCAAAAATTCAGTTTGATTGTTTTCAAAGCCAATTAAAGAATTTTTAAAATCATTAAAATTTGGTCTTTTAACTTGATTAGATTCAAATCCAAGTCCCTTTTTATTCTGAACAAAAAATTGATTTTTTAACAACATATTCAACGATTTCTCTCCTTTAGAAAATTTAGTCAAAGCTGACTCAAGTCGTTGAATTTTAAATTTAAGATTGCTATTTTCTTTCATTAAATTTGAACAACGATTAATAGCAATTTTCCTCTTTTCAGCGTCAGTTTGTTTTAAAATCAAATTTTCGTTTTCAAGTGCTTTGATTCTAGCATCGGACTTGGAAATTTCAATTTCAAATTGTTTTCGCTTTCCAAAATCAAGTTTTTCAGATTCTCTAAACTTTTCAATCAATTTTTCAAAATCATGATTTTTATTTTTCAAATTCATGTTTTCACTTTTAAGTAACTCAAGATCAGTTTTTAATTTCAAAAAATTGTTACTCAAAAATTGACATTTTTCACATTCTGAAAGCGGTGAATTCTTAACTTTTTCAAGTTTTGTTTCTAAACTGTTATTTTCTTGAACTAGTTTTGACCTATCAGATTTTAATTTCTTAACTTTTAGTTCAAGAGAATCAACGGTTTTTGTGAGATCGTGACACATTAGAATTAAATCTTTATAAGTAAAACTCGATACCTCACTTGAATCCTCTTCACTACTTTCTGAAACAAAATGAGCCATAAGACACAAATTTGCTTCCTCTTCTTCACTTTCAGAAACTTCTTCTCCTTCTTCGTCATCCCATGTAGCAGCAAAGGCTTTCTTCTTTCTTCTGAACTTCTTCTTCTTTTCATTTTTAAGATGTGGGCAATTTGGTTTGATATGTCCGGGTTTCTTGCAATTGTAGCAAAACACTTCATCGTTTGAACTATCTGAACTTTCAGACTTGTCGGTTTTTGAATTCTTCTTTCGTGGTTTGTATTTTCCTTTGGCCCACTTTTTTAAAACCATGGCTAGCTCTTCAGCGGGGTCATCATCATTACTTTCAAAAGAATTATTTAGAGCGATCGTCTTCTTCTTTGATTAAGAATCCTTTCGTTCTTCTCTTGCTTTCAACTCCATCTCATAAGTAATCAGATTTCCGATCAACTCTTCCATGCTTACTTTATTCAGATCTTTTGATTCTTGAATTGCCGTCACCTTTGCTTCAAAATTCATCGGTAGCACTCTCAGTATCTTTCTGATCAATTCCACTTCGGTATAGGTTTTGCCAAGAGCTTTTGCATTGTAGACCAGTGATGAGAAGCGTCCATACATCTCTTTTATATCTTCGTCTTTTTGCATAGAGAAATTTTCATATTCGTTGCTGAGAAGAGCGAGACGAGATTCCTTCACTTGAGATGTACCTTCGTGTGTGACCTCCAACGTATGCCATATTTCCTGCGCAGTCTCACAATGAGAAATTCGATTAAATTCAGTTTTATCAAGAGCACAGATTAAAGCATTCATTGCTTTGGCATTAGTTGAAAATAATTTTTTATCATTAGCATCCCACCTATCTTTTGATTTAGGAATTTCAACACCACTAACAATAACAGTGGGAGATCTATAACCCGTTTCAATAATATCCCACACATCATAATCAACAGAACTTAAGTAAATTTTCATCCTAGCTTTCCAATAGGCATAATCAGTTCCATTAAACATTGGTGGCCTAGCTATGGACTGACCCTCAGAAAAAGCGTTGTTTGACAAATTCATGACTCTAGAGTTAAAATAAAAATACCTGCTCTGATACCACTTGTAGGATCTAAATTAACCCTAGAGGGGGGGTGAATAGGGTTTATCGCAGATTTTCACAGAGTAATTAAATAATCACAGTCACAGATAATAATCAGAGTAAATGCGGAAAATAAATAACACACAGATATACCCAGCTTCGGCAAAACCCTGCCTACTGCTGCATTCCCCAAGGTTTCTACTAGGAGTTAAAACAATCTCTACGCTTACAATCCCCTGTAAACTCGCGACACTCGCTCCCAACTGTTCTTAACCCTACGCTCAAAACCCTGCACTGGTTTCTATCCCCGAAACCAGATTTCCCCGAATTACAATTCCCGTAATTCGTCTTCCCTAGATTTTACAGATCTAGAAACTGTTTGTTTGTTTTTATGAATTAAACAAAAACAAATGTAAAATAAAATAAAAAATAGAAAAAACCCTTAGGAGTTAAAATAAATAGGTTGTCCCCTTTTAGTATCTCTTAGCTCTTTGAAATAAACTTGGCCGACCACTTTTGTTATTGCTTCACCACTTTATTTTGTTTGGCTCGATCTCCTTGTCTCTGTAAAAATGGCGGCCTAGGGTTTGCGATCTAGGGTTTCCTTCTTGCAATCTAGGGTTTCGATTTTGTTTCGATCTGAAGGGCGCCGCTATGTCGTGTGACGATCTCGAATTCCTATTGCAAGCTATCCTTCGATTGAGTTGATGAAGCTCTGAATTGAATCCAAGTCTTTTTCCTGGTATGTTTTTTAATTCAATTGTTTGCTTTTAATTTCTTCGATCTTGGATACCCTTAATGCCTGTGATGATTGTGTGTTATATATAGGGTTAAAATCCCTAAAATTCTGCTCTGATTTCGACCTTAAGACTTGGCTATGATATTGCGATGGCTTTGAATTGATCTGTTTATTTCTTTTATTTGGGGCCAGGAAGTATATTCCTTTAATCTTGGTCTTTGGCTTTGAATTGGCGTGATTTCTGGACTTTGAAATCCTCAAACTTGAGTACAAATCCGTCTGATTTTTAATTGATCTTATATTTGAACAGATGCTATATTTGAACTTGTTTACTCTTGTGATTGCCGAATTCTCTGGAATGAGTTTTGAGTGATGAATCTTTCAATTTTGAATACGAGAATTTTGGAGTCTTAAAATCTTCAACTTTTTCTGAATTTTTCTAACTTGGCCCCGTATGCTCTAAAAAATCTTGGTAGCTTCTTGAACTTTGATCGAGTCTTATAAAATCTCGTTTATTTATTGTTCTGAAAAAAATATCTTTAGATACTTTAATCGCTTGTTGATCTCTCTGGGCTTTGAATTGAGTCTTCCTTTGAACAGAATCAATACTTGAACTTGCCAAACTTTTTAATTTATGTCGCACTTGATGTTTGCCTTTTAACATTGATACCCATGTTTTCATATACACAAAGCAGTGTAAATACACCATTGATACTCCATGTTTCCATGAACTGTTTTATCTGCAGTTGTCTTGAATCATTGTGATTGCATGCATCATAGTATTTGCTTTGTTTATGAGCTCGATCATTCTTGTTTACCACTTGTATAATGCGCCACACCCTTGGGCCTTGCATGTCTGACTTGTACATCTATGTTGCTCCTGACTTGGTACATATATATTAACTTGATGCTGATCAATGTTGGTCTGGCCATTTGAGCCTGCACTTCCATTCAGTGTACAGAACTTCTTTATTATTGTTGTTACATGTACTATATCCAAATGCTTTGTAGTGTTCCTTTTTCTTGTCTGATCAATGCTTTTTATTTGTAATTGTTGTATGTCCACTTGCACTTGTAATCTGTTTCCATATCTGGTGAACCTGTAATATTTATCCTGCCTTGACCATGCTTCTTGTACTCCTGCTCCACTTTAAAATTGAGTTGCAATTGATCATTCACCATACTTGAGTTGCTTGCTAATGCCCAGTTTTTGTAGTTTTCATCATTTGCATTCTCTCTCTTTTTTTTTTTTAAGTAGAGTTGCTTGAAGTCTTCACTGTTTTCTTGTAACTTGTATTGGTTCCATTCATGTTTGACTTGCCTATTGACTCTCTTGTTTATTGACCTGTCAACCATTTTACTTTTGCTTTTGATTTTTTTTTTTTTCTTTTAATGTCCACTGAGTCGAGACGGTCCTTGTGGCTACTCCTCAGTCGCGACACTGGATTGGCGTGGCAGTGCACACGTGCATACACGTGTGTATATGCAGCCATCCAAACGGGTTTTTCAGTCCCTGCATATCAGACCAAGTCTAGAAAAGTGATGAGAAACACACCGTAATTCTGAGGCAAACAAAATTTAAAAATAATTTTTTATTTGTTTGTTTATAATCTTATTTTTGTTGCAGTCTACTGTGTGTGTTCTTGTTTTATGTGACAGGTGAGCAGATGATGAACTAGATTGACTATGGAATGCTGTGAAGACAAGAAGACTGAAGATGATGATGTTCATATGTGTCACTATATATGAGTGAACTGTATAGAAATGTAATGTATATGAAAGTGTAAGTGTTGTAAAGAGGAGCTAAGTACGAAATTGAATATAATGAAATGTATATCAGTGAAGTATGTACAAATAGTGGAGTTGTAAATCTGTACTGTTTAAATACCGAAATAAAATATTCTTATTCAAATAAAATACTGTGTGAATATTTAAAATACTGTGTGAATATTTAAATTTCTGTATAGTTGTATTTTATTTAAATAGAAATATTATATTCCTGTCTGATGTGTAGTATAACAGTACAGTTACAAACACATTCAATAATAAAATATATTTGGTTGTTATCATCAAACAAAAATCATATAATTGTGTATACAACACTGTTATATACAACAAGAGTTAAGTGATTAGAGTTAACTAGATCGAGTTAACCAGTAAGAGTCAACCAGATAGGGTTAATTGAACATAGTTAATCGAATTAGGATTAATTGAATATTAGTTATTCAATTAGAGTTGATCAAATATAGTTATTTGAGATAGAGTTAGTCAAACATAGTTATTCAGGATGAGTTTCCATTTCGTATGACTGCTAGTGTAATTTGCAAGCCTGCAGATAGCCTACGGCGGTCGGATGTTTCCTGAGGGAATCAGGTGTAACCATTGTGATCGCTGCGATCTAGAGTCAAGCGAATGGAGTTAAATCGAATATTATCCATTCGAAATAAAGTTAAAACAGACATAGTTATTCGAATATAAATTAATCGAATATTAGTTATTAGATAGGAGTTAAATAAGTTGAGTTAATCAAGTTGAGTTAATCGAGTTGAGGTTGTCAAGATGAGTTAATCAAACCGAGTTAATCCAAATGTGTTAAATTAAAGGAGTTAATCGAATATAGTTTATTCGAAAGGAGATTTATCGAATGTAAATCATTCGAAGAAAGTTAACCGAATGTAAATCATTCGAAGAGTGATTATCGAATATAGTTTATTCGAAAGAAGATTATCGAACATAAGTTATTCGAAAGAAAGGGTTATCGAATGTAACTTATTCGAAATAGTTATCGAATATAGTTTATTCGAAGAGAGATAATCGAATATAGTTATTCGAGAGGAGTTATCGAATAGAGATTATTCGAGAGAGAATTGTAAGTTGAAATTCGATTATAACGAATTTGGGAGAGTACTATATACTTTCCGTTTTCAAATCGAGATTTATTTATTTATTTACAAATAAATTAGTTGTTGGGTTAATTATTCACATTAATAAATAAAATTATATTTATATTATTATATTTCAAAGGCATGGGATTATAGCACTATCATTATAATCAAATGATTTCTATAAAAGGAGTGGATTCGTAAATAGAATCCGAGAGTTACGTAAGGAAGTTGTGAAAGATTTACAAGTTGAACTTTGTCTATTTCGAGGTTAGAAATGTTGTTCTGTTAAGGTCTGAGAGGTAATTATAACCCAACTTGATTGGCTTCAGTTTTAACTAAGAAATGGTTGAGGTTCGATAGTGAAGGTTGATTAAATGAATGTAGTTAATGAGTGTAATGGTTTGAATTGGCCTAGTGATGTTTTATTTAAACATCTGTTAAAATTCGATGAATGAGTTTTGGAAACCTTTTTCCAAATATAATCAAATATATTTCCTAATCATAGAAAATGAAATGTTTAATGAAAAGAATACTGGGATGACAGTGATACGTGAAAAGAGATGGAAATGTTTTCCAATAATCAATGACGTATATTTTCTAAATTAAGAAAATAAGAAATGTTGAATATATGGAAACAGGAAATAAACAAATTAATGAACTAAAGAGATATATGTTAAATGATGATTGATCGATATAATTTCCATCTAGAAATAATATCGTTGTTTGCACACGTGCTTTTCTTTGATAGTTAAATCACCGACTATCGAAGTTTTGACCATTTTTCCGTCGTTAATAGGGAGAGACCAGGATCAGATTCATTATTTGAAAACCACTCTCTATGGACGTTAGCGTTGCGATCAAATATGATGAAAATAATAGAAGACAGAGTTATGCAAGGGCTATCCTGTTTACAGAATAGTGCCTTCGGTTTGTCCAGTCCCTGGACAACGTGAATGGACGAATGTCTGACAAAGTATATCTAGCAGATCGCGTAAGTTAATCTCTTCAAACGTACTTACGTTTGGTGGCGGAGGGATTCGTTTCTCTTAGCTTTATACCCGTGGTATTTTTAAGGAAATCATTTGTGATTTGATGGGTATGATGATGTGGCATTCAAAGTGAATGATGGTCCGTTGTTTTAAATGATATGTTATGACCTCAAGCCTCATCAACCGGGAAATGACAGAAATCGGGCAGGCAACATGGCTAGGTGGGTCGCTCCCATTAGGGTGTATATCACCTATCTAGAGAAAATCCAATTCATTCTTTTATCTATTTTCGATGCTGTCCCTTTTCGGGAAACGGTGGGTAGCTCCCAACCGTTGGTGATATACATTCGATACACTCAAGCGAAATGAGTGGTCGGTCATGTGTGGGCTGGGTTGCAAGACGTTCTTGTTGAACCCAGTGTATTTTCCTATAGAGATACACTATCGGCAGGTGGTCCCATACCTTGTCATAGTTGGAATCCAATCTCCAATAAGAGCCCGTGGTTTTGTTTGTATACTATATATGTGGAACGTGAGATGCAAGCGTTCTACCAGATTTTTAATTACTTGTGATTAAACATTATTATAATATCAGAAAAGTATTGATTTCCAAAACTGTTTTGGATTATCGTAAGATAAAAAATGTCCATGTTTATGTGTGGATCAGTCTTACGATTATCATTTCTTTTTGAAAAGGGCTTTGAAAAGTTAAACCAAATGATTTGAGTTTACTCACACCAGTCCCATGACTGAGCCAGAGTTTATTTTGTTTTGTTTTTCCTTAAACTCTTGGGTGCCCAAATTTGTATGGACAGTCAAGTAGTTCAGGTCTTTACAGATATACTTGGAGGAGCTTGAAGCAGGATGCTTCAGGATTATATAGCTATTGTTATTTCCGCTATTTGTAAGTGTTGTACTCTGATAATGTTATTCTATAGATATATAAACTGTTATTTGCAAAGTTATGTTATATATTATATTTTATTCGTTCCGCTGTGAGACTCATATTACTCTGATTCTGTTCTGTGGTGATCTTCTTCTTCTTCTATTCTAATTTTCTATCTTACCTATTCTCACCCTCTAACTTCTTTCTATTAATGATCAGGAATTTCCGATGTCTGAATAGTCAACATGGTAGTTTTGTGTTGATTTTCGGGGTCGAAAATCCCAGTTCATTACAGATCCTAGGAGAGTCAACAACCCCTATAAGAGGGGGTTGATCTCCCTCCTAAGGGTTAGGTGGTCAATGTATGATTTTATAAAGAGATTTATATAGTTTTGCATCAAATAAACCATCTAGATTAAATCTAAATAATCCAATCGTCTATACACACTAACAACTATAAATATAGCTCCCTAGCCTCACTCCAAACCCTACTCTCGTTTCTTTTTGTGCCTCGACACCGTCTTTCTACCACTATTAATTCTAGAGCAAAAGGTTAGGATTCTCTTATATTCCTCTAACCTCCATTCTACATTCTCTAATCTAGATTCATATAGATTTAGATTCCTGAATTTAGTTTATATATATATATATATGTGACATTTTAATATTTGATTCTTACATATAGTATAATAAAAGGATTCGAGCACAATTTCAAAGGCTAAATCCTGATTTGATTCTACATAAATCCTGTTATTCTTCCTTTCAAATCACTGTGAGTGAAAACCCTATAAGTTGCTATTTTTGATCTTTTGTAGTATGAATTTGGATTATTGCGCAAGTATGCGATTTGGATTAAAACGGAAATAAAACATCGTACATCTTACAAATCCTATTTTTTTATTGCCGAAATGGTCAATCAAAAGTGATATATTTGGATTTGTGTAATTGGAATAATAAACGTTAGTCTTTAGGTGTTTTGAAATTCTTAGTTTGGGTCTGATTCACTTGATTCTTATTTTAAATATTCATATACATTAGTGTACCAAAATGTAAAATTTGTGTATTGTAAAATAATAGGTTTAAACATCTTTTTAAATAGATTTGATTGAACGTATTATATACAATATATTAGGATATTAAGTTTTTGAATGCAACATAAAATAAAAAGTGAGTAGCATCAAAAGCAAGGTTTTTCCATATGTAGTTAGATTTATTGTTCCTTCCTATACTTTATTATTTAAATAATTATTCAAACCTGGGTTGCAAGTTAATTTATATGTGTTGTATTTTCCCTTTTTAACATTGAATGAGAATATGCATGTTCGACTATGTTAATTGATAGGGAAATTAACTTATATACCTTAATTGTGAATGTTAGGATTGACATTTCAAACATACTAGGTCGTTATTCTCGTGCGCTAAATTCACGCCTATTTATTTATATATTTATTGCGTAAATAAACGTAATATTAATGCATATTAGATTGCATAGTAAATACTTTTAAATTAGGTAATAGAATTTGAATGTCCCCATAGAAATTTTTATGTATGCGAGTTAATGGCTTTTAAATTATTAGTAATGACACATAGACACGAGGTTAACCATTACTTATATCAGAAGCCTGCCAGGAACCGACCGGCATATCTAACATCTACAAGTAAGACTGGTTAATGTGAGAGGTCTAGGTACCATGAGTCATTATATTATTACAATTAATCGTGAGTTAAGTCACAACTTGTAGTGGAAGTCTACTCGGAACCGCTTGGCAAATTCAGCATCTATAAGTGGACGGTTTAATGTGTGATGTCTAGTGTGTGTATATATATAATTTGCGTGTAGAGTAGGCCTTCTTAGAGAAGATATTAAGTGGTTTACCTACCTTGTTGGGTACTAAGTGGTTAGGACTAGGTCTGCTACTAAGGTTCACATCTTGGTTTTGGAACAGAGTTATGGGATCTGCCCTGCTAGGTTTTAAATGGTCACTGGGTCTACCTTTCTCTAATAAGGTGATGAATGGTCCTAATAGATGATGGCGTATGAGTGGATAGTTATCTGGAAGTGTTCGTTTCTTATCTGCGGGCTAGTACAGGGATGACGTAGGGATGGTTTATATAAGAGGCCTAAAGAACCACTTTCTAAGTGAAGTATTAAGTGGTTAGGATTTCACCCGCAGGGGCAACTAGATAGTAATGAGGGGGTCCACTAGGAGAGTCTTAAACGATGTTGTGTTTTTACCTAAACCTGGTGGTAAGTGATTGTTTATTATCTCTCTCCATACAAGAAGAGTATACATTTGATAATGTTAGCATTAGAGAAGAGGTCTTATGTAGCTAAGGGTCCGCCAGTAATTGATAGTAGGAACCCACCCTTAAAATGTTCCAAGTGATGGCCTTAAGTGACCAAATAGAGCCCATGTCAAACGATATTAAGTGACGTAGGGATGTCTACCCTTATATCAACATGTAGGCCTTAAGTGACTTTAGGGATGTCTGCCTCATGTGTTTAGTTGTGTGTGTTTGCTTGCATAGGCATAACATGAAGAATTTACACTAACAAATATCAGAAATAGTCATTCCTAAACTTATATGATTTTCATTCACTAGAACTTTATGTTCCGACCTCCCTCCTCTTAACCTAAACAGGTTAGTAGGTGAGTATGCTTTGGATCAGTGATGATCAATGATGCTCAGAGATAGAGCCTAAGGATGGAGGCTTTATTTATTTATGGTAGTGTTGTTGTTGTTATCATTATGTTGTTCGGATAGTTGTTGATGTACCTTTATTATGGAGACTCGTTGTATATGACATTTATGATGGTTTTATTTACAGTACATCTATTTTGAGATATTATATTTTATCTATTTCGCTACGTGATATTCTGATTTCGTTTAGATTGCTCTATGATATATGTTTTAGTATTTCCTTATAGGAACCAATGATCCATTTAGAATGGCTCTATGTTCCGATGGGCTTTTTTTCGATCAGAGTTTAGGCCATTTAAGGCAAGTCATTACATGGGGTATCAAAGCATAGGTTACCCGATTACGAGAAATATACGTAACAGAGACGTACTTGTTATTTGAAAAGATTTTTAAAACTGTATATATACGAACTGTACCTTAAAAACAAACAAAACTATACTAGGAAACCTTTATCTTGCTTCCTTTTTAGGCCTTGATATTATCTTAGGAAGTCCCCTGAAGGTTTTTTCTTTTTTCAGACAATAGAAATGGCCGATAATCAGGCCAAGCAGGGAAACTGACAAAGCCTCGGTACTTGCCTGAATGGTTCCAATGGCACCTTAGGACTACGGAATAGGTCCATACCACCGATCCTACCCCAGCGAAACCAAAAGCTCAACCCATTGACGGATTTTCTACTTCCCTTGACTATGCAAAGATTTCGTGAATTTGGGAGGTAAGTCATTTTTAGGAACCGAAAACTTCCTTGAAGCTAAATCATGGATAACCAAGTACGAAAAGATTTTTGAGGCTATAAGACGGGATAATCAGCTAAAGCGTAGTGTAGCGGCTTAGCGTTCAAAGGGAGAAGCCCTAGAGTGGTGGAACTTGATTTCAGAAGAGAATATGGGTAGAATGTTTACTTGGGAAGATTTTAAGTCCCTCTTTGAGCCTAAGTTCTAACCCCAATGTCGAGGTAAGCCTATAGATGGAAAAGTTCTATAACGACCCAATAATTTTGATGCTTAAAAATATAAATTTAATTTAAATCTAGCATTGAAATGAACATATATATATATATTTGATATTTCATTAAAAAATTAAGAATTAAGTTTATTTGAACTTAGTTTTTTTATAAAATGTTATGTATGAATAAATGTTTGATATTTGAATTTAAATGGTTTAGTTATAATCAAATATAACTAATTGAAGTTAAATTTATTGGAATATTTGAATTTAATTTTGAAATATAACTTAAGAACTTAGAAGCTAATATATCTAGTTTAACTCGAAATTGAAATATAAACTCAAAATCTAATTTAAGAATTCAAAATTTAATTCATTTGTATATTTTAAGTTAGGTTGGAATGAAATAATCATATATGTGTTTGTGTGATTATTTGGAATATAGACACTAATCTAATTTAGAACTTGTTTAAAATAAACAGGAAATTAAATTATATATATATATATTGTTTGAATATGCGTAAATTTTGAAACATAAATTTATCTTGAGACTTATAATCTATTTTTTTATTTAAATTTGAATTTGGTTGATTTAATTTGGGGGATGTATTTGAAATTTATAAAATACACTAGTATTAGTTTGTATACTTAAGAGTATAATACATAGTATATATACATTTGGAAATAATTGTTTAATTAACTTGGCCACTTATTGGGGTAATGTTGAAAATCTTGACATTTGTTCATATTTTGCTGAAAAGAAATTAACACTTGTCTCTATTCCCTGAATTTTGTCCACGTGTCCTTTCCCTTTTATTTCCCTACCCCGTCCCATTCCTTTTTCATTTTCATTTTTGGCAAATTCTATTTCAACCCATAAATTTAGTTAGTAGCCCCTCATTTCATCAAAAAAATATAATGACTAAAATACCCTTTTTCCTGTTATATTTTTTTCAGGTTTTTGAACACCTCGTAGTTGTACTACGTGGTTTCTCGGTGTACCTCGTAGTAATCCTACGTGGTCCATGAATGAACCACGGAGATCATCTACGTGGTACTTTGACGAACCACGTAGGACAACTACGAGATACACCGAAAAACCACGTAGTCCCCCTACGTGGAAGGGTATTTTTGGTTTTTTTAAAAAAAAGGGGGCTACTAACTAAATTTAGGGGTTTACCGATTATTTCAAGATTTGGGGGCCTACTAACTAAATTTGGGGGTTGAAATAGAATTTGTTCATTTTTTTACCCATGGAGGAAAAAACCCTTTTGTCCCCAAATTTGGAAATGGCTGCCACCGAATTCTAGTCCAAAACCCTCGTTACTCCTCTCTCCAAAGATTGAAACACAGCCTCCACCGCCACTTCGAAGATTGCCAGCAACCGACTTCGCTTTCCTTAACCCAATCCGCAGCCTTCCTCAGTCCTAAATCCAAACCGTATCGCTTTCCTTCTCCTCGAAATCAGCTCTCTGTTGCCACTGAACTCACTGCCTTCGCCTTCGGCGAAGCTGCATTGTTCACCCACAATTCAGCAACCTCCACCAAACTGGGAACTAGCAAGCAACCTCAACCCACTTCAACAACCTCCAAGCTATCGTCTTTTCTTCACTCTAGGATTATCACAGTAGTATGTGAGTTTTTGTATCTCGCAATTCACTTTGATTCAAGTATCTCAACATCGATATTTAACTGAATAAACTAGTATGATATGTTTTGTGGTATTTAATAATTATTGATTGTCCAATTACTCGTTGCCTTGATTTTTCTAAGTAAATAAATTTATTTGTCCATCTCCCTGCCTTCTTTGTTTACTATGATGTGTATGTTTGGATTTACTATAAGCCATGTTCATTATTCATAAAAAAACTTAGTACTTGATTTAAACTTGTTCTTGCATATATGATGCCTATGCTATGTTTATCTGTTCACCTTCTCTTTAATGCCACATTTGAACCTTTGACACTGCCCTCTATTTATGAAACACCCCACCTCCGTTAGGGTCACTCTCAAAGGGAATGCCCTAATTTTGGTGGAGGTTTATAAGTATAAGTCACAGATACACAAGACAGATATAAGTACACATATTTTTGAACAGCGGAAAACAACAGCAACTTTTATTTCATCAAAATACGTGTTACACAAACCATGCCATAATTGTCAAACAATACTTCCAAAAACATTACATTTTCATAACTGTCTTGATTTCATAACTTAAAGAAGCATAAAAACATAAGTAAACTACATAAGTCCCCATAACTGCTATCCAAAGCCATAGTCCAAAACGAAAGAGATCCAAGCAATACATTCTTTCTCTTCAAGCTGGATGTGAAAACTGGTCAAGCTGCGGTATTCCCTCCCTGTGGACCTGGGGGGAAACGAAAGAAAAGAAGACGAAAGAAAAGTAGAGTCAGACATAAAGCCTGAGTAAGTCTAGGACTATTCAGTCTATGAATAAAGAAATGAGCATGATAAGTACAAACTGGAAATGGGAAAGCACTATAAGCTAAGTTAAGTTGTCTAGAGTCGAATGTACTATCGTACCCCATATTAATCTCTGCACCCCTATAAACTAGTTTCCAACAGGCACCCCATAATCAGGGTGAAGTGATCCATTTCTAATGATCGGCTCCTACTCGCATAGTTACATGTGTCTTACGACCCCCGATGTTGTAGCTACCTATGCTGGTCCCACCATGGGGTGTATCAAGTCCCATGGTGGCGGCCCGACACAATTCTAGAATGCACAGGTATACTACTGGTGCCCAGTGCCTAATTTTTCTGCGCCGGAGTGTGTGCACGCCCGCACCCCGTTAGAACCTACACTGTTGCACCACCGCCGTCGATTTGACCTCTTACAGTCAGCCCAGTAATCGTGCCCCACCCTGCCTAGTTCAGGGTATCCTGATACACCTTGTAGGGTTACTGCTGAAAAGGGTCCCCCGCTACTAGGTTTTTCTATTTCTAGCCAACATGCTAAGTTGGTTAAGTGTTCTGTATAAACCTAACCCCCAATCAGTCTGTATAGTTTATCATGTTCAGTTTGATTAAGTATTAATTCAATTTACTTAATCCAATCAATCCTGACTCAGCCTTAATTGTCTTATTAAAGCCTCGACCTCTCACATTAGACCGGTATTGTTGTGACTGCCTGTTGCCGGTTGGTTCCGGGCAGTCTTACGTCACAACTCAGTCTAACCTCAGGTCTTTATTGGGCTCAATGTTTAACCACCCACATTGGATAGGTATTGTTGTGACTACTGGACAGCCGGGCGGTTCCGGGCAAGTTTACGTCACAACTCAATCCAACCTCGGGTTAAACACATCGTATTTTCTAAGTTTACATATTTTGTCTCTTTTCTTTTTATATGTAAATATTTACAACCCATTATTCAAATTCATCTTTATTGGGTAAAATTAATTTATACCCCTTAAATGTTCTCAAGGTCATTGGCATGCGTCAGACATGCCAACACATATGTTTTATATTTTTAACCCAACGTCATTACCCCCGTTTTATACGTTCGCTATAATATAACATATGTTGGGTTTAACATTTAAGCCCAACTTAGCCACATGAAAAAGGGGAGGCTTAGAACATGGTGTTTATATATTCTAAGTAACATCAAAAGGGGTGTGTGAAAGCATGAACTTGCAACATAACGATCTAATTAACATAAATTAGGAACTTGTGAACTTGCATTGTAATAGCATATAATCTTGACATGAAACATACCTAAACATGAATCATGGTTTTAATCTAGTCATGTAAACTTGCATTTAAATTGTGAACCTAACTTAAATTATGTGTCACATATATTATCACATGATTTTGATAACAACATAGGCCTAAAACATATTTTCAATTAGGCATATCACCAAACGTAATCTAGTCATGTTTATAGAGTCAACACAAGTTCACCAAGATGCTTACTTTTGTCACTAATACAAAAGTATGTCTTTTTTTTCACTAGAATCATAATTCCTATTTCAACATAAATTCATATAAATCATAATACCCAAATGGATCCAACTACACTAAACATGATCATAAAAATATACATAGAAGGGTCTAAAATCATGTTGGCATAATAGTGAATCACATACTTGCATGAATCTCAATTTTGTTGTAATAAACTACCACAAACATATAGTTGTTAACTTTCAACATGAATCATATATTTGCAAATATCCAATAGGTCTAACATCATTATGCCACAACATCCCAAATCTATTCATAATTAAAATCATAGCAACATACAATTATGAATTATCATCACCACAAATTAAGTACAATTCCATTTCTCATTTCACACAAATCGAAACTCAATTATTCATTCATATCGGAATAGCACTCTACTTACAACGTATGACGAATCTTCAATTCAGGATTCTGAATTCTGAATTTGGAGATGCTATCCTTTGTGATAGGCGTTGTTTTGATTTAGTTGTCATTGCTTTAAGCTCTTAAATCGACTCCTAATCGTCTCTCAATTTTGACGGCTGCTGCTAGTCTTTCTTCAGCAGCATGACGGTCTCATTCTCATTTTTATTTGTGTGAATTAGGTGGAGTCTTAGGTCCTTTTTATAGAGTTTGTGAATTGATTAGAACCGTCGATGGAGCTCAGATTAATATTAGCCGTTTGTTTGAAAGAGAGACCAATCAGGAGCTGACACCTAGCCCTAGTGACAAGACAAAGCTCAGAAATTCGGCCAAGCACAGACCAGGCCAGCCAGGAAGGGCTGGGTTCGACCTGGCTCAGAGGCCAGGTCGACTACCCAGTCGACCCCCAGGTCGACTATGTAGTCGACCTGGGTGGCCCAGGTCGACTACCCAGTCGACCTGGGTGCCTTGGGCGGGAAAATTCCCGCCCAGCCCAATCTGGGTCCGATTTTTGAAATTCGAATTTGTTTCTGAGTTGTTTCTGTTTGTTTGAATTTTAAACTGAATTCTGAAACTTCCGAAGGCCATATCTCCCTCATACGGAGTCCGTTTTACGCAAACTCGGACTCTATCTCAAGCAGAATTCCAAGACGAACGCAATGACGTATCCCGTTTCCCTTAATTCTCTGATTTGAAATTAATTATACTTTAATTTGTGAATTTCATTGTTATAGAATACACGGGGTGTTATAATTTATAACTGAAATTCCATTTATATTGTCTGGTTTATGCATTGTGGTATGTGAACATGGCTCAACTTTATTGGTTAGAATGATGATGCAACCTTGAGTATGTTTATATGTGTTTATATGTTTATACATAATCAGAGAAATTGAACTTGAAGTACCAGCATACATTGCCTTATACCATGTTGGAAACTTGAATCACACACACATGACATCACTTTTTGTGTTTCTTGGCCTTGATTCATTTGCATGCCTGCTTTATATGGTTTGCCCCATTAGTAGTTGTTGCACCATGTATCTTTGCCTTACTTTAGTTTTAAAGCCACTATTCATTCGCTACTTGTTGTTATTGGGACCAAATGTTCATGCAGATGCATTTTGAAGTATGTGTATATACGTATTCATATATGTGTATACGTATATAGTGTTGTGCATTCGAACATATAGATAGAATTATACATATATGTCTAGAACTAATTGTTAGCATGTGGTTTTTTTTTGTGTTCTAAACTGGCCAGTTGCAACCTGAAATACTTATTTATGCATGTTTTTTTGTTGCTCTTCTTTATATATATACACATATATTTAGTGATATATTGTGTGATTTTACCCACGCTGTTTTCTGTTAAGCTTGCATGCTAGTGTTATGAGTTTGATTGTCCATGCAAGTTGTCTACAAACTTAAGGTTGCAAAATTATATGGAGTTTGATTATTGTCCAGCTAATCACTAGAACTGTTGTTCCTTTAATCACCATTTTTCCTTGTTTATTTTCCATTTGTAGTGTACCGAGTTCACTGCTTAGAGCCTAATGACGGAGGCTTTAGTTATTTATGGTAGTGTTGCTGTTATTATTATGATATTGGGAAAGTTGTTGATGTACCTTTGTTATGGAGACTCGTTGTATCTGACATTTATGATGGTTTTACTTATGCACATCTATTTTGAGATATTATATTTATCCATTTCTTTGTGTGAGATTCTGATTTCGCTTAGATTGCTCTGTGATAACTGTTTTAGTATATCTACAAGAACCAAAGATCTGTTAAAATGGCTTAAAGGTTCAATGAGCCTTTTCTAGGTCGGAATTAAGGCCCATTCATGGTGGGTCGTTACATTTTTTCTCACTCGTTTCTTTGCCAAATTGGATGAAACCAAAAGTAATGCTAAGCTATTAAATTTAGCTATGATCTTACGATAATTGGGAGAACGAAACTCAAAGAGACGAAGTGCAGAAACTTTGGACAATGAAGTTTTAGACATGAATACAATGTTTGTGATTGATTCTTACTCTCTTCTCTAATATGAGTATGATCATATAGTCTTACGATCTGAAGCTTTTGAGTAAGCAGACTAATATGTCAATAATACATGCACTAACAGGATATCATGAATAATGAAAACATAAAAAGGAAAGTATAGCCTAGCTTTCGTAACAAATTTCTTACATACATTTTATATGCATACATCACAAGTGGTTAAAAAAGTAAGGCTAGAAATGCACAGCAAATAGTAAAATGACAATTGTAGGTATAATGATGCTTGTACTATAACACCCCGGAATTTGTCATTAGTTAAACTAATTATATAGCTATATTCAAAAAAATTAATTTAAGAAACAATGGAATTTGACCATGAAACCTGTACGGTTGCATTCGTGGTGGAATTCTGCCAACTTTCATGTTTGGAACTTCGCAAATAGACTCCTTATGAAAAGTTATGGACGAAAAACGAAAATGGATGGAAAAAAATTAATCAAGATCATATATATTAATGGTAACTAAAATTACCATTTATACTCCACCTCCCACAAGAGGTAGGTCGACTTAAGGGTCGAGCGACGGGTGAAGGATCGACCGACAGTTTCGAACCTCTGCGACCTACAGGCGAATCCTCCTATGACGGCTAAGGTTTTATATATTATAAATTAAACATTAATGGATGGATTTTTGTAAAAATAAATCCGACGACTCTGGGTCATTCGAGCGCCTGTAAATAAAGACCTAGACCCTCACTCTTTTGCTAATATATTCTAGAGGCAGCAGTGAAGTTCTTCCATTTCCATTTTTCAAATCTCCTCTAAATTTCTAAAATATATATATATTCTAATTAAACAAAAAAAGATTGAAGATAAATAATCCAAATTTATGAACAAGGATTGGTTCTATGCATAGGTAATTTATATTATTAATTTTCTTTCCCTTTTTCTAATTTTTTTTCTTGGATCTACAAATTTTATTTGTATATATATCCCATTTCTATATATATTATTGATCTGTAGGAATTTGGAAACATAAGCCTAAAAGTTGTGTTCATAGTTGGATTTGGAATGGCTTTCAGGTGAGTGGGAATATATTCATTATTATTAATATCAGATTTACTTTGTTTGTGTTAATCTGAATTTGTATGCTTAAAATTATAAGATTTTTGTCATTTTTGTCAATCTAAATTTATGTGTCTAAGAATTGGATATGGATTTGTAGACATTTCAGTTATAGTATTCATATCTTACCTACAATTCTTGTATATCTTATGATTATTGTGAATACCCTAAATCTGGAAACCGGTCCCTTGATATTTATAGATTTATGTAGCTATTTATTATAAATTTGTAAGATTGGGTGTTGTAACGACCCGCCATTTTGATCGTGCCAAATAGACAAAACATGCCAAACTCCATTCGCTCAAAACGACAAATTCTTATTAGCTTTTGGGGTAAATAGAATAAATTAAAGAATCATTGATCATAGATCACAGACATAAACAAAGAGCAATATAATATCTCGCAGCGGAAAAATAAATAAATAATACAATAGTTGTTTATAAGCTACTAAATAAAATTTTACATCATAATTTTCATAAATAATACAAGGAAAGTCAAATATAATGAACTTTCTAATACATAGATAAACGATAACAGTATGAAACATGAACGACAAGAAACAGCTGAACTAGAACAGCTGAATAGGTAGACACAGGTAAGTAAAACACAATATAAAGCTCAGAACTCCAAGAGTAAATTTTGAAAGTTGTAATACTCGATCCGACCAGAGAAATAATGCAAAACAAAACAACTCGGATCAGGACTAACATTCTCATGGAAGTAAATCAACTCAAATGAAATGTTTGATGAAATGTAATTAGTAACTTAAAGGATGTCCGGGATCACCATCCTCTAAGGACCCGTCAAACTGATACTATATAGTATAATGCTCTACTTACAATAGTGTATATCAGTAAAGTAAATATCAAATGAGCGTAAGTGGGATTATCATTATTACCCTTAAACCATTTATATATTCCCAGAGTATATACAGTACCGTAATTCCTTTGTAAACTAGAGGGCTATCAGAGGGAACTCCATATAAAACAGTACAAAAGAAAATCGTAGTGGGCTCGTATAAGGCATGTAACAAGGCACACAAGGAATGCGTAACACCCCGTAATTTTAACAAAACACTAAAATGATAAACTAAAGAATACTTAACTAAATATTGGGATTAAGTAAAACGGATTGCGCCATTGCGTTCGTCTGGGAATTCTGCTTAAGATAGACTCCGAGTTTGCGTACGAAGAAGATATTAAGGTTTGAAGTTTGTATACGCATAAGGAAAATATATATGAATAAACCAGTCCAAAAAATCAAAATTAGAGAGCAAGAGAGGGAGGTAAATCGGTCAGTTAGGGTCGACCCCTACACGGGGGTGTCGACCCCAGGGTCGACCCCTGGGTTGACCGCACCCAAATCTGGGGCAGATCCATTTCTGTGAACGTGGACTCATTTCTTGACCAGATTTGTTAACATTAGGCTATAAACAGGACCTCATTTCTATTGTTTAATTCATAAAAAACAATGGAGACAATGAGGTGTTGCCCTAACTCGGATTGAATTAGCCTATTCTTCTGCAACAATAACTTATACGTATAAAAGAATCTCTGCTACAACATCAACAATCATTTCTCTGTTCTTTAGATCCAGTCACAGGAGTTCATGTTATTTTTAGATATAAAAATTTAATAGTAATCTTGACACGTTTATAAGTTTGAATCTTAACCTATGGACCTGTTAATAACTTGAATCATAACTAAATAGATCTGCCACTACTTGTACACCTAATATATTGTGTAGTTCTCATATTCCCATTCCTGATATGCCTATTTTCTTATTATGCCTAATCATGTCACCATATGCCTATTCTGTTAGTATGCCTATTTCTATCATCATATGCTTGTTTTGATTTTATGCCTATTTTTGTTCTCTACTCCCCCTCCTGAAAGTGTCGATAGATGACTTTAGGAAGGATCAGTAATATGGATATGCGGAATATATGATATATATTAAGAATGATATCACAGTAGCAATATCACAGATAAGTAAATGCAGTAATAGAAAAATCACACCAGGGATTTTTATACTGGTTCGGAGCACCGTCCTACGTCCAGTCCCAGATCTCCTATCTGGAATTTCACTAAACACTATCCTCACTTAACCCTGAAGAAAACAGGTTCACAACACCCGAGCAGCCGAACGGGATTTCACGCCTCTATCAACACGAGGACTTCACAACTCGCCTCTTACAACACCGAGGACTTCAAACAAGATATAAACTTGTAGTTTGACAATGTGTGTTCTTAACAACATGGATTTGTCAACTCTTGTACAACCTTCCTATAATCTGATCCTCAAATATGATTTTGATATTATGAAGATTTGGAAGATGATATCGTTGTTTGAATCTAAAGAATAATACATAGATTCAAGGATTCAAATAACGATATATGAGAATAGTGAGCTTTTGAATGCTTTTAAAGAGTAAGAATGAAATCAGTACTTAGATAGCAAGAATAGAAAGAATTGTTATTATGGAAAAATGATGATTTCATGATGCTTTTATAGAGGATGGAGAGATGTAATCATTGGTGAAGAGAAACCATGAAAAGAGATGATTTTTGGCCAAGAGAAAGGATCATAACCATTGATGAAATAGGGTGTCTATTCGAAAAGATGGCTTCAGTTCGTAGACCAGTCGACTGGTAAAAAATTGTGAAAACCCGTAACTTCCCCGTAAAGGAAAGTGTCGGATAGTTCGAGAACAAGCCACAACAGAATGCATACAAAAGAACATTTCATTGTATATTACAACAATGCATCAGATTACAAGAATATACAGAGTAAAAAGGAATATTACACAGAAATATCAGAGATTTAAATTACATTTAAATACATAGCAGCGGAAAATAATACAATACACAACTAGGAGTAGATATATGGATACAAAGCTTTCCGGATATCGTTCCAGCTGTAAACCAGGATCCTATGAATATAAATCTGCAAAACCAAAACTACTAGCTGCCCGTGTCAAAATAAGGGCACCCAGAGTTTAGGTTAAAACAATAAACTCCAGGTCAGTCATGTGACTGGTGTGAGAACTAAAACAGTTATTATTCTTTATTTTTAAAAGTTAGGTAAATCAAGGGACCACGCCGTATAACACGGAACGGGTTTCCTCCCAAGAATACCAGTGCATAAAACAAACAGCGCAATGCTAAATAAAGAAAAATGAAGCTGTTATAAGACCCAGGTCCTATCACACAATGCAACGCAAGCCGGGGGATAGGGTTTTCCCTTATAACAGCCAAAGAATGCTTGATACGTTTAAAACAAATCATTTGATACTATAATAAGTGCATAGTGTATAAAACAACTTCAAATCATAAGTATCAATCATAGGCGGCATGAGCGCCCCATCCCACTATGTCGCCATATATAGGTTTACAAATAAAACCGCAAAGTCACGTATTTGGAAATTGGATTTCCGTCTATGAACCGAGGCAAAAGATAGTCCTCAACCGTTTTCGTGACTCTCTAGCCCGAGCCACAGGGTCAGAGCGCATCGACCCTTGGATCGTCAGGGTCGGTCCACCGATGTGGATTAAAATGCCTGAACACTACGTTTCCCCGCCCTTTGGGGCATAAATGAGCCAACTAAATGACTCCATCGGTTCGAGAACGACCGATCAATCCGAGGCGCCTCGCAACAGCAACAACCACATAAGTCAAACTCGTCATGGCGTGTAAAACCACTGACGCCACTTCTAACTAGAAAGAAACGCATGCCCTCCCTGAGGTCCGTCTCCCGTTTTTAGTTCATACCGGGTGTGAAACTCGTGAAGCAAACGTTACCCAAAGCTACGCCACAAAGGCCTTGCTTTGATCATCACCACAAGACTTTGTTTTTCAACAGAAGCCTCGATCAATTGCCACTTAGGCATGCCACACAGGCAATTCACTCCATGCGTTTGATATCCATCAATATATAACCCCTGAGCTCGTACGTCTCAGAGAAGGGCGTTAAGCAAGAGAATAAATTCTCCGCCGCCAAACAGATATATATTTAATAGAGATCAATCACACGGACAAAAATCCAATGTCAGACACACAGTCCATTTACAAGTCCGTTCTGGGTCTGAACGAAACCGGAGGCACCTAGTACCCCGCATATCCATCGATCTCCAAGTACGTCTGGACGATCACCAACTGTTTCCATCTTCTTGGGTGTACAGCCCAATCAAGATCATCAGTAATCACCCAAACGACGTGAAGACCTCCGGTCTTCGACCATCGTCTTCATCTTCGACTTATCGTCGTATCAGTTATCCAGAATGGGATAAACCCGGTCTTTCCGAATAACTCGCGTATATTTTAAATAAGTGTTACACAAACACAACATACACCTCATTCCAATTCATCAGTCACTAACCGTAAATTAATCAAGAGAATAATTTCCCAAATATTAACCCCGAAGGCCGAAACCAACATCAGATCAATATCCAGAAAACCATTCTGCTTGGCTAACCGACAGTTAGTTTCTAAATTTCACATTCATAGGAAAAGGTTCCCATTAATTTTATCCAAGATAAATTCCTTGAATTTATTCTTTATTCTATTTTTAAATCTCAATTCAAACTAGTCGGGATTAGCGAACCTTACCGAAGTAATCATTTGTTTTAATTTCCCAATCCCAACCTATTTATCCCATGAAGTAAAACTGGTAATACTTCATATCTAACACCACAGTGTTATCGGTAAATTCAATTACCATTTCACGTTCAAATCTAATTAAAGATTTAACTATCGCCTGGAGCAAAACTGGTGGTACTCCATTTTCGATCTTTTCAATCTAATTAAAGATTCATTAAAACTCCACTTAGTTTTAATCTTTAATTGGGTTAAAGAATCAGTGTCATTTAAAACACAGTTCACGATAAACCCAAAATCACATTCATTAATTATCGGGTTAAAGAACGAGTGTTATTTAAAACACTGTCCACGATAAACCCAAAAATCAATATCAATTCAATTCCAATTAAATATTATTTAATTGGTACACTTCATTAAATCTAAATAAAAGATTTAATCTTTTCTCAACTGGGTTCAAGAACAGTGTTAGTGAAGACACCATTCACGACAAACCCAAATCACATTCGATATTCAATACAAGGCTCTGAATAGAAAATATCCCGGCTTATATTCAATATCAAATTCTACGACCAACAAATATCGTATTGGAAATAACGATATATATATCTATCTTTCAAATTTCCATAACAACATCTGTATAGTCACGAAATCCAACATCGAAATATTCCGAAGACAATTTCGATTCAAATCCATTCCAATGCAATCATTGGAAATTCTTATTATTTTCAAAACCATTTCAAATCCAATTTATTTATTTAAAAATAAATAGAATTATAATTCTAGTTCAAAACTAGTTCATTTCGATAAAAATCTATTTTTATCTTTTCAAATAGGGAGTTTTTCATCCCAATTCTTTCTAAATCATTTCTTATGATTTTACACAAATTATTACTATTTTTAATAATTTTATCAAGGCCCGTACAGTCGATTTCCATCAACGGCCATCGAACTGCACTTACAGCGACCTTTTTCAAATTTGATTTGGACATAGTTCCAAATCCAACCGTTAGATTTCTAATTTCTAATATTCGTTAGAAAGCTCTTTTCGATACGAACCCAACGGTTCCGGTTTCAGGAGAATCCGACGGTCGGATCTCCCGTAATGTCCGTTTGAAATAAATGGTCGAAATTCACGAACTGCCGCGGCGCGGCGCGTTCTATTCAGGCCATTATATTATATATATAATATATATAATATATATTTCGTCGATTTCTATTTAAAACGAATTATATAAATAGTTTTAAAATTCGTTTCAAAAGCAATTTCAACTTCCATTTCAATTCAACTCAAAATTGAATTCTTCTTTATAAATTCGTTTTAAAATTCATTTCTATTCAATTCAAATTTCAATTCAATTTGAATTCATTTCAATTCGCTTTCAATTCAATTTGAATTCGTTTTCAATTCAATTCATTTCGAAATCGTTTTCAATTCAATTCATTTCGAAATCGTTTTCAATTCAATTCATTTCGAAATCGTTTTCAATTCAATTCATTTCGAAATCGTTTTCAATTCATTTTGAAATCGTTTTCAATTCAATTCATTTCAAAATCGTTTTCAATTCAATTCATTTTGAAATCGTTAAAATCGAAATAAATATCGTTCACGTCAAAATGGCGTCAATCTAATCAACACGGCTTCATAAATTTCTATTTTCAAATATTCTATTACAAATATTTCTTTTTCAAATTAGTTGTTATTATCAAAATATTTCGTTCCACACATGACCAATCTCAATGGATGAGTACTGTCAACACATGAACCTTTATTTTATATTGATAAAGATGTAAATTTTATTACTAAAATATTTCGTTCAACACATGACCAATCTCAATGGATGAGTACTGTCAACACATGAACCTTTATTTTATATTGATAAAGATGTAAATTTTATTACTAAAATATTTCGTTCAACACATGACCAATCTCAATGGATGAGTACTGTCAACACATGAACCTTTATTTTATATTGATAAAGATGTAAATTTTATTACTAAAATATTTTGTTCAACACATGACCAATCTCAATGGATGAGTACTGTCAACACATGAACCTTTATTTTATAATATTCTTTATTTTTCAAATTGGAACGAGGCCCAATCAATTACCATATAAAATTAATTATATGGATTTTCATACAACACATGTATATAATAGCATTGAAAATAATCAACCATCAACCAAAGTGCACTACACTGTATAAGCATCAAATATAGATATCTAACGCTTATAACAGCCTGTCAATCAATCGATCGACATATTTAATCAATCAGGATGAGTGAACTTCAAATTTCATCCCAACACCCGTGTGGGGTTTCAAACAATCAAACACATATTTTATTTGTGTTGTTGGGCGATGTGTAAAATTTATCGTCCCAATCCATGTCAGTCAAATCAGCGTACATAAACAAACCGTCTGGTTTGTAGATGAATATTTTATTTTATTCACTTCACGTTAAAATTTATATTTTTAACGATAAAACATTTTATTTTAACATATGAATCTCTATTCAGTTCATTCTTCGAATAAAATGGTATTTTTATTTTTCTAACATATTTTAGAAAATTTCAGCGGCATAACGGCACGATACTAGAAACGGGACAAGGCCTAGCTTTATCCCCGGTCTAGTGAAGGCCCACGCCATTCACACATCAATCAAATCCATTCATTTCACCAAACCATTCAATTTCAATCAAATAATCTAACTAATATATGCAACCAAACAAACAAGTCCATGGTCTGTGGACGATTGTGTCGGGTGCTACTAAGCACCGTCTGCATCCTAGTATATATATATATATATAACTAGAAAATTTAAATTGAAAGGTGAGAAGTTCTCACCGATAGCTATCCAACCATCTCGACTCTTCTTTGATAAAAATCTTCATCGTTATCGCCTTTTTATCACCTTCGCTGCCCGTAGCCACTACATATGTAAAAATCGAATTTTTACTTCGCTATTCAATATATAAAAATCATATTTTTATTTCGAAGTTCAATATATAAAAATCATATTTTTACACCTCCTATATAGTTAAGATTATATTTTTAATATTTTAAAAATATAAAAATCATATTTTTCCTATGCTAAAAATTATATTTTTACTTCGTTCTTTCCATGACAAAGATTTTATTTTTACTTACTAAACAATGACATTTTCTTATTACAAAAGAAATCATATTTTTATATTTACAAAGATAATGCTATATATATATATATATTTATAAAAACAAGGTCTTATATACCTATAAAAACAATATCTTTTATAGTTTTTTTTTTTTTAAAAAAAAAACAATGCTTATTTTTATTTTCAAAAACAAATGCTAATTTAATTTACATACCAATTGCTAAGGACATTTTTTTTTAAGTGTAACAATTAAATTAATTAATAAAATTTATTACCTTTCTTCATCGTTCTGCATCAGGCCGTCGAACAGAACCCATCGTCGACTTCATCATCACCCAGTCACACGCAAACCAACGCCTTTGACCCCGATCGAAACCCACCATTGTGAGCGCCTCCATCTGTGCTTCCCTCAGCCGCCACCAGGACTGATTCGAACTACCCCACTGCCGTGAATCCACCTTCGAACGCATCCCCTCCAAGCACGGAGATCTCGAAATGTACACCACCAGAAATGATCACTACCGTTGGATTGAAGGATCTCATAGTCCTCTACAATTTCCGTTTAGAACCCCCTTCGATTTTGAGTTGGATTGCGTTAATTTGGAGGAGCAAGGATCGAACAATTTTGGCCTTTCAATTCTTGTTGGCGGCGGCAGATAATGAGCGTCCTAGGGTTTTGAAAGGGATGGGGGCATTTATAATTAATATTTAATTTAATTCTTTTAATTTTCAAATTACATGTTTACCGATATGAACTCCAAATCAAACCCAACGACTGTCGTCCATCGCTAATTACCCCCATTCCGAACATAATGGGATATGTATCGTAAGCTGATTTGACCGTTTCGATTAGTTTCCGTTGAATTTACATTTAAATTACTATATTGAATTTTAAACGTACATTTCAATTTACCGAGGTCACATACTAACTCGAAAAATTCTATAAAAATATTTTCTAGCTTCGTATTGACGATACGGTCCTAACAAAACTGATTTCGTCGAATTCTGAGACCGTTGGAAAAATGGCCATTTTCCAGTCGATTAAAATCAACTGAAACTGGTCAAACGCGTTTTCCTTTGCCACGCTCACATATTGAATCGACAAATTATGAAATTTGAAACCTAGCAATAACTTGACATCACGGACCCAACAAAACTGGTTTCGTCGAAATCCGAGGTCATTTGCAAAATGTCCATTTTTAAGGGCCTGAATTCCATAGCGACTATTCAGAATTTTCAACTGGACATATCTTTTGATCCCTGCTATGAAAATTTGATTATTCGGATTCGTTGGGAAGATATTATCAATTAGATCCCAATGTTTTTGGTTTCACTAAAATCCAGATTGTTTTGCACCCGGTACATTCAATTGAAGTTTGAAATCGAATTATCGAACTACCGCGCCATTTTCAATTCTATTTATAATTATATATAAATATTTATATTCTAACGGCGACGTATATAATATATAAGTTCTAAATATATTCAAAATAAATTTCTCGTCGATATTTATTTAAAATAATCTATTTTGAATATTCAAAATTCGCTAAAATCGCCAAAATAAAAATTTTAAACTGGCCCAGATTTTCGGGTTGTTACAATCTCCCCCACTTAAAACTTTTCGTCCCCGAAAAGGAACAAAGTCGAAAGTGGTTTGATTTATCAACTCTACGTTCGATCTGGCTTTCATTCTCCAACTTTTCAGTTTCTGAGAATTTTCAAAAATTTCAAAAATTTGGCTAACACCCTAAATTTTCGAAAAATTTCGCCATAACCTCCCCTGCACCGGGAGCATCGGGGAATTTCAAATAGCTTCCCCGGTCCTTCAGATCTCAAAAAGAAAAAGAAAAAGCCAAGCGGCTAGCCAATAGGCTCATAAAATCATCATCACCCAAACAAAACAGTAAATTATGTAGTAAACATGTACCTATTTGTCGGGCAAACAAATTTTATTCTCTGGCTCTAGCCTCCTTGCTATGACCTGTTCAATGTAAGTATATATATATATATATATATATGCAAGCAAATGCGACCAAATTTCAATACAATTCAATATTTGTTTCAATTAGGCTAAATGGTTCAAAATTATCAAACAAATAAATAAACAACACAAACATCAATCAATTAGTGAATTTAACGTTTCAAATTGATAATTTTGATATATTTAAAGAAAATCATGTTTTGATGCCAAATCACAACAATGTATTCTAGCTATATTAGTTTTGGTTCTCACACCAGTCTAATGGAAATATATAGAAAATCACACCTTCGAAACTCGAACACAAATGTTGATGATGCGATCGCTATCATCAATATCATCTTCGGGCGACTAGAGTGTGATGCTATATCTATCCAATATATTAAAACTTTGAATACACGCGGATCAGACGTATACGCAAAATCTATATATACTGGACCGTCCACATCAATATGAAATAAATAATCAAATACGAATAATTGATTTAAATTTTCAAAACAAAAATTGTTTCCATTTGAAAAATATACTCTTCACACTCGTTCTAGGATACTACTGATCCCATCTCTAACGAGTCATTCTCGTTGGATATTACTAATCCAATATCTGATGAATTCTTTCGTATGGTTCTAATGTGCCTTGTTCTCTGAGCTTTGTAAACCAAAGCTCTGATACCAACTGTGAAAACCCGTAACTTCCCCGTAAAGGAAAGTGTCGGATAGTTCGAGAACAAGCCACAACAGAATGCATACAAAAGAACATTTCATTGTATATTACAACAATGCATCAGATTACAAGAATATACAGAGTAAAAAGGAATATTACACAGAAATATCAGAGATTTAAATTACATTTAAATACATAGCAGCGGAAAATAATACAATACACAACTAGGAGTAGATATATGGATACAAAGCTTTCCGGATATCGTTCCAGCTGTAAACCAGGATCCTGTGAATATAAATCTGCAAAACCAAAACTACTAGCTGCCCGTGTCAAAATAAGGGCACCCAGAGTTTAGGTTAAAACAATAAACTCCAGGTCAGTCATGTGACTGGTGTGAGAACTAAAACAGTTATTATTCTTTATTTTTAAAAGTTAGGTAAATCAAGGGACCACGCCGTATAACACGGAACGGGTTTCCTCCCAAGAATACCAGTGCATAAAACAAACAGCGCAATGCTAAATAAAGAAAAATGAAGCTGTTATAAGACCCAGGTCCTATCACACAATGCAACGCAAGCCGGGGGATAGGGTTTTCCCTTATAACAGCCAAAGAATGCTTGATACGTTTAAAACAAATCATTTGATACTATAATAAGTGCATAGTGTATAAAACAACTTCAAATCATAAGTATCAATCATAGGCGGCATGAGCGCCCCATCCCACTATGTCGCCATATATAGGTTTACAAATAAAACCGCAAAGTCACGTATTTGGAAATTGGATTTCCGTCTATGAACCGAGGCAAAAGATAGTCCTCAACCGTTTTCGTGACTCTCTAGCCCGAGCCACAGGGTCAGAGCGCATCGACCCTTGGATCGTCAGGGCCGGTCCACCGATGTGGATTAAAATGCCTGAACACTATGTTTCCCCGCCCTTTGGGGCGTAAATGAGCCAACTAAATGACTCCATCGGTTCGAGAACGACCGATCAATCCGAGGCGCCTCGCAACAGCAACAACCACATAAGTCAAACTCGTCAGGGCGTGTAAAACCACTGACGCCACTTCTAACTAGAAAGAAACGCATGCCCTCCCTGAGGTCCGTCTCCCGTTTTTAGTTCATACCGGGTGTGAAACTCGCGAAGCAAACGTTACCCAAAGCTACGCCACAAAGGCCTTGCTTTGATCATCACCACAAGACTTTGTTTTTCAACAGAAGCCTCGATCAATTGCCACTTAGGCATGCCACACAGGCAATTCACTCCATGCGTTTGATATCCATCAATATATAACCCCTGAGCTCGTACGTCTCAGAGAAGGGCGTTAAGCAAGAGAATAAATTCTCCGCCGCCAAACAGATATATATTTAATAGAGATCAATCACACGGACTAAAATCCAATGTCAGACACACAGTCCATTTACAAGTCCGTTCTGGGTCTGAACGAAACCGGAGGCACCTAGTACCCCGCATATCCATCGATCTCCAAGTACGTCTGGACGATCACCAACTGTTTCCATCTTCTTGGGTGTACAGCCCAATCAAGATCATCAGTAATCACCCAAACGACGTGAAGACCTCCGGTCTTCGACCATCGTCTTCATCTTCGACTTATCGTCGTATCAGTTATCCAGAATGGGATAAACCCGGTCTTTCTGAATAACTCGCGTATATTTTAAATAAGTGTTACACAAACACAACATACACCTCATTCCAATTCATCAGTCACTAACCGTAAATTAATCAAGAGAATAATTTCCCAAATATTAACCCCGAAGGCCGAAACCAACATCAGATCAATATCCAGAAAACCATTCTGCTTGGCTAACCGACAGTTAGTTTCTAAATTTCACATTCATAGGAAAAGGTTCCCATTAATTTTATCCAAGATAAATTCCTTGAATTTATTCTTTATTCTATTTTTGAATCTCAATTCAAACTAGTCGGGATTAGCGAACCTTACCGAAGTAATCATTTGTTTTAATTTCCTAATCCCAACCTATTTATCCCATGAAGTAAAACTGGTAATACTTCATATCTAACACCACAGTGTTATCGGTAAATTCAATTACCATTTCACGTTCAAATCTAATTAAAGATTTAACTATCGCCTGGAGCAAAACTGGTGGTACTCCATTTTCGATCTTTTCAATCTAATTAAAGATTCATTAAAACTCCACTTAGTTTTAATCTTTAATTGGGTTAAAGAATCAGTGTCATTTAAAACACAGTTCACGATAAACCCAAAATCACATTCATTAATTATCGGGTTAAAGAACGAGTGTTATTTAAAACACTGTCCACGATAAACCCAAAAATCAATATCAATTCAATTAAATATTATTTAATTGGTACACTTCATTAAATCTAAATAAAAGATTTAATCTTTTCTCAACTGGGTTCAAGAACAGTGTTAGTGAAGACACCATTCACGACAAACCCAAATCACATTCGATATTCAATACAAGGCTCTGAATAGAAAATATCCCGGCTTATATTCAATATCAAATTCTACGACCAACAAATATCGTATTGGAAATAACGATATATATATATCTATCTTTCAAATTTCCATAACAACATCTGTATAGTCACGAAATCCAACATCGAAATATTCCAAAGACAATTTCGATTCAAATCCATTCCAATGCAATCATTGGAAATTCTTGTTATTTTCAAAACCATTTCAAATCCAATTTATTTATTTAAAAATAAATAGAATTATAATTCTAGTTCAAAACTAGTTCATTTCGATAAAAATCTATTTTTATCTTTTCAAATAGGGAGTTTTTCATCCCAATTCTTTCTAAATCATTTCTTATGATTTTACACAAATTATTACTATTTTTAATAATTTTATCAAGGCCCGTACAGTCGATTTCCATCAACGGCCATCGAACTGCACTTACAGCGACCTTTTTCAAATTTGATTTGGACATAGTTCCAAATCCAACCGTTAGATTTCTAATTTCTAATATTCGTTAGAAAGCTCTTTTCGATACGAACCCAACGGTTCCGGTTTTAGGAGAATCCGACGGTCGGATCTCCCGTAATGTCCGTTTGAAATAAATGGTCGAAATTCACGAACTGCCGCGGCGCGGCGCGTTCTATTCAGGCCATTATATTATATATATAATATATATAATATATATTTCGTCGATTTCTATTTAAAACGAATTATATAAATAGTTTTAAAATTCGTTTCAAAAGCAATTTCAACTTCCATTTCAATTCAACTCAAAATTGAATTCTTCTTTATAAATTCGTTTTAAAATTCATTTCTATTCAATTCAAATTTCAATTCAATTTGAATTCATTTCAATTCGCTTTCAATTCAATTTGAATTCGTTTTCAATTCAATTCATTTCGAAATCGTTTTCAATTCAATTCATTTCGAAATCGTTTTCAATTCAATTCATTTCGAAATCGTTTTCAATTCAATTCATTTCGAAATCGTTTTCAATTCAATTCATTTTGAAATCGTTTTCAATTCAATTCATTTCAAAATCGTTTTCAATTCAATTCATTTTGAAATCGTTAAAATCGATATAAATATCGTTCACGTCAAAATGGCGTCAATCTAATCAACACGGCTTCATAAATTTCTATTTTCAAATATTCTATTACAAATATTTCTTTTTCAAATTAGTTGTTATTATCAAAATATTTCGTTCCACACATGACCAATCTCAATGGATGAGTACTGTCAACACATGAACCTTTATTTTATATTGATAAAGATGTAAATTTTATTACTAAAATATTTCGTTCAACACATGACCAATCTCAATGGATGAGTACTGTCAACACATGAACCTTTATTTTATATTGATAAAGATGTAAATTTTATTACTAAAATATTTCGTTCAACACATGACCAATCTCAATGGATGAGTACTGTCAACACATGAACCTTTATTTTATATTGATAAAGATGTAAATTTTATTACTAAAATATTTCGTTCAACACATGACCAATCTCAATGGATGAGTACTGTCAACACATGAACCTTTATTTTATATTGATAAAGATGTAAATTTTATTACTAAAATATTTCGTTCAACACATGACCAATCTCAATGGATGAGTACTGTCAACACATGAACCTTTATTTTATATTATTCTTTATTTTTCAAATTGGAACGAGGCCCAATCAATTACCATATAAAATTAATTATATGGATTTTCATACAACACATGTATATAATAGCATTGAAAATAATCAACCATCAACCAAAGTGCACTACACTGTATAAGCATCAAATATAGATATCTAACGCTTATAACAGCCTGTCAATCAATCGATCGACATATTTAATCAATCAGGATGAGTGAACTTCAAATTTCATCCCAACACCCGTGTGGGGTTTCAAACAATCAAACACATATTTTATTTGTGCTGTTGGGCGATGTGTAAAATTTATCGTCCCAATCCATGTCAGTCAAATCAGTGTACATAAACAAACCGTCTGGTTTGTAGATGAATATTTTATTTTATTCACTTCACGTTAAAATTTATATTTTTAACGATAAAACATTTTATTTTAACATATGAATCTCTATTCAGTTCATTCTTCGAATAAAATGGTATTTTTATTTTTCTAACATATTTTAGAAAATTTCGGCGGCATAACGGCACGATACTAGAAACGGGACAAGGCCTAGCTTTATCCCCGGTCTAGTGAAGGCCCACGCCATTCACACATCAATCAAATCCATTCATTTCACCAAACCATTCAATTTCAATCAAATAATCTAACTAATCTATGCAACCAAACAAACAAGTCCATGGTCTGTGGACGATTGTGTCGGGTGCTACTAAGCACCGTCTGCATCCTAGTATATATATATATAACTAGAAAATTTAAATTGAAAGGTGAGAAGTTCTCACCGATAGCTATCCAACCATCTCGACTCTTCTTTGATAAAAATCTTCATCGTTATCGCCTTTTTATCACCTTCGCTGCCCGTAGCCACTACATATGTAAAAATCGAATTTTTTACTTCGCTATTCAATATATAAAAATCATATTTTTATTTCGAAGTTCAATATATAAAAATCATATTTTTACACCTCCTATATAGTTAAGATTATATTTTTAATATTTTAAAAATATAAAAATCATATTTTTCCTATGCTAAAAATTATATTTTTACTTCGTTCTTTCCATGACAAAGATTTTATTTTTACTTACTAAACAATGACATTTTCTTATTACAAAAGAAATCATATTTTTATATTTACAAAGATAATGCTATATATATATATATTTATAAAAACAAGGTCTTATATACCTATAAAAACAATATCTTTTATAGTTTTTTTTTTTTTTTTTAAAACAATGCTTATTTTTATTTTCAAAAACAAATGCTAATTTAATTTACATACCAATTGCTAAGGACATTTTTTTTAAGTGTAACAATTAAATTAATTAATAAAATTTATTACCTTTCTTCATCGTTCTGCATCAGGCCGTCGAACAGAACCCATCGTCGACTTCATCATCACCCAGTCACACGCAAACCAACGCCTTTGACCCCGATCGAAACCCACCATTGTGAGCGCCTCCATCTGTGCTTCCCTCAGCCGCCACCAGGACTGATTCGAACTACCCCACTGCCGTGAATCCACCTTCGAACGCAGCCCCTCCAAGCACGGAGATCTCGAAATGTACACCACCAGAAATGATCACTACCGTTGGATTGAAGGATCTCATAGTCCTCTACAATTTCCGTTTAGAACCCCCTTCGATTTTGAGTTGGATTGCGTTAATTTGGAGGAGCAAGGATCGAACAATTTTGGCCTTTCAATTCTTGTTGGCGGCGGCAGATAATGAGCGTCCTAGGGTTTTGAAAGGGATGGGGGCATTTATAATTAATATTTAATTTAATTCTTTTAATTTTCAAATTACATGTTTACCGATATGAACTCCAAATCAAACCCAACGACTGTCGTCCATCGCTAATTACCCCCATTCCGAACATAATGGGATATGTATCGTAAGCTGATTTGACCGTTTCGATTAGTTTCCGTTGAATTTACATTTAAATTACTATATTGAATTTTAAACGTACATTTCAATTTACCGAGGTCACATACTAACTCGAAAAATTCTATAAAAATATTTTCTAGCTTCGTATTGACGATACGGTCCTAACAAAACTGATTTCGTCGAATTCTGAGACCGTTGGAAAAATGGCCATTTTCCAGTCGATTAAAATCAACTGAAACTGGTCAAACGCGTTTTCCTTTGCCACGCTCACATATTGAATCGACAAATTATGAAATTTGAAACCTAGCAATAACTTGACATCACGGACCCAACAAAACTGGTTTCGTCGAAATCCGAGGTCATTTGCAAAATGTCCATTTTTAAGGGCCTGAATTCCATAGCGACTATTCAGAATTTTCAACTGGACATATCTTTTGATCCCTGCTATGAAAATTTGATTATTCGGATTCGTTGGGAAGATATTATCAATTAGATCCCAATGTTTTTGGTTTCACTAAAATCCAGATTGTTTTGCACCCGGTACATTCAATTGAAGTTTGAAATCGAATTATCGAACTACCGCGCCATTTTCAATTCTATTTATAATTATATATAAATATTTATATTCTAACGGCGACGTATATAATATATAAGTTCTAAATATATTCAAAATAAATTTCTCGTCGATATTTATTAAAAATAATCTATTTTAAATATTCAAAATTCGCTAAAATCGCCAAAATAAAAATTTTAAACTGGCCCAGATTTTCGGGTTGTTACAATCTCCCCCACTTAAAACTTTTCGTCCCCGAAAAGGAACAAAGTCGAAAGTGGTTTGATTTATCAACTCTACGTTCGATCTGGCTTTCATTCTCCAACTTTTCAGTTTCTGAGAATTTTCAAAAATTTCAAAAATTTGGCTAACACCCTAAATTTTCGAAAAATTTCGCCATAACCTCCCCTGCACCGGGAGCATCGGGGAATTTCAAATAGCTTCCCCAGTCCTTCAGATCTCAAAAAGAAAAAGAAAAAGCCAAGCGGCTAGCCAATAGGCTCATAAAATCATCATCACCCAAACAAAACAGTAAATTATGTAGTAAACATGTACCTATTTGTCGGGCAAACAAATTTTATTCTCTGGCTCTAGCCTCCTTGCTATGACCTGTTCAATGTAAGTATATATATATATATATGCAAGCAAATGCGACCAAATTTCAATACAATTCAATATTTGTTTCAATTAGGCTAAATGGTTCAAAATTATCAAACAAATAAATAAACAACACAAACATCAATCAATTAGTGAATTTAACGTTTCAAATTGATAATTTTGATATATTTAAAGAAAATCATGTTTTGATGCCAAATCACAACAATGTATTCTAGCTATATTAGTTTTGGTTCTCACACCAGTCTAATGGAAATATATAGAAAATCACACCTTCGAAACTCGAACACAAATGTTGATGATGCGATCGCTATCATCAATATCATCTTCGGGCGACTAGAGTGTGATGCTATATCTATCCAATATATTAAAACTTTGAATACACGCGGATCAGACGTATACGCAAAATCTATATATACTGGACTGTCCACATCAATATGAAATAAATAATCAAATACGAATAATTGATTTAAATTTTCAAAACAAAAATTGTTTCCATTTGAAAAATATACTCTTCACACTCGTTCTAGGATACTACTGATCCCATCTCTAACGAGTCATTCTCGTTGGATATTACTAATCCAATATCTGATGAATTCTTTCGTATGGTTCTAATGTGCCTTGTTCTCTGAGCTTTGTAAACCAAAGCTCTGATACCAACTGTGAAAACCCGTAACTTCCCCGTAAAGGAAAGTGTCGGATAGTTCGAGAACAAGCCACAACAGAATGCATACAAAAGAACATTTCATTGTATATTACAACAATGCATCAGATTACAAGAATATACAGAGTAAAAAGGAATATTACACAGAAATATCAGAGATTTAAATTACATTTAAATACATAGCAGCGGAAAATAATACAATACACAACTAGGAGTAGATATATGGATACAAAGCTTTCCGGATATCGTTCCAGCTGTAAACCAGGATCCTGTGAATATAAATCTGCAAAACCAAAACTACTAGCTGCCCGTGTCAAAATAAGGGCACCCAGAGTTTAGGTTAAAACAATAAACTCCAGGTCAGTCATGTGACTGGTGTGAGAACTAAAACAGTTATTATTCTTTATTTTTAAAAGTTAGGTAAATCAAGGGACCACGCCGTATAACACGGAACGGGTTTCCTCCCAAGAATACCAATGCATAAAACAAACAGCGCAATGCTAAATAAAGAAAAATGAAGCTGTTATAAGACCCAGGTCCTATCACACAATGCAACGCAAGCCGGGGGATAGGGTTTTCCCTTATAACAGCCAAAGAATGCTTGATACGTTTAAAACAAATCATTTGATACTATAATAAGTGCATAGTGTATAAAACAACTTCAAATCATAAGTATCAATCATAGGCGGCATGAGCGCCCCATCCCACTATGTCGCCATATATAGGTTTACAAATAAAACCGCAAAGTCACGTATTTGGAAATTGGATTTCCGTCTATGAACCGAGGCAAAAGATAGTCCTCAACCGTTTTCGTGACTCTCTAGCCCGAGCCACAGGGTCAGAGCGCATCGACCCTTGGATCGTCAGGGCCGGTCCACCGATGTGGATTAAAATGCCTGAACACTACGTTTCCCCGCCCTTTGGGGCGTAAATGAGCCAACTAAATGACTCCATCGGTTCGAGAACGACCGATCAATCCGAGGCGCCTCGCAACAGCAACAACCACATAAGTCAAACTCGTCAGGGCGTGTAAAACCACTGACGCCACTTCTAACTAGAAAGAAACGCATGCCCTCCCCGAGGTCCGTCTCCCGTTTTTAGTTCATACCGGGTGTGAAACTCGCGAAGCAAACGTTACCCAAAGCTACGCCACAAAGGCCTTGCTTTGATCATCACCACAAGACTTTGTTTTTCAACAGAAGCCTCGATCAATTGCCACTTAGGCATGCCACACAGGCAATTCACTCCATGCGTTTGATATCCATCAATATATAACCCCTGAGCTCGTACGTCTCAGAGAAGGGCGTTAAGCAAGAGAATAAATTCTCCGCCGCCAAACAGATATATATTTAATAGAGATCAATCACATGGACTAAAATCCAATGTCAGACACACAGTCCATTTACAAGTCCGTTCTGGGTCTGAACGAAACCGGAGGCACCTAGTACCCCGCATATCCATCGATCTCCAAGTACGTCTGGACGATCACCAACTGTTTCCATCTTCTTGGGTGTACAGCCCAATCAAGATCATCAGTAATCACCCAAACGACGTGAAGACCTCCGGTCTTCGACCATCGTCTTCATCTTCGACTTATCGTCGTATCAGTTATCCAGAATGGGATAAACCCGGTCTTTCTGAATAACTCGCGTATATTTTAAATAAGTGTTACACAAACACAACATACACCTCATTCCAATTCATCAGTCACTAACCGTAAATTAATCAAGAGAATAATTTCCCAAATATTAACCCCGAAGGCCGAAACCAACATCAGATCAATATCCAGAAAACCATTCTGCTTGGCTAACCGACAGTTAGTTTCTAAATTTCACATTCATAGGAAAAGGTTCCCATTAATTTTATCCAAGATAAATTCCTTGAATTTATTCTTTATTCTATTTTTGAATCTCAATTCAAACTAGTCGGGATTAGCGAACCTTACCGAAGTAATCATTTGTTTTAATTTCCTAATCCCAACCTATTTATCCCATGAAGTAAAACTGGTAATACTTCATATCTAACACCACAGTGTTATCGGTAAATTCAATTACCATTTCACGTTCAAATCTAATTAAAGATTTAACTATCGCCTGGAGCAAAACTGGTGGTACTCCATTTTCGATCTTTTCAATCTAATTAAAGATTCATTAAAACTCCACTTAGTTTTAATCTTTAATTGGGTTAAAGAATCAGTGTCATTTAAAACACAGTTCACGATAAACCCAAAATCACATTCATTAATTATCGGGTTAAAGAACGAGTGTTATTTAAAACACTGTCCACGATAAACCCAAAAATCAATATCAATTCAATTCCAATTAAATATTATTTAATTGGTACACTTCATTAAATCTAAATAAAAGATTTAATCTTTTCTCAACTGGGTTCAAGAACAGTGTTAGTGAAGACACCATTCACGACAAACCCAAATCACATTCGATATTCAATACAAGGCTCTGAATAGAAAATATCCCGGCTTATATTCAATATCAAATTCTACGACCAACAAATATCGTATTGGAAATAACGATATATATATCTATCTTTCAAATTTCCATAACAACATCTGTATAGTCACGAAATCCAACATCGAAATATTCCAAAGACAATTTCGATTCAAATCCATTCCAATGCAATCATTGGAAATTCTTGTTATTTTCAAAACCATTTCAAATCCAATTTATTTATTTAAAAATAAATAGAATTATAATTCTAGTTCAAAACTAGTTCATTTCGATAAAAATCTATTTTTATCTTTTCAAATAGGGAGTTTTTCATCCCAATTCTTTCTAAATCATTTCTTATGATTTTACACAAATTATTACTATTTTTAATAATTTTATCAAGGCCCGTACAGTCGATTTCCATCAACGGCCATCGAACTGCACTTACAGCGACCTTTTTCAAATTTGATTTGGACATAATTCCAAATCCAACCGTTAGATTTCTAATTTCTAATATTCGTTAGAAAGCTCTTTTCGATACGAACCCAACGGTTCCAGTTTCAGGAGAATCCGACGGTCGGATCTCCCGTAATGTCCGTTTGAAATAAATGGTCGAAATTCACAAACTGCCGCGGCGCGGCGCGTTCTTTTCAGGCCATTATATTATATATATAATATATATAATATATATTTCGTCGATTTCTATTTAAAACGAATTATATAAATAGTTTTAAAATTCGTTTCAAAAGCAATTTCAACTTCCATTTCAATTCAACTCAAAATTGAATTCTTCTTTATAAATTCGTTTTAAAATTCATTTCTATTCAATTCAAATTTCAATTCAATTTGAATTCATTTCAATTCGCTTTCAATTCAATTTGAATTCGTTTTCAATTCAATTCATTTCGAAATCGTTTTCAATTCAATTCATTTCGAAATCGTTTTCAATTCAATTCATTTCGAAATCGTTTTCAATTCAATTCATTTCGAAATCGTTTTCAATTCAATTCATTTTGAAATCGTTTTCAATTCAATTCATTTCAAAATCGTTTTCAATTCAATTCATTTTGAAATCGTTAAAATCGATATAAATATCGTTCACGTCAAAATGGCGTCAATCTAATCAACACGGCTTCATAAATTTCTATTTTCAAATATTCTATTACAAATATTTCTTTTTCAAATTAGTTGTTATTATCAAAATATTTCGTTCCACACATGACCAATCTCAATGGATGAGTACTGTCAACACATGAACCTTTATTTTATATTGATAAAGATGTAAATTTTATTACTAAAATATTTCGTTCAACACATGACCAATCTCAATGGATGAGTACTGTCAACACATGAACCTTTATTTTATATTGATAAAGATGTAAATTTTATTACTAAAATATTTCGTTCAACACATGACCAATCTCAATGGATGAGTACTGTCAACACATGAACCTTTATTTTATATTGATAAAGATGTAAATTTTATTACTAAAATATTTCGTTCAACACATGACCAATCTCAATGGATGAGTACTGTCAACACATGAACCTTTATTTTATATTGATAAAGATGTAAATTTTATTACTAAAATATTTCGTTCAACACATGACCAATCTCAATGGATGAGTACTGTCAACACATGAACCTTTATTTTATATTATTCTTTATTTTTCAAATTGGAACGAGGCCCAATCAATTACCATATAAAATTAATTATATGGATTTTCATACAACACATGTATATAATAGCATTGAAAATAATCAACCATCAACCAAAGTGCACTACACTGTATAAGCATCAAATATAGATATCTAACGCTTATAACAGCCTGTCAATCAATCGATCGACATATTTAATCAATCAGGATGAGTGAACTTCAAATTTCATCCCAACACCCGTGTGGGGTTTCAAACAATCAAACACATATTTTATTTGTGCTGTTGGGCGATGTGTAAAATTTATCGTCCCAATCCATGTCAGTCAAATCAGTGTACGTAAACAAACCGTCTGGTTTGTAGATGAATATTTTATTTTATTCACTTCACGTTAAAATTTATATTTTTAACGATAAAACATTTTATTTTAACATATGAATCTCTATTCAGTTCATTCTTCGAATAAAATGGTATTTTTATTTTTCTAACATATTTTAGAAAATTTCGGCGGCATAACGGCACGATACTAGAAACGGGACAAGGCCTAGCTTTATCCCCGGTCTAGTGAAGGCCCACGCCATTCACACATCAATCAAATCCGTTCATTTCACCAAACCATTCAATTTCAATCAAATAATCTAACTAATCTATGCAACCAAACAAACAAGTCCATGGTCTGTGGACGATTGTGTCGGGTGCTACTAAGCACCGTCTGCATCCTAGTATATATATATAACTAGAAAATTTAAATTGAAAGGTGAGAAGTTCTCACCGATAGCTATCCAACCATCTCGACTCTTCTTTGATAAAAATCTTAATCGTTATCGCCTTTTTATCACCTTCGCTGCCCGTAGCCACTACATATGTAAAAATCGAATTTTTACTTCGCTATTCAATATATAAAAATCATATTTTTATTTCGAAGTTCAATATATAAAAATCATATTTTTACACCTCCTATATAGTAAAGATTATATTTTTAATATTTTAAAAATATAAAAATCATATTTTTCCTATGCTAAAAATTATATTTTTACTTCGTTCTTTCCATGACAAAGATTTTATTTTTACTTACTAAACAATGACATTTTCTTATTACAAAAGAAATCATATTTTTATATTTACAAAGATAATGCTATATATATATATATTTATAAAAACAAGGTCTTATATACCTATAAAAACAATATCTTTTATAGTTTTTTTTTTTTAAAAAAAAAACAATGCTTATTTTTATTTTCAAAAACAAATGCTAATTTAATTTACATACCAATTGCTAAGGACATTTTTTTTTAAGTGTAACAATTAAATTAATTAATAAAATTTATTACCTTTCTTCATCGTTCAGCATCAGGCCGTCGAACAGAACCCATCGTCGACTTCATCATCACCCAGTCACACGCAAACCAACGCCTTTGACCCCGATCGAAACCCACCATTGTGAGCGCCTCCATCTGTGCTTCCCTCAGCCGCCACCAGGACTGATTCGAACTACCCCACTGCCGTGAATCCACCTTCGAACGCAGCCCCTCCAAGCACGGAGATCTCGAAATGTACACCACCAGAAATGATCACTACCGTTGGATTGAAGGATCTCATAGTCCTCTACAATTTCCGTTTAGAACCCCCTTCGATTTTGAGTTGGATTGCGTTAATTTGGAGGAGCAAGGATCGAACAATTTTGGCCTTTCAATTCTTGTTGGCGGTGGCAGATAATGAGCGTCCTAGGGTTTTGAAAGGGATGGGGGCATTTATAATTAATATTTAATTTAATTCTTTTAATTTTCAAATTACATGTTTACCGATATGAACTCCAAATCAAACCCAACGACTGTCGTCCATAGCTAATTACCCCCATTCCGAACATAATGGGATATGTATCGTAAGCTGATTTGACCGTTTCGATTAGTTTCCGTTGAATTTACATTTAAATTACTATATTGAATTTTAAACGTACATTTCAATTTACCGAGGTCACATACTAACTTGAAAAATTCTATAAAAATATTTTCTAGCTTCGTATTGACGATACGGTCCTAACAAAACTGATTTCGTCGAATTCTGAGACCGTTGGAAAAATGGCCATTTTCCAGTCGATTAAAATCAACTGAAACTGGTCAAACGCGTTTTCCTTTGCCACGCTCACATATTGAATCGACAAATTATGAAATTTGAAACCTAGCAATAACTTGACATCACGGACCCAACAAAACTGGTTTCGTCGAAATCCGAGGTCATTTGCAAAATGTCCATTTTTAAGGGCCTGAATTCCATAGCGACTATTCAGAATTTTCAACTGGACATATCTTTTGATCCCTGCTATGAAAATTTGATTATTCGGATTCGTTGGGAAGATATTATCAATTAGATCCCAATGTTTTTGGTTTCACTAAAATCCAGATTGTTTTGCACCCGGTACATTTAATTGAAGTTTGAAATCGAATTATCGAACTACCGCGCCATATTCAATTCTATTTATAATTATATATAAATATTTATATTCTAACGGCGACGTATATAATATATAAGTTCTAAATATATTCAAAATAAATTTCTCGTCGATATTTATTTAAAATAATCTATTTTAAATATTCAAAATTCGCTAAAATCGCCAAAATAAAAATTTTAAACTGGCCCAGATTTTCGGGTTGTTACAATCTTCCCCACTTAAAACTTTTCGTCCCCGAAAAGGAACAAAGTCGAAAGTGGTTTGATTTATCAACTCTACGTTCGATCTGGCTTTCATTCTCCAACTTTTCAGTTTCTGAGAATTTTCAAAAATTTCAAAAATTTGGCTAACACCCTAAATTTTCGAAAAATTTCGCCATAACCTCCCCTGCACCGGGAGCATCGGGGAATTTCAAATAGCTTCCCCGGTCCTTCAGATCTCAAAAAGAAAAAGAAAAAGCCAAGCGGCTAGCCAATAGGCTCATAAAATCATCATCACCCAAACAAAACAGTAAATTATGTAGTAAACATGTACCTATTTGTCGGGCAAACAAATTTTATTCTCTGGCTCTAGCCTCCTTGCTATGACCTGTTCAATGTAAGTATATATATATATATATATGCAAGCAAATGCGACCAAATTTCAATACAATTCAATATTTGTTTCAATTAGGCTAAATGGTTCAAAATTATCAAACAAATAAATAAACAACACAAACATCAATCAATTAGTGAATTTAACGTTTCAAATTGATAATTTTGATATATTTAAAGAAAATCATGTTTTGATGCCAAATCACAATAATGTATTCTAGCTATATTAGTTTTGGTTCTCACACCAGTCTAATGGAAATATATAGAAAATCACACCTTCGAAACTCGAACACAAATGTTGATGATGCGATCGCTATCATCAATATCATCTTCGGGCGACTAGAGTGTGATGCTATATCTATCCAATATATTAAAACTTTGAATACACGCGGATCAGACGTATACGCAAAATCTATATATACTGGACTGTCCACATCAATATGAAATAAATAATCGAATACGAATAATTGATTTAAATTTTCAAAACAAAAATTGTTTCCATTTGAAAAATATACTCTTCACACTCGTTCTAGGATACTACTGATCCCATCTCTAACGAGTCATTCTCGTTGGATATTACAAATCCAATATCTGATGAATTCTTTCATATGGTTCTAATGTGCCTTGTTCTCTGAGCTTTGTAAACCAAAGCTCTGATACCAACTGTGAAAACCCGTAACTTCCCCGTAAAGGAAAGTGTCGGATAGTTTGAGAACAAGCCACAACAGAATGCATACAAAAGAACATTTCATTGTATATTACAACAATGCATCAGATTACAAGAATATACAGAGTAAAAAGGAATATTACACAGAAATATCAGAGATTTAAATTACATTTAAATACATAGCAGCGGAAAATAATACAATACACAACTAGGAGTAGATATACGGATACAAAGCTTTCCGGATATCGTTCCAGCTGTAAACCAGGATCCTGTGAATATAAATCTGCAAAACCAAAACTACTAGCTGCCCGTGTCAAAATAAGGGCACCCAGAGTTTAGGTTAAAACAATAAACTCCAGGTCAGTCATGTGACTGGTGTGAGAACTAAAACAGTTATTATTCTTTATTTTTAAAAGTTAGGTAAATCAAGGGACCACGCCATATAACACGGAACGGGTTTCCTCCCAAGAATACCAGTGAATAAAACAAACAGCGCAATGCTAAATAAAGAAAAATGAAGCTATTATAAGACCCATTTCCTATCACACAATGCAACGCAAGCCGGGGGATAGGGTTTTCCCTTATAACAGCCAAAGAATGCTTGATACGTTTAAAACAAATCATTTGATACTATAATAAGTGCATAGTGTATAAAACAACTTCAAATCATAAGTATCAATCATAGGCGGCATGAGCGCCCCATCCCACTGTGTCGCCATATATAGGTTTACAAATAAAACTGCAAAGTCACGTATTTGGAAATTGGATTTCCGTCTATGAACCGAGGCAAAAGATAGTCCTCAACCGTTTTCGTGACTCTCTAGCCCGAGCCACAGGGTCAGAGCACATCGACCCTTGGATCGTCAGGGCCGGTCCACCGATGTGGATTAAAATGGCTGAACACTACGTTTCCCCGCCCTTTGGGGCGTAAATGAGCCAACTAAATGACTCCATCGGTTCGAGAACGACCGATCAATCCGAGGCGCCTCACAACAGCAACAACCACATAAGTCAAACTCGTCAGGGCGTGTAAAACCACTGACGCCACTTATAACTAGAAAGAAACGCATGCCCTCCCTGAGGTCCGTCTCCCGTTTTTAGTTCATACCGGGTGTGAAACTCGCGAAGCAAACGTTACCCAAAGCTACGCCACAAAGGCCTTGCTTTGATCATCACCACAAGACTTTGTTTTTCAACAGAAGCCTCGATCAATTGCCACTTAGGCATGCCACACAGGCAATTCACTCCATGCGTTTGTTATCCATCAATATATAACCCCTGAGCTCGTACGTCTCAGAGAAGGGCGTTAAGCAAGAGAATAAATTCTCCGCCGCCAAACAGATATATATTTAATAGAGATCAATCACACGGACTAAAATCCAATGTCAGACACACAGTCCATTTACAAGTCCATTCTGGGTCTGAACGAAACCGAAGGCTCCTAGTACCCCGCATATCCATCGATCTCCAAGTACGTCTGGACGATCACCAACTGTTTCCATCTTCTTGGGTGTACAGCCCAATCAAAATCATCAGTAATCACCCAAACGACGTGAAGACCTCCGGTCTTCGACCATCGTCTTCATCTTCGACTTATCGTCGTATCAGTTATCCAGAATGGGATAAACCCGGTCTTTCCGAATAACTCGCGTATATTTTAAATAAGTGTTACACAAACACAACATACGCCTCATTCCAATTCATCAGTCACTAACCGTAAATTAATCAAGAGAATAATTTCCCAAATATTAACCCCGAAGGCCGAAACCAACATCAGATCAATATCCAGAAAACCATTCTGCTTGGCTAACCGACAGTTAGTTTCTAAATTTCGCATTCATAGGAAAAGGTTCCCATTAATTTTATCCAAGATAAATTCCTTGAATTTATTCTTTATTCTATTTTTGAATCTCAATTCAAACTAGTCGGGATTAGCGAACCTTACCGAAGTAATCATTTGTTTTAATTTCCTAATCCCAACCTATTTATCCCATGAAGTAAAACTGGTAATACTTCATATCTAACACCACAGTGTTATCGGTAAATTCAATTACCATTTCACGTTCAAATTTAATTAAAGATTTAACTATCGCCTGGAGCAAAACTGGTGGTACTCCATTTTCGATCTTTTCAATCTAATTAAAGATTCATTAAAACTCCACTTAGTTTTAATCTTTAATTGGGTTAAAGAATCAGTGTCATTTAAAACACAGTTCACGATAAACCCAAAATCACATTCATTAATTATCGGGTTAAAGAACGAGTGTTATTTAAAACACTGTCCACGATAAACCCAAAAATCAATATCAATTCAATTCCAATTAAATATTATTTAATTGGTACACTTCATTAAATCTAAATAAAAGATTTAATCTTTTCTCAACTGGGTTCAAGAACAGTGTTAGTGAAGACACCATTCACGACAAACCCAAATCACATTCGATATTCAATACAAGGCTCTGAATAGAAAATATCCCGGCTTATATTCAATATCAAATTCTACGACCAACAAATATCGTATTGGAAATAACGATATATATATCTATCTTTCAAATTTCCATAACAACATCTGTATAGTCACGAAATCCAACATCGAAATATTCCAAAGACAATTTCGATTCAAATCCATTCCAATGCAATCATTGGAAATTCTTGTTATTTTCAAAACCATTTCAAATCCAATTTATTTATTTAAAAATAAATAGAATTATAATTCTAGTTCAAAACTAGTTCATTTCGATAAAAATCTATTTTTATCTTTTCAAATAGGGAGTTTTTCATCCCAATTCTTTCTAAATCATTTCTTATGATTTTACACAAATTATTACTATTTTTAATAATTTTATCAAGGCCCGTACAGTCGATTTCCATCAACGGCCATCGAACTGCACTTACAGCGACCTTTTTCAAATTTGATTTGGACATAATTCCAAATCCAACCGTTAGATTTCTAATTTCTAATATTCGTTAGAAAGCTCTTTTCGATACGAACCCAACGGTTCCAGTTTCAGGAGAATCCGACGGTCGGATCTCCCGTAATGTCCGTTTGAAATAAATGGTCGAAATTCACAAACTGCCGCGGCGCGGCGCGTTCTTTTCAGGCCATTATATTATATATATAATATATATAATATATATTTCGTCGATTTCTATTTAAAACGAATTATATAAATAGTTTTAAAATTCGTTTCAAAAGCAATTTCAACTTCCATTTCAATTCAACTCAAAATTGAATTCTTCTTTATAAATTCGTTTTAAAATTCATTTCTATTCAATTCAAATTTCAATTCAATTTGAATTCATTTCAATTCGCTTTCAATTCAATTTGAATTCGTTTTCAATTCAATTCATTTCGAAATCGTTTTCAATTCAATTCATTTCGAAATCGTTTTCAATTCAATTCATTTCGAAATCGTTTTCAATTCAATTCATTTCGAAATCGTTTTCAATTCAATTCATTTTGAAATCGTTTTCAATTCAATTCATTTTGAAATCGTTAAAATCGATATAAATATCGTTCACGTCAAAATGGCGTCAATCTAATCAACACGGCTTCATAAATTTCTATTTTCAAATATTCTATTACAAATATTTCTTTTTCAAATTAGTTGTTATTATCAAAATATTTCGTTCCACACATGACCAATCTCAATGGATGAGTACTGTCAACACATGAACCTTTATTTTATATTGATAAAGATGTAAATTTTATTACTAAAATATTTCGTTCAACACATGACCAATCTCAATGGATGAGTACTGTCAACACATGAACCTTTATTTTATATTGATAAAGATGTAAATTTTATTACTAAAATATTTCGTTCAACACATGACCAATCTCAATGGATGAGTACTGTCAACACATGAACCTTTATTTTATATTGATAAAGATGTAAATTTTATTACTAAAATATTTCGTTCAACACATGACCAATCTCAATGGATGAGTACTGTCAACACATGAACCTTTATTTTATATTGATAAAGATGTAAATTTTATTACTAAAATATTTCGTTCAACACATGACCAATCTCAATGGATGAGTACTGTCAACACATGAACCTTTATTTTATATTATTCTTTATTTTTCAAATTGGAACGAGGCCCAATCAATTACCATATAAAATTAATTATATGGATTTTCATACAACACATGTATATAATAGCATTGAAAATAATCAACCATCAACCAAAGTGCACTACACTGTATAAGCATCAAATATAGATATCTAACGCTTATAACAGCCTGTCAATCAATCGATCGACATATTTAATCAATCAGGATGAGTGAACTTCAAATTTCATCCCAACACCCGTGTGGGGTTTCAAACAATCAAACACATATTTTATTTGTGCTGTTGGGCGATGTGTAAAATTTATCGTCCCAATCCATGTCAGTCAAATCAGTGTACATAAACAAACCGTCTGGTTTGTAGATGAATATTTTATTTTATTCACTTCACGTTAAAATTTATATTTTTAACGATAAAACATTTTATTTTAACATATGAATCTCTATTCAGTTCATTCTTCGAATAAAATGGTATTTTTATTTTTCTAACATATTTTAGAAAATTTCGGCGGCATAACGGCACGATACTAGAAACGGGACAAGGCCTAGCTTTATCCCCGGTCTAGTGAAGGCCCACGCCATTCACACATCAATCAAATCCGTTCATTTCACCAAACCATTCAATTTCAATCAAATAATCTAACTAATCTATGCAACCAAACAAACAAGTCCATGGTCTGTGGACGATTGTGTCGGGTGCTACTAAGCACCGTCTGCATCCTAGTATATATATATAACTAGAAAATTTAAATTGAAAGGTGAGAAGTTCTCACCGATAGCTATCCAACCATCTCGACTCTTCTTTGATAAAAATCTTCATCGTTATCGCCTTTTTATCACCTTCGCTGCCCGTAGCCACTACATATGTAAAAATCGAATTTTTACTTCGCTATTCAATATATAAAAATCATATTTTTATTTCGAAGTTCAATATATAAAAATCATATTTTTACACCTCCTATATAGTAAAGATTATATTTTTAATATTTTAAAAATATAAAAATCATATTTTTCCTATGCTAAAAATTATATTTTTACTTCGTTCTTTCCATGACAAAGATTTTATTTTTACTTACTAAACAATGACATTTTCTTATTACAAAAGAAATCATATTTTTATATTTACAAAGATAATGCTATATATATATTTATAAAAACAAGGTCTTATATACCTATAAAAACAATATCTTTTATAGTTTTTTTTTTTTTTAAAACAATGCTTATTTTTATTTTCAAAAACAAATGCTAATTTAATTTACATACCAATTGCTAAGGACATTTTTTTTAAGTGTAACAATTAAATTAATTAATAAAATTTATTACCTTTCTTCATCGTTCTGCATCAGGCCGTCGAACAGAACCCATCGTCGACTTCATCATCACCCAGTCACACGCAAACCAACGCCTTTGACCCCGATCGAAACCCACCATTGTGAGCGCCTCCATCTGTGCTTCCCTCAGCCGCCACCAGGACTGATTCGAACTACCCCACTGCCGTGAATCCACCTTCGAACGCAGCCCCTCCAAGCACGGAGATCTCGAAATGTACACCAGCAGAAATGATCACTACCGTTGGATTGAAGGATCTCATAGTCCTCTACAATTTCCGTTTAGAACCCCCTTCGATTTTGAGTTGGATTGCGTTAATTTGGAGGAGCAAGGATCGAACAATTTTGGCCTTTCAATTCTTGTTGGCGGCGGCAGATAATGAGCGTCCTAGGGTTTTGAAAGGGATGGGGGCAATTATAATTAATATTTAATTTAATTCTTTTAATTTTCAAATTACATGTTTACCGATATGAACTCCAAATCAAACCCAACGACTGTCGTCCATAGCTAATTACCCCCATTCCGAACATAATGGGATATGTATCGTAAGCTGATTTGACCGTTTCGATTAGTTTCCGTTGAATTTACATTTAAATTACTATATTGAATTTTAAACGTACATTTCAATTTACCGAGGTCACATACTAACTCGAAAAATTCTATAAAAATATTTTCTAGCTTCGTATTGACGATACGGTCCTAACAAAACTGATTTCGTCGAATTCTGAGACCGTTGGAAAAATGGCCATTTTCCAGTCGATTAAAATCAACTGAAACTGGTCAAACGCGTTTTCCTTTGCCACGCTCACATATTGAACCGACAAATTATGAAATTTGAAACCTAGCAATAACTTGACATCACGGACCCAACAAAACTGGTTTCGTCGAAATCCGAGGTCATTTGCAAAATGTCCATTTTTAAGGGCCTGAATTCCATAGCGACTATTCAGAATTTTCAACTGGACATATCTTTTGATCCCTGCTATGAAAATTTGATTATTCGGATTCGTTGGGAAGATATTATCAATTAGATCCCAATGTTTTTGGTTTCACTAAAATCCAGATTGTTTTGCACCCGGTACATTCAATTGAAGTTTGAAATCGAATTATCAAACTACCGCGCCATTTTCAATTCTATTTATAATTATATATAAATATTTATATTCTAACGGCGACGTATATAATATATAAGTTCTAAATATATTCAAAATAAATTTCTCGTCGATATTTATTTAAAATAATCTATTTTAAATATTCAAAATTCGCTAAAATCGCCAAAATAAAAATTTTAAACTGGCCCAGATTTTCGGGTTGTTACAAAAATGACCAGTAGACTGGTGTTTGAATATATGTACGTTATATATATGTGTGCACGTTCATTGTGCATTCTGCACAGAAATGATCGACCGCCTATATATGAACCGGTCGACCGATTTCCGTTAGTATGCACAATGAATGTGCATACATGTATAAACATATATATATTCAAACCATATAGGAATATGATTATCTGAGGATAGATTTTAACATATTTAACAACACTCATACTCTAAATAATCAACCTATACCATCGACTATCTTCTTTTTGTCGATCTTGAATTTCTCCTTGTCATTGATCAAAACACCTTGAATTCCTTGACTCAACATTCTCCCCCTTTTTGATTGATGACAATATAGATCTGAAAGAATTTATTACTCCCCCCGAATGTATACTCCCCCTGAAATACATACTTAAGAAATATCTGCAAAACACAATGTTAGTAACATTTTCTCCCCCTTTGTCATCGACAAAAAGGAGTAGAGATTACACAAGTTATAAACAACACGATAAGCAATTAACATAGTAGCATATTATACAACCCAAGCATACCAAAAGCAAGTCAAGTACCAAATGTTTTAAGACGTACACACCCAAAATAAATACGATACTATTTACATACAAATGCCATTTAAGTTTTTGCAAAATAAAACATAAAGCATATATGAATGATAACAAACTAGTGCGATGGAGAATCAGATTCCGTAGATTCAGAATGAATCACTATCCTTCCACCTCCTTCCTTGTCTCCTTTATCTTGAACGTCTTCTTCGTTGTCGTCGTCATCTTCTTCCTCCTCGGTCTCGTGAGATCCACGACTACGTCCAGTATTACTTCCTGAACTTGCGCCTTCCTCAGATGATGACCATGTAAATGTTGGAGGCATGGGTCGTTTTCCCGGGTCTTGTATTTGAGTGGAAGAAGAGGTCGATACACATGAAATTGCTTCCCAAATAGTACCGAAGAAAGACTTAAGCTTGGAGAACCGTTTATCGAGCTTTGTGTCTAAACGGTCGAGTTTGGTGTCGGTTCGTTTAAGTCTAGCTTCTAAAAGAATTTGGTTTCGTGCAATTTGTGCAAGTGAGTCCTTAGTTGACGAAGAGGGTTCAAGGAGTTTAACTTCCTCCGGTTTAGGCTTGGGAGTAGTAGGAGGAGCGGTTTCTGAAGGACCTTGTTGTTGGTATTGATCAAACGGAATGATATTAATACAAGGGTCAGGGAGCTTCATCCTTTTCCGGGTTGCTTTGTCGATGCACTTTGGCTTGGAGATTTTAGAATCACAAGACGGGACTCCACAATCGATTAAAAGCCGCATTACATATTCATTGTAAAATATACGTGGCCTTTTGCGATCATTAACAAGCAAAATCTCGTCAAAGATCATGTTTATCCAATTTATTTCAATATCTCCATAAATCGCATACAAAGCCTTGAAATTTTCTTTGTAAACGGCATCAAAGTTTCCAACCCTCGGCAATAAAGAATGGATGAGGGTATGATGAATAACATGAGCCGTAGGACGCAAGTTAATCGCCTTGGTACTAATTTTATGATCCTCGATGAACTGATGACTAATTCTATCACGAGTATGAACGGTGCAAAAGTCAGAAGAAAATTCTCTTCCGCTATTAGGTGAACCGAGTACCATAGCCATTCGTTCCTTGGAAATAAAAATATGATGACCACAAACTATGGACCAAAGGCAATTCACTACATTTTCTGGCTTGAATTTTTGTATGTTAAGGTTGGCATAGAACAATTTAATCATAATATGATTAATTTCTACATTGTTCTTATCAAAAGTAAGTAGAGATTTTATACGAGCCTTAACCAATTGTTCTTCAACATCATATAGGATAAAAGCATTGAGATTTATGAAAGAACCTTCATGGATTGTGAAATCCTTCATGGCATTCCATCGTCTCACAGCAATAGGATCCATGAGCCATTGTTTTATGTTGGAATCTATTGGTTGGAGAGAAGTGGAGGATGATTTCTTTTGTTTCTTCTGAGGAGGTGCCACTGAATTTGAAGAAATTAAAAAAGAATTTTTGGATTTCTAAGAGTTTGAGAAGAGGGAAGTATAAAAACAAAGTGAAGGGATGTATAGGAGATGAATCGATGTATCGATTGGGGGCAAAAATTCTGGAAAACGCATGACCGGTCGACCGATTTTTATGGACCAGTCGACTGGTTACTGGGTAAATATGTTCCAGAGAAGTTTGCCGGTCGACTGGTGGATTTTAAACGCTCGACTGGTTCCTAGAGGAAATTAATTCCAGAGGACTTTACCGGTCGACCGGTGGAAATAAAACAGTCGACTGGTAAGCATTTGAGATGCAAAATTTCCATAGAGTTGAATGGTCGACTGGTATTTTTTTAGGCGGTCGACCGTTTCAACTATGTGATCATTTCCAGAGATAAAAACGGTCGACTGGTCCAAAAATACGGTCGACCGTTCTGCTTGAAAATTGTTTTTCTGGCTTGAAAAGATTATATACCGTCATATAACTTGAAATTTATTCTAACTCAAAATGAATTCGAATGAAGAACGTGAAAACAAATACAACAATAAAAAATTATTTTGCAATACTAAAACAACATAACTTAATGAAAGGTAGATGACTTGTCTTCGGATATTTCATGAATATTCGAAACTCTCGGCGTCCATGGCGACCAATTTTCTCTTGATCCTTCATTTCTCGCATAATTACGGTCCCATGAGTTAGGACTTCGAGATGTAGACGGAGGGTGTGGCATTGGTATTGGTTCGTGTACCCCATGTCTATCCGTGCTACAGAAAAATGACGCCATTCGTTCTAAGAGAGTTAAACGATCAGATGTGAGTTTTTGTTCATAATGCAGTTGACGCTGGAGATCCAACTGATGTATCTGGTAGTGATGAATTTCATTGATCTTCTCTCTCGTACCCGGAGAACAAAATAGTGCTTTCTTAGCTCGTTTGGGTTTGGGTGTATGTCTAGGAATATGCGAACATTCCGGTCTGCTCTTCGGTGTTTCCGGAGAGTAGTACTCCTTCGGTTCGGAGCTAGTGACCGAGATGTGAGACCGTTGAGCACATTCATCACATATGTGTGCCATAAGAGTATATGGACTTATGTATGAATGTTAAAACTAAACACTAAGAAAGTGATGCAGAAAACAATAAGAAGGAGTATGTATTTATAGCTTTTACGAAGTAGGAAGTAATGGATGGAAAGCATTCAGAGAATATAAACCACTCAAAGTTTGTAAAGCTCAAAATGAATTGCTAATAATAGTAAAAGACTATTAATTAGCTAAGTTAAAAAAACAAATGAATGTACCGGCTAGAGAAGAACTCAATAGTGTATATATATATATATATTTATATATATTATACACCAAGTTCGTTTCTAGAAATCAAGCCGAGCTCTCTACGTAAAGAGTTAAAACTAGATTCGAGTAGAGGATTGGTAAAAATGTCTGCTAATTGGTTGTCAGTCTGGACATATTCGAGACATATTGTTCCTTTTTCAATATTATCTCTTAAGAAATGATGTCGAATATCAATGTGCTTTGTTCGGGAATGATTGACTGGGTTTTTTGATAAATTGATTGCGCTTGTGTTATCACAATATATGATGGACTTTGATAAATGAATATCGAAATCTCGAAGTGTTTGTTGCATATATAAAACTTGAGTACAAGCTAGAGCAGCTGATATGTATTCAGCTTCACATGTTGAGAGTGAAACGCAATTTTGTTTCTTACTAAACCAAGAGACAAGTGATTTTCCAATAAAATGGCACGTACCACTTGTACTCTTTCTATCCGTGCGAGAGCCACCGAAATCAGCATCGCTATACGATACTAATTCAAATGGACAATATTTCGGGTAGAAAATACCAAAGTCTTTGGTGTTATTAAGATATCGTATTATTCGTTTTACAGCTCGTAAATTTGATTCTTTAGGATTAGCTTGAAACCTTGCACATAAACAAACACTCATCATAATATCAGGACGACTTGCGGTAAGATACAGGAGAGAACCAATCATGCTTCTATATAACTTCTGGTCAACATTCTTACCATGTTCATCTTTTTCAAGATGTGTGGTCGTACTCATAGGAGTTGGTTTACCAGAGGTATTTCCTAAACCGAAGCGTTTGACTAAGTTTCCACAGTATTTTTCTTGACTAATAAAAATACCGTTAGAAAGTTGTTTGATTTGAAGACCAAGGAAATACGATAGTTCTCCCATATGAGACATTTCAAATTCTTTGGTCATAATATTTGCAAACTCTTTGCAAAGTTCGTCGTTTGTTGAACCAAAGATAATGTCGTCTACATATATTTGGATAACTAATATATCTTTTTGAGAATGTTTAATGAATAAAGTCTGATCAACTTTACCAATTTGAAATCCAGAATCGATAAGATAACTTCTTAATCGTTCATACCAAGCACGAGGTGCTTGTTTCAATCCATATAAAGCTTTCTTAAGTTTATATACGTGATCAGGATATTTCTCATGTACGAACAAAGGAGGTTGTTCGACATATACATTCTCTTTGATAAATCCATTTAAAAATGCACTTTTGACATCCATTTGATAAAGTTTAAAATCATGATGGCAAGCAAAGGACAGTAAAATTCGAATAGCTTCTAATCGAGCTACGGGAGCAAAGGTTTCTTCATAATCGATACCTTCTTCCTGATTATATCCTTGTGCTACTAATCTTGCTTTATTTCTGGTTATATTTCCTTGTTCGTCAGCCTTATTTTTATAGACCCATTTCATACCAATGACTGACTGATCAGTCGGTCTTTGAACAAGTTCCCAGACATCATTGCGCTCGAACTGATTTAGTTCTTCTTGCATGGCAATGATCCAGTAATCATCAGTAGTAGCTTCTTTCGGATTCTTAGGTTCGATATTTGAAAGGAATGCGACATGACCCATTTGATTTAGTTGACTTCTTGTTCTAATTTATGATGTTTCTTCTCCAATAACATTTTGAACTAGATGATCTCTTAGAATTCTCGGAGGAGATCTAAATCTTGGTGGAGAAGGTATCACAGCAGGTTGAGGGATATCGTCAACAATTTCTGAGTCAGAGTCGTTATTTGTGATGATAGGATTATCAGTGACTATGGTTTCTTCGTCATCTGATACGATATGAGATGATTTAAAGAATTCATCAAAAGAAACATGAAGTGATTCTTCAATGGTTTTAGTTCTCTTGTTAAATATACGATAGGCCTTGCTTCGTTCCGAGTATCCGACAAATATACCTTCATCGGATTTGGAATCAAATTTTCCAAGATGGTCTTTCGTATTTAAAATAAAGCATTTAGAACTGAAAACTTTGAAATATGAGATATTTGGTTTTCTTTGATTAAATAGCTCATAGGATGTATTTTTGGTCAGAGGTCGAATAGATACACGATTCAAAACATAACACGCAGTTGCAATAGCTTCTGCCCAAAAATGTTTTGGTAGAGTGGATCCATTTAATAATGTTCTTGCACATTCTTGTAAAGTTCGATTTTTCCTTTCTACAACTCCGTTTTGTTGTGGAGTTCTAGGAAACGAAAAATTATGATTTATACCTTTCTTTGTGCAAAAATGTTCAAAATCATTATTTTCGAACTCTCCGCCATGATCACTTCTTATGTTTTTAACTTTAAGCCCTTTTTATTTTTGAATTCTTTTGACGAAGGATTTGAAATGTTTGAAAGTGTCACTTTTGTTTTTCAAAAAAATTACCCATGTATACCGAGAGTAATCGTCAACAATTACAAACACATATCGATTATGATTTATTGACTGAACCTGTGTTGGTCCAAATAAATCCATATGTAATAGCTCCAATGGTTGTAACGTTGATATGACTTTCTTGGATTTGAAAGATGATTTGGTCAATTTTCCTAATTGACATGCATCACAAAGATTATCAACCTTAAAGCTTACTTTGGGTAGTCCTTTAACTAGATCATTCTTGGCTAGCTTGTCAATAGTTCTGAAGTTTATGTGACAGAAACGTTTGTGCCATAGCCATGGATCATTATCATTTGCTACAAGACACATATCTGAATTATGATTGGTATTCATATTCAGAATATAAATGTTTCTGTCTCTATATCCTTCAAAAGCTATATTTATTTATCTAAAATACTACATTTATTGTCCGAAAAAGAAATGATAAAACCTTTGTCGCACAATTGACTGATACTTAGTAAATTATGTTTCAAATTCCTAACTAGCATGACATTAGTAATAAGAGGTAAGTTTGATGTACCGTAATTGCTCACATCGCCTTTGCCGATGATATAGCCTTTTGAATTATCTCCAAAAGTGACTGAGCCACCATCCGAATAAGTGATATTTGTTAATAAGCTCTTGTCTCCAGTCATATGCTTCGAGCAACCACTGTCTAGTATCCACTTTCCTCTTTTCTTAAGTGGGTCCTGCAAAAAATAAAATTAAGTCCATGGTACCCACCTTTTTATAGGGTCCTAAGAGTTAGGTCTTAGGAGTCCAAACCCATACGGGTCCGGTATCCCCTTTATATATATAATTTGGATTATGATGCACAGAACTCAAAAAGTTTTGAATGTACTTATTCCTAATCAAATTGTTATTTGTTTTAGGAACCCACATTTTTATAGATTTGACATTCTTCTTTTGAAATTTCACAATCGGTTTTGGTTTGGAATATAATAAACTAAGATTTTTCTTAGCTTTAGTTTCTCGTACTTCCTTATTTTTCTTTTTTCTTTTACCAAGATGTTTCTTGATAACTTGTTTCTTATATCCCAAACCTTGTTTATTTGTAGCAGTTTGTGAACTTTCAATAATTTTTTTCAAATTTTCTCGACCTTTGTTAAAGTTAGAAACATTTTGACTAATGTCGTCTAACTTTGTTTGTAAACTAGCTTTTTCAAGGTCTAACATTTTGACTTTTGCCTTAAGCTCATGATTTTCGGTTGTTAGAGCATCATTTTTCACTTTTTGAGTTTCAATTTCTTGACTCAAAAGAGATAGTTGAGAATCAATATTAGATGATGATTCTTGAGCTTTTTCAAGTTCCTCCTCTAATATTTTCTTCTCATCTTTTAACATACCTCGTTCAAATTCTGCTCTACTTAAATCAGCTTGAGCTTGCTTGCATTGTCGTTTTACATCTTTAAATTTATACATTAACTCAGCATTTATATCCATAACTTCTTCAAAAGTCGGAATTTGTACCTCATCTTCTTTAGCCATAAAGCATACATTAGCTTGTTCATTGTCTGAGTCACTTTCACTATCAGATGAAGAAGAGTCTGAATCATCCCATGTCACTGAGAATGCCCGTTTCTTTGACTTGTCCTTTTTGTGTTTGAACTTGTCATTTTCTGTCTTCTTCTTTTGTTCTGGACAATCCTTTTGCATGTGTCCCTTCTTATGACAGTTAAAGCATTCTACATTTGATGATGATGGCTTATTTGATCCGAACTTCTTTCTGTTGTATCGACTAGCTTTTCGTTGCTTTAAGAATTTTTTGAATCCTTTTGCAATGAATTCTAGATCCTCATCTTCGGAATCTGAGACGTCTTCATCTTTCTCAGCATGAAAAGCTACATTTTTCTTTTCTTCTTTTTGTTCTTTTCGAGCCTGCAAGTTAGCTTCATAGGACATAAGATTTCCTATCAATTCATCTGGCTTCATGGTGGAAAGATCATTAGCTTCCTCTATTGCTAATACTTTTCCTTCCCTTTCATTAGTCAGTGAATGTAGGACTGTTGAAACTACATCAAAATCAAAATATTTTTGTCCTAAACCGATAAGAGCATGATGAATGGTTTGAAACCTTGAATACATCTCATTGATTGTTTCATTCGGCTTCATTTTGAAATTGACTTTTCAACAAAGCTAATTTTGCTCGTTTAACCTTGTTAGTACCTTCATGAGTGGTCTTTAGCGTTTGCCAAATTTGATATGCAGAGGTACAGATACTAACACGGTTATATTCGTTTTGATCTAATGCACAAAACAACATATTTATTGCTTTTGCATTTACAACAGCTGCGGATTTCTCAGCAGCTGTCCATTCTGCATACTCAGTTGTTGGATTGACTATTTCTTTCTGAGTAGCATTCCAAGCATCATAACTTGTTGATTGCATATAAAAAGCCATACGTGTTGCCCAATAGCTATAGTTTAGGCCATTAAAGAAAGGAGGTCTTTGTGTTGACTGACCTTCTGTGTAAGTGGTGTTACTAGTGCTTGCGTTATTTGCCATATTACTAGAATATATAAAATAACTGTGTTATGGTTATGAGATGACCTGCTCTGATACCAAGTGAAAGTGTCGATAGATGACTTTAGGCAGGATCAGTAATATGGATATGCGGAATATATGATATATATTAAGAAAGATCTCACAGTAGCAATATCACAGATAAGTAAATGCAGTAATAGAAAAATCACACCAGGGATTTTTATACTGGTTCGGAGCACCGTCCTACGTCCAGTCCCAGATCTCCTATCTGGAATTTCACTAAACACTATCCTCACTTAACCCTGAGGAAAACCGGTTCACAACACCTGAGCAGCCAAACGGGATTCACGCCTCTATCAACACGAGGACTTCACAACTCGCCTCTTACAACACCGAGGACTTCAAACAAGATATAAACTTGTAGTTTGACAATGTGTGTTCTTAACAACACGGATTTGTCAACTCTTGTACAACCTTCCTATAATCTGATCCTCAAATATGATTTTGATATTATGAAGATTTGGAAGATGATATCATTGTTTGAATCTAAAGTGATTCAAATAACGATATATGAGAATAGTGAGCTTTTGAATGCTTTTAAAGAGTAAGAATGAAATCAGCACTTAGATAGCAAGAATAGAAAGAATTTTTATTATGAAAAAATGATGATTTATGATGCTTTTATAGAGGATGGAGAGATGTAATCATTGGTGAAGAGAAACCATGAAAAGAGATGATTTTTGGCCAAGAGAAAGGATCATAACCATTGATGAAATAGGGTGTCTATTCGAAAAGATGGCTTCAGTTCGTAGACCAGTCAACTAGTAAAAAATGACCAGTAGACTGGTGTTTGAATATATGTACGTTATATATATGTGTGCACGTTCATTGTGCATTCTGCACAGAAACGGTCGACCGCCTATATATGAACTGGTCGACCGGTTTCTGATAGTATGCACAATGAATGTGCATACATGTATAAACATATATATATTCAAACCATATAGGAATATGATTATTTGAGGATAGATTTTAACATATTTAACTACACTCATACTCTAAATAATCAACCTATACCATCGAATATCTTCTTTTTGTCGATCTTGAATTTCTCCTTGTCATTGATCAAAACACCTTGAATTCCTTGACTCAACACCTCCTACTCTTTTTATTTTTATAGAACCTTCGAGCCTAGGCTTATCGTTGAAATATGCGAATGCACGAAATTGGGAATGGTTGGGAATGATAAATTGGTATTGTAAAAAATGATTGGGACTTGGGGGCATAATCTATACCTTGATCTAAAACCTTAATTTGGGGCATAACTTGTATCATGAATCAAACTGGAATTTGGGGCATAACCTTTGATGAACATGAAAAATTGTTTAATAATGAACATGCCTAAATTTACAAAAAAAAGAAACTGTAACCGTACTTAGACACGAGGTTAGATTACACTTGTGGTAGAAGTCTGCCCAGAACCGCCCGACAAATCCAGCATCCACAAGTGGTTAATCTAATGTGAGGGGTCGAGTGTGTAAACATACATGTAACAGTACTAAGACACGTGGTTAAGTCTAACTTGTGGTAGAAGTCTGCCCGAAACCTCCCGCCATATCCAGCATCCACAAGTGATCGACCTAATGTGAGAAGTCTGGTGCATTAACATGCATGAATGAAAGATAATAATAACCTGTTAACCTATAATACTTAACCTGTTTAAATCTGTAGAGGTTACATGAACCTGTCGAATTAAGTAAGGGTTAAGTTTTCTTGCTTGAATTAGTAGGGGGTTATATAAACTTGACAAACTTAACCTGTTTTACATGTTGGGGTTATGCAACCTTGTTAAACTATTAGGCATAACCTGTCAAAATCCTAGTAGTGGGGGATGCAAGCTGTAACAACCCGGAAAAATCAGAACCAATTTAAAAAATTTATTTTGTGAATTTTAATGAATTTTGTATATTTAAAATGATTTATTTTAAGTAATATCGACTAGAAATTTATTTTGAATAGAATTAGAACGTATATATTTATTCAAATCGAAGTTAGAATATAAATATTTATTTTAATTACAAAAGGAATTGGAAATGGCGTGGTAGTTTGAAAATTCGATTTCAAACTTCAAATGAATGTATAGGATTCAAAATAAACCGGATTTTAGTGAAACAAGAAATATTAGAATCTATTTGAAAATATCTTTCCAATGAATTCGAAAAATTGAAATTTCATAGCGGGAATAAGAAGTTTCCCCAGTTGAAAATTCAGAATAGTCGCTATGGAAAATATAGCCCTTAAAAATAGAGATTTTGCAAACGACCTCTGTTTTGGACGAGACCACTTTTGTTGGATCCGGAATGTCAAATTATTGCTAGATTCCAATTTCCATAATTTTTGGAATCAATTTGTGAGCGTGGTGGATTCAAACGCATTTGGAAATTTTAGTTCGAATTTAATCGACTGGAAAATGACCATTTTTCAAATGGACTCCAAATTCGTTAAAATTAGTTTTGTTAGGACTGCATCGTCAAAACATAGCTAGATTTATTTTTTTGGAATTTGTGGAGTCCGCATGTGGCCCCGGTAAATTAAAATGTGTGATCAAACTCAATTTACATTGATTTATATTTTAATTTAAATAAAAACCGATTGTAACAGTCGAATTGGCTTACTGGACATATCCCATTGTGTTCGGAATGGGGGTAATTTGCTAGGGACGACAGCTAGTGGGTTAGATTTAGAGTTTGAATGGAAAACTAACTATTTGGATAATATAATAATAGAATAATTAATATATACTATATAGTCTTGGTCCTTCCCCCTTTTTCTCTTCAGAACAGTCAACGAGATAGAAAAAAATAAAAACCATTCCCTCAAATCGAGCCGCCGTGCGAGGCACGCGCGTCACACCAGCACCACCGCTGGCGATCTACACAGCCCCTCTCTTCGATTCTCTCTCCTCGCTACTCTCTCTTCCTCTGAATTAATCCCTGTGCCCAAATCAGCTGCCGACGCCCTAAATCCGACCGTCGCCGGCAAGAACACGCCCCACCAGACCGGCGCACCCTTTTCCCCCTCCGACGATCCCTACGCCGACGTCAGACCACCCCCTTCCTTTGACAGCGAGGTCCATTTCGACAAAATGGCGAGTTTTTATATATTTAATTTAGTTAATCTTGTAGGTAAATAAAATCTGATTTATTAAAATATATTATAACATTAAAAAGAAATGATTTTTAACGATAAAAAGAAATGATTTTTAATGCTAAAAAGAAATGTTTTTTAACGCTAAAAAGAAATGCTTTTTAAAACTATAAAGATTTGATTTTTATATAGATATAATGATGATAAAAATTTTATTTTTATATAGGTAGAGATACGAAAAAAATTTGACTTTATTTAAGTAGTGACATGATAAAAATGTGATTTTTCGACATGAAGCGTTATGATAAAAATATAATTTTTATCATATAAATAGAAAGATAAAAATATGATTATTAGAAATAAAAAGATTTGATTTTTTTAATAATAAAAAGATTTTATTTTGTTAACAATAAAAAGATTTGATTTTGTTTATATAAAAAGAATTGATTTTGTTTATATAAAAAGATTAGATTTTGTTTATATAAAAAGATTAGATTTTGTTTATATAAATATGATTTTCATTCATGTGGCTAAATATGATTTTTATTCTTCGAATAACAATATAAAAATATGATTTTTATAAAAATGTTTTGAAATAAAGATATGATTTTTATTTATATAAGAGTGGAATAAAAATATGATTTATATATATATGAAGTAGCAATAAAAATATGATTTATATATATATATATATGAAGTAGCAATAAAATATGATTTTTATATATATGAAGTAGCAATAAAAATATGATTTTTATATATATGAAGTAGCAATAAAAATTTGATTTTTATATATATGGAGTAGCGATAAAAATTTGATTTATATATATATAGAAAGTAGCGGTATAAAAATATGATTTTTATATATGTAGCGTTGAAATAAAAAAAATGTGATTTTTAATATAAAAATCGTGTGAAACAGATAGCGATGGAACCGACGGGAATCAAATCCAAATCCAAACCGTTCAGAAATAAAGAATGGAGGAGTGGATCCCAAAGGTGAGAACTCTCTCACTGAATTCTTTGTACAGTTATTTATTTCATAACTGCATAGATGAATTGCTCCCCGTCGTCCATAGACCATGGACGACTTGTTTTGTTGTGTGTTTGGATTGATTTGATTGTGTTGGGAAAATTGTTTCTGATGCGAAATGGACTGTATAAAATATTCACGTGTTGAAATAAAATATTTTATCATTAAAAATATACTTTTTAACGTGTATATGAATAAAATAAATATTCATTTACAAATCGGACGATTTGTCTATGTTCACCCATTTGACTGATATTGATTGGGACGATAAATTATACACATCGCCCAACTGCACAAATAAAATATGTGTATTTGTTGATTGAAACCCCACACGGGTGTTAGGATGATATTTGACGTACACTAATCCCAATTGTTTAGTGGTATGTCAATCGATTGTTTGACAGGCTATACAAGCGTTAATTACTTATATTTAATGCTTATACGGTTGTAAATTACACTCTGGATGATGGTTGATTGCCTATCATGGTTGTTATATACATGTGTTGTATGAAATCCATATAAATAAAATTATATGGTAATTGACTGCGTCTAATTCCATTTTAGAAAGAATAAATATTTTGAAATAATGAACATTTTAAAATAACGAATATTTTAAAATTATATTCAGAAAAGAATCAAAAATCTGATTTGATGTCCGTTTTGGGATGGACACGAAAATATTTAAATATATAAAGTCGTGTTGATTAGATGTGCGCCATTTTGATGCGAACGATATTTATATTGATTTTATTCCTTTTTAAAATGAATATCGAAAAGGAATTAATTTCAAATCTAATGTTTTGAAAATATTATCATTTATATATTAATGATATGGAATATTCAATTTTGATTTGAAATTGAATATGAAGTTGAAATCGTTTTGAAAACGAATTTAAAACGATTTATAAAATACGTTTTAAATGGATATCAACGAAATATATATAATATACATTATATATATATATATATTTAATGGCCTGAATAGAACGCGCCGCGCCGTGGCAGTTCACGAATTTCGACCATTGACTTCGAATTGACATTACGGGAGATCCGGCCGTCGGGTTCTCCTAAAACAGAAACCTTTGGGTTCGTATCGAGAAGAGCTTTCCAACAAATATAAGGAACTTGAAATCTAACGGTTGGATTTGGAATTATGTCCAAAACAAAATTGGAAAAGGTTGATGTAAGTGATGTTCGATGGCCGTTTATGGAAATCGACTGTACGGGCCTTGATTAAATTATTAAAAGTATCAATAATTAGTGTAAAATCATAATAAATGATTAGGAAAGAATTGGGATGAAAAATTCCATATTTGAAAAGATAAAGTATATTTTTATCAAAATGAACTAGTTATGAACTAGAATTATAGTCCAATATTTTTGAATAAATAAATTGGATTTGAAGTGGTTTTAAAAATAAACAGAATTTCCAATATTTAAATTGGAATGGATTTGAATCGAAATTATCTTTGGAATGTTTCGATATTGGATTCCGTGATTATACGGATATTGTGGAGGAATTTGGAAGATATATATATATATATATATATCATTATTCCAATACAATATTTGTTGATTTCAGAATTTGATATTGAACATAAGCCGGTATATTTTCTATTCTGAGCCTTATATTTAATATCAAATGGGATTTTGGTTTTGTCGTGAATGGTGTCTTCACTAACACTTTTTTTAAACCCAGTTGAGAAAGGATTAAATCTTTTTAGTAAGATTTAATGAAGTTTACCAATTAATTAATATTTAAATGAAATTGAATTTAATTTAATTTTGGGTTTGTCGTGGATGGTATCTTTAAAAATGCTGTTATTAACCCCAATGGAGTTAAGAAAATTAGAAACTAACAGGAGATTAGCCAAGTTGAATGGTTTACTGGGTATTGATCTGATGTTGGTTTCCGCCTTCGGGATTAATACTTAGGGAATTGTTCTCTTACTAATTTATGATTACAGACTGATGGAATGGTGTCTTCAGTAACACTATTCTCAAACCACATGTGAAAAGAATAAATCTTTTAATTAAGATTATTAAATTTTCCAGTTAAATTTAGTAATTGAAATAAAATGCAATGTGATTTTGGGTTTATCGTGAACCGTGTTTTAAATGACATTGGTTCTTTAACCCAGTTAAAGACAGGATACGATTTCCCAAGTTATATAATCATTAATATTAATTTTTGGGAAGATTAAAACTAAATGGAGTTTTAATGAATCTTTGATTAGATTGAAAAGTGAATGTGATAATTAAAATTATCAATTCAAGGAAATGATCGAAAATGGATTATCACCAGTTGCTCTAAGCGATAGTTAAATTTTTAATTAGATTTGAACGTGAAATGGTAATTAATTTTACCAATAACACTGTGGTGTTAGATATGAAATATTACCAGTTTTACTTCATGGGATAAATAGGTTGGGATTGGGAAATTAAACAAACGATTACTTTAGTAAGGTTCGTTAATCCCGACTAGTTTGGGTGAACCTTAATTTGGTTTGAATTGATATCCAAAGGTAGATTAAATAATAAATTTAATGAATTTATCTTTGATAAAATTAATGGGAACCTTTCCCAAAGTATAGGAATATTTGAATAAAAGAATATTCTGAATTGGAATGAGGCGTATGTTGTGTTTTTATAGCACTTGTTTATTATATACGCGAGTTATTCAGAAAGACGGGGTTTATCCGATTCTGAATAACTGAATCGGCGATGAGTCGACAGTGAAGACGGTGGTTGAAGAGCAAAGGTCTTCACATCGTTTGGATGATTACTGATGTCTTGATTGGGCTGTACACCCAAGACAAGGTAATAAGTGGTGATCGTCCAGACGTGCTTGGAGATCGACCGGATATGCGAGGACCTCTCTCCTGTACTGGACATATGGGACGAGGAATAAAGTGCCTCCGGTTTCGTTCAGACCGAAAAAAACTTGAAAATGGATGTGTATCTGACATCGGATTTCATTCTGTGTGATTGATAGACATCGGTTGCATGGTGTGAATTTCCTGTGTGGCATGCTGAGATGCAAATGATCACGATTTCTGCTGAAAAGCAGAGTCTTTTGGTTGATGATCAAAGCACGGCTTTAATATAGCATAGCTTTGTGTATAGCGTTGATTCGCGAGCCTCACACCTCGGTGTGAACCAGAAACGGGAGAGGGCATCAGGGAGGGCCTGCGTTTCTTTCTAGCTTGGAGTGGTGACAGGGTTTTGCAAGCCCTGACATTTTACTTATGTGGATGATGGATAGCGAGGCGCCTCGGATATATCGGCACTGCGGGACCGATGGATGGTTTTGGTCGATATACTGACCAATTTTATGCCCCATGGGGCGGGGAAATGTATTGTTCAGGCATTTTAATCCACTTCGTATGGACCAGCCCTGACGATCTAAAGGTCACTCAAGCTCTGACCTGAGACATGGGCTAGATTGTCTCGAAGCGGTAAGGACGATCCCTTGCCTTGGTTCACAGACGGAAATCCAACATCCAATATGTGACATTTCGGTTTTTATTGTAGAGCCTAGTATGGCGACATATTGGGATGGGGCACTATGCCATCTATGATTGATACATTTATATTTGAAGTTGATTTATCCACTTATAGTAATAGTAAAAGATGAAATTTCACGTATCAAGCATTATTTGGCTATTATAAGGTAAAACTCTATCCTCCGGCTTGCGTTGCATTGGGTGATGGGACTTGAGTCTTATAATAGCTTCATTGTTCTTTATTTAGCATTGCGTTGTTTGTTTTATGCACTAGTATTCTTGGGAGGAAACCCGTTCATGTTATACGGCATGGTCCTTTGATTTACCTTACTTTAAAACCAAAATAATAACTGTTTTAGTTCTCACACTAGTCACATGACTGATCTGGAGTTTATTGTTTTAACCTAAACTCTGGATGCCCCTATTTTCCACACGGGCAGTTAGTAGTTTTGGTTTTATAGATTTATATTCATAGGATCCTGGTTTGCAGTTGGAATGATATTCGGAAAGCTCTGTATCCGTGTATTTTTTCAGTTGTGTTATGTATTATTTTTCCGCTGCATTGTAATTTGTAAAACTCTGGCATTTATCAAATGTACATTATTTGTTCATACTCTGTATATTCTTGTACTCTGATGTAAATTGTTGTAATAAGCAATGAAATGTTCTTCTGTTTGTGTTTTGATTTGTCGTGTTCTCGTTATAATCCGGTCTTTTCTTTACGAGGTAGTTTGGGTCGTTACAGCGTGGTATCAGAGCTTTGGTTTACAGAGATCGAAAATAAGGCATATTAGAACCAAACGAAAGAATTCATCAAAGATTGGATTAGCAATATCCAATGAGAATGACTCATTAGAGATAGGATCAGTAGTATCCTAGAACGAGTGTTAAGAGTAGTGTTTTGAACATAAAAATGAAAACAAATTTTGTTTTGAAAATTTGAACCTTATTCAACGTATTTGAATATTTATTTTCTATTGAATTATGACAATCCAGTATATAAAGATTTTTCATATACGCCTTGCAAACGTATATTCGAAGTTTTAATATACTGGATAGATATAGAATCACACTCTAGTCGCTCGGGGATGATTTTGATGATCGTCCGCACATCATCAAAATGTGTGGTCGAGTTTCGAAAAGTGGGATTTATATACATTTCCAATTGACTGGTGTGAGAACCAAAACTATATAGGGTCTATTATTGTGACTTGGCATCAAAAATGGATTTTTATGTATGAAAAAAATTATGAGTTTGAAACGATAATCCACTAATTGATTGCTGATTGTGTTGTTTGATTATTGGTTTGATTAATTAAATTTTGAACCATTAAGCCAAATTTAATCAAATTTGGAACTGAATTGAAAATTGGTTGAAATTGCATGCATATACATGTATATACATTGAACAGGTCATAGCAAGGAGGCTAGAGCAGAGGAATAAAAATTGTATGCCCGACAAATAGGTACATGTTTACAAATTTATTGGGCTTGGATGATTTTATGAGCCGATTGGCATTTTTTTTCTTTTTGAGATGAGAGGTCCTGTATGGTGGTTTGGGGATTTTCTCGGTGCTCCCCGTGCAAAGGAGGTTATGGCAAAAAAATTCAAAAATTTAGGGTGTTAGCCAAATTTTTGAAGGATCTGAAAATTCTTAGAAACTGAAAAGTTGAAGAATGAAAGCCATAATGAAAGTTGAGTTGGTCTGTAAAACAACTTTCGGCTCCGTTCTTTTTTTAGGACGAAAAGATTTTAAGTGGGGGAGATGTAACAACCCAGAAAATCAAAACCAATTAAAAAAAATTATTTTGGCAATTTTAATGAATTCTGTATATTTAAAATGATTTATTTTAAATAACATAAATTTATTTTGAATGGAGTTAGAACGTATATATTTATTTAAATCGAAGTTGGTATATAAATATTTATTTTAATTATAAAAGGAATTGGAAATGGCGCGGTAGTTTAAAAATTCAATTTCAAACTTCAAATGAATGTACAGGATTCAAAATAAACCTGATTTTAGTGAAATCAGAAATATTAGGATCTATTTGAAAATATCTTTCCAACGAATTCGAAAAATTGAAATTTCATAGCGGGAATAAGAAGTTATGCCTAGTTGAAAATTCAGAATAGTCGCTATGGAAATATAGCCCTTTAAAATAGAGATTTTGCAAATGACCTCCGTTTTCGACGAGACTACTTTTGTTGGATCAAGAATGTCAAATTATTGCTAGATATCAATTTTCATAATTTTTGGAATCAAAACGTGAGCGTGGTGGATTTAATTTAATCGAATGGAAAATGGCCATTTTTCAAACAGTCTCCAAGTTCGACGAAATTAGTTTTGTTAGGACCGTATCGTCAAAACATAGCCAAATTTATTTTTTGGAATTTGTGGAGTCCGTATGTGGGCCTGGTAAATCAAAATGTGCATTCAAACTCATTTACAATGATTTATATTTTAATTTAAATAAAAACTGATCGTAACAGTCGAATTGCTTACCGGACATATCCCATTGTGTTTGGAATGGGGGTAATACGCTATGAATGACAGTCAGTGGGTTCGATTCAGAGTTTGAATGGAAAACAAACTTTTTGGATAATATAATAATAAAATAATTAATATATATTATATAATCTTGGCCCTTCCTCCTTTTTCTCTTCAGAATAGTCAACGAGATAAAAAATAAAAACCCATTCTCTCAAATCGAGCCGCCGCGCGAGGCGCGCGCCTCCCCACCAGCACCATCGATGGCGATCTCCACAGCCCCCCTCTTCGATTCTCTCTCCTTGCTACTCTCTCTTCCTCTGAATTAAACCCCGCGCCCAAATCAGCTGCCACCACCCTAAATCCGACCGCCGCCGGCAAGAACACCCCCCATAAGACCGGCGCACCCTTTTCCCCCTCCGACAATCTCTACGCCGACGTCAGACCACCCCCTTCCTTCGACAGCGAGCCCCATTTCGATAAAATGGTGAGTTTTTATATATTTAATTTTGTTAATCTTGTAGGTAAATAAAATATGATTTATTAAAACATATTATAGCATTAAAAAAAATGATTTTTAACACTAAAAAGAAATGATTTTTAATGCTAAAAATAAATGATTTTTAATGCTAAAAAGAAATGATTTTTAACACTATAAAGATTTGATTTTTATATAGATATAACAATGATAAAAATTTGATTTTTATATAGGTAGAGATACGATATTTTTTTATGTAGTGACATGATAAAAACGTGATTTTGATACATGAAACGTTGTGATAAAAATATAATTTTTATCATATAAATAGCAAGACAAAAATATGATTATTAAAAATAAAAATATTTGATTTTGTTAATAATAAAAAGATTTTATTTTGTTAATAATAAAAAGATTTGATTTTGTTTATATAAAAAGATTTGATTTTTTTTACATAAAAAGATTTGATTTTGTTTATAAAAAAAGATTAGATTTTGTTTATATAAATATGATTTTCATTCATGTGGTGAAATATGGTTTTTGGTTTTCGAATAATGATATAAAATTATAATTTTTGTAGAAATGTTTTGAAATAAAGATATGATTTTTATTTATATAAGAGTGGAGTAAATATATGATTTTTATATATATGAAGTAGCAATAAAAATATGATTTTTATATATATGAAGTAGCAATAAAAATTCGATTTTTATATATATGAAGTAGCGAGAAAAAATCGATTTATATATATATATATATATGAATTAGCGAGAAAAATTTGATTTTTATATATATGAAGTAGCGATAAAAATTCGATTTTTATATATATAGAAAGTAGCGGTATAAAAATATGATTTTTATATATGTAGCGTTGAAATAAAAAAAATGTGATTTTTAATATAAAAAAAATCGTGTGAAACAGATAGCAATGGAACCGACGGGAATCAAATCCAAATCCAAACCGTTCAGAAATAAAGAATGGAGGAGTGGATCCCAAAGGTGAGAACTCTCTCACTGAATTCTTTGTACAGTTATTTATTTCATAACTGCATAGACGAATTGCTCCCCGTCGTCCACAGACCATGGACGACTTGTTTTGTTGTGTGTTTGGATTGATTTGATTGTGTTGTGAAAATTGTTTCTGATGCGAAATGGACTGTATAAAATATTCACGTGTTGAAATAAAATATTTTATCATTAAAAATATACTTTTTAACGTGTATATGAATAAAATAAATATTCATTTACAAATCGGACGATTTTTCTATGTTCACCCATTTGACTGATATTGATTGGGACGATAAATTATACACATCGCCCAACTTCACAAATAAAATATGTGTGTTTGTTGATTGAAACCCCACACGGGTGTTAGGATGATATTTGACGTACACTAATCCCAATTGTTTAGTGGTATGTCAATCGATTGTTTGACAGGCTATACAAACGTTAATTATTTATATTTAATGCTTATATAGTTGTAAATTACACTCTGGATGATGGTTGATTGTCTAGCATGGTTGTTATATACATGTGTTGTATGAAATCCATATAAATAAAATTATATGGTAATTGACTGTGTCTGATTCCAGTTCAGAAATAATAAATATTTTAAAATAAAGAATATTTTAAAATAATTAATATTTTAAAATAAAGAATATTTTAAAATAATTAGTATTTTAAAATAATATTCAAAAAAGAATCAAAATCTAATTTTGATGTCCGATTTGGGATGGACACGAAAATATTTAAAGCCGTGTTGATTAGATGTGCGCCATTTTGACACGAACGATATTTATATTGATTTTATTCATTTTTAAAATGAATATCGAAAAGGAATTGATTTCAAAATCTAATGCTTTGGAAATATTATCAATTATATATTAATGATATGGAATATTCAATTTTGATTTGAAATTGAATATGAAGTTTAAATCGTTTTGAAAACAAATTTAAAATGATTTATAAAATACGTTTTAAATGGAAATGGACGAGATATATATAATATATATATATTATATATATTTAATGGCCTAAATCTAAAGCATCGTGCCACGACAGTTCGCGAATTTCGACCATTGACTTCGAATTGACATTACGGGAGATCCGACCGTCGGATTCTCCTAAAACCAGAACCGTTGGGTTCTATCGAAAAGATCTTTCCAACGAATATAAGGAATTTGAAATCTAATGGTTTGATTTGGAATTATGCCCAAATCATATTTGGAAAAGGTCGCTGTAAGTGTTGTTCGATGGCCGTTTATGGAAATCGACTGTACGGGCCTTGATAAAATTATTAAAAATATCAATAATTAGTGTAAAATCATAATAAATGATTTGGAAAGAATTGGAATGAAAAATTCCATATTTGAAAAGATAAAAATGTATTTTTCTCGAAATGAACTAGTTATGAACTAGAATTATAGTCCAATATTTTTGAATAAATAAACTGGATTTGAAGTGGTTTTAAAAATAACCAGAATTTGCAATATATGAATTGGAATGGATTTGAATCGAAACTATCTTCGGAATGTTTCAATATTGGATTCTTTGATTATACAGACATTGTGGGGGAATTTGGAAGATATATATCGTTATTCCAATACGATATTTGTTGATTTCAGAATTTGATAATGAATATAAGCCGATATATTTTCTATTCAGAGCCTTGTATTTAATATCAAATGGGATTTTGGGTTTGTCGTGGATGGTGTCTTCACTAACATTGTTCTTAAACCCAGTTGAGAAAGGAATAAATCTTTTTAGTAAGATTTAATGAAGATTACCAATTAATTAATATTTAATTGAAATTGAATTGAATTGAATTGAATTTTGGGTTTGTCGTGGATGGTATCTTTAAAAATGTTGTTCTTAAACCCAATGGAGTTAAGAAAATTAGAAACTAACTGGAGATTAGCTAAGTTGAATGGTTTCCTGGGTATTGATCTGATGTTGGTTTCGGCCTTCGGGATTAATACTTAAGGAATTGTTTTCTTACAAATTTACGTTTAGAGATTGATGGAATGGTTTCTTGAGTAACACTATTCTCAAACCCCGTGTGAAAAGAATAAATCTTTTAATTAAGATTATTAGAATTTCCAATTATATCTAGTAATTGGGGGAAAAATGGAATGTGATTTTGGGTTTATTGTGAACCGTGTTTTTAATGACAATGGTTCTTTAACCTAGTTAAAGACAGGATATGATTTCCCAAGTTATATAATCATTAATATTGATTTTTGGGAAGATTAAAACTAAATGGAGTTTTAATGGATCTTTGATTAGATTGAAAAGTGAATGTGATAATTAAAATTATCAATTCAAGGAAATGATCGAAAATGGAGTATCACCAGTTTTGCTCCAAGCGATAGTTAAATCTTTAATTAGATTTGAACGTGAAATGGCAATTAATTTTACCAATAACACCATGGTGCTAGATATGAAGTATTACCAGTTTTGCTTCATGGGATGAATAGATTGAGATTGGGAAATTAAACAAACGATTACTTCGGTACGGTTCGCTAATCCCGATTAGTTTGGATGAACCTTAACTTGGTTTGAATTGATATCCAAAGGAAGATTAAAGAATAAATTTAAAGAATTTATCTTTGATAAAATTAATGGGTACCTTTCCCAATGTATAAGAATATTTGAATAAAAGAATATTCTAAATTGGAATGAGGCATATGTTGTGTTTTTATAGCACTTGTTTATTATATGCGCAAGTTATTTAGAAAGACCGGGTTTATCCCATTCTGAATAACTGAATCGACGATGAGTCGACGGTGAAGATGGTGGTTGAAGACCGGAGGTCTTCACATCGTTTGGATGATTACTGATGTCTTGATTGGGTTGTACACCCAAGACAAGGTAATAAGTGGTGATCGTCCAGACGTAATTGGAGATCGACCGGATATGCGAGGACCTCTCTCCTCTATTGGACATATGGGACGAGGAATAAGGTGCCTCCGATTTCATTCAAAATGAGAACGAACTTGTAAATGGATGTGTTTCTGACATCAGATTTCATTCTGTGTGATTGTTAGACATCGGTTGCATGGCGTGAATTGCCTGTGTGGCATGCTGAGATGCAAATGATCAAGGCTTCTGTTGAAAAGCAGAGTCTTGTAATTGATGATCAAAGCACGGCTTTAATATAGCATAGCTTTGTGTATAGCGTTGATTCACGGGCGTCACACCACGATGTGAATCAGAAACAGGAGAGGACATCAGAGAGGACATGCGTTTCTTTCTAGCTAGGAGTGGTGTCAGGGTTTTGCAAGCCTTGACATTTTACTTATGTGGATGATGGATAGCGAGGCGCCTCAGATATATCGGCACTGCGGGGCCAATGGATGGTTTGGTCGATATACTGACCAATTTTACGCCCCATAGGGCAGGGAAATGTATTATTCAGTCATTTTAATCCACTTCGTGTGGACCATCCCTAACGATCTAAAGGTCACTCAAGCTCTGACCTAAGACATAGGCTAGATTGTTTTGAAGCGGTAAGGACAATCCCTTGCTTTTGTTCATAGACGGAAATCCATCTTCCAATACGTGACATTTCGATTTTTATTGCAGAGCCTAGTATGGCAACTTAGTGGGATGGGGCACTATGTCGTCTATGATTGATACATTTATTTTTGAAGTTGATTTCTCCACTTATAGTAATAGTAAAAGATGAAATTTCACGTATCAAGCATTATTTAGCTATTATAAGGTAAAACTCTGTCCTCTGGCTTGCGTTGCATTGTGTGATGGGACTTGAGTCTTATAATAGCTTCATTGTTCCTTATTTAGCATTGCGTTGTTTGTTTTATGCACTGGTCTTCTTGGGAGGAAACCCATTCCGTGTTATACGGTGTGGTCCCTTGATTTACCTTACTTTAAAACAAAGATAATAACTGTTTTAGTTCTCACGCCAGTCACATGACTGACCTGAATTTTATTTTTTTAACCTAAACTCTAGATGCCCCTATTTTCCACACGAGCAGCTAGTAGTTTTGGTTTTGCAGATTTATATTCACAGGATCCTGGTTTACAGCTGGAATGATATTCGGAAAGCTCTGTATCCGTGTATTTGTTTTAGTTGTGTTATGTATTATTTTTCCGTAGCATTATAATTTGTAAATCTCTGACATTTATCAAATGTACATTATTTTTTCATACTCTGTATATTCTTGTACTCTGATGTAAATTGTTGTGATAAGCAGTGAAATGTTCTTTTGTTTATGTTCTGATTTGTCGTGTTCTCATCACAATTCAGGCTTTCCTTTACGGGGAAGTTTGGGTCGTTACACAAGCATAGGTGTGGCTTGTATCATCTGTTGTATGGGACTCGTATCAGTCAGTAACCCATCTTGGTATCAAACGGGAATCCCGAACTAGGTCGGTGTCAGGGCACACTTACTGAGCTGATTATAAGAGGTCACTTGAGTGGGGGTGTTGACGGCGCATTCCTTCGGACCCATGTGCATGCATGAATCCTCTTGACTTGGGATAATAAGATGTTGTGATATCTGTATATATGGTTGTGCATCTTGAAAATAACGGGGTTGCCACTTTAAGAAGTGATACATCCTACTGTGGGGCCCGCACAAACTAGCTACGGGATAGGGAACCGGTCGATTGGGGGTAGTAATGAGGGTACATCTAGTCTTGATTGTTTAGGAGCCTGTTACTATCGTTGGGGGTAACACCTATCATTTCTGTTGGGCTGCCTATTATTATTATTGGGGGTAAAACCCATCACTAGAAGTACACCTAAGTCTACCATCTTGTTCTTGTTAGGATCATTCTGTTATTGTTATTCTAGTATTGTTGCAGAGAAAAGTACTTGAGAAACACAATACATTCTGTTCAATTTATCCTGCTCAGACTGTTATACCTGTCTTGTGATGTTGTTATCTCTCTCATCCAGTTTATATGTCTGTCATGATGCTTTTACTAATTTATATGCCAAAAGTAACTAGATCGCCAGACTTCATGTCTGAACTGTTATGTTTCCTTTTATCTCTCTCTTCCTCTTCCCCCCAGGTTCTTAGGGTGGGAATACTCAAGCTTGATTAGGATTCTCTCTTTTATTACAGCTTGGAGCTGCTTGGATGTACCACTTTGATTCCCTGTCTACTCTGATATGGCTCTTTTTGGAGTTTATGCTTTTATATTACTGTACTTTGATAATTTTAGTACAAGGCAGATACTTTAAATTGATGTAATGAGTTTTCTGTATTTCAGACTTATGATGTAACTGAATTTGGACAACGATGTTTTCTATTTGGAAAATAAAGTTTTAAATTCCGCTGTTATTTTATATATGTCTTGTGATGTTTTTGTTCACCTATAATGCTTCATGAATCTTAATGCATTCTGTTAAAGAGTGACATTAATAGACGTGGGGTGTCACAGAATGCCAAGATGGATACACCATTTGCAGAGCCGGACTGGTGGTAACGCATAGCAGCAACTACCGCCCACCTCGAGACATGCTTCCATAATCAAAGGAGCCATAATCAAATCACAACATTCATAGAATAGTATCAAAGAAGTGTGCTCGATAGGAGGAATGACCTCACTTGGTCTCAGCATATGTCACATCAAGTTGACTCACCGTAGTCAGGGTCTCGTTATAAATATGAAAAATAGAGTTGTTCGCCAAACCATCATACTTCATTCTGCATCTCCACCGCGTACACAGTTGTTAAAGTGGTTTTTGTGTATTGGTAGAGAGTATGACAATAGCTGATCCCGATCTCTTAAATAACCAATCGTTTACATTTTTCACACTGTGGTCATTATTTTATGAATCACTTTATAAAATCGTTTATACAAATTCTCAGGTTCGAATTCGAAATAAAAATTAAATAACTAACTTCAATTTATATTCAATTTTGAAAACAATGCATTTAAATCATTTTATTCAAATCGATATGGAACATCATATCATAAAGATCTCAAATATAATATAAACAACATTATATTATTTAACTTCAATTATACTGAATTCCCGAAAATATTCGCATAACGACTTTCAATCCAAATCCAATTTCGAATTATATCCGTATCATAACTTAAAGAACTTAAAATTCCATTCAAATCAAAAATAAAACATTTAACTTTGAGGATATTAGTTTGATTTATTCTCCTCAAAAACTCAAGTTAAAACAATTTAAATGATTTAATTCAACCTTTTATAAAAATCCCTTTAAGTTGATTCATATAAATCTAACATTTTGGTTCAAATTCACATTAAGTCAGGGAAAAACTTACATTTCAATTTAAACAAATCATATCGTGTTTCGTAATTCAAGTCATACAATTCGAAATCGTTATTTATAAATTCAAACAATTTGTATAATCCGTTTACCTTTATAAGGATTCATTTAAGTTGATTTAAAAATCTAATCACTTTGGTTCAAGTTCAGTTTATATAATTCAAATCAAATATTATATTTCAATTTCAAAAAATCATATCATATTTTATAACTCAAGTCGTAAAATTCAAATTCATTACCTATAAATTCGAGTCAAAACCTTATATTACAATTCGAACGGTTCATAAAATTTTAAAACCATTCATATAAATTTGATTTAACAAAATTCTTATTTCAAACCAAATGATTTATAAAATCATTTCCATAAACTTGTATATACAAACTCACATTCTGCCATTTTAAAATCGAATTCATTCCATATAGATTATAAATTCAAAAAAAATCAAATTATGCAATTCACGTTCATTTCTTATAAAATTTCATAATTTAAACCAATTCAAATTCTGCTTTAATAAAATTTCATATTAATTCGGATTCAAATTCATAAACAAATATGAGTTAAATCGTTAAATCAAATATCTTTATTTAAATTCAAATCTTTAAACCCCGGATTCAAATCAAGGAAATCTTAACTTATCCACCTTTTAATTTATTATTGAAGTTTGTAAAATATATATAAAAGAAAAACTAACTTTGAAAATAGATATATAAATATATACATACACATATAAATTTATAAAATTCTAAAATTAATTAGAGAATAGATTATAAACAAATATAAGTTTAAAATAAAATAGAAATAGGTTTAAAAGAATTATTTATTATATAAAAAAGTTTAAAATACTTATATAATTAAATTATGTAGTATAAAATAAATAAAATTATAAGTAAAGAAATGAGGACCCATGTGTCGACTCCTTCAGGGATGGGTCATTCCATCTTCTACGCGATTTCTGGGTAATTAATTATATTAATTCGTTTGTTTTTATTTACATATCAAATTTGAATTTCAAACTTCTATCCTTCATAACTTCTTCGTTTAAGTCTGATTTCAGCAAACCAAACATCTATCTTAACCAGAATTTCATAACGGGCCCATGGTGCAATCCTCGTTGCCCAATTCCCATTATTTTCATGATTAATTTTTATTTTATTAATCTTTTATTTAAATTGCTTTATTAAAATTTTTGGTTGTTACATTTTCCCCTCCTCAAAGGATTTCTTCCCCTAAATCTCCAAGGCTAGAAGAATGTCATAAATATTATCACACCACTATCTTTATACATATACTCATCCATCAATTACAGGAATCCATTGTCCTTAGGATTTCTAATATTTTCATGAACATATTGTATAGTGTAGTGTATGTGTCCCTTAAGTAATGCAAGAAATTAGGCGGTCCATTGATTCAGTCGACCTCCATTAGTGCAATTTATTTTAGTGTTATGCGTCCAAAATGTATGCAAGGAAATCCTAGTGATACTTAAAATTCTATATGCATGCTACAACCACCATCAAAATGCAACATCCATGTCATAATCATCCATTTTCATCCATAAATTAAAAGTAAATTAATAGTGCACACACATCCACATGAAAGTATGTTAGTGTCCTAGTTGTTGATCACTAACTATTGTCGTGTGTGTGTGTATGCATCCACTGCATCGACTAGCAAGTACTTGCATCCACGTGAATCCATCAAACATAACATGTCTTAATAACATGTTTAAACCACTCCTACCATCCATAGATTTTTCCTATGACATTAATTCAAATGATAGGAAATGGATAGGTTAAAATTCAAAATTAAGAAAGGACTGGGAGCGCACTATCAAAATGAAATGGAAAAGATGCACGAATCCTCTCATCTGGTTCCCATGTCACCTCATTGCTATCCTCTCCCCACTGAAATTTAACAAGATCAATCTCCTTGTTCCTTAACTTCTTTACCTCAAACCCTAAAATCCGTGTAGGTAATCGTCTAACAGATGCCTCCTTCTCAACCTCAACCTCATTTAAGGTATTCGGCTCCACCATAACCGCAGAATCATGCAAGCACTTCCGTGTGTGCGAGATGTGAAATACATCATGAACCGCTGACAGCCTCTCTGGTGGTTGAATCCTATAAGCCATATAGCCTACCCTCTCCACTATACGAAATGGCCTAACATATCTCGGTGTTAACTTCCCAACTAAGCCAAACTGCACCGCATTCCTTAGGGATGATACGTTAATGAAAACCATGTCCCCTACATTGGGCTCAAGATATGTCCTTTTATTCTCATATGATTTTTGCTTGTCTTGAGATGCCTTCATCCTTTTCCAAATCAAGTCGATGTTATTTGAGGTCTCCCTAATCTTCTCAGATCTCCCACTAACAAGAAGGTGATCTACAGGGCCGTCCATACATAGCTTTGAAAGGTGTCATGCCAACGCTTTTTTGATTGATGTTGTTATAGACAAACCCTACTAATGGAAGACGCTCCTCCCAAGTCCAAAATGGACAGCTTTAATTAATCCTCAAGAATTCGATTAACCCTCTCGGTCTTTCCATTTGTCCGGGAGTGATATGCAGTACTAGTTCTGATTTGTTTCCCCAATGCCTCCAGCAAGCTCCTCCAAAACTGGCTGGTAAATATGGGATCTCTATCACTAACAATTCTCATGGAAACTCCATAAAGTCGGATAATCTCCCTCAAATATATCGAAGCTAAACAAGATGTGGTCCTGTAACACCCCTAAGTCCCACATCATGGAAGCTTGTGTAAAGTGGGTACTTATATAGTAGAGCCCATCTCTTACTAACGCCGAGGCCTAGTGATGGAAAATCCTGCACCTGAGAAGTGGAAAAGTAGGGACTATATCGGTGTTAGTAGGAAGGTTGGATCAGCCTGTGTGGCAACGCCATGTGTTGGCGGATCTCGAAACTTAGCCGAGGCCTTTTGAGGAACAAAACCCCACACCTATACGGTGGCTAAGTTGGGGACAATTTCTTGCGTGAACAGAGGTGCGGGCTGTTACGGTGGTATCAGAGCCAATACCCAGTCGGAATTGTGGCTCCTGTATGGACCACAGCGCCTAGGTGAGGTGTTTGTAAGCCAACGGGGACGTTGGGCTTTGTAGGAGGGGAGAATGTAACACCCCTAAGTCCCACATCGTCGAAGCCTGTGTGAAGTGGGTACTTATATAGTAGAGCCTATCTCTTACTAACGCCGAGGCCTTTTGAGGAACAAAACCCCACACCTATACGGTGGCTAAGTTGGGGACAATATCTTGCGTGAACGGAGGTGCAGGTTGTTACAGTGGTATCAGAGCCAATACCCAGCCGGAATTATGGCTCATGTGTGGACTACAACGCCTGGGTGAGGTGTTTGTGAGCCAACGGGGACGTTGGGCTCTGTAGGAGGGGAGAATGTAACACCCCTAAGTCCCACATCGTGGAAGCCTGTGTAAAGTGGGTACTTATATAGTAGAGTCCATCTCTTACTAATGCCAAGGCCTAGTGATGGAAAACCCTACACCTGAGAGGTGGCAAAGTAGGGACAATATCGGTGTTAGTAGGGAGGTTGGCTCAGCCTATGTGGCAATGCCATGTGCTGGCAGATCTCGAAACTCAGCCGAGGCCTTTTGAGGAACAAAACCCCACACCTATACGGTGACTAAGCTGGGGACAATATCTTGCGTGAACGGAGGTGCGGGCTATTACAGGTCCTCTTATACCTCATTGGGATAAAGTGAGCGCTCTTAGTCAATCTATCCACGATCACTGAAATACTGGTATTTCCCTTCCTTGATCTAGGCAAACCATCAATGAAATCCATTGAGATGCTCTTTCACTTCCACTATGGCACATCAAGAGGTGAAGCAATCCACCAGGCTTCCTTTGCTCAACGTTAACCCTCCGAAACGTCATTCATCTTGCCACAAAATTAGCCACACCCTTCTTCATCCCCATCCAGTATCCTATCCCTATACATCTTATCTCCTCCCTGATGGATGGTCATCCAAGAGTGATGGGCCTCGTACAATACCGCACTCATAACATTTCCCATGTGTGGTACACATTGCCTACTATCACGGTATAGCCATCCTTTCTCATCAACTGAGTATATAGAAAGGTGCCTAGAGGTCTTGTCTTTACCAAGTCAGCCAAAAATATTTACTAGCTACTGATCACCACGTTGACTAGATCCAATACATTCCAACAGAGTAGGTTATAACACAAGTAATGCTAACAATCTTGGTGCATAATCCGTAGATGGTCTGAAATCAAAAATGAGATAAACTCCAAACTCTTCCACTCTACGAATAGCAGGTTTAATGTCATAATATTCCTACTCAAAGCATCTGCCATTACATTTTTCTTCCCCAGGGTATATAAAATTTCAAAGTCGTAGGATGTGAAAAACTCTATCCAGCACTGCTATCTCAAATTAAGGTCCTCTTGTGAAAATGAGTGCTTGAGAGGCTTATGGTCGGTATACGGCTCAACCATCTCTTCTAACAAGTAATGCCTCAGAGTGAAGTGGGAAAACAATAGCTACTAGCTCCAAATCATGGGTAGGGTAATTTCTCTCATGTACCCTTAGTTTTCTGCTCTCATAGCAAAGAAACCTAACCTCCTGGATTAGGATCGCGCCCAACTTTGTGTCGCAAGCATCAATATAAACCGTGAACATCGTAGATCCCTATGGAAGAGTCAACACTCGAGCAGTCGTGAGTGCCTTCTTCAATATCATAAAGGAATCTTCGTAATCCACATCCCATGAGAATCCACGAAGTCCTTAATGAATTTCCGATAATACCCCTCCAAACTTAGAAATCTCCTTACCTTTATTACATTCTGCCAATATTGCACAACAACCACTTTAGCTAGGTCCATCGCTTAACCTCACCCATATGAGGATTTCGCTAAGAAATATGAAGTGTACATGTATAAAATAACATTACAGAGACAAAAATTCACAAGACAGCATATGAAAACACAACGGAATTTTAATATTTAATTTAAAACAGAAAATAAATGCAATTACATCATAAAATGTACTTCATAATGAACCCACAACTATCTCATGAAGAACCAACATAATCAGAGTACTAAATACATCAAATAAAAAAGCAAGCCAAACGTGGAACAATACATGAACTAACAGAAAGTAAGCCAAGCAGAAATCTCCAATAAGCTAAGCTAGACAAAAACTCTATCAGTTATGAAATCCTCCCGCCTAAGAATCTGGGTGAAGGAAGAGAGAAGGAAGAAAAAAATAGACAGATATAACGCTTGGAGAGTTATGTAATTACTAGAATGAGTGATAAAAGAATGAATCTAGAGAGGATAATAGTTTAAGGAATAATAACAATTAATTAGACGATAGAAAGATAAGCAAGGATATAGTCGATTGTCATCACATTCATATCGTTCGATTTCTGCACGGTTTACCATAACTCATAATTATGATGTAACCTAATTCTACCAATCGATCAACTTATAAACCACAGTTGATATAACCTATGCCAAATATGGCCACGGGTTTATCAGGCCCGATCCATCAGCTCTAAAGGACAACATTAATCACAAGCATTACAATGTCTTATTTCTCCAATTGGCGTGATTCACTCTCACCGCCTCGCCAGAACGCCCTCGTACCTACCTCATTTGGACCTCTTACTATCTAGTACAGTATAAGCATGCCCTCGCCTCCTCATGAGTCTCTATACAATATGATAAAAGGGATACTATCTGATATGGGACCCTAACCAAAATGAAATTCGACTCATGTCACCCCTAAACTTAGTCAGTAATTTAATTTATTACCGTTGATCGCATACTAATACAAACCCCCATAAAATTGTCAATGAAAGCCAAGGCCACCATAGAATCATTGTTTACCACTCAGTTATCCTAGACCCCCATAGCAGACAAAAAACGATAAGGCCACCATAGATTAATTATTTTGTTTGGCCACTTATTTTCCCCCAATCAGCCTACCCCTTCCTCCGGAACGGACCAAAACTATAAGCCACTTATTTTCCCAATTAGCCGTTGCTTTTGTAAAAGACTCCCTATTCATGCTTATTAATTTATTATATTAAACTTAACGCCCATTTAAAATTTATTAATAAGCCTACTTATTCCATATAACGTCTTGTTATATTTTAGGTTGTATTAAACATTATCCAATTTATATTCATTATACAACCCCAATCCCCATTACTAAGCGTCTTACTAAGTTAACCTATTCCACTTTCCAATTATTCAGTTTATCAAAAATTTCCTCAAAATTATAGTTCAATTATCCATTACTGTATTAATTCAATTTGCCTCAATTTATCCATTATATCCAAATTCATATTTTTCTCAATATGTGCTTTATAATCAAATTCATAATTTTACCCAACATGCATAAAAAAAGAAGGGTAAATGTTTAGGCTCTTTGAATGGTCTAAACTTAACGTGAAATCAATAGGATAAAGGTGTATGCTCTCGCATGGACTAGACTCAAACAAACAAATCTATAAATAAAATAGGGAAAAATCTGAACTGTACATAAAATAATCAACAAGGAAAAATGGGTAAAAGTAAGCTAAATGATTTACAGTAATAGATAAATTACTGAGAAAAACTGAGGTATGGGTAGAAATAGTAATCATATATACAAAGATCATTTACAAAAAAATAAACACTAAAATCTATAAATTGCTGAAGAAATTAACAACTATTATACTATCCAAATAATCCCCAAAATATACTGATCTTGTAATCAAAGAAAATACTCATAGATATATGCAATCCAACAGACCTTGGTAGAAATCTCTAGGTCTATGTATAAATATTCTCCCGATGCAAAAGCCTAAATCTCGAAACTCCATTAAAATTTTAGGGGAATAAGTTTGTTTCGTGGAGGCACAAGAAAATAGCGAATGAAGTTGTGAGGGTTTAGGGTTAGATGAGATCTATATTATAATAGAGTTAGGAAGCCTAGGACCGTTCGATATTAGGTTTTTATTTTGGTTTATCGGATCAGAATAATACTCTGGAAACAACACAAAAATTTTGCCCAATTTCAGTTGCAACGTGAGTGCTAAGGCATGCACGTTGCAAAGGGATCAGTCGACCTATCCCTTTGGTGTGTCGACTCATAGGTTGACCCACCCGAGACATGGGTCGACCTATGTATCGACCCCTTCTAGGTTGGATTATCCTATCTTTTTCATGATTTAAGGGAAATTAATTATACTAATTCTTTTCTTTTTATTTGAATATAAATTTTGAAATTCTATCCTTCATGACTTCTTTGGTTTAACTCAGTTTTCAACAAAGCAAATGTCTATCTTAAATAGAATTTCATAACGGACCCAATGGTGCAACCCCCGTTGTTCCATTCCCATTATTTTTCTAATTAATATTTATTTTATTAATCTTTTATTAAAATTGTTTTATTAAAATTTTGGTTTATTACAATAATTACGCATTTAGAAATAAGAAAAGTTAAACACTTAGTAAAGTTTCCATATAAGAAGAAATAAGTGTGGATAAGTAATTCAAGTGGTTAAGACCTTAGAAAAATTTAGGTAAAACAAAAATTTGAATTTTATACCTTTAGGAACAATGGTAGTTTTAAATTATTTTTTCATACCTAAGTGATAAAGATAAATACTACAGTTGGTAATGAGAATTTGGAATGGGTTTAGAAGATAAACTCTAGTGACAAGGATGAGAATTCTTAAGAAGGGGAGAATTTAGGAGTAAAATCAGGTTCGGATGATCACTCGACTTTAATATCTGATAAGAAGATAGTTCACACCCAAGTTGATATCAAAGAACCAATTGTTTAGAATAAAATAAGTTACTGGTAAAGTAAATATAGAAAGGACGTCAACTTAAGTAAATAAATGAAATAAAACTAATGAGATGATTATTTATTGATTTTTTTTTGGAAATGTTATTCACTTAAGTTTGGTAACTTAAGTTTGAAAAAAAATAACCAAAAGTGAAGTGTTTAGGATGGTTATAAACATAGTTAAATAATTAATGGAATCAAATCCTGATTTGATTTAAGAAACGATATTGGATGAGTACAGAATGAAATGAAACGTTGTTAAACATAAATATGTACATCAATCAATGGCAAATGAATTAATAAAAGTATTTTACCAAATTCAATGCAATGAAAATAAATAAGAAAGTTGAATCATATCGATTTGGTTATAATAAATGTGCATTGATCATTAGTTGGATGTTAGATTAATAAATCAGATTCATTAAATATGTAATGAGATTGAATTAATGAATTGAAAGATAAGCAATTTAATTCAAGTTGAGAAGATAAAATGAATCTAAATAGAATTGAATTTGATGAGTGGAAATTAAGATGAATAGTAAGATTAGAACCATAAAGATAAAAACGTAGGTTGTATATAGTTCATCTCCTTAGATAAAAGTTGATTAATATTCGATCACAAAATTTTAAGGTGTTTACACCGATCCAAAAAAGGATTTATTATTCGATTTCTTATGAATGAACATTGATGAGGATTTATGGTTGATTAAACGAGTTTTCTATCATAGTTGAGAACTATGTAGAGAAAGCAAATGTACCTGATCAAAAAGACTAATCAGAGTTCGCACTAGAGAATCAGGAGATCGATAATAGTTCGTCATTAAAGTTGTGAATTCGAATAATAGATTGAAAGAGATATTTCATATAGATGATTTATGTATAACATACAAAAAAATTAAGTTATGAAATAAAGTTATAAGCAAACTATAACAACTCAAGTTTTAACGAATATTAATTAATTAAAGAATAAGTTGAAAATTAATAAGAAGTGGGTAATGGGATTTGTACTATTAGGTTCGTTACGATTTTCTAGTTCGGATAGTCTTTTTGTTTATGTAAAACGGACTTAAAATGAATACATTATGGCTATTTGAAGTTTGAATTCAAATTAGAATATAAAATAAAACAAACGAATTGAAATAATAAATTATGCTTGGCCAGCATAATTACTGGGACGACCCAGGCCCAACTCGGTCGACCCAGACCCCAAGTGGACCGACCCCTGTGTCGACCCACTTGGGAGGTGAGTCGTCCCAGTTAATTCGGCCAAGCACAATTTCGTTCCTATCACACGCTGGAAGCTTTAAGATTTTTAAAATATTGCATTGGTGGTTGAAAACCTAATTATCCTAAGGCCTAAAATTTCCTACCACATCTATAAATAAACTATATTCCTCCCTCATTCCCTACAATTCTCATTCTTCACTTCTTAGCCTCTACCATACCTTTTATCTCAAAAATAAAAATAGGTTATTCGCGCACAAAATTGGAGTAGTTTTATTCATATAATTTTGTGAATTTTCTACCAGGGATTTGAATTTGAGTTTCTTAGGTAAGATTGGTGTGATTTCAAGATTTCTTTTAACGTAAAAGATAAATACATAAAATAGCAGTTATAATTATATTAGATCTGAGTTATTCATAGTTTTTAGATTCAAATTCAGTTGTCCTTATTCTTCATTCTGAATTTCTTACAACTATTTTTTTGATTTTATTAAGATTTCTACACACTCTTGTATTATATTTATTCTTCCTTTTTAAATTTTTGTAGATTTTGCAGTTACGTCAAAAGATGCCAAAAGGGCATATAAATGCGATATAAACTGGCTTAGACCTACATGCCTATATTTGCATTGGATTATTTCTCTTTTTCATTTATTCAGCGTTGGATTGTGGAATAAAAATTAGCTAAAAATAAATTATAAATATTGAGGTTTAAATTGAATATTTTAAAACTACTAATAAGAAGGGGATAACTGAATTAAGGAAAATCGAACTGTAAAGCCTATTTGACAGATTTCGACAAAAATGAACCGTAATCTAAAACTTGCATAATTATGATAATTAGAAATCATAATAAATCATGAATAGTTTTTTTGCAATATGACTTGGAACTTTGAGAGGGACAATTAGGCCTTATATGTGCATATTAATTTACAATGTGTGGGTAAATTACAAGCCTAGTACTCCTCGTTGTCAGGCATTAATTTGAACATATTGATTTAAAGTGTGTGGGTAAATTAAGGGCCTAATATATATTGAATTTGTTATGATCCTAGTACTCCTAATTGTCAAGCTTTAATATGAAAATAATAATTTACATTGTGTAGGTAAATTATAAATTTGAACTAGATTGTTGTGGTTTGGCCTTATATGTACATATTTATTTACAGTTTGTGGGTAAATTATGAGCTTAGAACTCCTCATCGTCGGGCTTTAATATGAACATAGTAGTTTGAAGTGTGTATGTAAATTAAGGGCCTAATATATTGAATTTTTTTGTGGGGACCAAATCAAGGGTTGTGGATTTAGCCAGGTTATTTTGTTAGGATCCATTCCACATAGCATACCCTTTAATCATTTTCGGCCTCATATAAGGAAAGGGCACTCCCCTTGTTACATTATGGATGTAAGTCGGTCCAATTGGAAGGTGTGAGTGCATTTAGCGGGTTAGTGTGCGGGCACTTGTCCGATTTGGAAACATAAGATACTTTGATACCTATGGATATAGTTATGTCTTTTGGATGATGAGCTAGAGCCTGATAAACCAAACCCATAGTGGGCATAAGTTATCCATGATTCGTGTAGCCGATCAATTAGGTAGTATTAGGAACTCCTTCCTAATTAATGTTTTTTTTCCGGGAATTGGTAGAAGTGCAAAACAGTCATTATCATCGAATCTTGCGAATGAGAACACTTACATCTTTTGTCATCCCTATTATATTTGTCACATTATGTGTGCACAGACACTTACACATTTATGACACTAGAATTACTGTTTTATCTATTTTCTTTAACTTAATAGTCGTGCTAGAAATCACTACAACTCACCAGACTTTTTGTCTGATCTATTTTCTCCTTTTATTCATTTCTTTTTCTTCCCCCAAGCTCTTAAGGATGAAGTGCTTAGCTTGGAATACTTGTTTGCTTTAATCTTGGAATACTCTTGTAGAGATGTATCGTTAATTTTCTTTCCGTGGTTTGAGTAAAAATGTCCGGGCTCTATACCATGACACCACTCCTAGCAAGAAAGAAACGCATGTCCTCCCTATAGTCCTACCCCATTTCTGGTTCACACCGGGTGTGAGGCTCGCGAATTAACGTTAAACCCAAAGCTATGCTATATTAAAGTCGTGCTTTGATCATCAACCACAAGACTCTGCTTTTCAACAGAAGCCTTAACCATTTGCATCTCAGCATGCCACACTGGCAATTCACGCCATGCGACTGATGTCTATCGATATATAACCTCTAAGCTCGTACAATCAGAGAAGGGTGTTAAGAAAGAAAATAAATTATCTGCCACCAAAAAGATATATATTTAATAGAGATCAATCAACACAGAATAAAATCCAATGTCAGACACACATCCATTTACAAGTTCGTCCTGGGTCTGAACGAAACCTGTAACGACCCAGCGGATTTCGGCCCCGAAAATCGACATAAATACCTTTACTGTAACTCATGCCGATCCTCCAAGCACCGAAACACTGGATAGTTATTAGAAAGAATTTAGAGGGTGAGATAAGAAAGAAAGAAATATTAGAATAGAAGAAGAAGAAGAACACCACAACATAGAGTCTCACATCGCAGCGGTACAAAATATAATACAGAAATAACCTTTATTGAAAGCTTTTGAAATACTTACAATATCAGAGTACACATCTGGACAGTGATACTAATCTGTCCTCATATAACACACAGCGGAATAGTAATATCATACGTCTGGACTCTTCCAGCTCGTCTCTTCACAGCAGTCGATAACCTGAACCTGTACAACCTGGTCTAACCCGAGCATTTACAAAACACCGGGTCAGTCTGGTGAACCAGAGTGAGATAAACTCGCACAGTAATAGGGTTGAACCATCCAATCATGATTTTTAAAGTTCAAAATCTTTCAAAAGAAAAGGATAATCGTAAGACCAAATCCACACATAAATACGGACGGTTTTTACCTTACGATAATCCAAAACAGTTTGAAACCAATATCTTTTTCTGATATTATAATAATGTCTAATCACAAGTAAATAACAATCTAGCGGAACGCTTGCATCTCACGCTCCACATATATAGTATACAATCAAAAACCGCGGGCGCTTATTGGAGATTGGATTCCATCTTGACAAGGTATGGGTCCACCTTCCGATAGTGTATCTCTAGAGACGAATACACTGGGTTCAACAAGAACTTCTTGCAACCCGGCCCTCACATGACCGACCCCTCATTTCGCTTGAGAGTATCGAATGTATATCACCGACGGTTGGGATCAGCAACCGTCTCCCGACAAGGGACAGCATCGAAACATAGATTAAGAAACAAATAGGATTTCCTCTAGATAGGTGATCATACACCCTAATGGGAGCGACCCACATAGCCATGCTGCCTGCCCGATTTTTGTCATTTCCCGGCTGATGAGGCTTGAGGTCTAGATTAGCTTTTGAACATCTGGTCATCATTCACTTTGAATGCCACATCGTCAGATCCGTCAGATATCACTAATTGACGACCCCAAAAATACTCTAGCTGAAAGCTAGAGAATGGCAATTCCCTGCCAACAACTATCGTACGTTTGAAGAAATCAACGTACGTGATTCTTTGGAAATACTCTGTCAGACACTCGTCCATACACGTCATCCAGGAACAGGATGAACCGAAGGCACTCTCCTACCGCATCCATATAGGAATCACCCCATGGATCAGTAGCGAGAAGTCCTTGCAACCCGTAGATTTCAACCACGACAGAATCACAGTTTATCTCTGCTTGCCAGGCCGAGAATATTAGCGGTCCTTCCGTTTATGAAAACCCACAGTCTTCAATGCTCCATCTCGATCATCTTCTGAGATCTTCACGTATTTATTGGTCGGAATGGGTTTCGAATATAAATTCGATCCCGGTCTTTCCATACCAACAATCGTATTGGTCAGATTTGATAGTCGGTGTTTTAACTATCAAAATATACAGTGTTTCAATCATGACACTCCAATGAGTTCACTGGTTAAGCATTCAGCATTACCTGGCCTTTAACAAACTGATTTATTTTTGTTAAATTAAAACTTCTAACCCTTTGAATATTCAAAAGTACAATATTTGAATAACTCCAATTCGATTTAACTCTAATCGATTAACTAATATTTGACTTAACTCCATTCGCTTGACTCTAGATCACAGCGATCACAATGGTTACGCCTGATTCCCTCAGGAAACATCCGACCGCCGTAGGCTATCTGCAGCCCTGCGAATTACGCTAGCAGTCGTAAGCAATGGCAACTTAGCCGAATAATTATGTTTGGCTAATTCTATCCCGAATAAATATATTCAACTTCCCATTTTGAAATCTCATTTAAAATTCTCCTTTTTACTAGATCTCGTTTTCAAATAACGTTAATGTAAAATTAACGTCTTAACACTTTGAATCTCACTTAAAACCTCTGGTTTATAATAAACCCTTTTTATCGTAATCTCCTTTCACTTAATTCATATAATTGAGTACGTTTATTTCCTTTCACCATTCAATTGGCTTGCATCTCACATTCGGTAACTTTTTAAATGAATTCCCATTTAAAAATATATTCCTAAATTCATCATTAATTAAAATAATAACTTATTTCAAACATTAACTACTTTAGTAGTTAATCCCTTTATTAACTAAATTAAATATTAAATCCCTTTTAAATCCTTATTTAAATTCAAACAATATTCATTTAACTATTTTAGTCAAAACACATTAACTTGATAAACAATTCTAATTCCAAACGGTCGATTTAATTAACTCAAAAACTTGATTATCTCATTAACCGATTTCAACAATCCTCGCTTTAAATTAATTAAAAATATAATTAATTTAAATAGATTTTAATTATTTGTTTTCTTTACAAAACAAATTTTCAAAGTTTAACCATTTAATTCATTTCTTATTTTCAACTGGTAAATCTGATTAACATCAGCATTTGCTTTACAAAATAAATTCATAACAAATCAAAGTCTTAAACAAATAAAATATTTATTTATTTCTCTTAAATAACTTTTATTCAAATAATAAAATTCAAATCTAACTCTGGTTATAGAATAAATTTTATAACCTCAACTCTATCGATTCACCTGACGGTGAATCACTGTCTATAACCCGATTGATTTTAAAGGCCATACTCTGCCAAACACTTAACCAATATCGCCCATTGGTTTAAACCCAACAGATGTTGAATATCCAGTCAATAATCAACCATCAAATCAATCACACCAACAGATCAGTTCATATATGATAATATGAAAATAAATAATACATTTGAGGAATCCGGTTGGATCCCTCCAACCTGTTCTTCCCTGTATTCAAATAGTTATCTCAAATCAGACCATTCAGTTTTGTTTAACTGATAACACAAAATAGCAACCATTTAACATCAACCACAAGCAATTCAAACAATGCAACCATTTTAAACACGTTTATAAATAAACGTGACCAACCAAGGTGAGTTACCTTTATTGGAACCAATCGTTAAATAACGATTTGGTATTTCACTGAAATTAAACACAGTTTAATTTCATCGGTTAAACTAGCAGATGAATAGATAATTAGCAAACCAGTCAATCATTGGCAAGCAGGGCACACAAAATAAAAACACCCAATTTATATAAAATATAAAAAGGGTAACTGAGTGAGTTTAACTCACCTTGAGTTGCGTTGTTACAATAACAACTGATTTGATTAAATTAAACTTGCATTTAATTTAACTAGGATTTCCAGCTGCATTCTACTGCGTTCGTTTCTGTTCCAGAATGTAAATCTCATCTGTACAGTCCCGACACCGCTTGTTGTGTTCCATTCTGTCAGCGCATGTGCGAAATATTAATATCATAAGTTCCTATAAATTAAACAAACAATCAAATCCTTAAGTTTTTAAACAATCAAATTACGTTTTAAACTAACCATCGTTTTAAATCAAGCTTGAACCCTTAATTAAGGTTGGTTTGACTTAAATTAATTACTTTGTTTCACAGACGGGTCCTGTACTGGAACGTCCCTCCAACATGGTTCATTTCAGCACTATTCACCGTCTTCATCTTGCCCGATAACAGTCAGGGATGCCTACCACAAAATTCACAGTTTATTACATAATTTATTTTTAATTAGATTAACTAAATTTTGTTTTGAATGATGATTAAACCTGCCGAGTATATGCCAGTGAATACTGACGTCCCTTGTTTTCATCTCGATTGTGCACTGCGTCTTTCATCTCAAGCAAATGATTCCAGTTGGCATTGTACATAATTGAAAACAAAGTCTGTTCCCATACCATCTTTAATACTACCGCACCCTTCTTTGCTTTCAAACGAGTCCTGTACGTTAAAACAACATTTAATTAAGGGTTAATTTTACTTATATTATAAATAACCATCAATTTACTTAATTATTTAGTTAATGCCCTGATTAGGGTTTAATCCTTTCGTTAGTTTACTTTTGCTCCAGATGTCACGCCCAGCTCCATCCAGATGTCCACCGCCTTCAGTTGAAACCAGCCCTCACAACTCGTTTGAACCCTCCATGATCCGTGCTTCATTCCCAGTACATGTCCTCATCTCCTCGGCCAATTCTCTCCCACCGTGTATCTCCATTCCACTCGCACAGTAAGGCCACTCCTCCATAAATGAACTCACGCAAGCTTTGGAACTCATGTCCATTCGAGATTCGCTCGCTGTCGTGGTCAACTGGATGAGAGTAATATATTATGTTGTGAGATGAAATGGAGTTCAGTTTCTTCGTTTGTTTTGAAGGAGAGTCATTTTATTTTGTGAAAGGGGTTCGGTTTACATTCTTGCTGAAGGGAGTTAGAGAAATGGAATGTTTAAGTTTTATCTTACCTTGGCAAAAAGGAAGAAATGAACGTGTATTTATAGAGGGAGAGGATAACAGATAGAAACAATGTCCCATCAATGCCAAGGGTAGATTGTAGATTACCGGTGTAGGTCGGCGAGCGTCTGCCTTGAATTTTCATTTCGGGTAGCTACGAGTTGTTCCCTTTCATAGCAACAAAGTAGGATGAGGTATGTGAAGTATAGTCTGTAGCATGTCGGTAGATGAAAGGCTGTTTGCAATAACCTAGAGTAGAGGATTAGGGTAGGCGCATGTGTGTTTGGGGTAGGCAAGGTTACGGTAGAAATATATGTAGGCTATTACAGTTTGAATTACTTAGGGTGAAGTAAAGGTATTGAATATTATTAAACTTCGTCGTGAAGTAATTGACTAAGCCCACTACAACCGATTCCTGTTTACTGATAAAAATGCTGTTCTCGATGTAAAACGATATTCCGGATCCAATGGGATAAGTTTCGTCGCAATCCGAGGTCGTATGAAAAATTTTCCTTTATGAAACCGGAAATAAACACGCGTTTAATTTTTTCACGATCACCAGGTAAACCCGATCAACTTGAAACTGCGACCATCGACAATAACTTTTCGATACGAACCCAACGGCACTAATTTCGTCGCATTCTGAGACTGTTGCCCCGGTAGGCTGTTTTTACCCTGAACCGCCCTACCCTTTTTAACGCCAAATTTCTCGATCTCTAAAAACAACAAACTATATACTTATTCTGACTCTAATCGACGATACGAACTCAACGGAACTGGTTTCGTGGCCTAATTCGATCGTCTGTTCAAGTTACACTCAAATATCCTTCTATTTATTTAAATGCGCGCTATATAATTTGAACGGGCGTTTATGGTTGCTGTGGTCACATACGATATCGGTTTTCCATGCAATTCACCACCATACAATAATTTAGCGATACGGTTCTAATGAAACTGATTTCGTCGAAATCTGAGTCCGTTTGCAAAACGACTATTTTAAAGGCCTATAATTAAATAACGATTTTCCATAGCGACTATTTCAAAATTTGATTTAGCCATAACTTACTATCTATAACACGGAATCTGGATTTTTCTCTTTCATACGAAAGCTATTGCCAATACGGCTCCAACGTGTCTTGTTTCACAGAAATCCGACTTATATCGAATCCTGTATTCTCAGTTGAAGTTCAAAACTCCAATTTACGAACTGCACGCCATTTTCAAGCTCGATTTATATTATATATAAATATATAATGTTCAACTTCGTTTTAAATAACGAATTCAATATTAAATTTCATTAATATTCCAATATAATATTTAAAACTAATTTAAATATTCATATTCAAATGGTCGAAAAACACGGGTCGTTACATTCTTCCCCCTTAAAATAATTTCGTCCTCGAAATTGCTAAGGTAAGAAAGAACGTTATAAACTCATTAATTTCAAATCTAATTTATTTTTAAATTAGAAACCAATTCAATACTGTATATAGATATTTTCAAAAATATTGAAATTTTTCTAACACATTATATTTCCGAAAAATTTCGTCAGCACCTCCTCTGTACAGCTCAATCGGTACAACTCCAACTCGCCTTTCTAGGCCTTCTCCAGTTCAAAAGAAAATAAAACAGCCAAGTGGCTTGCCAAATCGGTTCACAAACCTCCAAACCCATATAAAAATAAACGTGTACCTTTTTGTCGGGCATATCATTATATCTCTTCCATCTGTTGCCCTGTCAGCATATACAAATGCATTCCCAAACAAAATTCTAATTTCATCCTTCGAACCAGATTCTTCACGTGTCCAAGCCAAATTCCATTCTTGACTCAATTTCCATCCATCATCAATTTCAACTCTTAGCTTACCAGTCCAACCCCATTTCAGATTTCTGTCTTGCAATTCAAAATCTGGTTCTGCTCGATATAATATATCTCGATTCAATTTCCAGTTAATTGGTTCCAATTCAATTCATATTTGCTTTCACAATTTCTGTTTAATTTTGTTTTTGTTCAAACAATCTTCCTGGGAGTTTTTAAACAGTTCATTGCTTTCAAAAATCAAATATTTCTTTTCACGATTTTAAACAGCTTGTTTTTCTCAAAGCAGTTCAAAACAAGATTCTTGGTAGTAATCCGTCACTTAGAACTCGAAAATGAACACCGATAATGGCGCGCACATCATCGGAATCTATTTTCCAGCTATTGAAGTGAGTTCAATACTATATCACTTTCAAAACCATTTCTAAACACTTCCATTTTGAAATCAGTTCAAAATATCCTTTGCAAGGCTTGTAAAACAATTTAAAAACCTCCCAGGATTTTAAAATTCTCATATATTAAGTCCAATTCCAATTTCAACCACTTGTTCGAATTTCCAAAGTTTTAATTCCAATTCCGATTTAAATTCAGATTTAATTCATCTGATTTCATATATTTCACTTATATGAATTCTGATTGGTTATATATAACCATTTCACAATTTAAAATTTTATTGGATTATAATCACAACTAACACATCCAATATATTATAATACTTCAAATAATAATCATTCTTTTATATCAAAATATAATTTGGGTAAAATTATTTCATTTACCCTCTTTCAAAACATACTGCGTCGGTTTATCGTACTTGAGTGTTTAGAAACTCCTATCGATACAGTGGATCAAACTGATCGATCAGAACTCATAAACAACTCAACCAATAAATCTCCACAATATAAAACAACTTTTTCAAAATCTACAAATACGTTCACTCGTATATATATACACTCAAACTCAATCTAGGGTATTGCTAACCCCATCTCTACTGAGTCACGCCACAGAGCCAAGGTAATTACTTAACCAATAGCTCTGATACCACTGTAACGACCCAGCGGATTTCGGCCCCGAAAATCGACATAAATACCTTTACTGTAACTCATGCCGATCCTCCAAGCACCGAAACACTGGATAGTTATTAGAAAGAATTTAGAGGGTGAGATAAGAAAGAAAGAAATATTAGAATAGAAGAAGAAGAAGAACACCACAACACAGAGTCTCACATCGCAGCGGTACAAAATATAATACAGAAATAACCTTTATTGAAAGCTTTTGAAATACTTACAATATCAGAGTACACATCTGGACAGTGATACTAATCTGTCCTCATATAACACACAGCGGAATAGTAATATCATACGTCTGGACTCTTCCAGCTCGTCTCTTCACAGCAGTCGATAACCTGAACCTGTACAACCCGGTCTAACCCGAGCATTTACAAAACACCGGGTCAGTCTGGTGAACCAGAGTGAGATAAACTCGCACAGTAATAGGGTTGAACCATCCAATCATGATTTTTAAAGTTCAAAATCTTTCAAAAGAAAAGGATAATCGTAAGACCAAATCCACACATAAATACGGACGGTTTTTACCTTACGATAATCCAAAACAGTTTGAAACCAATATCTTTTTCTGATATTATAATAATGTCTAATCACAAGTAAATAACAATCTAGTGGAACGCTTGCATCTCACGCTCCACATATATAGTATACAATCAAAAACCGCGGGCGCTTATTGGAGATTGGATTCCATCTTGACAAGGTATGGGTCCACCTTCCGATAGTGTATCTCTAGAGACGAATACACTGGGTTCAACAAGAACTTCTTGCAACCCGGCCCTCACATGACCGACCCCTCATTTCGCTTGAGAGTATCGAATGTATATCACCGACGGTTGGGATCAGCAACCGTCTCCCGACAAGGGACAGCATCGAAACATAGATTAAGAAACAAATAGGATTTCCTCTAGATAGGTGATCATACACCCTAATGGGAGCGACCCACATAGCCATGCTGCCTGCCCGATTTTTGTCATTTCCCGGCTGATGAGGCTTGAGGTCTAGATTAGCTTTTGAACATCTGGTCATCATTCACTTTGAATGCCACATCGTCAGATCCGTCAGATATCACTAATTGACGACCCCAAAAATACTCTAGCTGAAAGCTAGAGAATGGCAATTCCCTGCCAACAACTATCGTACGTTTGAAGAAATCAACGTACGTGATTCTTTGGAAATACTCTGTCAGACACTCGTCCATACACGTCATCCAGGAACAGGATGAACCGAAGGCACTCTCCTACCGCATCCATATAGGAATCACCCCATGGATCAGTAGCGAGAAGTCCTTGCAACCCGTAGATTTCAACCACGACAGAATCACAGTTTATCTCTGCTTGCCCGGCCGAGAATATTAGCGGTCCTTCCGTTTATGAAAACCCACAGTCTTCAATGCTCCATCTCGATCATCTTCTGAGATCTTCACGTATTTATTGGTCGGAATGGGTTTCGAATATAAATTCGATCCCGGTCTTTCCATACCAACAATCGTATTGGTCAGATTTGATAGTCGGTGTTTTAACTATCAAAATATACAGTGTTTCAATCATGACACTCCAATGAGTTCACTGGTTAAGCATTCAGCATTACCTGGCCTTTAACAAACTGATTTATTTTTGTTAAATTAAAACTTCTAACCCTTTGAATATTCAAAAGTACAATATTTGAATAACTCCAATTCGATTTAACTCTAATCGATTAACTAATATTTGACTTAACTCCATTCGTTTGACTCTAGATCACAGCGATCACAATGGTTACGCCTGATTCCCTCAGGAAACATCCGACCGCCGTAGGCTATCTGCAGCCCTGCGAATTACGCTAGCAGTCGTAAGCAATGGCAACTTAGCCGAATAATTATGTTTGGCTAATTCTATCCCGAATAAATATATTCAACTTCCCATTTTGAAATCTCATTTAAAATTCTCCTTTTTACTAGATCTCGTTTTCAAATAACGTTAATGTAAAATTAACGTCTTAACACTTTGAATCTCACTTAAAACCTCTGGTTTATAATAAACCCTTTTTATCGTAATCTCCTTTCACTTAATTCATATAATTGAGTACGTTTATTTCCTTTCACCATTCAATTGGCTTGCATCTCACATTCGGTAACTTTTTAAATGAATTCCCATTTAAAAATATATTCCTAAATTCATCATTAATTAAAATAATAACTTATTTCAAACATTAACTACTTTAGTAGTTAATCCCTTTATTAACTAAATTAAATATTAAATCCCTTTTAAATCCTTATTTAAATTCAAACAATATTCATTTAACTATTTTAGTCAAAACACATTAACTTGATAAACAATTCTAATTCCAAACGGTCGATTTAATTAACTCAAAAACTTGATTATCTCATTAACCGATTTCAACAATCCTCGCTTTAAATTAATTAAAAATATAATTAATTTAAATAGATTTTAATTATTTGTTTTCTTTACAAAACAAATTTTCAAAGTTTAACCATTTAATTCATTTCTTATTTTCAACTGGTAAATCTGATTAACATCAGCATTTGCTTTACAAAATAAATTCATAACAAATCAAAGTCTTAAACAAATAAAATATTTATTTATTTCTCTTAAATAACTTTTATTCAAATAATAAAATTCAAATCTAACTCTGGTTATAGAATAAATTTTATAACCTCAACTCTATCGATTCACCTGACGGTGAATCACTGTCTATAACCCGATTGATTTTAAAGGCCATACTCTGCCAAACACTTAACCAATATCGCCCATTGGTTTAAACCCAACAGATGTTGAATATCCAGTCAATAATCAACCATCAAATCAATCACACCAACAGATCAGTTCATATATGATAATATGAAAATAAATAATACATTTGAGGAATCCGGTTGGATCCCTCCAACCTGTTCTTCCCTGTATTCAAATAGTTATCTCAAATCAGACCATTCAGTTTTGTTTAACTGATAACACAAAATAGCAACCATTTAACATCAACCACAAGCAATTCAAACAATGCAACCATTTTAAACACGTTTATAAATAAACGTGACCAACCAAGGTGAGTTACCTTTATTGGAACCAATCGTTAAATAACGATTTGGTATTTCACTGAAATTAAACACAGTTTAATTTCATCGGTTAAACTAGCAGATGAATAGATAATTAGCAAACCAGTCAATCATTGGCAAGCAGGGCACACAAAATAAAAACACCCAATTTATATAAAATATAAAAAGGGTAACTGAGTGAGTTTAACTCACCTTGAGTTGCGTTGTTACAATAACAACTGATTTGATTAAATTAAACTTGCATTTAATTTAACTAGGATTTCCAGCTGCATTCTACTGCGTTCGTTTCTGTTCCAGAATGTAAATCTCATCCGTACAGTCCCGACACCGCTTGTTGTGTTCCATTCTGTCAGCGCATGTGCGAAATATTAATATCATAAGTTCCTATAAATTAAACAAACAATCAAATCCTTAAGTTTTTAAACAATCAAATTACGTTTTAAACTAACCATCGTTTTAAATCAAGCTTGAACCCTTAATTAAGGTTGGTTTGACTTAAATTAATTACTTTGTTTCACAGACGGGTCCTGTACTGGAACGTCCCTCCAACATGGTTCATTTCAGCACTATTCACCGTCTTCATCTTGCCCGATAACAGTCAGGGATGCCTACCACAAAATTCACAGTTTATTACATAATTTATTTTTAATTAGATTAACTAAATTTTGTTTTGAATGATGATTAAACCTGCCGAGTATATGCCAGTGAATACTGACGTCCCTTGTTTTCATCTCGATTGTGCACTGCGTCTTTCATCTCAAGCAAATGATTCCAGTTGGCATTGTACATAATTGAAAACAAAGTATGTTCCCATACCATCTTTAATACTACCGCACCCTTCTTTGCTTTCAAACGAGTCCTGTACGTTAAAACAACATTTAATTAAGGGTTAATTTTACTTATATTATAAATAACCATCAATTTACTTAATTATTTAGTTAATGCCCTGATTAGGGTTTAATCCTTTCGTTAGTTTACTTTTGCTCCAGATGTCACGCCCAGCTCCATCCAGATGTCCACCGCCTTCAGTTGAAACCAGCCCTCACAACTCGTTTGAACCCTCCATGATCCGTGCTTCATTCCCAGTACATGTCCTCATCTCCTCGGCCAATTCTCTCCCACCGTGTATCTCCATTCCACTCGCACAGTAAGGCCACTCCTCCATAAATGAACTCACGCAAGCTTTGGAACTCATGTCCATTCGAGATTCGCTCGCTGTCGTGGTCAACTGGATGAGAGTAATATATTATGTTGTGAGATGAAATGGAGTTCAGTTTCTTCGTTTGTTTTGAAGGAGAGTCATTTTATTTTGTGAAAGGGGTTCGGTTTACATTCTTGCTGAAGGGAGTTAGAGAAATGGAATGTTTAAGTTTTTTCTTACCTTGGCAAAAAGGAAGAAATGAACGTGTATTTATAGAGGGAGAGGATAACAGATAGAAACAATGTCCCATCAATGCCAAGGGTAGATTGTAGATTACCGGTGTAGGTCGGCGAGCGTCTGCCTTGAATTTTCATTTCGGGTAGCTACGAGTTGTTCCCTTTCATAGCAACAAAGTAGGATGAGGTATGTGAAGTATAGTCTGTAGCATGTCGGTAGATGAAAGGCTGTTTGCAATAACCTAGAGTAGAGGATTAGGGTAGGCGCATGTGTGTTTGGGGTAGGCAAGGTTACGGTAGAAATATATGTAGGCTATTACAGTTTGAATTACTTAGGGTGAAGTAAAGGTATTGAATATTATTAAACTTCGTCGTGAAGTAATTGACTAAGCCCACTACAACCGATTCCTGTTTACTGATAAAAATGTTGTTCTCGATGTAAAACGATATTCCGGATCCAATGGGATAAGTTTCGTCGCAATCCGAGGTCGTATGAAAAATTTTCCTTTATGAAACGGGAAATAAACACGCGTTTAATTTTTTCACGATCACCAGGTAAACCCGATCAACTTGAAACTGCGACCATCGACAATAACTTTTCGATACGAACCCAACGGCACTAATTTCGTCGCATTCTGAGACTGTTGCCCCGGTAGGCTGTTTTTACCCTGAACCGCCCTACCCTTTTTAACGCCAAATTTCTCGATCTCTAAAAACAACAAACTATATACTTATTCTGACTCTAATCGACGATACGAACTCAACGGAACTGGTTTCGTGGCCTAATTCGATCGTCTGTTCAAGTTACACTCAAATATCCTTCTATTTATTTAAATGCGCGCTATATAATTTGAACGGGCGTTTATGGTTGCTGTGGTCACATACGATATCGGTTTTCCATGCAATTCACCACCATACAATAATTTAGCGATACGGTTCTAATGAAACTGATTTCGTCGAAATCTGAGTCCGTTTGCAAAACGACTATTTTAAAGGCCTATAATTAAATAACGATTTTCCATAGCGACTATTTCAAAATTTGATTTAGCCATAACTTACTATCTATAACACGGAATCTGGATTTTTCTCTTTCATACGAAAGCTATTGCCAATACGGCTCCAACGTGTCTTGTTTCACAGAAATCCGACTTATATCGAATCCTGTATTCTCAGTTGAAGTTCAAAACTCCAATTTACGAACTGCACGCCATTTTCAAGCTCGATTTATATTATATATAAATATATAATGTTCAACTTCGTTTTAAATAACGAATTCAATATTAAATTTCATTAATATTCCAATATAATATTTAAAACTAATTTAAATATTCATATTCAAATGGTCGAAAAACACGGGTCGTTACAAAACCGGAGGCACCTTATTCCTCGTCCCATATGTCCAATACAGGAGAGAGGGCCTCACATATCCGGTCGATCTCCAAGTACGTCTGGATGATCACCACTTATTACCTCGTCTTGGGTGTACAGCCCAAACAAGACATCAGTAATCATCCAAACGATATGAAGACCTCCGATCTTCAACCACCATCTTCAACGTCGACTTATCGTTGAATCAGTTATTCAGAATGGGTATAAACCCAGCCTTTCCGAATAACTCGCGTATATAATAAACAAGTGCTATAAAAACACAACATACGCCTCATTCCAATTTTGAATATTCTTTTATTTAAATATTCATATCCTTTGGGAAATATTCCCATTAATTTTATCAAAGATAAATTCTTTAAATTTATTCTTTAATCTTCCTTTGGATATTGATTCAAACCATATTAAGGTTTTCCAAATTAGTCGGGATTAACGCACCTTACCGAAGTAATCACTTATTTAATTTCTCAATCCCAACCTACTCATCCCATGGAGCAAAACTGGTATTACCCCATAATTAACACCATGGTGTTATCGGTAAAATTAACTACCATTTCCCGTTCAAATCTAATTAAATATTTAACTATCGCTTGGAGAAAAACTGGTGATACTCCATTCTCAATCATTTCATGAATTCGATAAATTTAATTATCTGATTCACATTCCAATCTAATTAAAGATTCATTAAAACTCCACTTAGTTTTAATCTTCCCAAAAATCAATATTAATGATTATTTAACTTTGGAAACACAAACATGCCGCATCGACAATCTACACCGTACTATTGATTTCTGCCTATATATAACCTCTAAGCTCATACGTCTTAGAGAAGGGTGTTAAGCAAGAGAATAAATTCTCCACCAACAAATAGATATATACTTAGCAGAGATCAACCATACAGTTCGAAATACAATGTTAGACATGTAATCATGTCTTTAACTGGGTTAAAGAACTAATGTCATTTAAAACACAGTTCAAGATAAACCCAAATTCACATTCCATTAATTATGGAATCTTCACAGAAAATAGATCAATATGTAACCGATATCAATTTTCGTATCCGACTAATAATATAAATGGAATAACGACAAAGCCTTTTAAATTCCATATATATTAGCAGTCTTCCTCCACAGAAGCTCACTTCGATTATTATTGAATCGAATTCCATTCAATTCCAATTTAATATATTAGATTGGAAAACTTTACTTTGGAAAATTCTCGTTAAATCTTAATAAAAAGATTTATAAATTCCAAATCACATTTCATGTAAATTGGGTTAAAGAACGAATGTTGTTAAAAATACAGCTCAAAATAAACTTAATTCACAACCCGTTTTATTCCAATTAAATGTTAATTAACTGGAAACTCTAATAATCTTAATTAAAAGAATTATTCTTTTCACATGGGGTTTAAGAACAGTGTTATTTAAGACACCATTCACAACAAACCCAAAATCCAGTTCTCTTATTCAATTCCAATTAAATATTAATTAAATGGAAAACTTCACTAAATCTTAATTAGATGATTTAATTCTTTTCTCAACTGGGAACAGTGTTAATGAAGACAATATTCACGATAAACCCCAAATCCAATTCAATATTAATTACAAGGCTCTGAACAGAAATTATATCGGCTTATATTCAATATCAAATCCTGAGATCAACAAACATCGTATTCGGAATAACGATATATATATATATATATATATCTTCCAAATTCCTCCACAATATCCTTATCATCACGGAATCCAATATCGAAATATTCTAAAGATTATTTTGATCAAATCCATTGCAATCCATATATTGGAAATTTTGGTTATTTTTAAAACCATTTCAAATCCAATTTATTTATTTTAAAATATTGGATTATAATTCTAGTTCATAACTAGTTCATTTTGATAAAAATATATTTTTATCTTTTCAAATATGGAATTTTTCCATCCTAATTCTTTACAAATCATTTATTATGATTTTACCCAAATTATTGATACTTTTAATAATTTTATCAAGGCTTCTACAGTCGATTTTCATAAACGGTCATCAAACTGCACTTACAGCGACCTTTTCCAAATTTGATTTGGACATAATTCCAAATCCAACCATTAGATTTCAAATCTCTTATATTCGTTGGAAAGCTCTTTTCGATACAAACCCAACGGTTTTGGTCTAGGAGAATCCGACGGTCGGATCTCCCGTCAACTCTAAGTCAATGGTCAAAATTCGTGAACTACCGTGGTGCGGCGCGTTCGATTCGGACCATTAAATATATATAATATATATTATATATATTTCATCGATTTCCATTTAAAGCGTATTTTATAAATCGTTTTAGATTCGTTTTCAAAATGATTTCAACTTCATATTCAATTTTAAATCAGAATTGAATATTCCATATCGTTAATATATAAATGATAATATTTTCAAAAAAAATAGATTTCAGTTCCTTTTTTATATTCATTATAAAAATGAATAAAATCGATATAAATATCGTTCACGTCAAAATGGCGTTAATCTAATCAACACGACTTTATATAATTAAATATTTTCGTGTCCATCCCAAATCGGACATCAAAATCATATTTTGATCCATTACTGAATATTATTTTAAAATATTAGTTATTTTAAAATATTCATTATTCGTCATTTTAAAATATTTGTTAATTTAAAATATTCGTTTTTTCCGAATTGGAATCAGACACAGTCAATTACCATATAATTTTATTTATACCGATTTCATACACGCATATACACAACAATAATCAAACACAGTCAACCATCATCCAGAGTACATTACACAACTGCATAAGCGTTAAATATAAATAATTAATGCTTACAATAGCCTGCCAACCAATCGATTGACATACACTAAATAATTGGGATTAGTGCATGTCCAATATCATCCCAATACCCGTGTGGGGTTTTCAAACAACAAATGTTTATTATTATTTGTGTCGTTGGGCGATGTGTAAAATATATCCTCCCAATCAATATCAGTCAAATATGTGTACATAAACAAATTGTCCGATTTATAAATGAATATTTATTTCCATTCATATACCCGTTAAAAATTATATTTTCAATGATAAATTATTTATTTCAACACATGAATATTTTATACAGTTCATTTACACAATCACAATCAATTTTTATTATTCAAATATTTTATTCAATACATGAATATTTTATACAGTTCATTTGCACAATCACAATCAATTTCCACAACACAATACAATCAAATAAGTCGTTCATGGTCTGTGGACGATGGGGAGCAGTTCATATATGCAGTTATAAAATGAATAATTGTACAAAAATTTATAGTGAGAGAAGTTCTCACTTTCGATTTCCACTCCGCCAGTTTTATTTCTGAATTTCTGAACAGTTTGGATTTGAATTTGCCTCAAATTCAAATTTGCTCCATTTCCGTTCTGGTCCATTCTGAAATGTAGAATTCTCCATCACGATCACAACGCAACTGAAATCGTTTAGTTTTGACCTCGTATGAAAGAGTTATGAATTTTTAAACATTGATTACATTATTTAAATAATAAAATAATAAGTTAAATTAATTATTTACTTCATCTTTCCTCCTAGAGACAGCCGACATCCAAAAACCCAGCATTCACCATCGATCTCCACCAAACGCGCCACTCACGATCATCGTTCCTCCAATCCAACCCCACCACAACAACCGCCTAATTGCCGCCTCCTATCGCCTTCCATTTCAGTAGGCTCGGGGTCCCTTAGTGCGCGAAAATCGAGGGCGACTCCAAGCCCTTTGAGGCTTGATTTTGACCAAATTACTAAATGAAAATCGATCTTGCCCGTTCAGATTGTAGATCATGTTGTGTCGTTCCATTTTTATTTTATAACTTCTAAAAATCATTGAATCCTTTTGGAGATTTTGAGGGGAAATCGCAGGAGCTTTTTGGCCGTTCAGGAGTTGATGACGGCGGCTCCTTCTGATAAGAGAAACTAGGGTTTTGAGGTCTTATATATAACTAGTGTGAACCCGTGCTTCGCACACGGATTGAGTTTATCGTGTTTGTATAATGAAATGATGAAATTTATCTATTTGCAGTGTAATGACGTACCATTAATCTATTTTATCCATGTAGTGTACTTTGTTTAAATCTTTTGCATATTTTTTGACAATAAAAATACACCAATCGTGCATGGAAAAGTGGTGAAAACTTTAACCAACAAATGGATATGTTTTAATCTTAGTCATAACTTCATAATGTTATAATTTCTCAACTATCATACTATGTTGTACTTCATTTCCCAAAAATTAGAATTGATTTGGCTACTTTAACCCACCCTAATGGCCAATTCCCTGAGTTGTGTGGCATAAAAACTAAAACTAATCAATATAAAAGAAAATCTCTCGAGAACGATTAGTGCATAAATTATCATATGGCAGAAAGTGAAATTTAACATAATGCGTGAAATAAATAGTTGTCAATAAGTAGGAAAAATACACATGTGAAACCTTTTTAAAGGAAAAAAACCATCAAAAAATTCATTTAAAAAATTGTTCCCTCAATTCCATAACATATGATATGACAGCTCAAATCGTCCTCTAGAATAAACTACGTACAGATCTACTATTCTGATTTCCAAAGAACCCAAAATTTAATAGATGATCAATGCACACACATATAGATGGGTTGATTGGTAAAGTTAGAAAAAACAATAATATCCTCTTGTAATTTCAGATTTTTGTTGCATATCATGCTACAACATTTACAACAAACCCAAATCAATAAGAAGCATTATAGATTTTCTGGTGTTTTATAGATTAGCATTTCCAGTCCCATTGAATGTTGCTATGTTATCATTGTGATGGTATTTGTCAAGTGATGCTGCAAATTGACAAAGCAAAATGTGAGATGGGAAATCTTCAAAATAGTCATGCTAAAAAAAGAAGATAAGGTACAAAAGCTGGAAAATGTGTAAAATCTTTGTAGCTTAAGGGAACATATGCACAATTCTTGAATGTTTTGTGCTTAAATAAAATTAATATATATCAACATATAAGATTTACATTCTGGCTGATTGCTTCATAAATGTTACACATGATTAAAATATAAATAGCAACAAAAGTGCATAAAAGCAAACCACCAAGATATATTACATATTCATAGTTCATGCTACAGAATATTACATATTCAGAAAAGGTATCAACATTTTTAGCTGAATGCAAAAGATTAACACCATAATTTTTCAGTGAAGATTTTTTAACTCTTATAAGCAAAGCGAACTATATCATACATCGTCTTAAAAAAATGATTCATATGTGAATCGAAGAACTCTGAACAGTGGTATGTCTCAATCTTAGCAAATGACCATATGTGATACAAATGTACCGTTAAGAAGATTATGAAGTTGAAATAGAGAAGTCAATAAGGGAAACTGTAGCGAATTAATACAATTACAAAGGATAGAAATAAAAAGACTAAAATTATTGATGTTTAGCTAAAAGTTGAAGATACAAACTGTGAGGTGCTTACAAACTTGATGCAGGATGGGAAAGTTGAAACCTGCATTATTTAGTGTAATATTTGATTTGTCCTTTTCATGTTGTCAATTGTAATAGTCCATTGGATATCAGTATAAGCGTACACTACCCCATAATCCCCTTTATTATAAACTAAAGTTCTGGTTGTAGTAAGCAAAAACTGAGTGTTTAGATCAACATTTCGTTAAGAAAACTTATAACAGCAAGGAAATTGTGTGTAATAAGCAAATGATGGTATGAAAATGGTTTCAATTAAATTTCTAGATTTGAACTTACACATTATAGGTGAAGCTGGAGGCACCATGAGCAAAATGTAAATCATTATTACCATTCAGTAAGCCAAAGATATTCACTTTAGTCTGTATAAATAGAACCACCTTATCAATATGTACCCTAGCCTACTTGAAATGCCTTACAGATAACCTAAAACCCATGTACATATTTTCTTTTCATTTATAACCTTTTATATTATAGTTATGGCATGTAATCGCATCAGTGTATTAAGAAAATATTTGAGATCTAATAGTTACCGCTTTTCGCAATCTCACTGATAATGTTTTTTGTTTAAATATTAGAAAATTCAAACAAACGAATTAAAATGGAGCATTTCAACAACTTTATATAAACGACTTAAATTAATTCAATCAGTATTCTTTTTGCAACCTTGTCTTTTAATAAGGAAATATGTCACTATCCATTTTAGAATTTTTGTACCAAACTTTAAGTTCATACGTTCACTCATATAAACTATTTCATGAAGTGATTATGGTACATAAATAAATAAATCTTTTTACCAGCAAGAAGTAAACAAACATAGAAGTTATAATGCAAATTGATTTCGGGAAGCACCATATTTTAAGTAACGCTAACAAAATATACATAATATGCTTTTATAAGTGGACCACTCTTTTATAATATTTCTTCGGCCCAAAATTCCACTTTTTTACCAGAATTGCCTGTACCCTCAACTATATGCATAAATCGTAAGAAAACATCGATCTTCTGGAAATCTATTAAAACATTAATTCAAATGAACTAAATTAGTCAAAATCCATTACAATCGAAAATGGACATCGGAAGATGGAAAACAATTCAAATGAACCAAATTCAATTGACAATTGATGTGGCACTATAAATCGTCCAAAGATCAACTAAATTAACTTATAATTAGTGGAAAAAATAAAATTAAGGTGATTATATTTAAAGATACAAAGTTATGTGAAGTCACCACCAAATGTTCTATTTTGGCAATGTAAACATGTTAGGATATAAAAGCCAAAGAACGTGGCAACCATGAGTACAATATTTGTTGACTCATCTCATGTAGCTAGTTAATGTGGTTTGATAATATACAGAAATGTTCAAGCATGTTTATATGTCAAAACCTAAATTTTTCTAAGATGTGCTTATTATTTAAATATGGCTGAAAGAAAGATATTAACCAAACAAAATTTTCTTAACCATGTGTACGAAAATTCAAAGAACAAATAAGCAGCACATCCAAAAATGTCAAATCTGGAAACAATTGTAGGCAATCAATTTAGCAACAAAGGATGCATCTTCTTATAATGGAAAGCTAATTGCCTTTAGCTGAAATGATCAACTACTGGGATAAAGTTTCCTTATTGACCTGATTTATGGTTCATCATTATTTCAATTACAAATATTTGTTTCTGTGACGTAATCCGGTGTCACATTACACCATTCAATTTTAGAATTAATCAACATTACTGGACGGACAAATCCGCAAATTTTCTTAAGAGCAGGGTAACTAACTTACTTTCACTAAAGTTACATAATTTGTCTACCTATCTAATATTTACTACAATGAAAGAAGGAAATTCAACTGTAAAGATGAATATAAAAATGTGAATAAATTATGGCATAGCGCAAACTAAATCAAAAATTCAAATTGAGAAATTAAGGTTAGTTTACTATAACGATTTAGAAATAAATATATACAGCAAACCAAAAAAGATTTCTTTCTATAATTACTTATACTTTTTAAGTCATTTAGTAATTTTCAGTAAGAATCATCCTAGGAGGCCTTTGAATATAGACTGAACTATCTTTTTGTTCCTTTGACTATTTAATTACATAAATATGAAACAAAGAAAATTTATGAGAATTGGCAGATGTAATCAAACCTACATAACAGAGTAGAAGAATGGATAAATGTTTGCCTTGTATGGCTCAGCCTAATCATTTCAAAGGTTCATCCATTTATGTAATCAAAATTTATCCATGTTAAACTAATAATACTAAAAGTAAACATCATATATTACAAACTCTTGTTGTTATTATTAATATAACTAACATTGCAACATTTCTTTTACTTACATCATATTTCTACCGCTGAAAAGCACTATGATATAGAAAGAATAAGTGATAATCTAAGTCAAGGTAAAAATGAAAGGTTAAATGTGTATTGGTTCATGAACGGAGCTTTAAAAAAGAAACAAAATTGCAACAATTTAATTATATGACATACTATATATGGCTAGATATGCTTGATTTTTAATGTCAAAAGTAAACATTATGTATACAGAAGTAGCATTAAAACATGCAATGAATCATTTAGCCAAATAATGGAATAAAAGCACGAATACCATGTTCTATTAGAAAATTACAAATGTCAAAATGAACTCTTATTAAATATGATTGTTTATTTCTGCTTTTGAATAGAACATGAGTCCTTACAAAAAAGCCTAAATTATCACTTATCTTCTATAGACCTTGTCATCATTGACCTTCAAAAGAAAGAAAATCAAATAATCTAGTATTTCATAATCGTTTATTATCAATATAGGTGGTGAGAATTTAAACGTGAAGCAACACTGCGATAAACACAGAAATTATATTGTTATTTTGCTAGTTTTTTAGAACAAACATATAGATGAGAACAAGATGCCCCTCTTTCTAAAATAGGAAAGAAATATGAATTATAAAGGGATAACAAAGCAGCATAAGTGCAAATTGTAAAATTCGATCATGTTTAATAATTAATTAGCAAATTATAGTAGAAAATTTGGTTCAGGCTCATTTTACGATTTAAAACGATGGCAAGATGATATACTTAAACTAAAAATGAATATACACGGCAATAAGTAGAAAGGCCAAATAATCACCTTTACGTTTTAATGCTAACATTGTATGTGGAAAAGACGCTTTAAAACAATTTAGAGGGATATCTGTGGTGATCGTATTACAATATCAATACCTCTTGCATCAACAACATCATTTTGAATACCTGCTTTATTGAAATTTGATGCATCATTCACAATGTTTCCAATCATTTGACATACATGACTTTTTTCTCTTTAGATTTTTAATCACTCATACATGTTATGTGCAGATAAGCCTGGTAATCCTCGTTACAGTTAGTGTTAACCTGGTTAGAAGCGCCTATAATTGCAAGATGTCAACCGCCATTAGCATCAATAATGGCTACAATGATTTTATTATCAATTTAATAAGTAAAATGGAAGAGAATTTGCTTCTGCAATAGCCACTCGTTCTTATAAATATAGACAGTAAACCATATATGCACATTTCCTTGGCGTTTACAATAATAGTAAAGAGTGTGATGATGATGACACGGTCAGACGAGCATTGCATATAATAGCAGCTGTTATTTTTATTTTTCTGTTGAGCATCCAGATGATAGGAAACTATTTTATATGCATATATGTAATAATAAATATCTTCAAATTTTTTTTTTTTTTTTTTTTGTAAATATTAGAAGCAGACTAAAGAAAATTTGATGTAAGGTGGCAATACAGGGAACCGATATGGAAGTTTTGGTATCTTTCAACTCTTTTAGAGCAAAATAAAAATAAATATTAGGTAGAATAAATGGACTGTATCCAACATAATATAATATATATACATTAACATACTGGCTTTTTTTATTGAAATTAAGCAAAAATAATAATTGATGGCAATGTAGTCCATTTTTCGTTAATTTTTTTTAATGAAAGCCTTTATATTGAAAGCTCCGTTTACATAGGAGAGTTTATCCAACTTGGGTATAACAAAATTATCCAGGTGAAATCAACAAAACAGAAGAAAGAAAACTACAAATCTAATCAATAAGTTGACAGATATAGTCAATCATGGCTGTATCAATGTATGTATATGTTGTAAAATAAAATAGTTACATAAGAAATAAACCTTAATCCAATAGAAATATTTATTAATAACGAAAACCTAGCTTTTTGTTATTTTTTGTGTGGTCATGATATGATACTAAACAAAACTGGCTTGATATGGATGAAAATTTTAAAACCAAACAAATATATCAAAATCTGTGCTAAATTTAGAACAAACAATCTAAAGGTAAAACCCTGTAGACATTATTTTTCAGAATATACGACAATGTATATCAAACAAACACGTAAAAATAAAATAATTTTTTACGGGTTTTTTTACTATAATACATTAAGCAAAAAATAATAGCCTAAATTTTTTGAAATAAGAAAACGTGCCTTTAGCAACATGTTGATTTGGAAGATTCATTATGCTTTTAGATGCTTCAGTTAAATTTGAATCGTCAAGTGGTAATTCAAACAGATTCCATAATGTAGATACATGTGATAATAAAAAAATAAACCATTGTTCAACATTTTTGTTACAATGATCTACTGGAAATCTTCTATGATCGTAGCAAGCACTAATGTTTGTAAGGTCTCCTTGTACAGAGGTCTCGTTGTCATATCATAAGAGAAATTAATAAAATTATATTAATATGACTATTTCAGGATAAGAATTATTTAATGATACCGGATAAAAATTGAGTACTAACACAATATATGGAAAACAATGACATGGATAAACTAATAGAAAATATTAGCACCGCTGACAATTAATGTTTTTCTATAATCTAACGTTTAATAGTTAATTACTTTAAATAACTAATAGAAAACCAGAAATTCCAACTTAATAGCTCTATGATAACTTCCATATGATAATATATATAGTTTCACGAATTAAAACATGTGGAAGAATTAAACATAAACTAATAACGTTTATGTTTTTCCATATAATAATTATTAATGCTTAAACCATTGGAATCATCAAAGTAACACATATTTTGATACCCTTATCTTGACATATAACATTATTATAAGATGGTCAATTGAGATGAATAAATAATCCCTGGTGTAATACATATATTGTAAATCATTGAGCTTATGTTTGGATGAGGTCTCCTTATCAAATTACATATTTTTGCTCGGTATATGATAACCTATTCTTTAACCCAATGACAAAATATAATACCTGGTGTAACAAACTATCCATTCTGTTTTTACTATAGTTTGTCAAGTATATCTTTGTGCTTGAAAGGTAAAACCACTATTATACCCTGTTTTCAGTTAGTGAAACAAGAAATTGAATGCACAGACGAATGATGTAGAAGAAAGAAAACCACGTAAATGGAAATTTGCGAAGCTTACCAAAATATTTGGCGCTGGGTTATGAACCGACATGGTGGTTAATTGATTTGACGCCATCAAGCATTAGCAAGATGATCTGTTGCCTATTTTTTCATTAATCATACGAGGTACCGAATAAAATGTGGGGCTGCGAAGAGGAACAAAATTAGGGCTGCTAAAGTGGGGTAAATAGAAGATAGAAAAAGCATACCTTTACTCATGGCGCCAGTGGAAGATAGCAAAATCATCGAAGCGAAGACAATGGGCGCTCGTAGGTGACATAAAACAGGAAGAAGCAAGAGGCAGTGGAAGAATCGGGGTTAATCGCAGCACGTCCGGCAGGAGGGGAAAGAAAGGCAGATGATGGCGGCTAGGCAACATGGTATTTTCTTACGATGCAGCACAAAAGAAAAATGGAGAGTAAGGCTAGGGCATAGGACACATGTGGAAATCAGAAGGCTGGCTAACCGTTAGATCTGATTGCTTTACACGTGGCAGCATTGTGAATTTTTGAAAGATGTGAAACTGAACGGCCTCAGAGAAATGTTGTGCGGTCAATGAAGAGTTAACTAAAGTATGTTGTATACGTGTCGGCTTGTGAATTTTTTAGGGAATCTGGATGTGAAAGGTATTCAGAGAAAGATTGTGCTTTCGTATAATACAATAGATATTTATTTCAATATTTTATTTCATTAATTATTTGGTTGTGAAAATTTGTATCTGAACTCCAAATCAAACATAATGACTGTCTCCTCTACCTAAATACCCTCATTCTGGAAATAATGGGATATGTCCCGTAAGCTAATTCGACTGTTTCGATCAGTTTTTATCAAAATTGAAATATAAATCAATATATATTAAATTTGAACGTGCATTATAATTTATCGGGGTGACATACTAACTCCAAAAATTTCAGAAAAATTAATCTAGCTATGTTTTGACGATACGGTCCTAACAAAACTAATTTCGTCGAATTTGGAGGCCATTTGAAAAACGATCATTTTCCAGTCGATTAAATTCAAACTGAAATTACCAAACGCGTTTAACTTCACCACGCTCACATTTTAATTCCAAAAATTATGAAAATTGGAATCTAGCAATAATTTGACATTCTTAATCCAACAAAAGTTGTCTCGTCGGAAATGGAGGTCGTTTGCAAAATGACTATTTATTAAATTATATTAAATTCCATAACGACTATTTTAAATTTTCAACTGGACATAACATTTTATTCCCGTTGTGAAATCTGGATTTTTCACATTCGTTTGAAAGATATTTTCAAACAGATTCAAATATTTCTGATTTTACTAAAATCTGGTTTATTTTAAATCATGTGCATTCATTTGAAATTTGAAATCGAATTTTCAAACTACCGCGCCATTTCCAATTCCTTTTATAATTAAAACAAATATTTATATTCTGACTTCAATTTAAATAAATTTATACATTTGAATTCTATTTAAAATAAATTTCTAGCCGTTATTATTTAAAATAAATCATTTTAAATATTCAAAATTCAATAAAATTGCCAAAATAAAATTTTTAGACTGGTTCCTATTTTCTAGGTTATTACAGTTTGCTTGTACCTTTTTGACTATTTAGGGATATTACTATTATTGTACTCTGATATTTCTATTATGGCTGAGATTTAAGACATTATATTTTCAAGAAATTTTTGTTAAGGGCTTACCAATTGAGCCTTATTATTTTGTAGGACACGGGACTGAAATATTTATTTTCCAGGACAAAAATCAAGCGCATGTCTTCATGTTCTTAAAAATCAATTTCTAAAATCGGATTCTTCCCCAAATGACGTCAAAATTAAGCCGTAGTTTCTTCTACAATGAAAGCGATCGCATAATTTTTGGGGGAAAATTAGGCGTTATTTATTTTCGAAATTGAATTCGACTTTAATTGTGGAAATCGTGAGGCAATTTTGTTCATATGGATAGGCTAATCGATTTTATTTTTTTTGGATTTGTATAATTGATAATTAACTTATTTTATTACAAAATACATTTTCTAAATCATTTTAAAAAAAGACAAATGCAGTAGATGGAAAAGGTAATTATATTGACAAAACGGGTCAATCGTTTTATCATGAAATTACTTTTACATCTATTATGTAGCAACATTAAATTCCTAATACATGGAAATTAACATTGGATTCTCCTTGAACTAGATGTCGTAGAGTGTACATGGAAACATTACGACTCAATATACTTGACCACAAGATCTTTTCAGAAATATTAAAAATTAACTATGAAATTTATGTAATGATTGTCTTGATACAACTTGTTTTATCTTTTTAAAAAAATGTATTTAAAAAAATGGTTATGTGGGTTTCAATGGTAAATAATAGAAGTGAAAAAGATAACTTGGTAGTAGTCAAAAAATTGATGTATAATTATATTTTTCATTCAACATCACAACAGGAGCGAAAAAGATAATTGATTATATCTTTATTTAAAATTTCTTATAAAATGGTTAATATTGCATAGTTATTAACGTATTTATGTTTTGAATTGCATGTATGATGTATCTGTGATGGTTGTATGGTTTAAATTGAAGATAAATAATCATTTATGTTGTATTATGTTAAATGATTATTTGATTATTTTGTTTTTTCGACAACAAAGGTTTGAAAAGATAATTGTATTTATGTTTTCATTTAAAGGCAATATTTTAAGTTTGTTGTATGAATTAAATTTAATAGGTTGTTATTGTTTGAGTATGTATGTTCTATAAGGTAATTTTGTTTCACTATATTAGAAAAAAAACACATAATTATTTCACTGTTAACTTATTATTTTATTTGATTTCATGATGAAAAAGATAAATATTTTTATCTTTTTAATTTATATATTGCTAATAATAGTAGTGAAATAATTATTGATATGATTACAATTCTGATATGAAATAATCATACACACTAACAAAATCCAGCAATTATCATATACAGCAATACAATCATAACAGATATACAAACAGTATACGACATATTTGAAAATGATATATAGTTTTAAATTTTTAGCAAAACATGGTCTAATCTTTAGTTTTGCTTTTACATACTAATTTTTCATCGTTTTAGTGAGAAGAAAAAATTATGTAAGAGAAAAAAAAGATGTATACATGCTGTTGACTCTGTACATGTTCTTACTATCAAAAATACAAACAAAATTATCACATTCATTACTATCAGTATGTAGTTGATATTATGTTTGATAGAAGTATTACTTGTAACACCCCACATCCTTTAGTGTCACTCACAAAGGGAATGCACTAAGTTCTGTGGAGCATTTAGGGTAAAAGATGCAGATAAATCACAAGACAGACAAAATTAAAACAGCGGAAAATAAAACTTTACTTTATTGATAAAATAGTTTGTACAACAATTGTTTTCCAATATCAGAGTATCATCTATCTTACAAAATAAAGAAGCATAAAATAGCATTTATATTCCTCAATGTAGCATAAGCCAGCCATAGCAGCAGAAAAAGAGAGTCCAAAGCACTTTGTCAAAGAATCTTCGAGCTTGGGAAGAGTGACGGTCCAATCTAACCTGAGCTATACTATTCCCTCCTTAACTACCTGGGAGGGGAAACGGAAGAAAAGAAGACGAAAGAAAACTGGGTCAGACATAAAGTCTGGTAAGTTCAGTTACTTCTAGCATGTGAACAAGGAAAAACAAAACGACATGAATTAACTGAATACAAGACAATACCATGATGATAGGGCCAACAAGATAGGATAAGATTAACACAAGATATGCTAAGACAAGATAAACTGGATATGCTTTAATACTTTCTCCGCTTCGCTATTAACCTGTTATTATGGTTTCTATGTCTCTGCACCACCTATCTAGTGTCCCAACTAGTAATCTGTCTAAAATGATAACGCGATCCCAATCCCAGTAATTGCGGTTGCCTTTAGGCGTACATTTATTATTTATTACCTAGATCTAATCTAGGGTTTTATATCAAAGTGCTTCCTAGATTCCACTTGGGTTTACGCGGCTTATCTAATGCTTCACAGATTCAGGGTTTATGCTACCTAGGTCCAACTAGGGATTACGCTACCTGTCGAACGATGCCCCTAGTCTAGGACGCACTACCTAGAGTGGTATATGTTCCTAGACTTTCCCCATGTATGTGTTGCGAATCATTTATCGCTGTCTAGATGCACATGTCCTGAAATGTGCGACCCGAGTCCCGTGGCAGGGCTATTCTAGAAATACGGAACTCGGTCGGGAGCTTTCAGATATCTGCCGATGCAGATGCTAAGGTCTGTTTTTCCAGTGGCTATGGTCCCACCTGACCCCTCCCTCAACTAATGAAAGGCCACCCTTGAAAAATTGAGAACTATACGCAGGCCCCCTATGCCCCACTGTCTTATGGCCATCCTCACCCATAACTAGATAGCAAGTATATGGTCTTTTGGAGTTCTCCGCCTTTCCGCTTTATGTATCTCGACTAACTCAAGATGGTAGGTAGACGACGAGTTGCTATCACAGGGCTACTGGTCTCGCCGAATCACGCTGGTCCACCCTAGTCTTTAGGTTGCCTTAAATTGCAACCAAGGCATACCCTTGGTTCTCCTAACGCAGACCTTAACCTCTGTGAGCCCAGGAGGATCATCTGCAGCCTCACAGAGGGATACCAAGAGTACCTCACATCCCCTCGAAGCCTCGGGCTTCGTAACCCAATTCGTTGGAGCCTTCTTTAAGATCAGATGGACGTTCTCTCCTCCTCGTGTTATACTAAGAATTACTACTTAGTTTTCCTAACTAAGGTTTACCACTTAGTTTCCTAAATCATCGTTTTCTTAACTAAGGTTTACCACTTAGTCCTTTTAACTAAGGTTTACTACTTAGTTCTCTTTCTCGTCAAGTTGGATTGGTTAAGTGTCATTAGTCGATACAAGTTAACTTAACCTATTCATTTGTCATGTTAAACTGGTTAAGTGTTACCAGTAATTCACGTTGACTTAACCCTACCAGCATCAAGTTATATTGGTTAAGTATTTACTTAACCCTACCCATTCATCTTGTATTGGTTAAGTGTTCCTTTTTAACTTAACCTTGCCTATCTGTTTTAATTAACATGTTATAACGGTTAAGTGTTCCCTTAGTTAACTTAACCCTAACATTGGTTTGATTAACATGTTCTAATGGTTAAGTATTGTCCCTTCATGTTTTTAACTTAACCCTATTCATTTATCACACTATGATGGTTAAGTGTTCAAGCTTACTTAACCCTACGGTCTAGTCCAGCTAACATATTAAATTGGCTAAGTGTATTAAATTTACTTAACCCCAACCTCTAGTCTAGTTAGCATGTTAAATTGGCTAAGTGTATTAACTTTACTTATCCCCAACCTCTAGTCTAGTTAACATGTTAAATTGGCTAAGTGTATTGAATTTACTTAACCCCCACTTTCTAGTCTGGTTAACATATTAAATTGGCTAAGTATTTTTCTTAGTTACTTAACCCCTACAAATTTTGTCTTGTTGCCATGTTGAGTTGGTTAAGTGTTCTAGTTAACTTAACCCTATCGTTCTAACTTAACTGTGTTAAGTTGGTTAAGTGTTCCTATGGACTTAACCCTCCCATTCTAGCTTAACTGTGTTAAGTTGGTTAAATGTTCTTATGGATTTAACCCTCCCATTCTAGCTTAACTTTAATTGTCTTATTAAAGCACCAGCCACTCACATTAAACAGGTATTGTTGTGGCTGCCGGTATGCTGATTGGTTCCGAGCAGTCTTACGCCACAACTCAGTCTAACCTCGGGCCTTTATCGGGCTCAATGCCTTAACCTCCCACATTGGATAGGTATTGTTGTGATCACTGGACAGCCGGGCGGGTCCGGGCAGGTTTACATCACAACTCAATCCAACCTCGGGTTAAGCATGTTCGTATTGTCTAAATTTACTTTTCTCATTTAGGATAAATTCTATAAGTAAATTTTCCCTAATTTACTTATTTCATTATTACTCTTTTAACGTACATTGTCAACATTTATTATTATGGCCCATTTTCCCTATATATCATATTTATAGTTTTTGGTATGTAAATTATACCAAATTAAGTGTCACTAACCATGATTATTCTAAACATGACAATTACTCACAATTATGACTAAATTCAAAATTTGTGCTAATATACTTATTATGCCAAATTAACTTTAATTGACCCAATTCTGATTTAACATCCTAATTTACAGTTTATGGCAAGACTAGAATTATTATTCTAGTTTACCGTTTACGCCTAAAACTTAGCTTACTTGCCAATACTAAATTTAATATGTCAAATTACATATTCCATAATTCATGTCAAATTTTCAAATTTGCGTTCTAATAAACATGCCATAATACATGTTCTAAATTATGTCAATCATAATTATGTTAATGTTCCACATTATGCCAATTTCCAAGTTTACAACCATGTTTAAGTCAAATTTATGATTTGCCCAAATCGTATTCCCATCGTTCGTGTAATCGTGATTTCATCCTAGATTATAGATAAATCTAGATTCGTGGATAAAAAGGGAATGAACCAAAATGCCATGAAAAGATAGACATAATGACTGGCAGAAGATGATAATTCACTAATCACAGATCTAACAAATTACACTGAATAAATTGATTAAAGCATCGAAGGCCTATAGATCTGATAATATTATGACATAAAAAGGGTTGAACAAATAACATAGGTCTAAGTATATGGGTAGATCTAACTTAATAGATAAATTCCCATAATCAAGATCCAAGGATAATTAAGAATAAACTGAATTGATAATCAAGTTTAGATCCAATCTCACAGTCATAATCCTAGGCAATAATATCATGTTCATGAATCATAGGTAATTATCCACTATTGTCCTTGTCATAGTCATAGGCATTGGTTTATGCTCCTAGTCAAAGGCTTATGTTCATAGTCAAAGGCTTATGTTCATAGTCAAAGGCTTATGGTTTCAAAGGCCACAGTTCCCTAGTCATAATCTTAAGCATTGGTAATTTAGTCACAATGTGTTCTAGGCCATAATCAAGAATCAGATCCAAAGTCATAAACAAGCACAGATTCAATGAAATGATAAGACATATTTCTTATATTCTTTTAATTTCATGTCACAAATAGAAAAGACGTTCAAATCTAAAAAGTAACCGACTTACATTGATTGGATCTAGAAAAGAATAGAAAGATAGCATTGCTTGAAGCCGTTGAATCTTTACTTGAATCCTAACTTGTTTTGAATCTTCTCTTGAAAGACTTGAGCAGGATATCCTCGTCTTGATTTATATTTTATTTTAATCTATTTATTTAGATTTAGAGGAAGAAGAAGAAGCCATGTCCATCAAGAATTTGTGCAGCATAAGGTTAGAGAAGAATGGTACAAAGAGAAGGAGACTAGGGGGCTGTTTATATAGGATTGCAAGTTAATTTGAGCCGTCGATGAAGCCAAGGTTAATCAAAGCCATCTGTTCTAAAGAGAAGCCAATTATGTTCACAATTACTTTCTTAATGTACATTATTAACATTTATTATTAAATTTGTATGCACATTAGATACATCCCCCCTTTACACATTTATTATTAAATTTGTATGCACATTAGATACATCTCCCCTTTACACATTTATTAATAAATTTGTATGCACATTAGATACATCTCCCCTTTACACATTTATTATTAAATTAGTAACTTTAGTGTTAATAGAAATACAGGGTGTTACATTACTTCTACACAGTTTTTCCTTCTTGCTTCACTATATCATAACAGTTGGCCAATACATCCCATGGTTCTGGTCGCACAGGAGATCGATAGCCTCCACAACCAGGGTCGTAGCATTTCTGGTAGTAGCCACCTCTTTGGAAATCAACAATGTACATAACATGATTACTGTAACGTCCCGTATTTTTGGTAGCCAAATATTTAATTTAATTTATTATTTTAAATATTATATTTGGAATTATAACAGATTTTAATATTGAATTCGTTATTAAAACAAAGTTTGAACGTTAATTTTTTTTATATTATAAAACGAGCTCGAAATCGCGTTGCAGTTCGTAATATTTGGTTTTGAACTTCAACCGAGAACACAGGAGTCGACATAAGTCGGATTTCTGTGAAACAAGTAACGTTGGAACCGTATTGATTATAATTTTCATATGAAAGAGAAAGATTCATATTTTTTGTTATAGTTTGTTAGTTATGGCTAAATCAAATTTTGAAATAGTCATTGTGAAAATCGTTATTTAAATATCGGCCTTTAACATATCCGTTTTGCAAATGGACTTCGTTTTCGACGAAACTAGTTTCATTAGAATCGTATCATTAAATTATTGTACGGTGTTGAATGACGTGGCAAACCGATGTCGTATGTGGCCACGGCAGCCACAAACGCCCGTTTAATTTCTATAATGCGTAATTAAATTAATAAAGGGTTATTTGGATATAACTTAAACAGACAATCGAATTTGGCCGCGAAACCAATTCCGTTGAGTTCGTATCGTCGATTATAGTCAGGGTAGGTATATAGTTTGTTATTTTTGAAGATTGTGTAATTTGGTGTCCAAAATGGCATGGAGGTGCGCGTAAAAATAGCCTACCGTGGAAACAGTCTCAGAATGCGACGAAACTAGTGTCGTTGGGTTCGTATTGAAAAATTATTGTAGGATTTCAAAGTTTCAAGTTGATCGGATTTATTTAGTGATCGTGAAAAATTAAAACGCGTGTTTATTTCTGGTTTTATAAAGGAAAAATTTTCAAACAATGTCGGAATTCGACGAAACTTGTCCCATTGGATCCGGAATACCTTTTTACACTAAGATTAGCTTTCTTATCAGAAAACGGGGATCGTCTGTAGTTACTTCACGATGAAGTTTCATTGATAATATTATAATAATTTAAGCCCAAGTAAACATTTTGTCAAAACCTATTCTGTTATACCTAATCTAATGCGCATATGCAACCTAACATAAAAGAAACAAGACAACAGCATACCCAAGTACACAGCTACCTAAGTACTGGAGCATGGCTTCCTTCGTAGCAAAGAAAACACTCTGCTGTGTTTAATCTCTATCAATGTAAAGTCTCATATCACATATCTAATTGAAAACACGGTGCAGTCACAGTTTTGTTGAGGACAATATGCGAAAGGACAATTGCATGCAAACCTCTCCTGCACCCTATTCTTCTTTTCTAATCACGCACATGCTAGAGTAAATATTTCAACTCCTATAAACCTCTGCAAACCCTCACTGATTTGTGTAGCAAAATTTCACAGCTTCCCTAAATCAAACTCTAGCAGCCAACTATAGTGTTAAATCACTCGCAGCTGTCTACATATGAAGGGAAAGAACAATGCAAACCATCCTTGTTTCTGATACAGCTACATGCCAACCACCTACGCTGTCTCATTCAGCTGAGAGACGTTCTTCTTATCCCCGTCTCAAATTTCTTCTATAAATACGTACACTCTGCCTCGTTTTATTTCATCCCACTATTGATCATAACCAAACTCCTCAATTTTCTTTGCAACCAACACTTTCTTCACCATATACAAATATAAAACACGAGTAGTAATGTCGAAGCAAACAGCTAAAAAGGAAAAAAAAAAAGGGGGGGGTATGAAAAACGAAAACGTGGAGATGATGTATCATGCATGAGAGGCACGCTAGGTATAGCGTGAAGAAGAGTTGAGAATGGAAGGAGGTGAATGCAGTTGTGAATATGGTGGCGTGATGGACATATGCATGCGGAAATGAAGTGGGAGATACGGTGGACTGATGTGCTTTCATTTGGACCAGCATAAATGATGGAAAGTGGAACCGTGAGGAAGAAAATGGGTACAGAGGAGTATTGACAGTGGAACGGTGGACTGGAAGCAAGTTTGAATGTGCTGTGGGTGTAGAGTTGCGTGAAGGAGAAGGGAGGAAGAACTGTTTGGGGGAGTCGTCCGTACTGTGCAAGGCGGAAATGCGTGGCAGGAAGAGCAACAGGCGGTGGTGTTTGAGGACATGGGTATTGGTCTCGTGGAAAGGAAGAACGGCTACAGGTAAAAGAATAATTAGTGTATGCCTAATTATAGTTAGCTATGCCTAATTCCAATTATATTATAATTTAAACTAAGGATAACTAATGTCTATAACGTGGCCCAATTGTTTAATCTTGAACTTTAATGTGGCCATAATCTTAATAAATTATTAACGTGTAAAGCTAGTAGGAGGAGCGAAGGCTATTAAACACGCTTAATCTAGTTTATATCGACCCAGCCAAAATCATGTAACCATATGTATTAAATATGTCAAATTATTTAGTAACGAGAATAAGGTACCTAAGTACATGTTGGGAAGCTATGGTAACGTGATCTTTCTACCTGTAAGTAGTTCTAACCATACCTTATCTCGTTTCTTATGGACATGAGAAAGGTCATATTTAATGTTAGAAAAGATTTGATTTAATAATTTTAGTTAATGTATTAATCGATTTAATTAAACCATATTCGTATCGCGTGCATAGATCGGATCAGTTAGTCGCGCTGGAATCGTATTGGAGAACACAATATTTTGGGACCGATTCGATCGCAGATGGGAGCAGCTGAGGTTTTTAATTAAATTAAACGGATGTTTAATTTAATTTAATCAGACCATTTTGACGTCAATGGAAATCAAGGTGAGTTTGACTCACTCAGTTTACCCTGTTTATATTTATATAAACCGGGTTTTTATTTTTGTGTACAATGATTGCTACTGGGTTGATTAATGAATGATTGTTTGCATATAATGAATATTTTTAATATTCGCTAATTAAATTAAATGTTGTTTAATTTAATCAAATTAAATCGTTATTTTAACGATTATATTCCAAACAAGGTAACTTACCTTGTTGGTTGTGTATTAAATAAATAGTTTGATGTTTGAATGGACGTTATAGTTGTTTGTTGACTGTTCATAGTTAAATTGTTTACCGTATATTATGGTATTGAATTCGAAGTAACCTATTGTGATGCAAGGAAGGACAGGTTGGAGGGATCCAACCGGATTCCTCAAGTATGTTGTTTATATTCATATTACATCATAGGAACTATTTAGCCAGTAGGATTGAATGATTGGGTTATTGTTGATCGTTGAATAAAAATGTAACATTTATTTATTTTTAACCAGTGGATGATATTGGTTGAGTAATTGAGCAATAGTTAGCCTAGAAATGAATTATTTTATGAACGGTGATTTACAGTCAGGTAAATTGATAAACATAAGGTTATAAGAATATATTTTATAACCAAGGCGAATTTTGAAATCTATTTTATATAGATTATTTTAATAAAGGTTATCAAAGGAAATAAGTAATTATTTTTATTTCGTAACTATAAAACGAGTATATGAAGAGAATTTTCATGTTAATGAGTTATATAAGAAATGAGCACGAATTAACCAAATGGTTAAGGATTGAACTAATTGTTTTAAATAACAATTACTTGCGATTAATTAATTTAATTTAATTTGATTAATAATTAGATTAAAGGACATTATATTGAAGTGATTTAAGGAAAGGACTAATGAAAATAGTTAAAGGATTAACTTTGTTTTGAGTTACTAAGTTAACTACTTTAAACCAGGATGGATTATTAATTACTTTTAAAACTGATTATTACCTTAATTATCTGAAAAGGAAGATTAACTATTAATTTTGGAATAAACAAAGTGATTTCTAAATGTTGGAATAATCAAAGTGCTAAATCTTGAATTGAGTATCTTAAATGGAAGTGTATGAAGTTATAGAGCCTTATGTAAAGTAAAATGAAATGGGATGCAAATCTGCATTTAGTATAAACTCCTATCAAGAGTTTTATTGGTCGAATGTTTATAAAATCCAAATTTGGAAAATTTAAGTGGATTAATATTACAAATGATTTTAAGAAACCAGTTCAAATGGGATTTGTAATCCAAAGGAAATTAAAAGGGTTTAAAGGTTAAAGACGGGAAAATAGAGATATTTTAAATTGAGAAAATGTGATTTTGAATTGCAAGAGTTTTTTAAGAGAGAATAAGTGGAGTTAAAAACCGTGTTTAAAATCATATAGCAAATATAAGTGTTGGGATAATTATTGGAATGAGATTTCGTTGATAAACTCATATTTATCCTGAAGATAAGAATGTTGTCGTCTCAAGGTCTAAGAGGTAAATAAAGTACCCCAACTTGTAACGACTTCATGATTATCCAAGTATGATATTAGTTTAGAAACGAGGAAAGTGAAAAGTGTTAACATTAATGTTTCGTTATGGATAATTATAAACTATAATTCGAAGAGTATAAGTTGAATAAACTGATTTAGAAATAAGAAGTGGAAAGGCGGTAATCCAATTGTTGGAAAATTTAGAAATTTTAAATGGACAAGTGTTCAACTAAAGAGGCCAAGTGATGTTTTATATTGAACCAATAAATCCACTTTATTTTTCTATGGATGATGGATGTTTCATTTTGATAGTTAAATCACCGACTATCAAAATCTGGCCAAATCGATTGTTGGTACGGAAAGACCGGGATCGAATTTATATTCAAAAATCATTCCGACCAGCAAATACGTTAACGTTAAGGATGTTCAGAAGCTGATCAAGATGGAGAAATTGAAGACCATGGATCTTCATAAGCGGAAAGACTACTTATCAAATTTCTCTGGCTTGCAACCAGAGTTATTTGATTTGTGATTCTGTCGCGGTTGGAATCTGCGGATTGCAAGGACTACTCGCTACTGATCTATAGGGTAATACCTAAGATGCGGTAGGAGAGTACTTTCGGTTCATCCTGTTCCTGGATGACTTGTATGGACGAGTTTCTGACAGAGTATTTCCTAGAAAACCACGTACGTTGATTTTTACAAATATACCGAGTGGATGGCAAAGAGGGGCACTTGTTTTATACCCAGAGTATATTTGTGGACGTCAATTAGTGATCTGACGGATCTAACGATGTGGCATTCAAAGTGAATGGCGGACATATGATCAAAAGTCGATTTTAACCTCAAGCATCATCAACTGGGAAATGACAGAAATTGGGCAGGCAGCATGGCTATGTGGGTCGCTCCCATTAGGGTGTATAATCACCTATCTAGAGAAGTTCCATTTCATTCATTAATCTATTTTCGATGCTGTCCCTTTTCGAGAAACGGTGGGTAGCTCCCAACCGTTGGTGATATACATTCGATACACTCAAGCGAAATGAGTGGTCGGTCATGTGAGGGACGGGTTGCAAGACGTTCTTGTTGAACCCAGTGTATTCGCCTCTAGACATACACTATCAGCAGGTTGTGACGAAAAGCAATTTCGCTCGGTCTGAACCAGTCGCTAAACCGACCCAGACCGTTCGAAACGCCCTATCGTTTGAGAACATGACAAAGTAGAACGCACACGGAAGAACATTTCATTGTATATTACAACAATGCATCAGAATACAAGAATATACAGAGTATAAATGAATAAATATAACATAGAAATATCAGAGATTTAAATTACATTTAAATACATAGCAGCGGAAAATAATACAATACACAACTAGAAGAGATATACGGATACAAAGCTTTCCGGATATCGTTCCAGCTGTAATCCAGGATCCTGCGAATATAAATCTGCAAAACCAAAACTACTAGCTGCCCGTGCCAAAATAGGGGCACCCAGAGTTTAGGTTAAAACAATAAACCCCAGGTCAGTCATGGGACTGGTGTGAGAACTAAAATAGTTATTAATCTTTATTTTTAAAGTTAGGTAAATCAAGGGACCACGCCGTATAACACGGAACGGGTTTCCTCCCAAGAATACCAGTGCATAAAACAAATAGCGCAATGCTAAATAAAGAAAAATGAAGCTGTTATAAGACCCAGGGTCCTATCACACAATGCAACGCAAGCCGGGTGATAGGGTTTTCCCTTATAACAGCCAAAGAATGCTTGATACGTTTAAAACAAATCATTTGATACTATTATAAGTGCATAGTGTATAAAACAACTTCAAATCATAAGTATCAATCATAGGCGGCATGGGTACCATATATCATGTCGCCATACTAGTTCTACAATTAAAACCGCAAAATCACGTATTTGGAAGTTGGATTTCCATCTGTGAACCGAGGCAAAAGATAGTCCTCAACCGATTCGAGACTCTCTAGCCCGAGCCTCAGGATCAGAACGCATCAACCCTTTAGATCGTCAGGGCCGGTCCACCGATGTGGATTATTATGCCTGAACACTACGTTTCCCCGCCCTTTGGGGCGTAAGTGAGCCAACGAATGACTCCATCGGACCCGGATCGTCCGATCAAACCGAGGCGCCTCGCAACAGCAACAACCACACAGGTGAAAAGTATATAAATGTCAGGGCTGGTAGGTCACTGACACCACCCTAGCTAGAAAGAAACGCATGCCCTCCCTGAGATCCTCTCCCGTTTTTGGTTCACAACCAGGGTGCGAAGCTCGCGAATTCACGTTACACAAAGCTGTGCCACACAGGCTGTGCTTTGATCATCACCACAAGACTTTGCTTTTCAACAGAAGCCTTGATTATTTGCATCTTAGCATGCCACACAGGCAAACCACTCTATGCAACCGATATCAGTCACACAAAATGAAATCCAATGTCAGACACACAGTCCATTTACAAGTCCGTTCTGGGTCTGAACGAAACCGGAGGCACCTAGTACCCCGCATATCCATCGATCTCCAAGTACGTCTAGACGATCACCAACTGTTTCCATCTTCTTGGGTGTACAGCCCAATCAAGATCATCAGTAATTACCCAAACGACGTGAAGACCTCTGGTCTTCGACCATCATCTTCGACTTATCGTCGTATCAGTTATTCAGAATGGGATAAACCCGGTCTTTCCGAATAACTCGCGTATATTTTAAATAAGTGTTACACAAACACAACATACGCCTCATTCCAATTCATCAGTCACTAACCGTAAATTAATCAAGAGAATAATTCCCCAAATATTAACCCCGAAGGCCGAAACCAACATCAGATCAATATCCAGAAAACCATTCTGCTTAGCTAACCGACAGTTAGTTTCTAAATTTCACATTCATAGGGAAAGGTTCCCATTAATGTTATCAAAGATAAATCCTTTAAATTTATTCTTTAATCTACTTTTGAATATCAATTCAAACTAGTCGGGATTAGCGAACCTTACCGAAGTAATCATTTATTTTATTTCCCAATCCCAACCTATTCATCCCATGAAGTAAAACTGGTAATACTTCATATCTAACACCTCAGTGTTATCGGTAAATTCAATTACCATTTCCCGTTCGAATCTAATTAAAGATTTAACTATCGCCTGGAGCAAAACTGGTGATACTCCATTCTCGATTATTTCAATCTAATTAAAGATTCATTAAAACTCCACTTAGTTTTTATCTTTAACTGGGTTAAAGAATCAGTGTCATTTAAAACACAGTTCACGATAAACCCAAAATCACATTCCATTAATTATCGGGTTAAAGAACGAGTGTTATTTAAAACACTGTCCACGATAAACCCAAAAATCAATATCAATTCAATTCCAATTAAATATTATTTAATTGGTACACTTCATTAAATCTAAATAAAAAGATTTAATCTTTTCTCAACTGGGTTCAAGAACAGTGTTAGTGAAGACACCATTCACGACAAACCCAAATCACATTTGATATTCAATACGAGGCTCTGAATAGAAAATATATCGGCTTATATTCAATATCAAATTCTACGATTAACAAATGTCGTATTGGAAATAACGATATAAATATATATATCTTTCAAATTTCCATAACAACATCTGTATAATCACGAATTCCAACATCGAAATAATCCAAAGACAATTTCGATTCAAATCCATTCCAATATAATTATTGGAAATTCTGGTTATTTTCAAAACCATTTCTAATCCAGTTTATTTATTTAAAAATAAATAGAATTATAATTCTAGTTCAAAACTAGTTCATTTCGATAAAAAAATCTACTTTTATCTTTTCAAATATGGAGTATTTCATCCCAATTCTTTCTAAATCATTTCTTATGATTTTACACAAATTATTACTATTTTTAATAATTTTATCAAGGCCCGTACAGTCGATTTCCATCAACGGTCATCGAACTGCACTTACAACGACCTTTTTTGAAATTGATTTGGACGTATCTCCAAATCCAACAGTTAGATTTCTAATTTCTAATATTCGTTAGAAAGCTCTTTTCGATACGAACCCAACGGTTCTGGTTTTAGGAGAATCCGACGGTCGGATCTCCCGTAATGTCCGTTCGAAGTCAATGGTCGAAATTCGCGAACTGCCGCGGCGCGTTCTATTCAGGCCATTATATTATATATATATAATATATACTTCGTCGATTTCAATTCAAAACGTGCTTTATAAATCGTTTTAAATTCATTTTCAAAACGGTTTTAACTTCATATTCAATTTCAAATCGAAATTGAATATTCCAATATAAATTCGTTTTAAATTCTTTTCAAATCGATTTCAATTCGAATTCATTTATATTCAATTTCAATTCGAATTCATTCAATTTCAATTCGAATTCATTTCAAAACGATTTCAATTCTATTCGAATTCATTTATATTCAATTTCAATTCAACTTTAATATTCACTTCAATTTGAATAAAATCGATATAAATATCGTTCACGTCAAAATGGCGTCAATCTATCAACGCGGCTTCATATATTTCGATTTTCAAATATTCTACTTCAAATATTTCTTTTTCAAATATTTCTATTTCAAATATTTCTATTTCAAAAATGGAATGAGGCCCAATCAATTACCATATAATGTTAATTATATGGATTTTCTACAACACATGTATATATCAACAACGATGAATAATCAACCATCATCCAAAGTGCATTCTACACTGTATAAGCATCAAATATAAATATTCAACGCTTATAACAGCCTGTCAATCAATCGATCGACATACAACTAAACAATCGGGATTAGTGTACGTCAAATATCATCCCAATACCCGTGTGGGGTTTCAAGCAATCAAACACATATTTTTATTTGTGCAGTTGGGCGATGTGTAAAATTTATCGTCCCAATCAATATCCTTCAAATAGGTGTACATAAACAAACCGTCCGGTTTGTAAACGAATATTTATTTATTCACATTCACGTTAAAAATTATATTTTTAACGATCAAACTATTTTATTCAACCTATGAATATTCTATTCGGTTCATTTATTAAATAAAATGTTATCTTTATTTTTCTAACTTATTTTTAGAAAATTTCGGCGGCATAACGGCACGATACTAGAAACGGGACAAGGCCTAGCCTTATCCCCGGTCTAGTGAAGGCCCACGCCATTCACACAATCAATCCAATCAATTTCATTTCACCAAACAATTCAATTCAAACCAAATAATCTAACCAACTACACAACCAAACAATTAAACAAACAAGCCATCCATGGTCTGTGGACGACGGGTGTCGGGTGCTACTAAACACTGTCTGCATCCTAGTATATATATATAACTAGAAAAAGAAATTGAAAGGTGAGAAATTCTCACCGAATCGCTAATCCAACTTCACGACACTTCATTGTAGAAATATTCGTCATTCTCGCCTTTTTGTCATCTTCGTTGCTCGTGGCCACTACATATGTAAAAATCACAATTTTATATTTTCACTTCCTATATATAAAAATCAAATTTTTAACTTCACTTCGTTATAAAAATTATATTTCTATATTGCTCTCCTCCTAATAAAGATTATATTTTTTATTACTCCACATGAATAAAAATCATATTTTTATAATCTTTACTTAATAAAAATCATATTTTTATTTAGATAAACCTCTTCACTTTGTTTAACTAAAAATCTATACTCTCTACTATATGAAAACTAATCTTTATATTTTAAAATACCATCTTTTTATATGTAAAAATATAATCTTTTTATAATTAAAAATATAATCTTTAGGTTAAAAATCATATCTTGCTCATCATTAAAAATCAAACCTTGTTCATCATAAAAAAAATCAAATCTTTGCTTAAATAAATAAAAGAAAACTGATTTTTTTTCTTCAATGTATTTAAATTAAATTAACTAGCTAAGAATTAAAATAAAATAAAATAAAAACTCACATTAAAGGGAAAAGGGGTTTGTTGTGTTCATCGTGGCTGAGGGAGGACTTGTTGTTGACTTCGAGGGGGGTTTGAAGAGGGGAATGGGACACTGAGGTGGCGTCGTCGGGGCAGGTCGAGGAAGGGGGTGGTCGGCGCGGAGGAGCAGGGGGAGGCGAGGTCACCGCGGCGCGTTGGTTTCTGCATCGCTCGAGATGGGTGCTCCAGTTCTTGGACTCGCGGAGGGAGAAGGAGGAGAGAGTGGAAGGGGAGGGGTTCGTCTCAGTGAGGGGAGGAAGGGTTCGCCGCCTCCGGCGGTGGTGGTCTGGCAGAGGGCGGCGCCCTTTTTAGGTTTAGCGGGTTTTTTTTTATTTATTTATTTTGGTTCGTTCGATTTCACTGAGGGGAGAGAGAAGAGGAAATAAGGGGGCTTAATATAATTTATAATATTTAATTAATTTTTGTTTCAAAAAAGTACCTTTTTATTTTGATCTCAAAAAGAGACCCACCGACTGTCGTCCCTAGCTAATTACCCCCATTCCGAACACAATGGGATATGTACCGCAAGCTGTTTCGGCTGTTACAATCAGTTCCCGTTAAATTTACATTTAAATCGCTATATTGAATTTTAAACGTACGTTTCAATTTACCGGGGCCACATACTAACTCTAAAAATCCTCGAAAAATATTTCCTAGCTTCGTATTGACGATACGGTCCTAACAAAACTAGTTTCGTCGAATTCTGAGACCATTGGAAAAATGGCCATTTTCCAGTCGATTAAAATCAACTGAAACTGGTCAAATGGGTTTTCCTTCGCCACGCTCACATATTGATTCGAAAAATTATGAAATTTGGAATCTAGCAATAATTCAACATCACGGACCCAACAAAACTAGTTTCGTCGAGATCCGAGGTCATTTGCAAAATGTCCATTTTTAAGGGCCTGAATTCCATAGCGACTATTCAGAATTTTCAACTGGACATATCTTTTGATTCCCGCTATGAAATTTCGATTGGTCGGATTCGTTGGAAAGATATTATCAATTAGATCCTAATGTTTTTGGTTTCACTAAAATCCGGATTGTTTTGCACCCGGTACATTCAATTGAAGTTTGAAATCGAATTATCGAACTACCGCGCCATTTTCAATTCTATTTATAATTATATATAAATATTTATATTCTAACGACGACGTATATAATATATACGTTCTAATTATATTTAAAATAAATTTCTCGTCGATATTATTTAAAATAATTCATTTTAAATATTCAAAATTCAATAAAATTGCCCAAAATAAAAATTTTAAACTGGCCCAGATTTTCCGGGTTATTACACAGGTGATCCCATACCTTGTCATAGTTGGTATCCAATCTCCAATAAGCGCCCGCGGTTTTTGATTGTATACTATATATGTGGAGCGTGAGATGCAAGCGTTCCACTTGATTAATATTTACTTGTAATTAGACATTATTATAATATCAGACAAGATATTGATTTCAAAATGTTTTGGGTTATCGTAAGGTAAAAACCGTCCGTATTTATGTGTGGATTTGGTCTTACGATTATCCTTTTCTTTCGAAGGGATTTTAACTTTAAAATCAAGTGGTGTGTTACCTTAATACTGTGCGAGTTTTTCTCACTCTGGTTCACCAGACTGACCCAGTGTTTTGTAAATGGTCGGGTTAGCCCGGGGTGTACAGGTTCAGGTTATCAAATGCTATGAAGAGACGAGCTGGATGAGTTCAGTCGTATGATATTATATAGCTACTATTCCGCTGTGTGTTGTATATGGGAACAGGTTATTTTAACTGTCCCGTTGTGTGATGTACTCTGATATTGTAAGTTTTATTTTAAAGCTCTCAATAAAGTTATTTCTGTATTATATTTTGTTCCGCTGCGATGTGAGACTCTGTATTGTGTTAGTTCTTCTTCTTTTTCTTCTATTCTAATATCTCTTTCTTTCTTATCTCACACTCTAATTTCTTTCTAATAACTCCAGTGTTTTCGGTGTTTGGATGATTGACATGGGTTACGATAAAGGTATTTATGTCGATTTTCAGGGCCGAAAATCCCAGGGTCATTACAATTACTTTTACGTTCTCTTCCAATTCGTTCATAATATTGACTTTTGGACATGCTATAAATTATATAGCCATGTGTAGAAAACTAGTACCACTTTCTGACTTTACCCAAAACTTTTCCATGTGATGCTAATGATGAAATTTTTTCATCCAATTCTGGGAAGGGAGATTTTCCTGAATTATAGGACTTAGGAACATTACAAGAGTAAACATTTACTGGTATATCACTTTGGATGTACTTGTTGTTATCATTCTCCTCGGTTTTAAAATGAATTTTTTGTAAGGTTTAAAATCCGTTTCACACTCTAATAGCTTATCTACATTATCTTCTACGTTGCAAATAAGTGATTTTGTAAACACCTGTTCGTCATTAAGATTGTTACATCTAAAGCGTCTGCTTGGAAGTAGTGTAGAATTTTTCCCTGCTTTTGTTGAGAATGGGAGACGAAAACAACGATTAAGGGTATAAACTCCAGTATCAATGAATATACTTTCTGTATTTTTCGATGAGCTTACATCTTTCTTGATATAAAGTTTTTCAAATTTTGAATTTGTTAATCTCGAATTTTTTATACTCGAGCATACCTTAGAGATGAATCCTCCAACATGCAAGTTGTCTTTGAATGCAATATTTGGGATACGAATTATCGAATGTCGAGAGAACTTGTCTTTATGAGATGAATAAAGTTCTATAACCCAATCTTCATTTCCCTTTATTTTGTATATGTCATTTATAGTTTTGAATATGATGGAAATCAAAATATTTACCATTTCATCGCCATTTTGTATATTGTTAATATTTTTGTTGAACTCCAGATCATAGTACAAGTGGCAAGGCAGTCCAACTTGAATAATCTCGTAATGGTGGCGTAGCTTAGGATTCATGAACTTGTGCCTTCTCCAAAACTCCTTATATGTAAAAACTAGGAACCCTCTTTGTCCATTCAAATGATCTTGGTAGCAAAAAATGTTAGTGTTTGCATGTGTTTGGACAAATATTAAAGCTTCTTCTTATCTAGCAAAAGTTGCCCATATTGCATTTGTTTGTTGTGTAAAAAAATGTAATTATATAACATATTACGTATAAATGATAAACAAAAGATAAATGTATTTATCTTTTTAAACATAATATTCGAAAAATGTACTGAATGACAATTTTAGTAAAAGTAAAAATCATAATGTTCATAAGTATTGTCAAATTTACTGTCTAAAAGGCTAAGTACTACAAATAATAGAAATATTGGTATAATCCTTTACAAATTAATCACCAATTGTAATATCTAATTTTTAGGATCAATTATTACAAATTCTGAAATTTTGTGCTAGTTCAAACATTTTTAAGAGCAGGACCAGAGCTGCAAACATTTTCAATTGTCCAACAGTATGGTTCATCACTGAGAATATCTGTAGCTATCTTTGCTCTGTATGCCGTAGCTTCTTCAGTAGTAATATTTGATGTACTCTCCATTCCATGTGCAATTTTTTCCATGAACATCATTACATAAATTTCGCAATCATACCTAAGTTAAGAAATTTAGTAATTTGCATATAAAGATAAAGCATATTATCTTTTTTTATTATAATAATGAGTTGTAATATGTTTCTTCTATATCTTAATGTGTATCATGAAATTTTATATTACATGATTATAGACTTGTAACGACCCGGGTTTTGCCTGACCCCAATTGATCGCAAGACCGATCAAGACCGTTCAAACCCCGCATACGTTAACTTTGGGCATACAAACATCAGAACAACAACACAGACTTTTATAACATCAAGAATGAATGTTACATCAGAGTACAAAATATATCAGAGTACATCGATAAATAATACAGCGGAAGATACATTTATAATAAATTAAATACATTGCAGCGGAACTAATCTCAGCGGAAGGCCATCAATATTCTGGACCCAGCTCCAGGCTTCAATCCAGGATCCTGCTTAACTATATCTGCAAAAAGGCTACTCGACTGCCCGTGTGGAAAGAGGGCACCCGAGTTTGCAAAGTGAAACAAACTATAGGTCAGTCGTGGGACTGGTGTGAGAATTCTTAACTTAACTTATCTAATAAGAAGGCTAATCACAGGACCATGCCGCTAACACGGAACGGGTTTACTCCATTGGATTGCTAGTGCATAAATAAGGTAAATCGTCAAATAACGCAATGCTTTTTAGAAAAATGAAACCGTTATAAGACCCAGGTCCCATCACACAATGCAACGCAAACCGGAGGATAGGGTTTTACCTTATAATGGTCAAAAGATGTTTGATATGTAAAAACGACATTATTAGTGTGTGTGTGTATATATATATATATTTTTGAAAATTGGTTCACTTTATTTCTAAACGAAAAACTGTACCGAAAGATGGTTAGCATACTAACCTTTTACAATTTAAAAAAGAAAACAAAAACGGTAAATGCAAGCTCCAGCCCACAAAGAGGCCTCCACCACTTTAAGTGCAAACTCCATGCACTATCCTCGATCCAACTGCTGTTTACAAATGCATTGGTCATCTTCATGTGAAATATTAGCATTTCATATCTCCAAGTCCATGATCTACATCAGAACATTAATCCATGCAACCCTTACTAATATCACATGAACTCAGCAAACATTGTTAAAGAAATCCCAAACGATGTACAATTCCAAACACTAAGTCTGGTTGATGATTCATAGACGACTATAAATCAATCCTAGTGTCAGAAACGACAGTTTGAACTGTAGATAACTGTTAAGAATCCAAGTGCCGTCATCATATATCTTCGCTGCTAAGATGACTGTAATTCATCAAACTATTAAGACCCTAAACTCGCTTCAGTGCATAACAAGCCATTCTGTGTCAAATCCTAAGTCTGGAGCTGTTTTAAGTGATCAATCAAAGGCAAATAGTTTTCAAGTGAAGTTCAATCTGTTACAATTGCGTACAGCAATGGCTATCTCCCCAAACTCCTCCGAAAAAACGTTCTCCAAACCCGAACACCCGTACATGCATATTCTACGTTGCATATAGAGCCTCTCCACCTTTACCTGCTCCTAACTTCTGTCAGAGCTCCACGTCCAATGGCATCATAGCCACCTCAGTCATAGGACCAGGCAGTACAGTGGATTGAAGGGTTGAAGCAAAACTATGGTGTAAAACTATTCTGAACTAGTTGGAAACGACCAAAAACCATTGTACATCTTTAGCTGTTGATCTTAAACACATATAAATATGGAACAAAACTTACTCCTCAAGGCTCCAGTAACCCATTTCATCAATTGATCCCCAAAATCATACTAGAAACCATTAACAAATGTCCCATATTCACTTTTTGTAACTACTGATCATCACTTAGAAGGTTATTAAAACCACCATAGCAAACTGAAAATAATATCATGAAGAAGACCACTGCTTCATTAAAACCAATATACTAAATCTTTATGAAACTGAAATAAAACTTCACAACGAAGCATACTATCATCTTTATATGGCTAATCTACTGATCAAATCTAAGCAAAAATCAAAAACTCAGAGTCCAATAATCCGAGCCAAAACCAATAAAATCTTACCTAATCCAAAACTGAAATCAGTTTATCTCAAACAATAGAAAATCGGTTGGATAACTTGGAACTGACGCTAATCAGTTGTGCCGGCCATGCCGAATCCCAAATTAACGATGGCTTGATAATCTATTCTCGAACAAATCAGATCCGTAAAGATGGGGAAGCTAGAAATCGAATCGGCCTATAGGTCTAAAAATTAGATCTGGCTCTTAATGGGAAATAATGGAACTCCTGGTAGGTAACGGATCTGGCGGTTTGTGGAGGTTAGGGTAAGAAGGCGAAATGAATTTTCCAGACCTGACTTTAGTGGCGAAAATCAGATGAAAAAAGAAGTAAAATGTAAATAAAACGAAAGGCTTATCAATGAGAAAACCTCGTTGAAGATTGCAAATAGAAAATGATAGTAAGCAAATGAAAAATGATAGAAGTTGAGAATCGCTCACGCATGGCGAAATCAAGAGAAAAAATTCTCCTGTCGCCATTAACGAGCGATTCCCTTGTGCAAATATATATATATATATATATATTTAAAACATTTCAAATATAATATCAATCCTAGACGGCATAGCTACCATCTACTATGTCGCCATACTAGTTATACAATCAAAAACCGCAAGGGGCGTATTGGAAATTGGGTTTCCATCATGAGTCAAGGCTAGGGAGGAGCTCCGGACCGATTCGAGACACTCTAGCAATGTCTCAGGATTCGGACGCTGGCGAACCCTTGGATACAGCAGGGCAGGTCCACAAATACTTTAGTGAATTAGTTATGCCTGAACACACGCTCCCCGATCCTATTGGACCTACAAATCAGCCGTGGGCGACCGATAAGAATAAACCGAGGCCTCGCAAAATTCCAACAACCACATAAGCAAATGTCAGCCAGTTTAAGCACTGACACCACTTCTAGCTAGAAAGAAACATGTGCACTCCCTGCGTTCCCTTCTCCCGTTTTAGACTCAACCGGTGTGTGAGGCTCGCGAAGTCACGATATACACAAAGCTATGCCTAATGAGGCTGTGCTTTGATCATCAACCACAAGGCCTGCTTTTCAACAAAGCCTTGATCATTTGCATCTTAGCATGTCACATTCTCAGACCCTACCATATTACTGATCATCTACCAATATATATATAACCTCTAAGCTCATACGTCTTAGAGAAGGGTGATAAGTAAAGAATAAATTCTTCACCACCAAAAGGAAATATATAATCAGTAGCGTTCAACAAATACAGTAGATATGAATACAATGTCAGACACGCAATCCATTTACAAGTCCGCTCTGGGTCTGAGAGAAACAATGTGTCCGTCGATCTCCAAATGCGTTTGGACGATCATTACTAAATACCATGCCTTGGAAGGCCAATCCTAATTCAAGATAACAGTCGTCATCATCCCAACGATGTGAAAACCTTCAGTCTTCAACCACCGCCTTCATCTTCGACTCTTGATCGTCGTGATGATTATTCAGAATGGGTTAAACCCGGTTTTTCTGAATAACTCGCGTATTTTGTGATTAGAAAGCAAATATTGGAAGATCACACATTACGCCACATTCCAACTCCGAGTATTCTTTTAATAAGATATTCATATTAGAAGATTCTCATTAATTTTATCAAAGATAAACTCTGAAAATAAAATCTTAAATTGTAATGACCCGCATTGGCAGAGGTATTATAATTAATTTAGTTAATTATATAAATAGTGATATAGTGAATTGAATGATCGTGGGATTAAATAATGATGAATATTTAATTAAAATAATAAATTAAATAATATATCTAATTCTGAAATAATCAGAATTGGCTGTAATGACGATATGGAGTGAACCGGATCGTCTGTGATATTTAATTCAGCTTGGGATTGAATTTAAATAACGAATATATTATATAAATGACATTTTGAACATAGAATTATAATATAATTAAAATCGAGCTTGAAATGGCGCTGCAGTTCGATATTTGGCGATTCGAACTTTAACTGAATGTACAATATTCGTTTTAAATCGGATTTCTATGAAACAAGAAACGTGTGGAGCTGGTGGAGTATATCTTTCAAGTGGAAGAGAGAAATCGGGATTTCGTCGTGTAGATTTTGAGATATGTTCAAATCAAATTTTAGAAAAGTCGCTGTGGAATTCCTTTATATTTTATAAAGGAATTGTTTATATTTTAAAAAGGAATTTCAATATAAATCGAATATTGGATTGACCCAGAAGTGAATATCAAGTTAGAAATTCATATAGGAATATTCTAGAGCTGTATGGTATTCCACTATGAATATAGATGATAATATTTATTTTTAAATATTAAATTTAATTATATTTATATATTTAACTAGGCTATTTAGAGCTTTAAAAATAGCCACTTTTGCAAACGAAGTCGGAATTCGATGAAACTAATTTTGTTGGATCCGCAATATTATATTATTGCTAGATTTCAATTTCCGTGATTTTTGAAGTCAGTATGTTACCGTACCGATTTTTAAAGTGAGAAACAGTCATGACGGTTAAAAATACGCTGTGTGAGCATACGTAGTCGGAATTCGACGAAACCAGTTTCGTTGGGACCGTAATGTCGAACTCTAGCTGCATGTCAATTTTCATGATTTTTAGGTATCGTGTGTGAGCACATGGATTTTTAGAAGACTTAAACGAGTATAAGATAATAAAAAGAAAATAGCCTAGTTAATGAATGGACTAAACATAGCCACACCATTCTCGTTTAGAGCAACACAAAAATATAATCCTCCCTATAAAATCAAGTTAGAGCCGCTAGTTCCCAAATGGCTAAAAACACCTAAAACGTGAATACCATCCTCTTCTAAAATCAAATAAAAATCCAAGTAAAAGCTATAAATCAAAATTCAACCATCGTTGTGATCATGGATGGATGCGCTTCATTTCTGTATACTTGTTGGTTCGTCCGACGTCTTCTTTATTGAGTTCGATATATATACAGAACCTAGGGTTCGACGTTGGTATTTGTGTGGTGATGGATTCATGAAATCGAGTTTGGATTTGGGGTCGCCATTGAAAACCGCACCTATACGTGGAGATTCAGGGTATTCGGTGGTGAAGTTCGTCGTTATATTTCACTGGAGGCGTGGGTGTCGTGAGATGAAGGGGGGGATCGAACCGTGAGTGTTAGGTATGAGTTTGTTGAGGGTGTAATGAGGAGAGAGTCGGTGGTATCCTTGTTGAATTCGGTGGTAGGATTCATGGAGGACGGGCGGTTTAAGTCAGTGAAATGGAGGAAATACTGGAAGCAGGCCACGGCAAAGATTGGATTTGGGAAAGATGGTGTTAAGGAGCGGGCGGGTTGGGCTTTTAAATGGAGGAGTGGGCCGGTACATAGGGGTGAGGCCCAAATGCTAAAAACAAATCAAGTTTTATTTTAATCAAAATTTGTATTAACTTGTGAATGTGATATCTCACCCATACGAGGTCAGAATCGAGAACCGTAAGTTGCGTTAGGATCGTATGGACGGTGGCTACATCACGGAACTAACTGGAAGTCCATCTGAGCTCATTACAATTTATAGTGAAATAAATTGTCCAATCTGAATCAACGACAATTATCGTTATTAACGATGATAGTACAGTGTGAGTAAATCTCACTAACTCTGAACAGTTTATAATTTCATGTTGTATTTTTAGAACTGTTAAATGTTGGCTGATTGACTGTGTGTTGACTGTTTGATTGAACTGCTAGTCAGTTAGTTAAATTTCTATATTGATTCTGTTTAATAGAATATATCATATGGAACTGAAAGTGATGTTATCTATATTGTTTAACATCTGTGATGCAGGGAGACAGGTTGGAGGAATCCAACCGGATTCCTCAACATTTATTTTACTATGATTTCATATATTGTGATATATGATGTGATATATAATCTGTTGTTGATTATGTGTGTTTGGACGATATTTATCGTTGTTATATGGTGTGTTAAATACCATAAGAAATACCAGAATGTGATAAAGGAATTTTCAAAGTATATCTTGAAAATAATTTATTTATATAAAATCAATGGATTTTATATTATAAAAGAAAAAGGATTTGGAATAAAAGAAATTATATTGGTTAAACAGATATAGAGGGAAATTTTCGTAAAACAAATATAAAGGGAAAATATTTGTCAAACAAATAGAAAGAGAAATATTTGTAGAACATTTACAAATAGATTAAAAGGGATTATTTATTTATTTAGGAAATAAATAGAATTAGAAGAAAGGAATATTTATTTGAGAAAATAAATAGAATAAATTAAATATTTATTTAGAAAATAAATACGATATTATAAAAGGAGTTAGAATTAATTAGTTAGAGTTAAAGGAGTAAATCGAATATAGTTTATTTGAAAGGAATTAATCAGTTAGAGTTAACCAGTTAGAGGTAATCAAATAGAGTTAATCGATTAGAGTTAAAAACGAACTAGAGTTAATCGTATAGAGTTAAAGAAATAGAGTTAAGCAAAATTAGAAAATGACTAGAGATTAATAAGTTGAATGGTTTCCTGAGTTTCGATCTGATGTTGGTTTCGGCCTTCAGGGTTTATACTTGGGAAGTTGTTCTCTTATTAGTTTACAGTTAGAGTCTGATAGTTATGGAATGGTAGAGATTGATGATTGATTGATAGAATTTCCTTCTGGAAATAATATCGTTGTTTGTACACATATTTTCCTTCGATAGTTAAATCACAGACTATCGAAGTTTTTGACCATTTAACGTTGTTAATATGGAGAGACCGGTTGGATTATTATCCAGAGAACCACTCTGTATTGGCATAAGCGTTGCGAATCATATATGCCAAATTGAAGACGGAGTAAAGTGCAAGGGCTATAGTATAAGTCTTAGATAACAGTGCCTAAGATGGATATACTGAATAGTGCCTTTGGTTTGTCCAGTCCCAGGACAACTTGTATGGACGAAGGTCTGACAGAGTACATCTGGTAGATCACGTAAGTTGATCGTTTCAAATGTATTTACGTTGGTGGTGGAGGAATTCGTTTCTCTTAGCTTATACCCGTGGTATTTTTGGGAAAATCAATTTGTGATTTAGAGGGTATGACGATGGGACATACTAAGTGAATGAAGATGTGGTATGTGAAAAGATAAGCGTAGCTTCTAGCCTCACATCCGGTAAATGACAGAAATCGGGCAGGTAGCATGGCTATGTAGGTCGCACCTATTAGGGTGTATAATCACCTGATCTAGAGTTTCATTTACTTCTAAAAAATCTATTGTTGATGCTGTCCCATTCGGAAAACGGTTGCTGATCCCAACCATTGGTGATATACATTCGATACACTCAGCGAAATGAGTGGTCGGTCATGTGTGGCCGGGTTGCAAGATGTTCTTGTTGAACCCAGTGTATTCCTCTCTAGAGGTACACTAGCAGAAGGTGGTTCCATACCTTGTCATAGTTGGAAATCCATTATCCAATACGTGCTTGCGATTTTGATTGTATACTATATATGTAGAACGTGAGATGAAAGCGTTTCTGCTGGATTGATATCTATTTGTACTTAGACATTATTATAATATCAGAATGATATTGCTTGTCAAAGATGTTTGGATTCTCATAAGGGAAAAACCCGTTCCGTATTCACGGCGTGGTCTTATGAGATATCATATACATGTTCAACTGTTTTAAACTGTTTTACTCATACCAGTCCATGACTGACCCGGAGTTTATTTTGTTTGTTTTCCCTAAACTCTTGTGTGCCTAAATTTGTACGGGCAGTCAAGTAGTCGGGATTTACAGATACTTGGAGAGCTTGGAGCAGGAGGCTTCAAGATCATATAGCTATTGTTTATTTCCGCTGTGTTGTAAGTGCTGTACTCTGATAAGTGCTGTTGTGTACATAACTGTTTTATTTCAAAGTTATGTTATATTTTATTCGTTCCGCTGTGAGATTCGTGTTTACTCTGATGATGTAAGTTATTCTTCTTCTATTCTAAGTTTCTATCTTATCTATCCTCACCTTCTAATTTCTTTCATTAATTACCGGGATTTTTCGATGTTTGGTTAGTCGTCATCGTGTTTATGTCGATAACCAAAGTCGCTAAAAATCCGGGTCATTATAGTTGGTATCAGAGCTTAAATTAAGTGAATTACCTTGGCTTTGTGGCGTGACTCAGTAGAGATAGGGTTAGTAATACCCTAGATTGAGTTGAGTGTATATATACGAGTGAGCGTATTTGTTATTGATATAAAAATGGTTTTATATTATGGAGATTTATTGGTTGAGTTGTTTATGAGTTCTGGTCGATCAGTTTGATCCACTGTATCGGTAGGAGTTTATAAACACTCGAATACGATGGGTCGACACGGTATGTTTTGAAAAGAGGGTAAATTAAAATAAGTTTACCCAAGGTATATCTTGATATAGAGAAGATATATATATATATCAAAATTATAATATAGTGGATATATTGGTTGTTATTATAATCGAGAAAGATTATAAATTAAATGGTTATGTAAATAACCAATCAGAATTCATATAAGTGAACGTGAAATCAGATGAGTTAAATCTGAATTTAAACCAGAAATTTGAATTAAAATTCTGGAAAATTGGATAAGTGTTTGTCAATGGATTTGGATTAAAAGTAAGGAAAATTTAAGATCCTGGGAGATTTTAAATTGTTTTACAAGTAGTGTGAATTATATTTTGAAATGAATTTCAAAGTGGAAATGTTTAGAAATGGTTTTATAGTATTGAACTCACTTCGATCACTGGAAAATAGATTCCGATGATGACAGCTGCATCATCAGTATTCATTTTCGAGTTGTAAGTGACGAATTACTACCAGAGATACTGTTTTGAATTTGTTTTGGGAAAGACAAGTTGTGTTGAATTTCAAAATGTGATTTATAATATAAAATTTGAATAGAAATTGAATAGAATTAACTAAGTCGAAGAGGAATTAGTTAATCGAGTTTTGAATTTGAAGTTGAACTTTGAAAGGTGAATTGGATTTGTAAATGGATATTCGAAATCGAATGTAGAACTTAGATTTGAAATTTGGATTCAAATTAGTTAATAAGCAAGTTAAAATATATTTGAACATGTAGTGTTCAAATATAAAAGTGAAATAGACTAAAGAGTTAATTAACAAATTAATTAACGAATTGAGTTAAAACGATCAGGTATAGTTAAAATAGATTGGGCAGGTATAAATATACATGAGATAGGTATGGATAAGGTATGAAGGTATATAAATAGAATGCTTGACGAAAAGGTATGTATTTAATTCATATATGAGATTTTATGCATCGTATCGGCTAGCCGCTTGGCTTTTTCTTTTTCTTTTGGATTGGTGAGGGCCATGGGAGGCTATTTGAAATATCCCGATGCTCTTGGTACAAAGAAGGTTATGGCGAATTTTTCCGGGAATTTAAGGAGTTAGAATATTTTTAAGATAATTTGATAGTTAGAAATCAACGTATCGATATATATATAGAAGTCGATAAGGAAACGAACTTAGATATAGAATTGTAAAAATCAAAAAGAAAGAATAAGAATATAATCTAGTAAGAATAGAAAGGGGAAGCGTATACGTGTTTAAAAGTGAATAAGTAGTTGTATGGTATTGATTATTCGAGTAAGTAGTCATATCTGTTTTGATGTTATAAATGTTATTCAGTCAAGGTCTGAGAGGTTGTTATACACCAACTTGATTGATTTCATTATTAACAAATAAATAGTAAGATTTCAGGCTCGAAGATCAATGTTGAATAAGAGTTAGTTGAATATAGTATTTGGGTTGTCGTAACAATGTTTTACACAACATCCGTTTTAACCCAAATAAGTGTAAGCTTGGAAATATATTAAAGAATATTTCCTAAGTATAGAAATAAACGAGATCGGAAAAGAGATGAGTAATTGGAATATTTTCCAATTATAAATAGCATATATTTTCTAAAGTTTAGAAAATAAAGGAAGGCGATATTCAGAAATGTTTTCCAAATAACATAAAAGGCCAATATGATTATTGAAAATATTTGGTTAACAAATATTGATAAAGAAATAGAGAAGTGATTTAACTAATGGAATATTAATTAAGGGCTCAGTGACATGTTCAAAAGGAAAATTTGATTTTTGAAAAAAGTAAACTATTTAAAAACTCCCAGGGAAAGACTGTTTGAATTAAAAACAAATTTAACAGAAATTTGTGAAAGCAAATTTGAATTAGAGTAAAGCCAGTAAAGTGGTAACTGAGATTAAATTAGAATGATATCAAGACAAATTGGATTGTGAGATTCAAATTTGAAGTGTAATGTGATAATCAAGTTAAGAGTTGGGAATCAAGAAGAAACTCGAGTTGGAATGATATTTGTCTCGGATATAAGCGAATGGTTGTGTCGTGGATAAAAGCAGATTGGGATGACCCTTGTATCCGATGAATGGATAACAAGTGGAAAGTATATAATGATATGCCGACAAAAGGTACAAGTTTATATTTCTATTGGATATAAGATTTATGAGCCGAATTGGCAAGCCGCTTGGCTGTTTGATATTTTTTTGGGTTGGAGAAGGCCTAGAGAGGCGAGTTGGAGTTTTACCGATAGGGCTGTACAAAGGAGGTTATGGCGAAATTTTCCGAAAATTTAAAGTGTTAGAAAATTTTCCGAATTTTTGAACCCGGTTCGGGGCGTGGTATTTTCTGGAGCATGACGTGAAGAGGCAATAAGGAAGGCCTGATCGGATCGGAGGGGCGTAGCGTGGGATCGGAAGGCACAAGGAGGACCGAAGTGGAAGAAAGAGGAGCCTGGATACCATATTCCGAACCGAACTGATGCTGACGAGACGGAGACGGAGGCACTCAAGCTATGGAGTATTCGAACCGCACCGCTTCAGAACCACCGAACCGTCACACTTGGTATCAGAGACAAAATATTCTTTCATTTGCACTCACCAATGCAAATAAATATATTGAAAATAAAGTTTATTCCTTTATTTGCATTTATCAATGCGAATATGCATTGAAATTAAGGTTTATTCTTTTATTTGCATTTATCAATGCAACTATTCAATGAAACTAAAGTCTATCTTTTTATCTACATTCATCAATACAAATATACACATTTCTATACATTGAATAGAATTTGTTAAAATATACTTTGAAAACAAATTTTGTTCTCTTATTTGCATTCACAAATGCAAATATATTTTGAAATAGAATATACTTTGAAATAAAATATATTCTGGAATATAATATGCTTTGAAGTGAAATAAACCTTAAAAATGAAATTTGTTCTTTTATTTGCATTCATTACTGCAAATAAACTTTACAAATGGAAGTTGTATTTATTTTGCATTCACAAATGCAAATACCCATTGAAATTAAAATTGTTCTTTCATTGGCATTCACAAATGCATATATATATTGAAAACAAAGTTGTTCTTTTATTTGTAATCACTAATGAAAATATACATTAAAAATAGAATTTGTTCTCTATCTGCATTCCTTGTTTCAAACAAACTAGAAATAAAGGTTACATTTACCTATTTATTTATTTGCTTTCCTTGTTGCAAATAAAACATTGAAACAAAAGTTTCATTTTTGCTTGCAATCCCACATGCAAACCAAACATCAAAATATAAGTTACATTTGTGAATTTGCATTTTTGATATGAATAAAACATCGTTTTAAAGTTGTATTCTTATTTGCATTCTTTAAGGCAAACAAGCATGAATTGAAAGTTTCATTTTACTTTCAAAATTAAGAGTTACCCTTTTATTCACATTTTTAGAAATAAATAAAGGATAAGATTTAAAAGTTACATTTTAGTACATTCTAATTGTAGCAAAAGAGATAATGTTTCATTTTATTTTCATTTTTAAAGCACGATAGAAAGAATAATTTTTAGAAATGCATTTTTATTTCAATTCCATAATAGTAAAAGAGCCAATTTGTCAAATGTCTTATTTGAAATAAAATGAGTTCTTTTTGTCACTTCAAAAAGAATGAATTGAAAATGTTTATTTAAGAATGAATAACTAAACATTCATATTTTTATCATTAAGGTAAAATAGACAAAAACACTTATTTTGTCTAATTTAAAAGAATGAAACAAAATATAGCACTGGAATATGTTATTAGAATTGAAACACAAATTAATCACTATTGTAAATTTATATTAGTTAAAAACAATTATTCATTTTAGCCAATGTATACTAGTTAAACAAAAATAGACATTTTGTCAGAAATATTCATTTTTGTCAAAATGAATGAGTTAAAGCAATTTATATATAGATATATATGTGTTATATTTGGAAAGACATATACTTGTCAAGATAGGTTAGTTAAATCAAAATTATCCTTTTTGTCTCATTAGAATTGCTAAAACAATATAACCATTTTTGCTTGAGTTTAAACTAGCGAAATAGAAATTGTCAATAGAGACAAATTATTATTCTTATTCATTCATTGCAATAAAGACATTTTCTTGTCATCATTATATATTGTGTATTACACTTCCATTCACAAGTTACCCGACTTGTTTATGTGATTGGGACGATTACTTTCACACATCGCCCAAGTGCACAAATTAGTTTATCATTTGTTTGTTGGTTGAAACCCCACACGGGTGTTGGGATGAAAATTTACATACACTAATCCCAATATTTAGTTGTATGTTGTTCATTAGATTGACAGGCTGCGATGAGCGTTATTATTTAATTTTAACGCTTACACAGTGGAAATTACACTTTGGATGTAGATGGATGATTTGATGATTATACTGTTATTATCATATTGGGATGTGTGTGAAATCCATATAATCCAAATTATATGGTAAATGTTTGAGTCGCATTTCGATTCAGGTGTTCTTTTAAATAAGAATATTCTTACATTAGAGCTCCTTTTTATATAAAGTATATATTTTCATAAAAATATTTTTAATCAACTATATGTTAAACAAAGAATATTTGTAAAAGATAAAAATCTGTAATATAAAGAAAACTTCCCATTTAGAATCTTTTATATAAAGAATATTTTTAATGATTATTTTAAAATATGTTTTTAAAGGATTATGAGGATTTGCAATTATATTTTGTGATATGAAATAAATTGAGATGTGAAGTCGATTTATCGTGGACGATGTTTAAAACGACATTTGTCCTTTAATCCAATTTAAATTGAAATTATTATTTGGAATTTATAAATCTATTTTATAGATTTAAAAGGGAATATTCTAAAAATCAAGTTTTCCAATTTAATGTATTAAATAGGAATTAAGTGGAAATTCGATTGGTAATAATCGAAATGGGCTTCTGTAAAAGAAGACAGATATTATATATGGAATTTAAGAGGCTTTGCCGTTATTCCATTTATATTATTAGTCCGATACAGAAATCTATATCGATTATGTATTGATTTGATTTATGTGGAATTCCATATTTTAGAAATTGATCTGTGGGTTTATCGTGAACTGTGTTTTAAAGGACACTAGTTCTTTAACCTGTTTAAGACAAGATTTATTCCTTAAAATAAATGATCTTATAATAATGATTTTTGATATCAAATCAAAACTGGAGTTTTAATAAATCTCTTAAGGAAGATTTAAGATTTTATTTTCAGAGTTTATCTTTGATAAAATTAATGAGAATCTTCTAATATGAATATCTTATTAAAAGAATACTCGGAGTTGGAATGTGGCGTAATGTGTGATCTTCCAATATTTGCTTTCTAATCAAAAAATACGCGAGTTATTCAGAAAGACCAGGTTTAACCCATTCTGAATAATCATCACGACGATCTAGAGTCGAAGATGAAGGCGGTGGTTGAAGACCGAAGGTTTTCACATCGTTGGGATGATGACGACTAGTATCTTGAATTGGGATTAGCCTTCCAAGGCAAGGTATTTAGTAATGATCGTCGAAACGCATTTGGAGATCGACGGACACGTTGTTTCGCTCAGACCCAGAGCGGACTTGTGAATGGATTACGTGTCTGACATTGTATTCATATCTACTGTATTTGTTGAACGCTACTGATTATATATTTCTGTTTGGTGGTGAAGAATTTATTCTTTACTTATCACCCTTCTCTAAGATGTATAAGCTTAGAGGTTATATATATATTGGTAGATGATCAATAATATGGTAGGGTCTGAGAATGTGACATGCTAAGATGCAAATGATCAAGGCTTTGTTGAAAAGCAGGCCTTGTGGTTGATGATCAAAGCACAGTCTCTTTTGGCATAGCTTTGTGTATATCGTGACTTCGCGAGCCTCACACACCGGTTGAGTCTAAAATGGGAGAAGGAAATGCAGGGAGTGCACACGTTTCTTTCTAGCTAGAAGTGGTGTCGGTTCTTAAACTGGATGACATTTGCTTATGTGGTTGTTGGAATTTTGCGAGGCCTCGGTTTATTCTTATCGGTCGCCCACGGCTGATTTGTAGGTCCAATAGGATCGGGGAGCGTGTGTTCAGGCATAACTAATCCACTAAAGTATTTGTGGAACGGCCCTGCTGTATCCAAGGGTTCGCCAGCTTCCGAATCCTGAGACATTGCTAGAGTGTCTCGAATCGGTCAGGAGCTCCTCCCTAGCCTCGACTCATGATGGAAACCCAATTTCCAATACGCCCCTTGCGGTTTTTGATTGTATAACTAGTATGGCGACATAGTAGATGGTAGCTATGCCATCTAGGATTGATATTATATTTGAAATGTTTTAAATATATATATATACACACTAATAATGTCGTTTTTACGTATCAAACATCTTTTGACCATTATAAGGTAAAACCCTATCCTCCGGTTTGCGTTGCATTGTGTGATGGGACCTGGGTCTTATAATGGTTTCATTTTTCTAAAAAGCATTGCGTTATTTGACGATTTACCTTATTTATGGCAATCCAATGGAGTAAACCCGTTCCGCATTAGCGGCGTGGTCCTGTGATTAGCCTTCTTATTAGATAAGTTAAGTTAAGAATTCTCACACCATTCCCACGACTGACCTGTAGTTTCTTTCACTTTGCAAACTCGGGTGCCCTCTTTCCACACGGGCAGTCGAGTAGCCTTTTTGCAGATATAGTTAAGCAGGATCCTGGATTGAAGCCTGGAGCTGGGTCCAGAATATTGATGGCCTTCCGCTGAGATTAGTTCCGCTGCAATGTTTTTAATTTATTGTAAATGTATTTTCCACTGTATTATTTATCGATGTACTCTGATATATTCTGTACTCTGATGTAACATTCATTCTTGATGTTATAAAAGTCTGTGTTGTTGTTCTGATGTTTGTATGCCCAAAGTTAACGTATTCAGGGTTTGAACGGTCTTGATCGGTCTTGCGATCGATTGGGGTCGGGCAAAACCCGGGTCGTTACAGCTGGTAGTTTCACTCATTTCTGATTTATTTTGTGTCCTGTATATCCAGTTAAAGTTCAAATTAAAATTTTAAAACTACCGCGCCATTTCTAACTCCTTTTATATTTAAATTAAATCTATTCGTTTTAACTTCGATTAAAATAAATTCTGGCCATTATTATTTATATAAATTATATTATATCCTCAAAATTCATTAAAATTTCCTAAAATAAATTTTTTAAATTGGTTCAGAATTTGCGGGTTGTTACAAGACTTGTATAATTACCCATTGATTTGTTGAGCACAATCAACATTCACAAGGTGTTTCTTCTTTTTAATAATTGTTTTGTGACCTTTTTGTTTTAGCTCATCATTTAGGTTATTCAGTGCTGTTTTTTGCAAAAAAAGTCAGTGTTTGTTAGAATAAAACAAATATATTAAATATAATTTATGAGAATATTTATTTACCACATTAATGACAAATTTCGTATGTCCACTTCTGTGGGATTTAGATCTTGTGGTTACATATAGTGAGTCATAGTGTTTCCAAGTGCGGTTTACGACATCTAGTTCAAGGAGACTCCAATGGTCATTTCCATGTATTGGGAATAAGACATTGATACATAATGGATCTACAAGTAATTTTTTGATAAAAGGATTGAACTTTTTTCAATATATTTTCCTAGTTTCCAGTTGCTCAACTTGTCTGTTAAAAATATGGTTCAGAAAATGTATTTTGTAATAAAATAAGTTAATTTGAGAATATAGTTCACTTACAGTCATTGTTGTGTTAATGTACACAATACTACTGCTTTGATCTAGTTGTTTTGCTTTCCGAAACTAAAACCAATCAATGATCTACATTTGAGAAATAATATATGTAAATTACACAATTTATACTAAACGAAAGTTTTGTTTTTCTATAATTACTTGACCAAAGTATTCTGTTCATATAGGAGATCTTCTATCATGTCTTTTGTTATGGGGATGTTGTTTTCATCATCACAATTAAATGCTTCTTCGCTGAAAAATAAGATGTTTGCATTTATTATATTTTTTTGCTAATATAGATATAATATTTAAATAAGTTTTTTGTATGTAAACATAATTATTAAAATAGTAATTATCTTTAGAAACTTATTCTGTTATTTTTTAATAATTAAGTGGAATATGAAAAAATAAATGCATTTATCTTTTATAAATTTTAATGCTGAAAAAATTTAATTATGAAACATTATTTTTGGAAATAACATATCAAATATTTCAGAAAGCCGTATAATGAAATAATCATTTAACAAAAGAAGTAGTTGCATATTTTAAAATAAAAAGATATAGTTGAATATCTTTTTACTCGTAAATCATAGCATATAAGAAAACCAAAACTTTCCTAATTTCCATCAGTTGTTAACTTTCATATTTAAAACAATACTTTAATCAACAACTTGTTTATGGTAGTGTAATACCACACAATGTATCATAACAAAGTAATAAGTAGAATATTCAGCTGAACTATATAGGTAGTTTTGCAAAAAAGTAATGTTTTAGTACTTACTTGTTATCTCCAACAACCTTGAAGAAAACTTTGACATCTTGTTGCTGTTTCTCTGAAAGATGCTTCAGGAGTGGGCATTTTTCAATATTTTTCTGATTCTTTTTTTTTGTTCTTTAATAATGACATCTTCAACACAAATAGGAATTTTAACAGCATGTTCTTCAGTAAATTCTTCGATGTCTTCAGATTTTGAACTTTCTTTATTATCTATAATTAAATCTTGAGTTTCAAACAAATCAAAACAAGGAAAATTAGCAGAACAATTTATATGAACTATACCAACTATTTTTCCTGGCTTGAATTTTTTTTTAGGTTTAGTAGTACTGGCAACATTTTGCTGTTCAAAATTTTTCACTTTTTGAAGTATCATTTCAATTTCTTTGATTCTTTGCTCAGACTTTGGTCTTAAAATCTTCTCATCATACAATTTTTTTAGTACACTAACCATTTCATCACTCAAAAATCTGACTTTTGTCTCTAACTCTTTCAGCCTTTCTAGTTCTTCATTTTCAGACAATTTTCTTTTCTTTGGTCTTTCGTCTTCTAAGAGTGCATGTATTAATTTTTTTGAAAGAAACTCTTTCTCCTCTGAAGTTATATTTGTAAATTTTTTAGAAATCTGAATGATTGATATTTGAAATTAACTATTGTTAAATATCATTAAATAATCCTACTAAACCTGAAAAGATAAAAACATATATCTTTTAAATAAAATAAATAGTAAACCAATACATTTATAACTTATTGAAGTCAATTGCTGTAAGATCCATGTCCTTTAAGTTAGACAAGTCCCACTTTATCATCCTTGGGAAATTTTTCTTCAGATTTTCTTTTTCATGTATTACTTTTGTCTTCTCACAAAACCAATACTGTAATAAAAAGATATATACATTTATACTTTTGTAATAATTAGATATTAGATAAGTGTAAGAAATCTTACAAGTAAAACCATAGTGCAACCAGGAGTGTTTCTTGGATTAGTATGATGTTTTTGAACATTTTTGCAAACATTTTCACATATTGCTCTTAGCCAAGAAATAGTTTTTTTTTTCAAATTGAGGATCTTAGGAAGAAATCCCCACTGCAAGTAGCTTTGATTGTTCAGAAACAAGAAAGTTATGATCAACAGCAGAAATAATAGCTTTACTATATTAATCCTACCATCTTTGTTTTCTATCATTTTATTCAATCTTTTTATCACTGATTTTTGACGTATAATGTCTTCTTCCTCAAAGTTCTTTTTCCAAAAATCTGAGAAATTGTCCATTGTTGTAGCTTTATTTGATACAGGTATTGGAAATAAATCCTCACCATCCATTGCCATTCCAAATATAAGACTAACTTCTTCTGCTTTCAATTTAATCAATTTGTTACCAAATTCGGAAAGATTGTTTTGTTCTATCATAAGAGGTTATTATGTCATCCAAATTTGCTGCACTCTTTCTCAAATCTTGCCTTGATATGTAATCTTCGAGAAAGACATTGAAAAAGTGTTTGAAAGGTGATTTATCTAAGTATCTTTCTGCGTCAGCAGAGAGGATTTTTACTTTCTTAATTGTTTTCATTATTTTGAAAACAACATCTAAATTACATCTGTACGTCCCTGAATATTGAATGTTTATTGCCTTCTTCGGTATTTGTTGAATTTCATAGTTATTGGCTTCATCTGTATCAGTAGATTCTCCATCATATTCTTGTATGTCTATCTTTTTTCATCAAAATTTTCTACATTGTTATCTTCTGTTCCAGTAGGTGATAAAAATTTTATTGACTCAGAATTTTCCTATTTTGGTAACAATTAATATGAGAGAAATTGAATTTACAATCAAAATTATAAAGATAAAGAAAATGTTACCAATGGAGTTATTGATAACATTTTAGATTGGCTATGTTCTTCACAATATGGACTTGAAATAGGTGTGAAATTTACGCATTGATGTCCTCCTTCATTGAAAAAATGCATAGTGGTTGTTTTTTAAACAATCTAGAGGTTCTTTTTGGTTTCATATTTTTGCCTGCATTAAAAAGATGTATACTTATATGTTAGTAAAAATGTACATATAGTTAGCAGTGTAATATATTTTTTCAAGCAATATGAGCAACAAACAGTAAATCTTAAGTATTACCAAACACGATTTATTAGGTGACAAAAATTACCTGGTATTTGTTTAAAAAGATAATTTTAAGTCATAGGAATTATTAATTCATTATTGTTATTAGCAAAATATAAATTAAAAAGGTAATGATATTTATCTTTTTCATCCTGTAAACCACATAATATGATAATTTAACAGTGAAAGCATAGTGCATTTATTTACTAATTTATTCAAAAAGAAATACGTTATATAACATACATACTCATACAACATCAACCTATTAAATTAAGTACATACAAAACAGCTATAATATTGTATTTACTTGAAAATATAAATACAATTTTCTTTTCAAACCTTTGTTGTCGAACAAACGAAGGAATCCATTAATTATTCAACATAACACAGCATAAATTTCAAAAGGCCATATAACCAATTATTCATTCAACATAAGAACAAGTTTCGTAATATTAAATAAAATGATATAATTAAATATCTTTTTTGATAAAAGGATTGAACTGTGTTGTTTATCTTTTCAACTTGAATAATCCTACTAAACTTGAAAAGATAAAAAACACTGTTGTACTTAACTCAGTATAATCACTATGAACATAAAAAGATATAATTAAAAAGATTTAATTAAACAATAAGGTTTACCTTTTTAATGAAGATAAAAAGATATAATTAAATATCTTAAATAATTCAACATAACACCATTATACTTAACTCACTATACTCACTATACTTAACATACATACTCATACAACATCAACCTATTAAATTTAGTACAAACAACACCGTTTTAATATTGTCTTTAAATGAAAATATAAATACAATTATCTTTTTCAAACCTTTGTTGTCGAAATAACGAAGTAATCAAATAATTATTCAACATAACACAACAAAAATTTGAGAAGGCCGTATAACCAATTAATTATTCAATATAAGAACAAGTTGCATAATCTAAAATCTATATAATAAATTTTCCCCCTTGGACAAACAACAAGACAAAGAGTGGTTCAGATTTAATCCTGCAAAAACAAATCCACTATCCTAATTTAAACACATCCCCTGATATTTTGATTGCCACCTCATCCGCATTTGCCTTATATTTAGTTATCACGCGTATCAGTAACTTTGCTCTCCCACTTTCACATTCCCACGTCTTCCTCCACTCCTTCCTCCACTCCGTTCTAAATTCTTTCTTCCACCAACCCTTTTTATATATTTGTAGATAACCTCTTCTGTCTTCTCTTCTTGCAACTCGCAACTTCACCTTCTCTTCTCATTTAATCCCATCTCCACCCAATTCACGCATTCTAATCTTCCCGCTCAACATTTTTCCTCTTACCAATTCACTTATCGTACACGATGATTATGTCCTCTGTACATGATGTGTGATGACAAGCAGCAAAAATATTTAATAATCTCATCATTCACGGAAATCTTTGGGCAGATGGAGATTATATTGTTTCCAAAATTGTATGTTTGCTACATGAATATGGGGTTAATGTCATTATGCTAGACAATCATGTAAGTATTTATCTTTTAGTTATATGCTTACATATTTTAATTTGAGATTATCAGTACATAACATCTACCCATATCTTGAAGGGTCGACATGTTTACCCAGACCGGTCTGTGCAAATTTAGAGAAGCACATGGCCAAGACAGAGAACAAGTCTAGGAAGTGAAGTATAACCTCTGCTCATGTGTTCGTATACTCTTTAATTTAATTATCAATTCATATTACATTTTTCATATCACATTACAGATTTGGGATAGTGCAATACTGGCATATAAAGAGGATACAATGAATAATTGGCAAACTACTGAATGGCCATTAAAAAGAATTACGGTATGACAATCTACTGCTTATATTTTGAATACTAAAATAAGTACATTTTTTGTTTTAACCAACTGCTTATTTACTCTTTTTTGCAGCTTAACTTGCACTCAGCATATTGGAGTAAGGACGTGGTGATCAATAATTACACTTTTTTACGTGTACTTAAAAATATGTTTAAATGTTGATAATAAGTTTTAATATATATCCTGTATCAAAGTCTGTCATATTTATTTTTGTCCTCTCTGCGTTTGCTTTCTGTGAAAAAAAAATTCGTGTGATGTGGTTAGCTCAATTTTAACATGCTGTGAATACCTCTTGAATCTTGACTTATGTTACTTATGATTTTGATGTTGCTATATACCTTTTGGAGTCAGTTGAGCATACATACGAAATCTTTACTGTAAGTAAGTCGTGTATATAGCAAAAAAGTTACATAACATAAACTGCTGCATGAATTATATTTTTTTGCTGATACACATTCCTAGCATCTCATGCATGTAATAACTAGATTAAATGAAAAGATAAAAATGTGCAAATCATAAGAGCCAATCACTAACAATATTCTAATGATACCCAATTTCAACTATGAAATTAGCATTAAATGGGTTGGGACCTAAAAGCTTCAAAATATATTTGAAATTATGTCGCTATATAAAATTTAGCATTAAATGGCTCAATTTAACATGCTGTGAATACCTCTTGAATCTTTCCTTATGTTACATATGATTTTGATGTTGCTATATATAATTTAGCATTAAATGGCTCAATATAACATGCTGTGAATACCTCTTGAATCATGCCTTATGTTACGTATGATTTTGATGTTGCTATATATAATTTAGCATTAAATGGCTCAATTTAACATGCTGTGAGTACCTCTTGAATCTTGACTTATGTTACGTATGATTTTGATGTTGCTATATATAATTTATCATTAAATGGCTCAATTTAACATGCTGTGAATACCTCATGAATCGTGCCTTATGTTACATATGATTTCAATAAGTACACTTCTGCTTGCAGCATATACACTAAAAGAAATGTATCATGCAAACATTCATGGTAAAATACATATTACCTGCAATTAAAGAATTAATTCAGTAGTTATATTACAGCTTATCTACAACATAAATATGCCTTTTCATGTCATATTTCCATTCAAAATCTTTCCAAACTATTCTATAAAAATGCGAATTATTCAAAATTCCATTTATGAAGAAATGTGGGTACCAGTAAACAAATTCGTATATTAGTTGACACAATAGTGTTATCCATAACAACTATATCCAAACATCTGTTATATGCATAATAATACATATGTAACAACCCGGAAAATCTGGGCCAGTTTAAAATTTTTATTTTGGCAATTTTGGCGAATTTTGAATATTTAAAATGAATTATTTTAAATAATATCGACGAGAAATTTATTTAGAATATAAATCGAACGTATATATTATACGCGTCGTCGTTAGAATATAAATATTTATATATAATTATAAATAGAATTGAAAATGGCGTGGTAGTTCGATAATTCGATTTCAAACTTCAATTGAATGTACCGGGTGCAAAACAATCCGGATTTTAGTGAAACCAAAAATAATGGGATCTAATTGTGAATATCTTTCCAACGAATCCGAATAATCGAGATTTCATAGCGGGAATCAAAAGATATGTCCAGTTGAAAATTCTGAATAGTCGCTATGGAATTCAGGCCCTTAAAAATAGCCATTTTGCAAACGACCTCGGATTTCGACGAAACCAGTTTTGTTGGGTCCGTGACGTAAGGTTATTGCTAGATTTCAAATTTCATAATTTTTCAAATCAATATGTGAGCGTGGCGAAGGAAAACGCGTTTGACCAGTTTCAGTTGATTTTAATCGACTGGAAAATGACCATTTTTCTAACGGTCTCAGAATTTGACGAAACTAGTTTTGTTAGGACCGTATCGTCAATACGAAGCTAGAAAATATTTTTCGAGAATTTTTAGAGTTCGTATGTGACCCCGGTAATTTGAAATGTACGTTTAAAATTCAATATAGTGATTTAAATGTAAATTTAACGAAAACTGATTGTAGCAGCCGAATCAGCTTACGATACATATCCCATTGTGTTCGGAATGGGGGTGAAACGCTATGGGCGACAGTCGGTGGGCCTCGTTTCGAAGTCGAATAAAAAGTCAACTCCTAGGGATAAATAAATTAAAATTAAATTAAATATATAAAATCTTTTACATAAAACCCCCCCCATCTCTATTTCCCTCAGATCGAAAATTAGGAAAGAAGAAAAAAAAAAAAAAAACGAAACGAAGAACGACGGAGCGCTGCCACCCGCCCCTGCCATCGCCGGACCTACCGCACGCCCTAGGTGGCGCCGTCGCCGACCAGAGACCCCCCCCTTCCCCAATCGATCGAGAACCCTCCCTCCCCCAGAATCGACGCCGCACCCTCCACTCCGACCAAACCCCTTCCTCCCCAGCCCAAGTCGACGCCACAACACCCCCGCCAAACCCTAGCCTCAACCGCAATGCGCAGCGCCCCCCCCCTCTTCAAAATACTGTAAGTATTTTAATGTATTTTATTTTTATTTTAATTTCGATTTTAGGTTTAAGACCGATTTTAATAAGAAAATTAAAATTGATTTAATAGGATTTAAAACTGATTTTAAACCATTTTTAAAACTGATTTTAAACCATTTTAAAAACTGATTATAAAACATTTTAAAAACTGAATTTTTTTAGATTTAAAAACTGATTTGAATAAGAATTTAAAACTGATTTTTTTTATATATATTTATTTTTATATTACAGTAAAACTGTTTTTACTTTTGATTAGCAAACTGTTTTTATTTTTGTTAGAAACCTGATTTTGTTTTGTTTAGAAAAACTGAATTTTAAAGAAAAGTATAAAAACTGATTTTCTTAAGAAAGGTTAAAACTGATTTTCTTAAGAAAGGTTAAAACTGATTTTCTTTAGAAAGGTTAAAACTGATTGTTCGAAAAAGGATTTTATCGCATTATAAAAATATGGTTTTAGTTTATAAAAAGTTACGATTTTTATTTATATAAAGACGAGAATTTTATTCACATAAAAATATGATTTTTATATGTAGAACTTCGAAAGAAAAAATTCGATTTTTATATATTGAACTTTGAAGAAAAAATTCGATTTTTATATATTGAACTTTGAACTAAAAATTCGATTTTTTTATATTGAACTTTGAACTAAAAATTCGATTTTTATATATTGAACTTTGAACTAAAAATTCGATTTTTATATATTGAACTTTGAAGAAAAAATTCGATTTTTATATATTGAACTTTGAACTAAAAATTCGATTTTTATATATTGAACTTTGAACTAAAAATTCGATTTTTATATATTGAACTTTGAACTAAAAATTCGATTTTTATATATTGAACTTTGAACTAAAAATTCGATTTTTATATATTGAACTTTGAAATAGAAATTCGATTTTTATATATTGAACTTTGAAATAAAAATTCGATTTTTATATATTGAACTTTGAAATAAAAATTCGATTTTTATATATTGAACTTTGAAATAAAAATTCGATTTTTATATATTGAAAGTTGAAATAAAAATTCGATTTTTATACATTGAACTTTGGACTAAAAATTTGATTTTTATATATTGACCTTCGAAATAAAAATATGATTTTTAAATATTGAATAGCGAAGTAAAAATTCGATTTTTATGAATGTAGTGGCTACGGGCGACGAAGCTGACGAAGATGCGAAAACAATGAAGATTTCTATCAATGAAGTGCCGGGAAGTTGGATAGCTATAGGTGAGAATTTCTCACCTTTCAATTTCTTTCTAGTTTTATATATATACTAGGATGCAGACGGTGCTTAGTAGCACCCGACACAATCGTCCACAGACCATGGACTTGTTTGTTTGGTTGCATAGGTTAGTTGGATTATTTGTTGAAGTTGAATTGTTTGGTGAGATGAAATTGATATGATTGATGTGTGAATGGCGTGGGCCTTCACTAGACCGGGGATAAGGCTAGGCCTTGTCCCGTTTCTAGTATCGTGCCGTTATGCCGCCGAAATTTTCTAAAATAAGTTAGAAAAATAAAAATAGCATTTTATTTAAAGAATGAACTGAATAGAAATTCATATGTTAAAATAAAATGTGTTATCGTTAAAAATATAATTTTTAACGTGAATGTGAATAAATAAATATTCATTTATAAACCGGACGGTTTGTTTATGTACACCTATTTGAATGACATTGATTGGGACGATAAATTTTACACATCGCCCAACTGCACAACTAAAATCTGTGTTTGATTGTTTGAAACCCCACACGGGTGTTGGGATGAAATATGAATTTCACTCATCCTGATTGATTAAATATGTCGATCGATTGATTGACAGGCTGTTATAAGCGTTGAATATCTATATTTGATGCTTATACAGTGTAGTGCACTTTGGTTGATGGTTGATTATTTTCAATGTTATTATATACATGTGTTGTATGAAAATCCATATAATTAATTTTATATGGTAATTGATTGGGCCTCATTCCAATCGTGAAAATAAAGAATATTTTGATAATAACAAATATTTTGATAATAGGAAATATTTGAAATAGAATATTTGAAAATAGAAATTTATGAAGCCGTGTTGATTAGATTGACGCCATTTTGACGTAAACGATATTTATATCGATTTTATTCATTTTAAAATGAATATTAAAAAGTAATCTCGAAATCGAATTTTTCGAAATGAATTGAATTGAAAACGATTTCGAAATGAATTGAATTGAAAACGATTTCGAAATGAATTGAATTGAAAACGATTTCGAAATGAATTGAATTGAAAACGATTTCGAAATGAATTGAATTGAAAACGATTTCGAAATGAATTGAATTGAAAACGAATTCAAATGGAATTGAAAGCGAATTGAAATGAATTCAAATTGAATTGAAATTCGAATTGAATAGAAATGAATTTTAAAACGAATTTATAAAGAAGAATTCAATTTTGCTTTGAATTGAAATAGAAGTTGAAATAGAATTTGAAACGAATTTAAAACTATTTATATAATTCGTTTTAAATAGAAATCGACGAAATATATATTATATATATTATATATATAATATAATGGCCTGAATAGAACGCGCCGCGCCGCGGCAGTTCGCGAATTTCGACCATTTATTTCAAACGGACATTACGGGAGATCCGACCGTCGGATTCTCCTAAAACCGGAACCGTTGGGTTCGTATCGAAAAGAGCTTTCTAATGAAAATTAGAAATTTGAAATCTAACGGTTGGATTTGGAATTATGTCCAAATCAAATTCGAGAAAGGTCGCTGTAAGTGCAGTTCGATGGCCATTGATGGAAATCGACTGTACGGGCCTTGATAAAATTATTAAAAATAGTAATAATTTGTGTAAAATCATTAGAAATGATTTAGAAAGAATTGGGATGAAAAACTCCCTATTTGAAAAGATAAAAATAGATTTTTATCGAATTGAACTAGTTTTGAACTAGAATTATAATTCTATTTATTTTTAAATAAATAAATTGAATTCGAAAAGGGTTTTAAAAATAACCAAAATTTCCAATGATTGCATTGGAATGGATTTGAATCGAAATTGTCTTCGGAATATTTCGATGTTGGATTTCGTGATTATACAGGTGTTGTTATGGAAATTTGAAAGATATATATATTTATATCGTTATTTCCAATACGACATTTGTTAGTCGTAGAATTCGATATTGAATATAAGCTGATATATTTTCTATTCAGAGCCTTGTATTGAATATCGAATGTGATTTGGGTTTGTCGTGAATGGTGTCTTCACTAACACTGTTCTTGAACCCAGTTGAGAAATGATTAAATCTTTTTATTTAGATTTAATGAAGTGTACCAATTAAATAATATTTAATTGGAATTGAATTGATATTGATTTTTGGGTTTATCGTGAACAGTGTTTTAAATAACACTTGTTCTTTAACCCGATAATTAATGAATGTGATTTGGGTTTGTCGTGAATGGTGTCTTCACTAACACTGTTCTTGAACCCAGTTGAGAAATGATTAAATCTTTTTATTTAGATTTAATGAAGTGTACCAATTAAATAATATTTAATTGGAATTGAATTGATATTGATTTTTGGGTTTATCGTGAACAGTGTTTTAAATAACACTTGTTCTTTAACCCGATAATTAATGAATGTGATTTGGGTTTGTCGTGAATGGTGTCTTCACTAACACTGTTCTTGAACCCAGTTGAGAAAAGATTAAATCTTTTTATTTAGATTTAATGAAGTGTACCAATTAAATAATATTTAATTGGAATTGAATTGATATTGATTTTTGGGTTTATCGTGAACAGTGTTTTAAATAACACTTGTTCTTTAACCCGATGATTAATGGGATGTGACTTTGGGTTTATCGTGAACCGTGTTTTAAATGACACTGATTCTTTAACCCAGTCACAGATTAAAACTAAGTGGAGTTTTAATGAATCTTTAATTAGATTGAAAAGATCGAGAATGGAGTATCACCAGTTTTGCTCCAGGCAATAGTTAAATCTTTAATTAGATTTGAATGTGAAATTTAGAAACTAACTGGCGGTTAGCCAAGCCGAATGGTTTTCTGGATATTGATCTGATGTTGGTTTCGGCCTTCGGGGTTAATATTTGGGGAATTATTCTCTTGATTAATTTACGGTTAGTGACTAATGAATTGGAATGAGGCGTATGTTGTGTTTGTGTAACACTTATTTAAAATATACGCGAGTTATTCGGAAAGACCGGGTTTATCCCATTCTGAATAACTGATACGACGATAAGTCGAAGATGAAGACGATGGTCGAAGACCGGAGGTTTTCACGTCGTTTGGGTGATAACTGATGATCTTGATTGGGCTGTACACCCAAGAAGATGGAAACAGTTAGTGATCGTCCAGACATACTTGGAGATCGATGGATATGCGGGGTACTAGGTGCCTCCGGTTTCGTTCAGACCCAGAACGGACTTGTAAATGGACTGTGTGTCTGACATCGGATTTCATTCTGTGTGACTGATATCGGTTGCATAGGATGGTTTGCCTGTGTGGCATGCTAAGATGCAAATGATCAAGGCTTCTGTTGGAAAGCAAAGTCTTGTGGTGATGATCAAAGCACGGCCTTTGTGGCGTAGCTTTGTGTAACGTTTACCTCGCGTGTTTCACACCAGGTATGAACCAAAAACGGGAGACGGACGTCAGGGAGGGCATGCGTTTCTTTCTAGCTAGAAGTGGCGTCAGCGGTTTTACACGCCCTGACGAGTTTGACTTATGTGGTTGTTGCTGTTGCGAGGCGCCTCGGTTATATCGGTTTCGGCCGAATGCATTCTGGTCGGCTGACGGACCAGACTTACACCCCATAGGGTGGGGAGACGTAGTGTTCAGGCATAATAATCCACTCCGTGTGGACCGGCCCTGAGGATCCAAGGGGCAGTTGCGGCTGTTCCTGAGGGGCGGGCTAGAGCGTCTCGAATCGGTTGAGGACTATCTTTTGCCTCGGTTCATAGACGGAAATCCAATTCCCAAATACGTGACATTTGCGGTTTTACTTGTAAACTTATATATGGCGACATGATATATGGTACCCATGCCGCCTATGATTGATACTTATGATTTGAAGTTGTTTTATACACTTATAGTAGTATCAAATGATTTGTTTTAAACGTACTAAGCATTCTTTGGCTGTTATAAGGGAAAACCCTATCCTCGACTGCGTTGCATTGTGTGATGGGACCTGCGTCTTATAACAGCTTCATTTTTCTTTATTTAGCATTGCGCTGTTTGTTTTATGCACTGGTATTCTTGGGAGGAAACCCGTTCCGTGTTATACGGCGTGGTCCCTTGATCCACCTAATGATTTAAAATAAAGATTAATAACTGTTTTAGTTCTCACACCAGTCACATGACTGACCTGGAGTTTATTGTTTTAACCTAAACTCTGGGTGCCCTTATTTTGACACGGGCAGCTAGTAGTTTTGGTTTTGCAGATTTGTATTCACAGGATCCTGGTTTACAGCTGGAACGATATCCGGAAAGCTTTGTATCCGTATATCTCTTTCTAGTTGTATATTGTATTATTTTCCGCTGCTATGTATTTAAATGTAATTTAAATCTTTGATATTTCTGTATAAATATTCATTTATGCTCTGTATATTCTTGTAATCTGATGCATTGTTGTAATATACAATGAAATGTTCTTCTGTATGCGTTCTATTTTGTCCTGTTCTCAAACGATAGGGCGTTTCGAACGGTCTGGGTCGGTTTAGCGACTGGTTCGGACCGAGCGAGATTCCTTGCCGTCACAGTTGGTATCAGAGCTTTGGTTTACAGAGCTCGAGAACAAGACACATTAGAACCATACGAAAGAATTCATCAGATATTGGATTAGTAATATCCAATGGGAATGACTCGTTAGAGATGGGATCAGTAGTATCCTAGAACGAGTGTGAAGAGTATATTTTTTTTTAAGTGAAAACAAATCTTTGTTTTGAAAATTTAAATCAATTATTCGTATTTGTTTATCTATTTATATTGATTTGGACAATCCAGTATATATAGATTTTGCGTATACGTCTGATCCGCGTGTATTCGAAATTTTAATATATTGGATAGATATAGCATCACGCTCTAGTCGCCCGAAGATGATATTGATGATGGTGCATCATCATCAGCATTTATATTCGAGTGTCGAAAGTGTGATTTTCTATATATTTCCTATTGACTGGTGTGAGAACCAAAAATTAGATAGGGCCAATTGTTGTGATTTGGCATCAAAAATTTGATTTTTGTATATGTATCAAAATTATGAATTTGAAACTCTAATTCACTAATTGATTGATGTTTGTGTTACTTGTTTAATTGTTTGATAATTTTTAACCATTTATGCCTAATTGAGTCAAATATTGAACTATATTGAAAATTGGTCGCATTTGCTTGCATATATGTACTTACCTTGAACAGGTCATAGCAAGGAGGCTAGAGCCAGAGAATAAAATTTGTTTGCCCGACAAATAGGTACATGTTTACTACATAATTTCCTGTTTTGTTTGGGTGATGATGATTTTGTGAGCCTATTGGCTAGCCGCTTGGCTTTTTCTTTTTCTTTTTGAGATCTGAAGGACCGGGGAAGCTATTTGAAATTCCCCGATGCTCCCATTGCAGGGGAGGTTATGGCGAAATTTTTCAAAAATTTAGGGTGTTAGCCAAATTTTTGAAGTTTTAAAAATTCTCAGAAACTAAAGAGTTGGAGAATGGAAGCCTGATCGAACGTAGAGTTGATTAATCAAACCACTTTCGACTTTGTTCCTTTTCGGGGACGAAAAGTTTTAAGTGGGGGAGATTGTAACAACCCGGAAAATCTGGGCCAGTTTAAAATTTTTATTTTGGCAATTTTGGCGAATTTTGAATATTTAAAATGAATTATTTTAAATAATATCGACGAGAAATTTATTTAGAATATAAATCGAACGTATATATTATACGCGTCGTCGTTAGAATATAAATATTTATATATAATTATAAATAGAATTGAAAATGGCGCGGTAGTTCGATAATTCGATTTCAAACTTCAATTGAATGTACCGGGTGCAAAACAATCCGGATTTTAGTGAAACCAAAAATAATGGGATCTAATTGTGAATATCTTTCCAACGAATCCGAATAATCGAGATTTCATAGCGGGAATCAAAAGATATGTCCAGTTGAAAATTCTGAATAGTCGCTATGGAATTCAGGCCCTTAAAAATAGCCATTTTGCAAACGACCTCGGATTTCGACGAAACCAGTTTTGTTGGGTCCGTGACGTAAGGTTATTGCTAGATTTCAAATTTCATAATTTTTCAAATCAATATGTGAGCGTGGCGAAGGAAAACGCGTTTGACCAGTTTCAGTTGATTTTAATCGACTGGAAAATGACCATTTTTCTAACGGTCTCAGAATTCGACGAAACTAGTTTTGTTAGGACCGTATCGTCAATACGAAGCTAGAAAATATTTTTCGAGAATTTTTAGAGTTCGTATGTGACCCCGGTAATTTGAAATGTACGTTTAAAATTCAATATAGTGATTTAAATGTAAATTTAACGAAAACTGATTGTAGCAGCCGAATCAGCTTACGATACATATCCCATTGTGTTCGGAATGGGGGTGAAACGCTATGGGCGACAGTCGGTGGGCCTCGTTTCGAAGTCGAATAAAAAGTCAACTCCTAGGGATAAATAAATTAAAATTAAATTAAATATATAAAATCTTTTACATAAAACCCCCCCCATCTCTATTTCCCTCAGATCGAAAATTAGGAAAGAAGAAAAAAAAAAAAAACGAAACGAAGAACGACGGAGCGCTGCCACCCGCCCCTGCCATCGCCGGACCTACCGCACGCCCTAGGTGGCGCCGTCGCCGACCAGAGACCCCCCCCCCTTCCCCAATCGATCGAGAACCCTCCCTCCCCCAGAACCGACGCCGCACCCTCCACTCCGACCAAACCCCTTCCTCCCCAGCCCAAGTCGACGCCACAACACCCCCGCCAAACCCTAGCCTCAACCGCAATGCGCAGCGCCCCCCCCCCTCTTCAAAATACTGTAAGTATTTTAATGTATTTTATTTTTATTTTAATTTCGATTTTAGGTTTAAGACCGATTTTAATAAGAAAATTAAAATTGATTTAATAGGATTTAAAACTGATTTTAAACCATTTTTAAAACTGATTTTAAACCATTTTAAAAACTGATTATAAAACATTTTAAAAACTGAATTTTTTTAGATTTAAAAACTGATTTGAATAAGAATTTAAAACTGATTTTTTTTATATATATTTATTTTTATATTACAGTAAAACTGTTTTTACTTTTGATTAGCAAACTGTTTTTATTTTTGTTAGAAACCTGATTTTGTTTTGTTTAGAAAAACTGAATTTTAAAGAAAAGTATAAAAACTGATTTTCTTAAGAAAGGTTAAAACTGATTTTCTTAAGAAAGGTTAAAACTGATTTTCTTTAGAAAGGTTAAAACTGATTGTTCGAAAAAGGATTTTATCGCATTATAAAAATATGGTTTTAGTTTATAAAAAGTTACGATTTTTATTTATATAAAGACGAGAATTTTATTCACATAAAAATATGATTTTTATATGTAGAACTTCGAAAGAAAAAATTCGATTTTTATATATTGAACTTTGAAGAAAAAATTCGATTTTTATATATTGAACTTTGAACTAAAAATTCGATTTTTATATATTGAACTTTGAACTAAAAATTCGATTTTTATATATTGAACTTTGAACTAAAAATTCGATTTTTATATATTGAACTTTGAAGAAAAAATTCGATTTTTATATATTGAACTTTGAACTAAAAATTCGATTTTTATATATTGAACTTTGAACTAAAAATTCGATTTTTATATATTGAACTTTGAACTAAAAATTCGATTTTTATATATTGAACTTTGAACTAAAAATTCGATTTTTATATATTGAACTTTGAAATAGAAATTCGATTTTTATATATTGAACTTTGAAATAAAAATTCGATTTTTATATATTGAACTTTGAAATAAAAATTCGATTTTTATATATTGAACTTTGAAATAAAAATTCGATTTTTATATATTGAAAGTTGAAATAAAAATTCGATTTTTATACATTGAACTTTGGACTAAAAATTTGATTTTTATATATTGACCTTCGAAATAAAAATATGATTTTTAAATATTGAATAGCGAAGTAAAAATTCGATTTTTATGAATGTAGTGGCTACGGGCGACGAAGCTGACGAAGATGCGAAAACAATGAAGATTTCTATCAATGAAGTGCCGGGAAGTTGGATAGCTATAGGTGAGAATTTCTCACCTTTCAATTTCTTTCTAGTTTTATATATATACTAGGATGCAGACGGTGCTTAGTAGCACCCGACACAATCGTCCACAGACCATGGACTTGTTTGTTTGGTTGCATAGGTTAGTTGGATTATTTGTTGAAGTTGAATTGTTTGGTGAGATGAAATTGATATGATTGATGTGTGAATGGCGTGGGCCTTCACTAGACCGGGGATAAGGCTAGGCCTTGTCCCGTTTCTAGTATCGTGCCGTTATGCCGCCGAAATTTTCTAAAATAAGTTAGAAAAATAAAAATAGCATTTTATTTAAAGAATGAACTGAATAGAAATTCATATGTTAAAATAAAATGTGTTATCGTTAAAAATATAATTTTTAACGTGAATGTGAATAAATAAATATTCATTTATAAACCGGACGGTTTGTTTATGTACACCTATTTGAATGACATTGATTGGGACGATAAATTTTACACATCGCCCAACTGCACAACTAAAATCTGTGTTTGATTGTTTGAAACCCCACACGGGTGTTGGGATGAAATATGAATTTCACTCATCCTGATTGATTAAATATGTCGATCGATTGATTGACAGGCTGTTATAAGCGTTGAATATCTATATTTGATGCTTATACAGTGTAGTGCACTTTGGTTGATGGTTGATTATTTTCAATGTTATTATATACATGTGTTGTATGAAAATCCATATAATTAATTTTATATGGTAATTGATTGGGCCTCATTCCAATCGTGAAAATAAAGAATATTTTGATAATAACAAATATTTTGATAATAGGAAATATTTGAAATAGAATATTTGAAAATAGAAATTTATGAAGCCGTGTTGATTAGATTGACGCCATTTTGACGTAAACGATATTTATATCGATTTTATTCATTTTAAAATGAATATTAAAAAGTAATCTCGAAATCGAATTTTTCGAAATGAATTGAATTGAAAACGATTTCGAAATGAATTGAATTGAAAACGATTTCGAAATGAATTGAATTGAAAACGATTTCGAAATGAATTGAATTGAAAACGATTTCGAAATGAATTGAATTGAAAACGATTTCGAAATGAATTGAATTGAAAACGAATTCAAATGGAATTGAAAGCGAATTGAAATGAATTCAAATTGAATTGAAATTCGAATTGAATAGAAATGAATTTTAAAACGAATTTATAAAGAAGAATTCAATTTTGCTTTGAATTGAAATAGAAGTTGAAATAGAATTTGAAACGAATTTAAAACTATTTATATAATTCGTTTTAAATAGAAATCGACGAAATATATATTATATATATTATATATATAATATAATGGCCTGAATAGAACGCGCCGCGCCGCGGCAGTTCGCGAATTTCGACCATTTATTTCAAACGGACATTACGGGAGATCCGACCGTCGGATTCTCCTAAAACCGGAACCGTTGGGTTCGTATCGAAAAGAGCTTTCTAATGAAAATTAGAAATTTGAAATCTAACGGTTGGATTTGGAATTATGTCCAAATCAAATTCGAGAAAGGTCGCTGTAAGTGCAGTTCGATGGCCATTGATGGAAATCGACTGTACGGGCCTTGATAAAATTATTAAAAATAGTAATAATTTGTGTAAAATCATTAGAAATGATTTAGAAAGAATTGGGATGAAAAACTCCCTATTTGAAAAGATAAAAATAGATTTTTATCGAATTGAACTAGTTTTGAACTAGAATTATAATTCTATTTATTTTTAAATAAATAAATTGAATTCGAAAAGGGTTTTAAAAATAACCAAAATTTCCAATGATTGCATTGGAATGGATTTGAATCGAAATTGTCTTCGGAATATTTCGATGTTGGATTTCGTGATTATACAGGTGTTGTTATGGAAATTTGAAAGATATATATATTTATATCGTTATTTCCAATACGACATTTGTTAGTCGTAGAATTCGATATTGAATATAAGCTGATATATTTTCTATTCAGAGCCTTGTATTGAATATCGAATGTGATTTGGGTTTGTCGTGAATGGTGTCTTCACTAACACTGTTCTTGAACCCAGTTGAGAAATGATTAAATCTTTTTATTTAGATTTAATGAAGTGTACCAATTAAATAATATTTAATTGGAATTGAATTGATATTGATTTTTGGGTTTATCGTGAACAGTGTTTTAAATAACACTTGTTCTTTAACCCGATAATTAATGAATGTGATTTGGGTTTGTCGTGAATGGTGTCTTCACTAACACTGTTCTTGAACCCAGTTGAGAAATGATTAAATCTTTTTATTTAGATTTAATGAAGTGTACCAATTAAATAATATTTAATTGGAATTGAATTGATATTGATTTTTGGGTTTATCGTGAACAGTGTTTTAAATAACACTTGTTCTTTAACCCGATAATTAATGAATGTGATTTGGGTTTGTCGTGAATGGTGTCTTCACTAACACTGTTCTTGAACCCAGTTGAGAAAAGATTAAATCTTTTTATTTAGATTTAATGAAGTGTACCAATTAAATAATATTTAATTGGAATTGAATTGATATTGATTTTTGGGTTTATCGTGAACAGTGTTTTAAATAACACTTGTTCTTTAACCCGATGATTAATGGGATGTGACTTTGGGTTTATCGTGAACCGTGTTTTAAATGACACTGATTCTTTAACCCAGTCACAGATTAAAACTAAGTGGAGTTTTAATGAATCTTTAATTAGATTGAAAAGATCGAGAATGGAGTATCACCAGTTTTGCTCCAGGCAATAGTTAAATCTTTAATTAGATTTGAATGTGAAATTTAGAAACTAACTGGCGGTTAGCCAAGCCGAATGGTTTTCTGGATATTGATCTGATGTTGGTTTCGGCCTTCGGGGTTAATATTTGGGGAATTATTCTCTTGATTAATTTACGGTTAGTGACTAATGAATTGGAATGAGGCGTATGTTGTGTTTGTGTAACACTTATTTAAAATATACGCGAGTTATTCGGAAAGACCGGGTTTATCCCATTCTGAATAACTGATACGACGATAAGTCGAAGATGAAGACGATGGTCGAAGACCGGAGGTTTTCACGTCGTTTGGGTGATAACTGATGATCTTGATTGGGCTGTACACCCAAGAAGATGGAAACAGTTAGTGATCGTCCAGACGTACTTGGAGATCGATGGATATGCGGGGTACTAGGTGCCTCCGGTTTCGTTCAGACCCAGAACGGACTTGTAAATGGACTGTGTGTCTGACATCGGATTTCATTCTGTGTGACTGATATCGGTTGCATAGGATGGTTTGCCTGTGTGGCATGCTAAGATGCAAATGATCAAGGCTTCTGTTGGAAAGCAAAGTCTTGTGGTGATGATCAAAGCACGGCCTTTGTGGCGTAGCTTTGTGTAACGTTTACCTCGCGTGTTTCACACCAGGTATGAACCAAAAACGGGAGACGGACGTCAGGGAGGGCATGCGTTTCTTTCTAGCTAGAAGTGGCGTCAGCGGTTTTACACGCCCTGACGAGTTTGACTTATGTGGTTGTTGCTGTTGCGAGGCGCCTCGGTTATATCGGTTTCGGCCGAATGCATTCTGGTCGGCTGACGGACCAGACTTACACCCCATAGGGTGGGGAGACGTAGTGTTCAGGCATAATAATCCACTCCGTGTGGACCGGCCCTGAGGATCCAAGGGGCAGTTGCGGCTGTTCCTGAGGGGCGGGCTAGAGCGTCTCGAATCGGTTGAGGACTATCTTTTGCCTCGGTTCATAGACGGAAATCCAATTCCCAAATACGTGACATTTGCGGTTTTACTTGTAAACTTATATATGGCGACATGATATATGGTACCCATGCCGCCTATGATTGATACTTATGATTTGAAGTTGTTTTATACACTTATAGTAGTATCAAATGATTTGTTTTAAACGTACTAAGCATTCTTTGGCTGTTATAAGGGAAAACCCTATCCTCGACTGCGTTGCATTGTGTGATGGGACCTGGGTCTTATAACAGCTTCATTTTTCTTTATTTAGCATTGCGCTGTTTGTTTTATGCACTGGTATTCTTGGGAGGAAACCCGTTCCGTGTTATACGGCGTGGTCCCTTGATCCACCTAATGATTTAAAATAAAGATTAATAACTGTTTTAGTTCTCACACCAGTCACATGACTGACCTGGAGTTTATTGTTTTAACCTAAACTCTGGGTGCCCTTATTTTGACACGGGCAGCTAGTAGTTTTGGTTTTGCAGATTTGTATTCACAGGATCCTGGTTTACAACTGGAACGATATCCGGAAAGCTTTGTATCCGTATATCTCTTTCTAGTTGTATATTGTATTATTTTCCGCTGCTATGTATTTAAATGTAATTTAAATCTTTGATATTTCTGTATAAATATTCATTTATGCTCTGTATATTCTTGTAATCTGATGCATTGTTGTAATATACAATGAAATGTTCTTCTGTATGCGTTCTATTTTGTCCTGTTCTCAAACGATAGGGCGTTTCGAACGGTCTGGGTCGGTTTAGCGACTGGTTCGGACCGAGCGAGATTCCTTGCCGTCACAACATACTTCATATCATGTAATTTTAAATATTTTGTCATAGCTCAATTTTTTAATACATGATAAGCATCTTATTATTCTACACTTCAACTGGATTAGACTTTCTTGAATCGCAAAAAATGAATAAACAAATTAGATATTGAAATAGTGAGACTGCCCAAATGTAACAGATATTGAATGAGTAAAATTATCTTTATCGTTGTTTATGTCTGAATGTCCGGCGACAAATAAGTTGTATTGATATGAGTACTAAACTATGTGCCTTCTATACGTATACAGATTAATTTAGTGATTAATTCTCTTCATCATTCTAATATGAGTAAAATTCTCTTTATCATTCTAATGTTTTGATTAATTCTGAAAGCTTGTTGTGCATATCATATGGGTTGGGTTTTAATTTTTATTTTATGATCTTTTTATGGTGCAGTATAGAAAAAGTTTTAAGAAAATTAGTTTACTATGACAAATTTAGCATCTTTTCTGCATAACCATTGAGTTTTTTTAATTGATTTTGATTTGAATCTTATGGGCCATATTAGAATTTAGTGATTGAAACGATTATATACAATTGAATTTGGTCACATAGACCTTTAACAGTTGGCATTGCTAATCCTTCATTATACAAATCATCTTTGAGTTAAAAAAAAGTAAAGTTTGATATCCTTTTATCACATTTTCCTTGCTTCAAGTTAATGTTTTCCAAATTAATTTGCTTAGTTGATGTTTAGTGAAGGATATAAAGAAACGCTGCATATTTTCCCTATGCTTAAGTAAAAAACGCAATAGACAACTAATATACATATAAACACTGTTTTTATGCTCTTTTTTTGTGTAGGATAGATAACTACTGAAGTTTCAACAAATCTAGCTGGCAATGGAAAATTTAGCATATTTTCACTATATCCATTGAATTTTTTAATTGATTCAGCTACCATAGTTATTTGTCGGCATCATTTTAGTTATATTACTCAATTTTTCTATCTTCAATCAGGTAACGCAAAACTATAGTAATTTTCTACACAAAAGGTTTATAGCATTAATAGTTGATTATTCTTCCCTATACTCAAAATCTTGCATCTTCCTACTATCATAATGCAAATTATAGTATACTATATCTTGAATATTATATCACATATCCTTGCGTTAGATTTCCTTAAATAAATTATTTCTTAAGATTGGCTTCCCTTAATTTCACCATGTTTTCTTAACATATCATTGTTCTATGGTAACATAGCATTGCCTTTTATCCTTGCAATAATCAATATATTTTTAGAGTTTCAGTTCATAAAAATGTACATTAGTTAGCATTTTGAAAACGATTATGAAATTACGTTATTCATGAATATATTAATTTTTTGATAAGAGTACCATTGAAGGTAACTTTTACTGCTTTTACAATTATTTATATAATAGAATACTGTCTTTTGTTATAGCCAAATGCAACTAAATTATATGTTACTAATACTGTATTACATTTCCTTAACCACATCATTCCCTGATGTTAAATCTCCTTAACTTTATTTTATTTCCATATGATATTTGTTATTATTTGCAGTTTTAAACGATCAATAGTAAAGTAATTGCATTCACATTTAAGAAACTAATGTGACAATTAGGCATAATTATGGATTGTTTTCTATAAAAAGCTTTGTTAATTTAACACTAAGTCAGTATGAAACAATTTCAATCTCAAGGGTTACTGACTACCTGCAAATCAAATTCAAATTCATTTTTGGTTAATGCGTTTTTTTAGTAGAACAGTAAATGGTATTACAATTTTTGATTCAATAGACAATTGTAATTTAAGGCAAGAAGATCCAGTTACATATTATAAAAGAGCAACACACTAAATTTACATTAGATACTTCTTAAATCTTGGTGGACCAAATGTAGAGAAGTAAATTTTGTGCAAATAGCATCCTATAAAATTATCACCAATTATTTTAACGAGCGTCACGGCATGCGCTCCGCGCGTGGTCACGGCGCGCTGCGCACGTGGAATATTGTTCCTACAAATATTGTATACATATGTCAATATTGCAGATTTATGCATAGTTTGCACATATCCAAAGTTCAACATAAGATCTAACACGTATAAAAGGACCGAGAGAATATCTTATTAATTTAACATGAGTCAATCGATGATATATACCTTTATTAAAAATAACAATTTAAATCCGCTTATCTTGGTTTCGATGGGAAGTTTGGACATCTAAATCTTGAATATACCGCATTTGCTTTCAAATGCAGAATGGATCGTGCATATCTTATATTTTTCCAGTTCTAAAGAATTTGGAGGAGAAAGGGAGTGGCAGGGCTTCAGTACCCGATCAAAAAATATGAATTTGAGAGCTATGACCTGTAAGTTTATTTATAAATATCCAAACTTGTATCCATCCGATATAAGATAATAAAATCCGAGTCATTCAACAAAATAAAAATATGTTGTTAGTACATGGCGTGATATATTTCTTGCCCATTTTATTTTTTTGCATATTTATTTGTTTGGTAGTTTCTTTTTATTTTCATTACTGCGCATTAATTTTCTTCTGTTTCTAATTCATGCATGTTAATTTATGTGACCGTTATTCAAAACATTTATTTTTATTTCTATTTTTATTGAAAAAATTTCCATTCTTAACACACATTAAATTTCTATTTCAAATGCAATTATTTCTGGAATTAATACGCGTGCACATATTCTTGAAATAAATATGTCCACACGTATTTGTTTCAATTGTTTTGAATTAGAACTTTACTTTACTAACATAAATAAACTCCCTTTTATTGTGTGATTTAATTCCATTTACGATGCGCATTTAGTTTCAAATTCAAACATGCATTACTTCTAAAATTTATGCTCTATATATTTATATGAAGTAAATATATACATGTGTATTAGCAGGCATGTTACCCTTCTAGATTTAATTCTCTGCTTTCAAATTTTAACCTTATTCCCATTTATGTCTCTATTAATGTCATTAATGAAGCGCATTGCTAATTAAAGAAACATTGCTATTTAACTTTAATTACTTTCCATTTCTTTCTTGATTTAATTCCTTTTATCATATGTGTTTGTTTTTAGTAAAGGGCATTTTTGTCAGTTCAGGTGTACACCAAAAAAGTGTGACACCAAACCTATTCCGATTATTAGTAAAAGATATCAATGAATATTAAATGTTTACATGTGTTCATATTGAAAAGATGTTAACAAAAAAAGAATTAATTGAAACCCATAATTTAACAAGTTTGAAAAATAACAATATTGAAATAGATGTATTCATAAAACATTCTGTGGCAGCAGAACTTCTACGAAAAACAATTCTAATTATTTGGGTTGAGTGCCTATGCAACATAGATTTTATGTTGAGACAGTTGACCGTACTCATATTTCTATCATTATTGTGTTCAACCAATGCAGATTGACACATATATGGTTGTTTAATTCATCATTTCGTACATATATCTTTTCATTAACCCAATAGAGATACATAAAATTTGACACTGTTTATACTACGTGCAAGATGTACCTACTCGCTATACATGGATGATCATTTACTTCTTGCTATAAAATTTAGTTTCTACAGTAGAATCCTAACACATACATATATCACTTACATTATATATTTTGCTATTATACGATATGTTCTCACCACATATTCATAAATGCAAATTACAACACTCGAAAGTCTATGCTTCCGTGCATCGCACGGGTTTCCACTCATCTATATAATAAAATTCCCCCTTGGACAAACAACAAGACAAAGAGTGGTTCAGATTTAATCTCGCAAATACAAATCCACCGTCCTAATTTAAACACATCCCCTGATATTTTGATTGCGACCTCATCCGCATTTGCCTTATATTTAGTTAACTCAACTGTTGTTAATTCCATTAGCCACGTTCACATATCTATCAACTCACGATAAATTTATTCCGACGATCACTAATCATAATTCGATTCCCTCCTTCCAATAAGATCATTATATATTCTTTTTTTCCACCAACTTCTTCTTTCATCCCTGAAATTAACCAATTACATAGTTTTTTTATTTGGGTGAAACTCGAACAATTGCTGCAAAGTATGGCTTTCTGGACTGATCTGGGAAGAAAGTAGAAGGGGATGCAGATAAAAATAATAATGATGGAATTTATGGGGATGCAGATTCTTTCTTTGTTCCACAACTGTTTACCCATTTGGGGACATCTGATTTAGCATTCCGATTAAGCGTAGCTTATTCACGAAAAAGTCGATGATGAAGTACAGTTTTAACAAGTCGTCATTTCTACATTATTCTCAATTACATAAAATTTCAAATTGTTTACGGCTTATTTGAATAAATTCTGTTGATATGTTTGGTAATTTAATTTTTCTTGACATTTATTAGCTGCGAATTGATATCGTTTAATTCATTGGAAATTAGGAAATTGGGATTTATTGATTTCTTTCAGTAGTTACAAGAACCGTATCTTTACCATCGTCATACCTTGCATCAGTTGCTAGATTGAAATACGATTGAGAAGGTAGTCTCTAAAAAAATCTGTTATATTATAATTTTTTGGATCTCGGCAGATGCAAATCATTTTTACATATATTACCCTTGATTGATGCACATAAACTGACAATTGCTTTGGATATTTGGGTTCGTTACATTCACTTTCACAGTTCATTCTCCTGTAATTTTTTATCTCAAATTCATCTTTTATTTATTTATTTGAATTTGTGGAATTATGTACCGTGCAGTTAAAAGGAATGAACAAACAAAAATTCAATGTTAACGTATATTTTGTACACAAAAAATTACATGTTTTGGTTTCTTTCCATTGTTGAAACTGCCTATTTACTCAATCGTAGACATGATTACATTTTATTTGACTACAATCTAAAATTTGAATTTTGTATTGTTTCTCTAATACATTGCTCATCTCCTCAGCATACTATGTTTTCCAAGTTCTTTAATTGTTGTTGTTCATATGTGATTTGTTTGACTATGGGAAGAGATTTGGATATCAGAAAATAAATTAAATATTGGTTGACATATTTGCTTACCCACTATTTTTATATTAAGCAATCTTATGGACACTCATATTTGTGGTGACAAATTGTTGCCAGTAATTTGTATTTGACTTTAACGTAAAATAATTGCATGATTCGGTAAAACTATAATACCATAAATTATAATATGACATGGCTTTTTGACCCACTAAAATCAGCTCTCATCTAACCTTTTCTTTTTCTTTTTGACTAAAACGTTAACAAATAAGGCATAATGTTAATTCTATATTTATAGAGTGCATCCGTTATTATAAGGTATTAAAAAAAGAAACTAAGTGAACCCATTGCTTATTAATATAGAACTACCCTTACATTCAGAAAAAACATGAAAAATTAAATATTAAACATCAGATATGCATGATTTCAATAAGTACACTTCTGCTTGCAGCATATACACTAGAAGAAATGTATCATGTAAACATTCATGGTAAAATACATATTACCTGCAATTAAAGAATTAATTCATTAGTTATATTACAGCTTATCTACAACATAAATATGCCTTTTCATGTCACATTTCCATTCAAAATCTTTCCAAACTATTCTATAAAAATGCGTATTATTCAAAATTCCATTTATGAAGAAATGTGGGTATCAGTAAACAAATTCGTATATTAGTTGACACAATAGTGTTATCCATAACAACTATATCCAGACATCTATTATATGCATAATAATACATACTTCATATCATGTAATTTTAAATATTTTGTCATAGCTCAATTTTTTAATACATGATAAGCATCTTATTATTCTACACTTCAATGGGATTAGACTTTCTTGAATCGCAGAAAATGAATAAACAAATTAGATATTGAAATAATGAGACTGCCCAAATGTAACAGATATTGAATGAGTAAAATTATCTTTATCATTGTTTATGTTTGAATGTCCGGCGACAAATAAGTTGTATTGATATGAGTACTAACCAATATGCCTTCTATATGTATACAGATTAATTTAGTGATTAATTCTCTTCATCATTCTGATATGAGTAAAATTCTCTTTATCATTCTAATGTTTTGATTAATTCTGAAAGCTTGTTGTTTGTATCTTTTTATGGTGCAGTATAAACAAAGTTTTAAGAAAATTAGTTTACCATGACAAATTTAGCATCTTTTCTGCATAACCAATGAGTTTTCTTAATTGATTTTGATTTGAATCTTATAGGCCATATTAGAATTTAGTGATTGAAACAATTATATACAATTGAATTTGGTCACATAGACCTTTAACAATTGGCATTGCTGATCCTTCATTATACAAATCGTCTTTGAGTTTAACAAAAGTAAAGTTTGATATCCTTTTATCACATTTTCCTTTCCTCAAGTTAATGTTTTCCAAATTAATTTGCTTAGTTGATGTTTAGTGAAGGATATAAAGAAACGTTGCATATTTTCCATATGCTTAAGTAAGAAACGTGATAGACAACTAATATACATATAAACATTGTTTTTATGCTCTTTTTGTTGTGTAGGATAGATAACTATTGAAGTTTCAGCAAATCAAGCTGACAATGGAAAATTTAGCATATTTTCTCTGTATCTATTGAATTTTGAAATTGATTCAGCTACCATAGTAATTTGTCGGCATCATTTTAGTTATATTACTCAATTTTTCTCTCTTCAATCAGGTAATGCCAAACTATAGTAATTTTCTGCACAAAAGGTTTATAGCATTAATAGTTGATTATTCTTCCCTGTAGCATCTTCCTACTATCATAATGCAAATTATAGTATACTATATCTTGAATATTATATCACATATTCTTGCGTTAGTTTTCCTTAAATAAATTATTTCTTAAGATTGGCTTCCCTTAATTTCACCATGTTTCCTTAACATATCATTGTTCTATGATAACATACCATTGCCTTTTATCCTTGCAATAATCAATATATTTTTAGAGTTTCAGTTCATAAAAATGTACATTAATTAGCATTTTGAAAACAATTATGAAATTTTGTTATCCATGAATATATTAATTTTTTGACAAGAGTACCATCGAAGGTAACTTTTACTGCTTTTACAATTATTTATATAAAAGATTACTGTTTTTTGTTATAGCCAAATGCAACTAAATTATATGTTACTAATACTGTATTACATTTCCTTAACCACATCATTCCCTGATGCTAAATCTCCTTAACTTTATTTTATTTCCATATGATATTTGTTATTTCTTGCAGTTTTAAATGATCAATAGTAAAGTAATTGCATTCACATTTAAGAAACTAATGTGAAAATAAGACATAATTATGGATTGTTTTCTATAAAAAGCTTTGTTAATTTAGCATTAAGTTAGTATGAAACAATTTCAATCTCATGGGTAACTAACTACCTGCAAATCAACTTCAAATTCATTTTTGGTTAATGCGGTTTTTTTTAGTTGAACAGTAAATGGTATTACAATTTTTGATTCAATAGACAAATTTAATTTAAGGCAAGAAGATCCAGTTACATATTATAAAAGAGCAACACACTAAATTTACATTACATACTACTTAAATCTTGGTGGACCAAATGTAGAGAAGTAAATTTTGTGCAAATATCATCCTATAAAATTATCACCAATTATTGTAATATCAATGAATATTAAATGTTTACACGTGTTCATATTGAAAAGACGTTAACAAAAAAAGAATTAATTGAAACCCATAATTTAACAAGTTTGAAAAATAATAATAATGAAATAGATGTATTCATAAAACATTCTATGGAAGCAGAACTTCTACGAAAAACAAGTCTAATTATTTGGGTTGAGTGCCTATGCAACATAGATTTTATGTTGAGACAGTTGACCATACTCATATTTCTATCATTATTGTGTTCAACCAATGCAGATTAACACATATATGGTAGTTTAATTCATCATTTCGTACATATATCTTTTCATCAACCCAATAAAGATACATAAAATTTGACACTATTTATACTACGTGCAAGCTGTACCTGCTCGCTATACTTGCATCATTTACTTCTTGATATAAAATTTAGTTTCTACAGTAGAATCCTAACACATACATATATCACTTACATTATATATTTTGCTAATATACGATATGATCTCACCGCTTATTCATAAATGCAAATTACAACACTCGAAAGTCTATGCTCCCGTGCATCGCACGGGTTTCCACTCATAAAAAGATATAATTGAATATCTTTATAATCACCTAAATCACAACATATAAAAAAAGTAAACAAAAACTAAACATATATTACATCGTAGGTATTAAACAACTTACTCATCTAGTAATCGATAGAAGAATATAATGTCATCTACCAAGCAATTGTAATAATCCGGAAATCCGGGCCAATTTAAAATTTTAATTTTGGCAATTTTATTGAATTTTGATTATTTAAAATGAAATATTTTAAATAATAACGACGAGAAATTTATTTTGAATAGAATTTGAACGTATATATTATATCGATCGTCGTTAGAATATAAAAATTTATTCATAATTATAAAAGGAATTGAAAATGACATGGTAGTTCGATAATTCGATTTCAAAGTTCAAATGAATGTACCGGGTGCAAAATAATCCGGATTTTAGTGAAACCAAAAATATTCGAAGCTAATTGATAATATATTCCAACGAATCCGAAAAATCGAAATTTCATAGCGGGGATAAAAAGTTATGTCCAGTTGAAATTTCAGAATAGTCGCTATGGAATTTCGGCCCTTAGAAAATGGAAATATTGCAAACGACCTCGGATTTCGGCGAGACCACTTTTGTTGGATCCGTGATGTCAAATTATTGCTAGGCTTCAAATTTCATAATTTTTCGAATCAATATGTGAGCGTGGCAAAAGAAAACGTGTTTGACCAGTTTTAGTCGATTTTAATCGACTGGAAAATGGCCATTTTTCAAACGGTCTCAGAATTCGACGAAATTAGTTTTGTTAGGACCTTATCGTCAATACGAAGCTAGAAAATATTTTTCTGGAATTTTTCGAGTTAGTATGTGGCCCTGGTAAATTGAAATGCGCGTTCAAATTCAATATACATTAGTTATATTTTGATTTGAATGGAAACAAATCTAAACAATTGAATCGGCCTACGAAACATATCCCATTGAGTTCGGAATGGGGGTAATTAGCTAGAGATGACAGGCGGTGCATCTCGTTTGGAGGTCGAAATAAAAAGTTGCTTTTAGGAAATTTTAAAATAATAAAATATAAAATTTATATAAACCCCCCCCCCCATTTTTTCCCCTTCCCCGTTCAGTATAACAGATAAAAAAAAGAGGAAAAAAAGGGGAAAAGGGCTCATGCCCTAATCCCTATCGCCGCCGCGCAGCTACCAGGAGGCGGGCGCCTCCGACTAGGTGTGACGACCCGTAACTTCCCCGTAAAGGAAAGTGCCGGATAGTTCGAGAACAAACCACAACAGAACACATACAGAAGAACATTTCATTGCTTATTACAACAATGCATCAGATTACAAGAATGTACAGAGTAAAAATGAATATTACACAGAAATATCAGAGATTTAAATTACATTTAAATACATAGCAGTGGAAAAATAATACAATACACAACTAGAATGAGATATACGGATACAAAGCTTTCCGGACATCGTTCCAGCTGTAAACCAGGATCCTGTGAATATAAATCTGCAAAACCAAAACTACTAGCTGCCCGTGTCAAAATAAGGGCACCCAGAGTTTAGGTTAAAACAATAAACTCCAGGTCAGTCATGGGACTGGTGTGAGAACTAAAACAATTAATCTTTATTTTAAAGTTAGGTAAATCAAGGGACCACGCCGTATAACACGGAACGGGTTTCCTCCCAAGGATACCAGTGCATAAAACAAACAGCGCAATGCTAAATAAAGAAAATGAAGCTGTTATAAGACCCAGGTCCCATCACACAATGCAACGCAGCCGAGGATAGGGTTTTCCCTTATAACAGCCAAAGAATGCTTGATACGGTTAAAACAAATCGTTTGATACTATTATAAGTGCATAGTGTATAAAACAACTTCAAATCATAAGTATCAATCATAGACGGCATGGGTACCATATATCATGTCGCCATACTAGTTCTACAATTAAAACCGCAATACACATATTGGAAATTGGATTTCCATCATGGTGGCTCCTGATTCGAAAGATCGATCGCGGAATGCAATTCACCACGGCTTACGTCCCAACAAGAGAACACCGTCTGCATCCGCACATTTGGGACCAGAGTACCACCGCGGCTTACGTCCCAGCGAGAGAAAACACCGCTTACTCTATATATCCCTGAGCACTAGGCTCATCTCGGTCGACCGAATCCACGACACCACTAAGGTGCCCATCCACGAAAAAGCATACTGATCAAACCATCAGTTTGCCACCATACCGGGGTGTGAGGCTCGCGGATCAACGCTATACACAAAGCCATGCTATATCAGCTGCGCTTTGATCATCAACCACCAAACTTTGCTTTTCAACAAAAGTCTGGATCACTGCATCTCAGCATGCCACACTATCAATCCATATCGTACCACTGATTTCTGCCAATATATAACCTCTGAGCTCATATGTCTCAGAGAAGGGCGTTAAGCAAGAGAATAAATTCTCCGCCGCCAAACAGATATATATTTAGCAGAGATCAACAAATACAATATAAAGGAATACAATGTCAGACACACCATCCATTTACAAGTCCGTTCTAGGTCTGAACGAAACCGGAGGCACTTTCCTCGCATATCCATCCATCTCCAAGTACGTCTGGACGACCACCAACTATTTCCATCCTCTTGGGTGTACAGCCCGATCAGGATCGTCAGTAATTATCCAAACGATGTGAAGACTTCCGGCCTTCAACCACCGTCTTCATCTTCGACATATCGTCGAATCGGTTATTCAGAATGGGAATAAACCCGGCCTTTCCGAACAACCCGCGTATATTAGAAATAAATGTTACACAAACACAACATACGCCTCATTCCAATTCCTTAGTCACTAATCGCAAATTAGAAAGAGAACAATTTCCCAAACATTAACCCCGAAGGCCGAAACCAACATCAGATCAATACCCAGGAAACCATTCTTCTTAGCCAACCTACAGCTAGTTTCTAAATTCCACATTCTTAGGGAAAGGTTCCCATTAATTTTATCCAAGATAAATTCTTTAAAATTTATCCTGTAATCTTCCTTTGGATGTCGTTTAAAACCAAATTATGGTTTTACCAACTAGTCGAGATTAGCGAACCACTACGAAGTAATTATTTGTTTTATTTCCCAATCCCAACCTATTCATCCCATGAAGCAAAACTGGTAAGACTCCATATCTAACACCATAGTGTTATCGGTAAAATTAATTACCATTTCACGTTCAAATCCAATTAAGGATTTAACTATCGCCTGGAGCAAAACTGGTGATACTCCATTTTCGATCATTTCAATCTAATTAAAGATTCATTAAAACTCCACTTAGTTTTAATCTGTGACTGGGTTAAAGAATCAGTGTCATTTAAAACACGGTTCACGATAAACCCAAAATCACATCACATTTCAATCAGTCCCTAATTGTAAATTAGCAAGTGAGTCATTCCCTAAGTATTAATCCCGAAGGCCGAAACCAACATCAGATCAATACCTCGGAAACTATTCAACTTAACTAATCTCCAGTTAGTTTCTGATTTTCTTAACTCCTTTAGGTCTAAGAACTGTATTATTGAAGATACCGTTCACGACAACCCAAAATCACATTTCATTAATGATCGGGTTAAAGAATGAGTGTTATTTAAAAACACTGTCCACGATAAACCCAAAAATCAATATCAATTCAATTCCAATTAAACATTATTTAATTGGTACACTTCATTAAATCTAAATAAAAAGATTTAATCTTTTCTCAACTGGGTTCAAGAACAGTGTTAGTGAAGACACCATTCACGACAAACCCAAATCACATTCGATATTCAATACAAGGCTCTGAATAGAAAATATATCGGCTTATATTCAATATCGAATTCTACGACTAACAAATGTCGTATTGGAAATAACGATATAAATATATATCTTTCAAATTTCCATAACAACACCTGTATAATCACGAATTTCAACATCGAAATATTCCGAAGACAATTTCGATTCAAATCCACTCCAATGCAATCATTGGAAATTCTGGTTATTTTTAAAACCCTTTTCAAATTCAATTTATTTATTTAAAAATAAATAGAATTATAATTCTAGTTCAAAACTAGTTCATTTCGATAAAAATCTATTTTTATCTTTTCAAATATGGAGTTTTTCATCCCAATTCTTTCTAAATCATTTCTTATGATTTTACACAAATTATTATTATTTTTAATAATTTTATCAAGGCCCGTACAGTCGATTTCCATCAACGGCCATCGAACTGCACTTACAGCGACCTTTTTCGAATTTGATTTGGACGTATCTCCAAATCCAACCGTTAGATTTCAAATTTCTAATATTCTTTAAAAAGCTCTTTTCGATACGAACCCAACGGTTCCGGTTTTAGGAGAATCCGACGGTCGGATCTCCCGTAATGTCCGTTTGAAATAAATGGTCGAAATTCACGAACTGCCGCGGCGCGGCGCGTTCTATTCAGGCCGTTATATTATATATATAATATAATATATATAATATATATTTCGTCGATTTCTATTTAAAGCGGATTATATAAATAGTTTTGAATTCGTTTCAAAAGCAATTTCAACTTCCATTTCAATTCAAATCAAAATTGAATTCTTCTTTATAAATTCGTTTTAAAATTCATTTCTATTCAATTCAAATTTCAATTCAATTTGAATTCATTTCAATTCGTTTCCAATTCAGTTTGAATTCGTTTCAATTTAGTTTGAATTCGTTTTCAATTTATTTCGAAATCGTTTTCAATTCAATTCAATTCGAAATCGTTTTCAATTCAATTCATTTCGAAATCGTTTTCAATTCAATTCATTTCGAAATCGTTTTCAATTCAATTCAAATATCGTTCACGTCAAAATGGCGTCAATCTAATCCACACGGCTTCATAAATTTCTATTTTCAAATATTCTATTTCAAATGTTTCTTTATTCAAAATAGTTGCTATTTTCAAAATATTTCGTTCAACACATGACCAATCTCAATGAATGAGTACTGTCAACACATGAACTTTTATTTTATATCGATAAAGGTGCAATTTTTATTACTAAAATATTTCGTTCAACACATGACCAATCTCAATGAATGAGTACTGTCAACACATGAACTTTTATTTTATATCGAAAAAGGTGCAATTTTTATTACTAAAATATTTCGTTCAACACATGACCAATCTCAATGAATGAGTACTGTCAACACATGAACTTTTATTTTATATCGAAAAAGGTGCAATTTTTATTACTAAAATATTTCGTTCAACACATGACCAATCTCAATGAATGAGTACTGTCAACACATGAACTTTTATTTTATATCGAAAAAGGTGCAATTTTTATTACTAAAATATTTCGTTCAACACATGACCAATCTCAATGAATGAGTACTGTCAACACATGAACTTTTATTTTATAATATTCTTTATTTTTCAAATTGGAATGAGGCCCAATCAATTACCATATAAAGTTAATTATATGGATTTTCATACAACACATGTATATAATAGCATGGAAAAATAATCAACCATCAACCAAAGTGCACTACACTGTATAAGCATCAAATATAGATATCTAACGCTTAAAACAGCCTGTCAATCAACCGATCGACATATTTAATAAATCAGGATGAGTGAACTTCAAATTTCATCCCAACACCCGTGTGGGGTTTCAAACAATCAAACACAGATTTTATTTGTGCAGTTGGGCGATGTGTAAAATTTATCGACCCAATCAATATCCTTCAAATAGGTGTACATAAACAAACCGTCTGGTTTGTAAATGAATATTTATTCACTTCACGTTAAAAATTATATTTTTAACAATAAAACATTTTATTCAACCTATGAATATTCTATTCGGTTCATTTATTCAATAAAATGATATTTTTATTTTTCTAACATATTTTAGAAAATTTCGGCGGCATAACGGCACGATACTAGAAACGGGACAAGGCCTAGCCTTATCCCCGGACTAGTGAAGGCCCACGCCATTCACACATCAATCAAAATCAATTCATTTCACCACACCATTCAATTTCAATCAAATAATCTAACTAATTTGCAATCAAACAAACAAGTCCATGGTCTGTGGACGATTGTGTCGGGTGCTACTAAGCACCGTCTGCATCCTAGTATATATATATAACTAGAAATAAAATTGAAGAGTGAGAAATTCTCACATATAGCTATCCTAGCTCCACGGCACTTCTTTTTGCAGAATTCTTCGTCGTTCTCGCCTCTTATCGCTTTCTTTCGCCCGTAGCCACTACATATATAAAAATCGAATTTTTACTATGCTATTCAATATATAAAAATCGAATTTTTACTTCGCTATTCAATATATAAAAATCTGATTTTTACTTCTCTATTCAATATATAAAAATCGAATTTTTACTTCGCTATTCAATATATAAAAATCGAATTTTTACTTCTTAAAGTTCAAATCCTTTTTCTCTTTAAAGATTAAACCTTTTTTCCTATTTAAAGTTTTTACTTTTAAACAAAATCAGTTTTTATCTTTTTTAAAAATTCAGTTTTTGCCTTTTATAAAATCAGTTTTTATCTTTTTAAAAAATCCAGTTTCAAAAATTCATAAAAATCAGTTTTAAAAATTCATAAAAATCAGTTTTAAAAATTCATAAAAATCAGTTTTAAAAATTCATAAAAATCAGTTTATGAAACTTCAAAAAAACAGTTTTTACATCGTTTAAAAATTCAGTTTTTACATCTAAAAAAAATCAGTTTGTAAATTCGAAAATAAAAATAAAATAAAATGGCTCACCGATAGCTTGCGGAAAAAAAAGGGGAAAGGGAAGAAGAAGCGTCGGCGGTGTGGTGTGGTGCTCGGTGGTTCAGGGAGGTGCGGTGTTGCTTCGGGGTGTCGGCGACTTCGAGATGTGGTTCGAGGTCTTCGCTGGAAGGAGGAGGTCGTGCGGAGGGGTGGGCGGCGATAGGTTCGTCGGCGGTGGCTTCCAGGTAAGGCGGCGGCTCGATTTTGAATTAGGTTTTCTTTTTTTTTCTTTCCTTTTTCTGATAACTGAATCGGGGGGGCCAATGAAGAAAAGGAGGGAGTATATTTTTTTTTTATTATTATTTAATTATTTAATTTTTGCAAAAGGGTTGACTTTTACATACGACCTCGAAACGAGGCCTACCGCCTGTCGTCCATAGCGTTTTACCCCCATTCCGAACACAATGGGATATGTATCGTAAGCTGATTTGATTGTTACAATCAGTTCCCGTTGAATTTACATTTAAATCACTATATTGAATTTTAAACGTACATTTCAAATTACCGGGGTCACATACTAACTAGAAAAATTCTAGAAAAATATTTTCTAGCTTCGTATCGACGATACGGTCCTAACAAAACTAGTTTCGTCGAATTCTGAGACCGTTTGAAAAATGGCCAATTTCCAGTCGATTAAAATCAACTGAAACTGGTCAAACGCGTTTTCCTATGCTACGCTCACATATTGATTCGAAAAATTATGAAATTTGAAACCTAGCAATAATTTCACATCCCGGACCCAACAAAACTGGTTTCGTCGAAATCCGAGGTCGTTTGCAAAATGTCCATTTTTAAGGGCCTGAATTCCATAGCGACTATTCAGAATTTTCAACTGGACATATCTTTTGATTCCCGCTATGAAATTACGATTTTTCGGATTCGTTGGAAAGATATCATCAATTAGATTCCATTATTTTTGGTTTCACTAAAATCCAGATTGTTTTGCACCCGGTACATTCAATTGAAGTTTGAAATCGAATCATCGAACTACCGCGCCAATTTCAATTCTATTTATAATTATATATAAATATTTATATTCTAACGACGACGCGTATAAATATATTCGTTCGAATTATATTCAAAATAAATTTATCGTCGATATTATTTAAAATAATTCATTTTAAATATTCAAAATTCTTTAAAATTGCCAATTTAAAAATTTCAAACTGGCTCGCATTTTCCGGGTTGTTACAATCTCCCCCACTTAAAACTTTTCGTCCCCGAAAAGGAACAAAGTCGAAAGTGGTTTGATTAATCAACTCTACACTCGATCTGACTTTCATTCTCCAACTTTTCCGTTTCTGAGAATTTTCAAAATTTCAAAAATTTGGCTAACACCCTAAGTTTTTGAAAAATTTCGCCATAACCTCCCCTGCACCGGGAGCATCGGGGAATTTCAAATAGCTTCCCCGGTCCTTCAGATCTCAAAAAGAAAAAGAAAAAGCCAAGCGGCTAGCCAATAGGCTCATAAAATCATCATCACCCAAACAAAACAGTAAATTATAGTAAACATGTACCTATTTGTCGGGCAAACAAATTTTATTCTTCGGCTCTAGCCTCCTTGCTATGACCTGTTCAATGTAAGTATATGTATATGCAAGCAAAAGCAACCAATTTTCGATACAGTTCAATATTTGGTTATATTAGGCATAATGGTTCAAAATTATCAAACAAAATAAACAAACAACACAAACATCAATCAATTAGTGGATTAGAGTTTCAAATTGATAATTTTGATACATATACAAAAATCATGTTTTTGATGCCAATTCACAACAATAAGCCCTATCTAATTTTGGTTCTCACACCAGTCAATAGGAAATATATAGAAAGCCCACTTTCGTCACTCGAACATAAATTCTAATGATGGAGCTCCATCATCAAAATCATCTCCGGGCGATTAGAGTGTAATTCTATATCTATCCAGTATATTAAAATTTCGAATACACGCGGATCAGACGTATACGCAAAATCTATATATACTGGATTGTCCACATCAATATAAATAAATAATCAAATACGAATAATTGATTTAAATTTCAAAACAAGATTTGTTTTCATTTTCAAAAATATACTCTTCACACTCGTTCTAGGATACTACTGATCTCATCTCTAACGAGTCATTCTCGTTGGATATTACTAATCCAATATCTGATGAATTCTTTCGTAAGGTTCTAATGTGCCTTGTTCTCTGAGCTTTGTAAACCAAAGCTCTGATACCAACTGTGACGACCCGTAACTTCCCCGTAAAGGAAAGTGCCGGATAGTTCGAGAACAAACCACAACAGAACACATACAGAAGAACATTTCATTGCTTATTACAACAATGCATCAGATTACAAGAATGTACAGAGTAAAAATGAATATTACACAGAAATATCAGAGATTTAAATTACATTTAAATACATAGCAGCGGAAAAATAATACAATACACAACTAGAATGAGATATACAGATACAAAGCTTTCCGGACATCGTTCCAGCTGTAAACCAGGATCCTGTGAATATAAATCTGCCAAACCAAAACTACTAGCTGCCCGTGTCAAAATAAGGGCACCCAGAGTTTAGGTTAAAACAATAAACTCCAGGTCAGTCATGGGACTGGTGTGAGAACTAAAACAGTTAATCTTTATTTTAAAGTTAGGTAAATCAAGGGACCACGCCGTATAACACGGAACGGGTTTCCTCCCAAGGATACCAGTGCATAAAACAAACAGCGCAATGCTAAATAAAGAAAATGAAGCTGTTATAAGACCCAGGTCCCATCACACAATGCAACGCAGCCGAGGATAGGGTTTTCCCTTATAACAGCCAAAGAATGCTTGATACGGTTAAAACAAATCGTTTGATACTATTATAAGTGCATAGTGTATAAAACAACTTCAAATCGTAAGTATCAATCATAGACGGCATGGGTACCATATATCATGTCGCCATACTAGTTCTACAATTAAAACCGCAATACACATATTGGAAATTGGATTTCCATCATGGTGGCTCCTGATTCGAAAGATCGATCGCGGAATGCAATTCACCACGGCTTACGTCCCAACAAGAGAACACCGTCTGCATCCGCACATTTGGGACCAGAGTACCACCGCGGCTTACGTCCCAGCGAGAGAAAACACCGCTTACTCTATATATCCCTGAGCACTAGGCTCATCTCGGTCGACCGAATCCACGACACCACTAAGGTGCCCATCCACGAAAAAGCATACTGATCAAACCATCAGTTTGCCACCATACCGGGGTGTGAGGCTCGCGGATCAACGCTATACACAAAGCCATGCTATATCAGCTGCGCTTTGATCATCAACCACCAAACTTTGCTTTTCAACAAAAGTCTGGATCACTGCATCTCAGCATGCCACACTATCAATCCATATCGTACCACTGATTTCTGCCAATATATAACCTCTGAGCTCATATGTCTCAGAGAAGGGCGTTAAGCAAGAGAATAAATTCTCCGCCGCCAAACAGATATATATTTAGCAGAGATCAACAAATACAATATAAAGGAATACAATGTCAGACACACCATCCATTTACAAGTCCGTTCTAGGTCTGAACGAAACCGGAGGCACTTTCCTCGCATATCCATCCATCTCCAAGTACGTCTGGACGACCACCAACTATTTCCATCCTCTTGGGTGTACAGCCCGATCAGGATCGTCAGTAATTATCCAAACGATGTGAAGACTTCCGGCCTTCAACCACCGTCTTCATCTTCGACATATCGTCGAATCGGTTATTCAGAATGGGAATAAACCCGGCCTTTCCGAACAACCCGCGTATATTAGAAATAAATGTTACACAAACACAACATACGCCTCATTCCAATTCCTTAGTCACTAATCGCAAATTAGAAAGAGAACAATTTCCCAAACATTAACCCCGAAGGCCGAAACCAACATCAGATCAATACCCAGGAAACCATTCTTCTTAGCCAACCTACAGCTAGTTTCTAAATTCCACATTCTTAGGGAAAGGTTCCCATTAATTTTATCCAAGATAAATTCTTTAAAATTTATCCTGTAATCTTCCTTTGGATGTCGTTTAAAACCAAATTATGGTTTTACCAACTAGTCGAGATTAGCGAACCACTACGAAGTAATTATTTGTTTTATTTCCCAATCCCAACCTATTCATCCCATGAAGCAAAACTGGTAAGACTCCATATCTAACACCATAGTGTTATCGGTAAAATTAATTACCATTTCACGTTCAAATCCAATTAAGGATTTAACTATCGCCTGGAGCAAAACTGGTGATACTCCATTTTCGATCATTTCAATCTAATTAAAGATTCATTAAAACTCCACTTAGTTTTAATCTGTGACTGGGTTAAAGAATCAGTGTCATTTAAAACACGGTTCACGATAAACCCAAAATCACATCACATTTCAATCAGTCCCTAATTGTAAATTAGCAAGTGAGTCATTCCCTAAGTATTAATCCCGAAGGCCGAAACCAACATCAGATCAATACCTCGGAAACTATTCAACTTAACTAATCTCCAGTTAGTTTCTGATTTTCTTAACTCCTTTAGGTCTAAGAACTGTATTATTGAAGATACCGTTCACGACAACCCAAAATCACATTTCATTAATGATCGGGTTAAAGAATGAGTGTTATTTAAAAACACTGTCCACGATAAACCCAAAAATCAATATCAATTCAATTCCAATTAAACATTATTTAATTGGTACACTTCATTAAATCTAAATAAAAAGATTTAATCTTTTCTCAACTGGGTTCAAGAACAGTGTTAGTGAAGACACCATTCACGACAAACCCAAATCACATTCGATATTCAATACAAGGCTCTGAATAGAAAATATATCGGCTTATATTCAATATCGAATTCTACGACTAACAAATGTCGTATTGGAAATAACGATATAAATATATATCTTTCAAATTTCCATAACAACACCTGTATAATCACGAATTTCAACATCGAAATATTCCGAAGACAATTTCGATTCAAATCCACTCCAATGCAATCATTGGAAATTCTGGTTATTTTTAAAACCCTTTTCAAATTCAATTTATTTATTTAAAAATAAATAGAATTATAATTCTAGTTCAAAACTAGTTCATTTCGATAAAAATCTATTTTTATCTTTTCAAATATGGAGTTTTTCATCCCAATTCTTTCTAAATCATTTCTTATGATTTTACACAAATTATTATTATTTTTAATAATTTTATCAAGGCCCGTACAGTCGATTTCCATCAACGGCCATCGAACTGCACTTACAGCGACCTTTTTCGAATTTGATTTGGACGTATCTCCAAATCCAACCGTTAGATTTCAAATTTCTAATATTCTTTAAAAAGCTCTTTTCGATACGAACCCAACGGTTCCGGTTTTAGGAGAATCCGACGGTCGGATCTCCCGTAATGTCCGTTTGAAATAAATGGTCGAAATTCACGAACTGCCGCGGCGCGGCGCGTTCTATTCAGGCCGTTATATTATATATATAATATAATATATATAATATATATTTCGTCGATTTCTATTTAAAGCGGATTATATAAATAGTTTTGAATTCGTTTCAAAAGCAATTTCAACTTCCATTTCAATTCAAATCAAAATTGAATTCTTCTTTATAAATTCGTTTTAAAATTCATTTCTATTCAATTCAAATTTCAATTCAATTTGAATTCATTTCAATTCGTTTCCAATTCAGTTTGAATTCGTTTCAATTTAGTTTGAATTCGTTTTCAATTTATTTCGAAATCGTTTTCAATTCAATTCAATTCGAAATCGTTTTCAATTCAATTCATTTCGAAATCGTTTTCAATTCAATTCATTTCGAAATCGTTTTCAATTCAATTCAAATATCGTTCACGTCAAAATGGCGTCAATCTAATCCACACGGCTTCATAAATTTCTATTTTCAAATATTCTATTTCAAATGTTTCTTTATTCAAAATAGTTGCTATTTTCAAAATATTTCGTTCAACACATGACCAATCTCAATGAATGAGTACTGTCAACACATGAACTTTTATTTTATATCGATAAAGGTGCAATTTTTATTACTAAAATATTTCGTTCAACACATGACCAATCTCAATGAATGAGTACTGTCAACACATGAACTTTTATTTTATATCGAAAAAGGTGCAATTTTTATTACTAAAATATTTCGTTCAACACATGACCAATCTCAATGAATGAGTACTGTCAACACATGAACTTTTATTTTATATCGAAAAAGGTGCAATTTTTATTACTAAAATATTTCGTTCAACACATGACCAATCTCAATGAATGAGTACTGTCAACACATGAACTTTTATTTTATATCGAAAAAGGTGCAATTTTTATTACTAAAATATTTCGTTCAACACATGACCAATCTCAATGAATGAGTACTGTCAACACATGAACTTTTATTTTATAATATTCTTTATTTTTCAAATTGGAATGAGGCCCAATCAATTACCATATAAAGTTAATTATATGGATTTTCATACAACACATGTATATAATAGCATGGAAAAATAATCAACCATCAACCAAAGTGCACTACACTGTATAAGCATCAAATATAGATATCTAACGCTTAAAATAGCCTGTCAATCAACCGATCGACATATTTAATAAATCAGGATGAGTGAACTTCAAATTTCATCCCAACACCCGTGTGGGGTTTCAAACAATCAAACATAGATTTTATTTGTGCAGTTGGGCGATGTGTAAAATTTATCGACCCAATCAATATCCTTCAAATAGGTGTACATAAACAAACCGTCTGGTTTGTAAATGAATATTTATTCACTTCACGTTAAAAATTATATTTTTAACGATAAAACATTTTATTCAACCTATGAATATTCTATTCGGTTCATTTATTCAATAAAATGATATTTTTATTTTTCTAACATATTTTAGAAAATTTCGGCGGCATAACGGCACGATACTAGAAACGGGACAAGGCCTAGCCTTATCCCCGGACTAGTGAAGGCCCACGCCATTCACACATCAATCAAAATCAATTCATTTCACCACACCATTCAATTTCAATCAAATAATCTAACTAATTTGCAATCAAACAAACAAGTCCATGGTCTGTGGACGATTGTGTCGGGTGCTACTAAGCACCGTCTGCATCCTAGTATATATATATATAACTAGAAATAAAATTGAAGAGTGAGAAATTCTCACATATAGCTATCCTAGCTCCACGGCACTTCTTTTTGCAGAATTCTTCGTCGTTCTCGCCTCTTATCGCTTTCTTTCGCCCGTAGCCACTACATATATAAAAATCGAATTTTTACTATGCTATTCAATATATAAAAATCGAATTTTTACTTCGCTATTCAATATATAAAAATCTGATTTTTACTTCTCTATTCAATATATAAAAATCGAATTTTTACTTCGCTATTCAATATATAAAAATCGAATTTTTACTTCTTAAAGTTCAAATCCTTTTTCTCTTTAAAGATTAAACCTTTTTCCTATTTAAAGTTTTTACTTTTAAACAAAATCAGTTTTTATCTTTTTTAAAAATTCAGTTTTTGCCTTTTATAAAATCAGTTTTTATCTTTTTAAAAAATCCAGTTTTAAAAATTCATAAAAATCAGTTTTAAAAATTCATAAAAATCAGTTTTAAAAATTCATAAAAATCAGTTTTAAAAATTCATAAAAATCAGTTTATGCAACTTCAAAAAAACAGTTTTTACATCGTTTAAAAATTCAGTTTTTACATCTAAAAAAAATCAGTTTGTAAATTCGAAAATAAAAATAAAAATAAAATAAAATGGCTCACCGATAGCTTGCGGAAAAAAAAGGGGAAAGGGAAGAAGAAGCGTCGGCGGTGTGGTGTGGTGCTCGGTGGTTCAGGGAGGTGCGGTGTTGCTTCGGGGTGTCGGCGACTTCGAGATGTGGTTCGAGGTCTTCGCTGGAAGGAGGAGGTCGTGCGGAGGGGTGGGCGGCGATAGGTTCGTCGGCGGTGGCTTCTAGGTAAGGCGGCGGCTCGATTTTGAATTAGGTTTTCTTTTTTTTTTCTTTCCTTTTTCTGATAACTGAATCGGGGGGGGGGGGGCAATGAAGAAAAGGAGGGAGTATATTTTTTTTATTATTATTATTTAATTATTTAATTTTTGCAAAAGGGTTGACTTTTACATACGACCTCGAAACGAGGCCTACCGCCTGTCGTCCATAGCGTTTTACCCCCATTCCGAACACAATGGGATATGTATCGTAAGCTGATTAGATCGTTATAATCAGTTCCCGTTGAATTTACATTTAAATCACTATATTGAATTTTAAACGTACATTTCAAATTACCGGGGTCACATACTAACTAGAAAAATTCTAGAAAAATATTTTCTAGCTTCGTATCGACGATACGGTCCTAACAAAACTAGTTTCGTCGAATTCTGAGACCGTTTGAAAAATGGCCAATTTCCAGTCGATTAAAATCAACTGAAACTGGTCAAACGCGTTTTCCTATGCCACGCTCACATATTGATTCGAAAAATTATGAAATTTGAAACCTAGCAATAATTTCACATCCCGGACCCAACAAAACTGGTTTCGTCGAAATCCGAGGTCGTTTGCAAAATGTCCATTTTTAAGGGCCTGAATTCCATAGCGACTATTCAGAATTTTCAACTGGACATATCTTTTGATTCCCGCTATGAAATTACGATTTTTCGGATTCGTTGGAAAGATATCATCAATTAGATTCCATTATCTTTGGTTTCACTAAAATCCAGATTGTTTTGCACCCGGTACATTCAATTGAAGTTTGAAATCGAATTATCGAACTACCGCGCCAATTTCAATTCTATTTATAATTATATATAAATATTTATATTCTAACGACGACGCGTATAAATATATTCGTTCGAATTATATTCAAAATAAATTTATCGTCGATATTATTTAAAATAATTCATTTTAAATATTCAAAATTCTTTAAAATTGCCAATTTAAAAATTTCAAACTGGCTCGCATTTTCCGGGTTGTTACACTACGCCCCCTCCCTACCTCGCGCTCCCTTCTCCTTCCTCCCTCCTACCTCGCGAAGCCTCCTCATCCACGATAAGCAACTCCGATTCGCACCCCCCTGTCCTCGCAGCACCATCCCTCCACTCCATTCTCCCTCTCCTCTCTCGCGTTCACTTCTCTCCCTGCTGAAGACCGCGCCACCCGCCTGCGACTCCTCCTCCATCCCCCTCTGACGTCGACACGAGCCCCCCCCCTCTGAAAAGAAAACGCTGTAAGTTCTTCCATTTATTTTATCTACATTTATTTATTAAAAATAATTTTTTTTATTTTTGAATGTAAGTAAAAATATAATTTTTCATATGAGAAAAGATTTAATTTTTATCATAAGAAAAGGTTTGATTTTTATTGAATAAAAAGATTTGATTTTTATAAGCGAAAAATTATATTTTTCTATATGAAAAGATTACATTTTTATAGGAGAAAAGATTAGATTTTTATTCATATGAACGGTATGTAAAAATTAGATTTTTATTCATTTGGAAAGGTTCGATTTTTATTCATTAGAAAGATTTGATTTTTATTCATTAGAAAATTATAATTTTTATATTATAGAAAGAATAAAAATGTGATTTTTATATATTGAATAGCAAAGTAAAAATTCGATTTTTATATATTGAATAACAAAGTAAAAATTCAATTTTTATATATTGAATAGCAAAGTAAAATTCGATTTTTAATATATGTAGAGATTACGGATGATGAAAGTGAGGAAAGAAGGAACGGCGAAGACTTCTACATTTGAAGTGTCGTGGAGTTGGGATAGCTTTGGTGAGAACTTCTCACTTTTAATTTTTCTAGTTAAAATATATACTAGGATGCAGACGATGTTTAGTAGCACCCGACACCCGTCGTCCACAGACCATGGACGGCTTGTATGCTTGTTTTTTTGATTTTGCTGTGTAGTTGATTGTGTGATGTGAAATGAAATAAAATATTTATATAGTTAAAAATATTTTATAGTGAAAAATAGAATTTTAACGTATATATGAAATGAAATAAAAATAAACAAATCAGACGATTTATTTATATACACACATTTGACTGATATTGATTGGGACGATAAATTTTACACATCGCCCAACTGCACAAATAAAATCTGTGTTTGATTGTTTGAAACCCCACACGGGTATTGGGATGATATTTGACGTACACTAATCCCGATTGTTTAGTTGTATGTCGATCGATTGATTGACAAACTGTTATAAGCGTTGAATATTTATATTTGATGCTTATACAGTGTAGAATGCACTTTGGATGATGGTTGATTACTCATCGTTCTTATTGTATACATGTGTTGTAGAAAATCCATATAATGAACATTATATGGTAATTGATTGGGCCTCATTCCAGTTTTTTTTTTTAAAAAAGAAATATTTGAATAGAAATATTTGTAAAAAAAGAAATATTTGAAATAGAATATCTGAAAATAGGATATATGAAGCCGTGTTTATTAGATTGACGCCATTTTGACGTGAACGATATTTATATCGATTATATTCGTTTTTATAATGAATATTGAAAAGTGATTTCAAAATCGAATATTTTGAAATGAAATTCGAGTTATATTGAAAAGAATAGAAATTCGAATTAAATTAAAAAGAATTGAAATTCGAATTAAACTGAATAGAATTGAAATTCGAATTAGATTGAAATAGAATTGAAATCGTTTTGAATTGAATTTAAAACGTATTGAAATTGAACTGAAAACCGATTTGAATTGAAATCAATTTGAAATGAAGTTAAAATGAATTTATGTTGAAAAATTCGATTTTGATTTGACTTTGAAAAGGAAGTTGAAATCGTTTTGAAAACGAATTTAAAACAATTTATAAAATACGTTTTAAAAAGGATATCGACGAAGTATATATTATATATATAACATAATGGCTTGAATAGAACGCGCTGCGGTAGTTCGTGAATTTCGACCATTGACTTCAAATGGATGTTGCGGGAGATCCGACCGTCGGATTCTCCTAAAACCAGAACCGTTGGGTTCGTATCAAAAAGAGCTTTCTAACGAATATTAGAAATTAGAAATCTAACGGTTGGATTTAGAATTATGTCCAAATCAAATTTGGAAAAGGTTGTTGTAAGTGCAGTTCGATGGCCGTTGATGGAAATCGACTGTGCGGTCCTTGATAAAATTATTAAAAGTAGTAATAATTTGTGTAAAATCATAAGAAATGATTTGTGAAGATTTTGGATGAAAAACTCCATATTTTAAAAGATAAAAATAGATTTTTATCGAAATGAACTAGTTTTGAACTAGAATTATAATTCTATTTATTTTTAAATAAATAAATTGAATTTGAAAAGGGTTTTAAAAGTAACCAGAATTTCCAATAATTGAATTGGAATCGATTTGAATCGAAATTGTCTTTGGATTATTTCGATATTGGATTTCGTGATTATACAGATATTGTTATGGAAATTTGAAAGATATTTATATCGTTATTTCCAATACGATATTTGTTAGTCGTAGAGTTTGATATTGAATATGAGCCGATATAATTTCTATTCAGAGCCTTATATTTAATATCAAATGTGATTTGGGTTTGTCGTGAATGGTGTCTTCATTAACACCGTTCTAAAGCCCAGTTGAGAAAAAGATTAAATCTTTTATTTAGATTTAATGAAGTGTACCAATTAAATAATATTTAATTAGAATTGAATTCGAATTGATTCTTGGGTTTATCGTGAACGGTGTTTTAAATAACACTCGTTCTTTAACCCGATAATTAATGAAATGTGATTTTGGGTTGTCGTGAACGGTATCTTCAATAATACTGTTCTTAGACCCAAAAGAGTTAAGAAAATCAGAAACTAACTGGAGGTTAGTTTTGAATGGTTTCCGAGGTATTTATCTGATGTTGGTTTCGGCCTTCGGGGTTAATACTTAGGGAATTGCTCACTTACTATTTTACGGTTAGGGACTGATTGAAATGTGATGTGATTTTGGGGTTTATCGTGAACCGCGTTTTAAATGACACCGATTCTTTAACCCAGTTAAAGATTAAAACTAAGTGGAGTTTTAATGAATCTTTAATCAGATTGAAAAGATCGAGAATGGAGTATCACCAGTTTTGCTCCAGGCGATAGTTAAATCTTTAATTTGATTTGAACGTGAAATGGTAATTGAATTTACCGATAACACCGTGGTGTTAGATATGAAGTATTAACAGTTTTACTTCATGGGATAAATAGGTGGGGGTTGGGAAATTTAACAATTGATAACTTCGGTAAAGTTCGTTAATCTCGACTAGTTTGGATAAACCAAAATTTGGTTTGAATTGATTTTCGAAGGATGATTAAAGAATAAATTTAAAGGAATTTATCTTTGATAAAATTAATAGGAACCTTTCCCTAAGAATGTGAAATTTAGAAACTAACTGTAGGTTAGCTAAGCAGAACGGTTTCCTGGGTATTGATCTGATGTTGGTTTCGGCCTTCGGGGTTAACATTTGGGGAATTATTCTCTTGTTAATTTACGGTTAGTGACTGATGAATTGGAATGAGGCGTATGATGTGTTTGTGTAACACTTGTTTATTATATACGCGAGTTGCTCAGAAAGACCGGGTTTATCCCATTCTGAATAACTGACTCGACGATAAGAAATCGAAGATGAAGACGGTGGTCGAAGACCGGAGATCTTCACCTCGTCTGGATGGTAACTAATGTCCTGATTGGGAGGCATCCCGAAATATGGATAATGAGTGGTGATCGTCCAGACGTACGTGGAGGTCGATGGGTTTGCGAGGTATATAGTGCCTCCGGTTTCGTTCAGACCCAGAACGGACTTGCAAATGGACAGTGTGTCTAACACTGGAATTTATTTTGTGTGATTGATAGTTATCAGTTGCACGGTGTGAATTGCCTGTGTGGCATGCTAAGATGCAATGATCAAGGCTTCTGTTGAAAAGCAAAGTCTTGTGGTGATGATCAAAGCACCGCCTGTGTGGCTTAGCTTTGTGTATAACGTGAAATCGTGAGCCTCACACCCCGGTATGAACCAGAAACGGGAGAGCACATCAGGGGGGACGTGCATTTTCTTTCTAGCTACAAGTGGCGTCAGTGGTTTTACACGCCCTGACGAGTTTGACTTATGTGGTTGTTACTGTTGCGAGGTGCCTCGGTTAGATCGGACGATCCGGGTCCGATGGAGTCATTCGTTGGCTCATTTACGCCCCAAAGGGCGGAGGGACGCATTGTTCAGGCATTATAATCCACTTCGTGTGGACCGGCCCTGACGATCGAAGGTACGGTTGCGGCTGTGCCTGAGACATGGGCTAGATTGTCTCGAATTCGGTAAGGACTATCTTTTGCCTAGGTTCATGACGGAAATCCAATTTCCAAATACGTGATTTTGCGGTTTTAATTGTAGAACTAGTATGGCAACATGATATATGGTACCCATGCCGTCTATGATTGATACTTATGATTTGAAATTGTTTTGACACTATACACTTATAATAGTATCAAATGATTTGTTTTAAATGTACTAAGCATGTTTGGCTATTATAAGGGAAAACCCTATCCCCCGGCTTGTGTTGCATTGTGTGATAGGACCTGGGTCTTATAATAGCTTCATTTTTTCAAAAAGCATTGCGCTGTTTTGTTATATGCACTGGTATTCTTGGGAGGAAACCCGTTTCGTATTATACGGCGTGGTCCCTTGATATATCTGATTTAAAGGAAAGTTTTAAACAACTGTTTTAGTTCTCACACCAGTCCCATGACTGACCTGGAGTTTATTGTTTTAACCTAAACTCTGGGTGCCCTTATTTTGACATGGGAAGCTAGTAGTTTTGGTTTTACAGATTTATATTCACAGGTTCCTGGTTTACAGCTGGAACGATATCCGGAAAGCTTTGTATCCGTATATCTCCTTCAGTTGTATTTTGTATTATTTTCCGCTGCTATGTAATGTATTGTAATCTCTGATATTTGTCGAATGTATAATATTCATTTATACTCTGTTTATTCTTGTATTCTGATGAATTGTTGTAATATACAATGAAATGTTCTTCCGTCTGCGTCCTGATGTGGCTTGTTCTCGACTCAATCCGGGATTTCCTCAACGGGGAAGTTCGGGTCGTTTCAGCGTGGTATCAGAGCTTTGGTTTACAAAGCACAGAGAACAAGACACATTAGAACCATACGAAAGAATTCATCAGATATTGGATTAGTAATATCCAATTAGAATGACTCGTTAGAGATGGGATTAGTAGTATCCCAGAACGAGTGTGAAGAGTATATTTTTAAAATGAAACCAATTTTGTTTTGAAAATTTAAATCAATTATTCGTATTTGATTATTTATTTTATATTGAATTTGGACAATCCAATATATAAAGATTTTGCATATATGTCTTGCAAACGTGTATTCGAAGTTTTAATGTATTGGATAGTTATAGAATCACACTCTAATGCCCGGGGATAATTCTGGTAACGGGGCACCATCGCCAGTATTTATTTTCGAGTTTCGAAAGTGAGATTTATATATATTTCCAATTGACTAGTGTGGGAGCCAAAACTAGATAGGGCTTATTGTTGTGATTTGGCATCAAAAATGTGATTTTTGACTATGTATCAAAATTATGAATTTGAAACGTTAATCAACTAAATGATTGATGATTGAATTGTTTGATTATAGTTTGATTACTTAAAATGTTGAACCTTTAGCCAAATGGTATCAAAAAGTGAATTGTATTGAAATTTAGTCGCATTTGCTTGCATATACATGTACTTACATTGAACAGGTCATAGCAAGGAGGCTAGAGAAGAGAATAAAAATTGTTTGCCCGACAAATAGGTACATGTTTACCATAATTTACTGTTTTGTTTGGGAGATGATGATTTTATGAGCCGATTGGCTAGCCGCTTGGCTTTTTCTTTTTCTTTTTGAGATCAGAGGGCCTGTATGGCAATTTCGGGATTTTCCCGGTGCTCCCGGTGCAGGTGAGGTTATGGCGAAATTTTTCGAAAATTTAGGGTGTTAGCCAATTTTTTTGAAAATTTTGCAAAGTTCTTAGAAACTGAAAAGTTGAAGAACTTAAGCCGTAGTGAAAGTTGTGTTGATTAGTTGAACAACTTTCGGTTTCGTTCCTTTCCGAGGACGAAAAGTTTTAAGTGGGGGATATTGTAATAACCCGGAAATCTGGGCCAATTTAAAATTTTTATTTTGGCAATTTTATTGAATTTTGATTATTTAAAATGAATTATTTTAAATAATAACGACGAGAAATTTATTTTGAATAGAATTCGAATGTATATATTATATCGATCGTCGTTAGAATATAAAAATTTATTTATAATTATAAAAGGAATTGAAAATGACGCGGTAGTTCGATAATTCGATTTCAAAGTTCAAATGAATGTACCGGGTGCAAAATAATCCGGATTTTAGTGAAACCAAAAATATTCGAAGCTAATTGATAATATCTTTCCAACGAATCCGAAAAATCGAAATTTCATAGCGGGGATAAAAAGTTATGTCCAGTTGAAATTTCAGAATAGTCGCTATGGAATTTCGTCCCATTAAAAATGGAAATTTTGCAAACGACCTCGGATTTCAGCGAGACCACTTTTGTTGGATCTGTGATGTCAAATTATTGCTAGGTTTCAAATTTCATAATTTTTCGAATCAATATGTGAGCGTGGCAAAAGAAAACGTGTTTGACCAGTTTTAGTCGATTTTAATCGACTGGAAAATGGCCATTTTTCAAACGGTCTCAGAATTCGACGAAATTAGTTTTGTTAGGACCGTATCGTCAATATGAAGCTAGAAAATATTTTTCTGGAATTTTTCCAGTTAGTATGTGGCCCCGGTAAATTGAAATGCGCGTTCAAATTCAATATACATTAGTTATATTTTGATTTGAATGGAAACAAATCTAAACAATTGAATCGGCCGACGAAACATATCCCATTGAGTTCGGAATGGGGGTAATTAACTAGAGATGACAGGCGGTGCATCTCGTTTGGAGGTCGAAATAAAAAGTTGCTTTTAGGAAATTTTAAAATAATAAAATATAAAATTTATATAAACCCCCCCTATTTTTCCCCTTCCCCGTTCAGTATAACAAATATTAAAAAAGAGGAAAAAAGGGGAAAAGGGCCCGTGCCCTAATCCCTATCGCCGCCGCGCGGCTACCAGGAGGCGGGCACCTCCGACTAGGCCCCCTCCCTACCTCGCGCTCCCTTCCCTTCTCCTTCCTCCCTCCTACCTCGCGAAGCCTCCTCCTCCACGAGTAGCAACTCCGATTCGCACCCCCTGTCCTTGCAGCACCATCCCTCCGCTCCATTCTCCCTCTCCTCTCTCGCGTTCACTTCTCTCCCTACTGAAGACCGTGCCACCCGCCTGCGACTCCTCCTCCATCCCCCTCTGACGTCGACACGAGCCCCCCCTTCTGAAAAGAAAACGCTGTAAGTTCTTCCATTTATTTTATCTACATTTATTTATTAAAAATCAGTTTTTTTTGAATGTAAGTAAAAATATAATTTTTCATATGAGAAAAGATTTAATTTTTATCATAAGAAAACGTTTGATTTTTATTGAATAAAAAGATTTGATTTTTATAAGAGAAAGATTATATTTTTCTATATGAAAAGATTACATTTTTATAGGAGAAAAGATTAGATTTTTATTCATATGAACGTTATGTAAAAATTAGATTTTTATTCATTTGGAAAGGTTCGATTTTTATTCATTAGAAAGATTTGATTTTTATTCATTAGAAAAATATAATTTTTATATTATAGAAAGAATAAAAATGTGATTTTTATATATTGAATAGCAAAGTAAAAATTCGATTTTTATATATTGAATAACAAAGTAAAAATTCAATTTTTATATATTGAATAGCAAAGTAAAAATTTGATTTTTAATATATGTAGAGATTACGGATGATGAAAGTGAGGAAAGAAGGAACGACGAAGACTTCTACATTTGAAGTGTCGTGGAGTTGGGATAGCTTTGGTGAGAACTTCTCACTTTTAATTTTTCTAGTTAAAATATATACTAGGATGCAGACGGTGTTTAGTAGCACCCGACACCCGTCGTCCATAGACCATGGACGGCTTGTATGCTTGTTTGTTTGATTTTGCTGTGTAGTTGATTGTGTGATGTGATGTGAAATGAAATGAAATATTTATATAGTTAGAAATATTTTATAGTTAAAAATAGAATTTTAACGTATATATGAAATGAAATAAAAATAAACAAATCGGACGATTTGTTTATATACACACATTTGACTGATATTGATTGGGACGATAAATTTTACACATCGCCCAACTGCACAAATAAAATCTGTGTTTGATTGTTTGAAACCCCACACGGGTATTGGGATGATATTTTACATACACTAATCCCGATTGTTTAGTTGTATGTCGATCAATTGATTGTCAGACTGTTATAAGCGTTGAATATTTATATTTGATGCTTATACAGTGTAGAATGCACTTTGGATGATGGTTGATTATTCATCGTTGTTATTGTATACATGTGTTGTAGAAAATCCATATAATTAACATTATATGGTAATTGATTGGGCCTCATTCCAGTTTTTAAAAAAAAGAAATATTTGAATAGAAATATTTGAAAAAAAAGAAATATTTGAAATAGAATATTTGAAAATAGGATATATGAAGCCGTGTCTATTAGATTGACGCCATTTTGACGTGAACGATATTTATATCGATTACATTCGTTTTTATAATGAATATTGAAAAGTGATTTCAAAATCGAATATTTTGAAATGAAATTCGAATTATATTGAAAAGAATAGAAATTCGAATTAAATTAAAAAGAATTGAAATTCGAATTAAACTGAATAGAATTGAAATTCGAATTAGATTGAAATAGAATTGAAATCGTTTTGAATTGAATTTAAAACGTATTGAAATTGAACTGAAAACCGATTTGAATTGAAACCAATTTGAAATGAAGTTAAAATGAATTTATGTTGAAAAATTCGATTTTGATTTGATTTTGAAAAGGAAGTTGAAATCGTTTTGAAAACGAATTTAAAACGATTTATAAAATACATTTTAAAAAGGAAATCGACGAAGTATATATTATATATATTATATATAATATAATGGCTTGAATAGAACGCGCCGCGCTGCGGTAGTTCGTGAATTTCGACCATTGACTTCAAATGTATATTGCGGGAGATCTGACCGTCGGATTCTCCTAAAACCAGAACCGTTGGGTTTGTATCGAAAAGAGATTTCTAACGAATATTAGAAATTAGAAATCTAATGGTTGGATTTGGAATTATGTCCAAATCAAATTTGGAAAAGGTCGCTGTAAGTGCAGTTCGATGGCCGTTGATGGAAATCGACTGTGCGGGCCTTGATAAAATTATTAAAAATAGTAATAATTTGTGTAAAATCATAAGAAATGATTTGTGAAGATTTGGGATGAAAAACTCCATATTTGAAAAGATAAAAATAGATTTTTATCGAAATGAACTAGTTTTGAACTAGAATTATAATTCTATTATTTTTAAATAAATAAATTGAATTTGAAAAGGGTTTTAAAAGTAACCAGAATTTCCAATAATTGAATTGGAATCGATTTGAATCGAAATTGTCTTTGGATTATTTCGATGTTGGATTTCGTGATTATACAGATATTGTTATGGAAATTTGAAAGATATTTATATCGTTATTTCCAATACGATATTTGTTAGTTGTAGAGTTTGATATTGAATATGAGCCGATATAATTTCTATTCAGAGCCTTGTATTTAATATCAAATGTGATTTGGGTTTGTCGTGAATGGTGTCTTCATTAACACTGTTCTTAAGCCCAATTGAGAAAAAGATTAAATCTTTTATTTAGATTAAATGAAGTGTACCAATTAAATAATATTTAATTGGAATTGAATTCGAATTGATTCTTGGGTTTATCATGAACGGTGTTTTAAATAACACTCGTTCTTTAACCCGATAATTAATGAAATGTGATTTTGGGTTGTCGTGAACGGTATCTTCAATAATACTGTTCTTAGACCCAAAGGAGTTAAGAAAATCAGAAACTAACTGGAGGTTAGTTAAGTTGAATGGTTTTCCAGGGTATTTATCTGATGTTGGTTTCGGCCTTCGGGGTTAATACTTAGGGAATTGCTCACTTACTATTTTACGGTTAGGGACTGATTGAAATGTGATGTGATTTTGGGGTTTATCGTGAACCGTGTTTTAAATGACACTGATTCTTTAACCCAGTTAAAGATTAAAACTAAGTGGAGTTTTAATGAATCTTTAATTAGATTGAAAAGATCGAGAATGGAGTATCACCAGTTTTGCTCCAGGCGATAGTTAAATCTTTAATTTGATTTGAACGTGAAATGGTAATTGAATTTACCGATAACACCGTGGTGTTAGATATGAAGTATTAACAGTTTTACTTCATGGGATAAATAGGTGGGGGTTGGGAAATTTAACAATTGATTACTTCGGTAAGGTTCATTAATCCTGACTAGTTTGGATAAACCAAAATTTGGTTTGAATTGATTTTCGAAGGATGATTAAAGAATAAATTTAAAGGAATTTATCTTTGATAAAATTAATGGGAACCTTTCCCTAAGAATGTGAAATTTAGAAACTAACTGTAGGTTAGCTAAGCAGAACGGTTTCCTGGTTATTGATCTGATGTTGGTTTCGGCCTTCGGGGTTAATATTTGGGGAATTATTCTCTTGTTAATTTACGGTTAGTGACTGATGAATTGGAATGAGGCGTATGATGTGTTTGTGTAACACTTGTTTATTACATACGTGAGTTGCTCAGAAAGACCGGATTTATCCCATTCTGAATAACTAAATCGACGATAAGAAATCAAAGATGAAGACGGTGGTCGAAGACCGGAGATCTTCACCTCGTCTGGATGGTAACTGATGTCCTGATTGGGAGGCATCCCGAAATATGGATAATGAGTGGTGATCGTCCAGACGTACGTGGAGGTCGATGGGTTTGCGAGGTATATAGTGCCTCCGGTTTCATTCAGACCCAGACGGACTTGCAAATGGATAGTGTGTCTGACATTGGAATTTATTCTGTGTGATTGATAGCTATCAGTTGCACGGTGTGAATTGCCTGTGTGGCATGCTAAGATGCAATGATCAAGGCTTCTGTTGAAAAGCAAAATCTTGTGGTGATGATCAAAGCACCACCTGTGTGGCGTAGCTTTGTGTATAACGTGAAATCGCAAGCCTCACACCCCGGTATGAACCAGAAACGGGAGAGGACATCAGGGGGACGTGCGTTTTCTTTCTAGCTAGAAGTGGCGTCAGTGGTTTTACACGCCCTGACGAGTTTGACTTATGTGGTTGTTACTGTTGCGAGGCGCCTCGGTTAGATCGGACGATCCGAGTCCATTGGAGTCATTCGTTGGCTCATTTATGCCCCAAAGGGCGGAGGGACGCATTGTTCAGGCATTATAATCCACTTCGTGTGGACCGACCCTGACGATCGAAGGTACGGTTGCGGCTGTGCCTGAGACATGGGCTAGATTGTCTCGAATTCGGTAAGAACTATCTTTGGCCTTGGTTCATGACGGAAATCCAATTTCCAAATACGTGATTTTGCGGTTTTAATTGTAGAACTAGTACGACAACATGATATATGGTACCCATGCCGTCTATGATTGATACTTATGATTTGAAATTGTTTTGACACTATACACTTATAATAGTATCAAATGATTTGTTTTAAACGTACTAAGCATGTTTGGCTATTATAAGGGAAAACCCTATCCCCCAGCTTGCGTTGCATTATGTGATAGGACCTGGGTCTTATAATAGCTTCATTTTTTCAAAAAGCATTGCGCTGTTTTGTTATATGCACTGGTATTCATGGGAGGAAACCCGTTCCGTGTTATACGGCGTAGTCCCTTGATATATCTGATTTAAAGGAAAGTTTTAAATAACTGTTTTAGTTCTCACACCAGTCCCATGACTGACCTGGAGTTTATTGTTTTAACCTAAACTCTGGGTGCCCTTATTTTGACACGGGCAGCTAGTAGTTTTGGTTTTGCAGATTTATATTCACAGGATCCTGGTTTACAGCTGGAATGATATCCGGAAAGCTTTGTATCCGTATATCTCCTTCAGTTGTATTTTGTATTATTTTCCGCTGCTATGTAATGTATTATAATCTCTGATATTTATCGAATGTATAATATTCATTTATACTCTGTATATTCTTGTATTCTGATGAATTGTTGTAATATACAATGAAATGTTCTTCCATCTATGTCCTGATGTGGCTTGTTCTCGACTCAATCCGGGCTTTCCTCACCGGGGAAGTTCGGGTCGTTTCAATGTTGTTGCTGATATGTAGATCCAAAATAAATCCTGGATTAATTGAAAATCAATTAGAATAGTATTCAATAAAAATCTGAAAATCAATTAGAGTATGGTAATAAAATGCGTCGTAGTAAAATTGAAGGGAAATTGATTGATTTAGGTAAAACCTAATTTATGATTCTTTCAAATTTTTGAACGAAAAATGGCGGAAAAAGGAAATAATTCGAGACGTTTCTTTGTAAAATGGTGGAAAGAGGATGTTTCATCGTGTACAAATTATTTCACCGAATAATGTCCTGGAAAAAAATTATTTAAACATATGTCCTAGAAATTAATTGTATAAGAACCCTTATACTTTTATACGATTTGTTTGGATTAAATAATGAAGATGGTTTTGATATTTTTAATGTAAATTGTTCTTTTCTTTCATTGTGGATTTATTTTATGTCTTGTGAAATCTTAGTCTCTGTGGTAATTATTTGTCTTTTTTACCGACAACGCTCCATATTTCTTAACGAGGTTCTATGTTAGGATAACTTTAAGGTGTGTGGGGTTATACATTTGGAATTAGAGTCTAAGGTTACAAGATCACTAAAATTTTGTTTTAAAAATAAAACTTTTTGAAAGAAAAAATATTTTTCAAAAGGCAAAAATTATTTTTGAAAATAAAATACGTTCCCTCTAGTTATGTTACAACATTCCTTTGATTCCATCGAAATCTAAATTTTTATCCTTTCATTTGCGTAGCATGTTCGGAACTCATAATCTTCTTGAGAGGATTCCTATTCTAAGTTGGTTCCGTAGGTATTTAGAAGATATGTCGTTTGCTAAGGGAAAGAACATGTAAAAGCTCTAGCACCCGCTACGGTGATTACTCCCAACACACCTGCAGCCGTGAATTTCTCTAAGCTTTGTAAGGACTTCTCTAACTTGGGCGGCAAGACTATTTCGGGTACCGAGACGTTTATAGAGGCGCGCACTTGGATTAGGGAGACTGAAAGGATTTTCGAGCTATTGGAGCTTGAGGATAAGATGAGAGTTCGACTTGCAGCTTGGCAATTAAGGAAGAAGCCTCTTTTTGGTGGGAGACTGTAGAGGCTGATAGAAGGAATTTGGATTGGGCTGGATTAGGGAATAGATTTGAGAGGAAGTTTATATCTTCTACTGAGGAAGGAATGCAGTTGGAGCAGTTTTCAAGCTTGAAGCAAGGAGATTTTTCAGTAAAGGAAGACATCAATTGGTTCAATGAGTTATTAGGGTTTGGTATGGATTTGGTTGCTCACAAGAAGGCTGTTCGATTTGCGAGAGGGTTGAATCAACCTCTCCAGGGCTTGGCGATGAATCATTCCTATGGAAGCAACATTAGAGGCTTTAATTATGATGGCATTAATGCATGAGAATAAGAAAGAAGAGGTTAAGAATGATAAGAGTGGACCTTCTAAGTTTTCTGGTCCTAAAAAAAAAATCCTAGAAAAAGAAACATAAGATGAAGCAAGTTGGAAATCCTCACAAAGGGAATATCAAGTGTCGTGGGTGTGGATGCAAAGACACCACATAAGGGAATGCGGGAGGTTGAAAGGAAAGTGCTATAACTGCGAGAAGCCGGGACATCTGAGTAGGGAATCTTGACAAAGGACTGGACATAGTACCGGTATGGCTGTAGCTCAGATGCATGTTTTAGAGGTAGCATTGAATAGTTGTAACAACCCGTATTTTAATTACATTTTAAAACCATAAATCAGGGCAGAATTAATTTTTAAAATAAGAATCAAGGGAAACGGGTTGCGCCATTGCGTTCATCTCAAAATTCTACTTGGAAACGAGTCCGAGTTTTCGAGAAACGGAGTCCATATGAGGGAGATATGACCCTCTGAAGTTACAAGGATTTTCAGAACAGAAAAACAGCTCGAATTCGAAATTCAAATTCAAACCCCAGCGCAGATTGGGCGGTATTTTTCCCACCCAGGACCAGGTCGACTTGGGGGTCAACACTATGGTCGACCTCCCAGGGAAAAGGTCGACCTGGTACTGAAGCCCAGTTTTGAGCCTGGGTTCATTCTGATGTTTCTGGTCTCGTTTTCAGTCTAGGTTCGTTCGTCGAATACTATATAAACAGTCCCCTAGCCCCATTCTCTTTACACCATTCTTCTCTAACCTTATGCTACACAAATTCTTGATGGACATGGCTTCTTTTTCAAATTAAATAAATAAGTTAAAATAAAACACGAAGACTATTCCTTGAAGACTACGGCTAGGAATTGCATATTAGGTATTTTCTTCTACAATCAAATCAAGATTCAACGATTCAACAATTCGATGACTAGTTTCTAGATTCGACTTTTGCATCATAATTTCTTAGTCCATGATCTGTAAGTTCTAGTTACTTTGAGATTTAAACTTGTTAATTGTAATTTGGACATGAGATAAAGTGAGATTGGACTTAAGTATGATAATCGATTCACACCTATTCTAGTTTCCATCTTGGATCTTGACATTTGGGAATATTTCTATGAAATCAGTTTGGACCTATTCACGTTGTAAATCAAACTCTTTCACGTACATAACATTATCATGCCTGTGATGTTGAATCAGTCTATTATTTACAAATTGGGACTATCACCTTATGCTATGACTATCACCTTATTATGCTAGATTTGAAATCCTATTATTTTCTATATGCCAGTGATGTTGTAACCAATTATCTCAAGTTATGTCATGCTAGTTTTGTAATCCCTTTTATCACTTTATGCTCGTCCTTTTTGCCTATCATAGTTTTAATGTTATTCCCTTTATTTCTGGATCTGGATTTACTTGTAATTTAGATCGATTCACGTTTATGTGCGATGGGAATACGATTTGGGTAGGCTAGGCAAAACATGAATTGGTTATGAACATGAATCATGAACTTGATAATAAGCATAAGTTGAAACTTGCCATGAAACTTGACACGAACTTGACATGAAACTTGAACATGGACATGACACTAGAATGAACTTGAAAATGTCTAACTCGAGGTTGGGTTGAGTTTGCAGTGTAATTCTGCCCGGAACCGCCCGACAAATCCAGTGACAGCAAAAAATAGGATCCAATGTGGGTAGTTGGTCATATCGCGCTTGAAAACCCGAGGTCAGACTGAGTTGTGGTGTAAATCTTCCCGGAACCGCCCGACATATCCAGTGCCACAACAACAGGTCTGATGTGAGAGGTTGGGGTGGATTAATGAACTAATGCCACATGATAGGGTTAAGTCATGAAATTGAAAGACAACACTTAACCAACTTGACATGCTAGACTGATAAGGGTTAAGTCACGAATTTAAATGACAACACTTAACCTGCTGGACGGAAACCCCAGTTACGCGGTCCATTTCAGCAATAACCCACTTAGATGTATCATGGTACCCTGGAACTAGGCAGGGTGGGGCACGATTACTATGCTGATTATAAGCGACCAGAACGACGGCTGAGTTGGTGCGCCAGTGTAGGTTCAGGCGGACTATGGTCGTGCACGTAGTCCAGAGTTGAAAAAGCAGGCATTGGGCATCAGTACGTTTACACTATGCATGCTAGATTCGTGTCGGTGGTTGGCACACTAGGGCTTGATACACCCTATGGTGGACCTAGCACATGTGAGTACATTCGTGATAGGGCCGTATAAGACCGACACATGACGAACTTGTAGGGAGCCGATCGATTAATGGATCGTTCCGTTGGACCTAGTAATGGGTCATTCGTGATATTGGGCTAAGGGATCATTTCATGGTTAATATATGACATGGGTTTGGGATACTAGTACAGTTGTTGCAGCGAATCTTGAACATGCGATGCTATACTTGATTTATACTTGAATTATCATGCTATCTTAGTCTATCTTGCCGATCTTGCCATCATCTTTATGTTTACTTTCAGTTTATACATGTCATGTTACCTTTACCTGTTTTTATGCTGAAAGTCACTAGGACTTACTAGTCTTTATGACCGACCCGTTTTCTTTCGCCTCTTTTTCTTTCGTTTCCCCCCAGGTTCTCAGGGAGGAAACTCTAGCACTTAGCTTGGATTTCACTTGCTTTCGGTTCAGCTCATGTACGGTTTGGTCTTGAGCTATGCTATGGCTGCATTTCTGCTACCTTTGGGGAATTAAGCTACTTTTGTTGTTTTAAGTTTTATGCTTCTTTATTTATTCAAAGCAGAACTTGTTGTAATGGAAAATGATAGTTGGTACTTTGGATGTAAAAGGTTTTGACTCTTTTTGAAAGTAATGAAATTTAGCTTTTGATTCTTCCGCTGTTTTAGTTATGTTCTATCTTGTAATATTTCTGTGTTTGTTTACCTCGATAACGCTCCTCCAAAACTAGTGTATTCCCTTTGTGAGTGACCCTAGCGGAGGTGGGGTGTTACACTTGGTATCATAGCAGAAGGTTACCAGACTGGGCAAAAGTTTTTAAAACCTTCTAAAACTATTTTCAAAACCGTTTACGAAGAAGCATTTTTCAAGAAAAGTCTTGTTTTATTTAAAGGCTATTCCCCAAAAGCCATTAGCACTATCCTTTGTTTCCTCGTTTTGAATCTCTTCTTTTTCATTTCAGCATGTCTGGGAATCTTAACCTTCCAGAGGGTGTGCCAATACCTGGATGGTTCAGGAGGTACTTAGAGGCTAGGGCCAACGATGCAGGCCCAATAGATATTCCTCCTCCAGCTGCAGCGGTTCCTCCTCCTCCTCATGCAAATGCTTTCTCAAAGATCTGTAGAGATTTTAGAGCCATGGGTGGAAAGGATTTCAAGGGAAATGTATCATTCGTAGAAGCGAGGAACTGGCTCAAAGAAACTGAGGATCTGTTCGTTATCTTCGAGTGGACGATAGGCAGAAGGTACAGTTGGCAGTATGGTTGCTCAAAGACGAAGCTTCCTATTGGTGGGAAGTCACTAACGCTGAAAGACCTGTTGACACATGGATGGATTTCAGGGTAAGGTTTGAGATGAAATTCCTCTCACAAGCTGAATGAAGTCTACAACTGGAAAAGTTCTTATCTCTTAAGCAAGGAAGTATGACGGTCAAGGAGTACGTCAATCAATTCAATCAGCTGGCTCGGCTTGGACTGAATTAGTGAATACTGCTCATAAGAAGGCTCTCCATTTTGTCAAGGGATTGAATGAGCCACTTCACAGCTTGGCTATGACCCACATACCTATGGGGGCTACTCTCGAAAGGTTAGTAGACATGGCGCTCTTAAATGAGGAAGATAAGGGCAAGAATGAGGCAGAAGCAGAAGTGCCTCAAGATAAGAAGGGGAAAGGGTCACAGAACAAGAAGGCTGATCCAAAAAAAGGCGGGAAGAACAACAAACCCCGTGAAAAGAGAAAGTGTAATTTCTGTGGCATTCCTGGACATCTGGTCAAAGACTGCAGGAAGAAGGAAAGGAAGATGGGTGGCTGTTTACCTTGTGGTGAGACAGGACACATGGCTAAGGCCTGCCCAAGGAAGCAAGGGCAGGGAGCTGGACCTTTTTTTGGACGACAAGTCCACGCTCTCATGGTACCTCTGCAAGAACGAGGTAGGAATATTTCTGTCGAAAGTCTAGTCTATCTTTTTGATCATCCTGTTCGAACCTTGTTTGATTCTGGCGCATCGCGTACTTTTATTTCTTCTGATATTGTTGAAACTCTACACCTAAGTACTAGTCTATTTGAGGATCCCGTTATTTTTTCAAATCCAGTTGGTGGCTCCGCTCATTTATCTATGATTTGTGTGGATTTGAGGATTTCTATCTTAAGCGTAGAATTCACGTGTAATGCTTATGTCCACAGATTTATGGGATACGGTTTGATTCTAGGCATGGATTGGCTGTCCAATAATGGAGCCATTCCCGATTATGAACGAAGGGTAGTTAGACTCGTGACTCGCCTTGGTAATACCCTTGAAATTTCTTGTAACCCTATGGGTTCTGTCATGTTATGTTATCTAGAATCTCTTGACTCGTCTATCAATGATTTGCAATCAGTAAAGGTAGTCCGAGAATATCCTGATGTCTTTGATGAGGTTAAGGGGTTACCCCCTAAACGCGAGATAGATTTCCATATATATCTTGTTGATAGTGCTAAGCCAGTTGCATTTCCCGTTAGACACATGGTCCCGCGAGAGAGAAAAGAGCTTAGTAAGCAAGTTAAGGAGTTGCTTGAGAAAAATTTCATTAGGTGAAGCATTTCGGAATGGAGTGCTCTGGTGGTATTTGCTACTAAGGCGGATGGTTCTCTTCGTCTATGCGTAGATTATCGTGAGTTAAACAAGCTGACTAAGAAGAATAGGCACCCACTATCGAGAATCGACGACTTGTTCGACCAACTTATAGGAGCGTCTGTTTTCTCTCAACTCGATCTAGCTACAGGATTCCATTAGCTTAGAGTGGTTGAGGATAGCATTGACCAGACCGCGTTTAGGACTCCGGATGGTTTCTTCGAATGGCTCGTTATGCCGTTTGGTTTGACGAATGCACCCGCGTACTTCGTAAACTTGATGAGTAGGGTGTTTAGGGAGTTCCTTAACAAGTTTGTGGTGGTCTTCGTGGACGATATTTTGATCATCTCAAAGGATGAGGAAGAACATGCTAGACATCTCAAGGAAGTCATAGATACGCTTAGAGCACACGAGTTAAAGGCTAAGTTCTCCAAGTGTCACTTTTGGAGAAAAGAAGTTCGGTTTCTTGGACATGTAGTTTCTAAGCAAGGTATAGCTGTGGACCCCGCAAAGGTAGATGCGGTGCAAGACTGGAAAGTTCCTACGAACGCAACGGAAGTGAGAAGCTTTCTCGGTTTGGCGGGCTACTATAGGAAGTTCATTAAGGACTTCACTAAGATTTCATCCCCTCTTACTAGGTTAACGAAGAAGAACTTAGCCTTTGTATGGGACATAGAGTGTGATGTTGTTTTTCAAAGGCTTAAGAGAGCCCTTACCACAGCTCCAGTTTTGGCATTACCCGACGGAGGTAAGATGTTTACGGTGTACACAGACGCGTGCGGCACAGGATTAGGCGCTGTCCTAATGCAAGAAGGGAAAGTGATATGCTATGTGGGTAGACAACTTAAAGTTCATGAGAAAAACTAACCCACACATGACTTGGAATTGGCCGCGACTGTTTTTGCGCTTAAGTCTTGGCGCCACTATCTTCTAGGTGAGAAGTTCGAGTTGTATACCGATCACAAGTCTCTTAAGTACCTCTTTTCGCAAAAAGATTTGAATATAAGGCAACAGAGGTGGATGGAATTCTTGGCATCGTATGACTTCGATATAGCCTATACCCCTGGCAAGGGTAACGTGGTGGCGGATGCACTAAGAAGGAAAAGTTCGACTTTGAGTCCTTTGTTTGTTGAAGGGAGAAGACTAGAGTTTATAGCAACCTTTGATTTCACACCTGTTGTTGAGTCGTTGGCTAGCACGTTAGCATACCTCGAGTTAAGGCCTACACCTCTAAACCAAGTAGGGACTTCACAGAAGGAAGACCCACAGATAGTCGAGATCATGGACAAGTTGATTAGAGGTGTGATGTCAAGTCACCTCAGTAGGTATGCCATAGATGACAAAGGATGGCTAAGGCGTGATGGTAGACTATGTGTCCCACAAGTGGGAGACTTAGTAAAGAGAGTTCTCGAAGAGGCGCATCACTCGAAGATGACTATACATCCCGGAGGGGATAAAATGTATAAGGATATGAAGCACATTTTCTTTTGGAACAGGATGAAAAAGGACGTGGCGGAATTCGTTTCTAAGTGCATGGTGTGCCAACAAGTAAAGGCCGAGTCGAAAAACCCCGGTGGGCTATTGCATCCTTTGGAGGTTCCGCTGTGGAAATGGGAGAGTGTCTCGATGGATTGCCTAGGTCAAGGAAGGGCAATACTAGCATATGGGTTATAGTAGATAGACTCACGAAGAGCGCTCACTTCATTCCTGTAAAGAGCAAGAGGACCACATCATGGCTAGCGTCTATATACCTTCGAGAAATAGTACGGTTGCACGGAGTTCCTTCTAGTATAGTTAGCGATCGTGACCTGATTTTCACTAGCGAATTTTGGAATAGTTTACAAGAAGCAATGGGTACACGACTAAGTTTAAGCACGGCCTATCACCCACAGACGGATGGACAATCCAAAAGGGTAAATAGGGTACTAGAGGACCTTTTGAGAATATGCATTCTTGACTTTGGTGGTACTTGGGAAGATCACCTACCTCTCGTTGAGTTCGCGTATAATAATAGTTACCAAGCTAGCATAGGAATGGCACCATTCGAAGCTTCGTACGGAAGACCGTGCAAGTCACCAACTTGTTGGTGGGAGTCGACGGACAAGCTCATACTTGGACCCGACATGATAAGGGACACTTCCGAGAAGGTTGAGTTGATACGAAGACGGATGAAAACGGCCCAAGATAGACGGAAATCCTACGCGGACAAGAGAAGGACAGACCTAAAATTCAAAGTCGGAGATATGGTCTTTATAAAAGTTTCTCCTTTACGCAATGTGGTTCACTTTGGAGCGGTTGGAAAGTTAGCACCGAGGTTCGTAGGACCGTTCCCTATCATTGAGAGGATTGGACAGATGGCCTATAAGGTAGAGTTACCCGAGAGGCTGGCCGGAGTACACAATGTCTTCCACGTTTCGCATCTCCGAAAGTGCTTACATGAGTCTGCCGAAGTGGTTGAGCCAAGCATCCTTGAAGGCATAGAAGTGGATAAGGAAGCAACATTGAGGCAAGTTCCGATTCGTATCTTAGGAACGGAGATCAAGAAGCTAAGGAATCGAGAAGTCAAGCTAGTTAAAGTACAATGGAGTGAAGCCCAAGAAGACGCAACTTGGGAAACCGAAGAGAAGATACGCTCGCTATACCCATTTTTTTTTAGGGTACATTCTCGATCTCTTTTTCCTATAAGTTTACATGCTTTTGCTATCCATGTTTATCTTGTTATCTTCTCAATCCTATCTTGAGAACCTTAGGTAGAACCCTTTTGGATGTAAAAATATAATTGAAACATGTTATGGTTGATGATTGCAAGTGGTTGCAAGTGGTTGCATAACACACAATAGGCACTAGATCGGCTCAGTCACATATTTCATATTGCATATGCATGGGTGCTTATACCTGTATATGGATGGAAACTTGATATGCTATCATTTGGATGTTGCATATGAATGAACGTCTGTGCACTCATGTAGAGATTATAAAGTATGTTAGGAATTTGCATACATGTTGGACTTATTACACTAACATATTTTGCATTAAGGAGGTCTATTGAATCAGTAACCGCCTGATCTTTTGCATTAGATAAGTATATATACACACACTCTTGCATAAGTTCATACAACATTAGAAATCTTTTAAGGACAATGGTTGCTTGTGGATGATGGTTGAGTAGATGGATGTTGGATGGTAGGACACATTCTTCTTAAATTGGAGATTTCGGGGACGAAATCCTTTAAGGAGTGGAGAATGTAACAACCCGTATTTTAATAACATGTTAAAACCATAAATCAAGGCTGAATTAATTTTTAAATAATAATCAAGGGAAACGGGTTGCGCCATTGCGTTCGTCTCGAAATTCTGCTTGGAAATGAGTCCGAGTTTTCGAGAAACGGAGTCCGTATGAGAGAGATATGACCCTCCGAAGTTTCAAGGATTTTCAGAACAGAAAAACAGCTCGAATTCAAAATTCAAATTCAAACCCCAGCGCAGACTGGGCAGGAATTTTCACGCCCAAGACCAGGTCGACATGGGGGTCGACACTATGGTCGACATGGGGGTCGACACTATGGTCGACCTCCCAGGGACCAGGTTGACCCTATGGTCGACATGGGGGTCGACCTGGTATTGAAGCCCAGTTTTGAGCTGGGTTCATTCTGTTGTTTCTGGTCTCGTTTTCAGTCTGGGTTCGTTCGTCGAATCCTATATAAACAGTCCCCTAGCCCCATTCTCTTTACACCATTCTTCTCTAACCTTATGCTGCACAAATTCTTGATGGACATGGCTTCTTCTTCAAATTAAATAAATAAGTTAAAATAAAACACGAAGACTATTCCTTGAAGACTACGGCTAGGAATTGCATATTGGGAATTTTCTTCTATAATCAAATAAAGATTCAACAATTCGACAACTAGTTTCTAGATTCGACTTCTGCATCTCAATTTCTTAGTCCACGATCTGTAAGTTCTAGTTACTTTGAGATTTAAACTTGTTAATTGTAATTTGGACATGAGATAAAGTGAGATTGGACTTAAGTATGATAATCGATTCACACCTATTCTAGTTTCCATCTTGGATCTTGACATTTGGGAATATTTCTATGAAATCGGTTTGGACCTATTCATGTTGTAAATCAAACTCTTTCATGTCCATAACATTATCATGCCTGTGATGTTGAATCAGTCTATTATTTACAAATTGGGACTATCACCTTATGCCATGACTATCACCTTATTGTGCTAGATTTGAAATCCTATTATTTTCTATATGCCAGTGATGTTGTAACCAATTATCTCAAGTTATGTCATGCTAGTCTTGTAATCCCTTTTATCACTTTATGCTCGTCCTTTTTGCCTATCATAGTTTTGATGATATTCCCTTTATTTCTGGATCTGGATTTACTTGTAATTTAGATCGATTCACGTTCACGTGCGATGGGAATATGATTTGGGTAGATTAGGAAAAACATGAATTGGTTATGAACATGAATCATGAACTTGATAATAAGCATAAGTTGAAACTTGCAATGAAAATTGACACGAACTTGACATGAAACTTGAACATGGACATGATACTAGAATGAACTTGAAAATGGCCAACTCGAGGTTGGGTTGAGTTTGCAGTGTAATTCTGCCCTGAACCGCCCGACAAATCCAGTGACTGCAAACAATAGGATACAATGTGGGTAGTCGGTCATAACGCGCTTGAAAACCCGAGGTCAGACCGAGTTGTGGTGTAAATTTGCCCAGAACCGCTCGGCATATCCAGTGACCACAACAACAGGTCTGATGTGAGAGGTTGGGGTGCATTAATGAATTAATTCCGCATGAGAGAGTTAAGTCATGAAATTGAAAGACAACACTTAGCCAACTTGACATGCTAGACTGATAAGGGTTAAGTCACGAATTTAAATGATAGCACTTAACCTGCTAGAAGGAAACCCTAGTTACGCGTTCCATTTCAGCAGTAACCCACTTAGATATATCATGGTACCCTGGAACTAGGCAGGGTGGGGCACGATTACTAGGTTGATTATAAGTGACCATAACGACGGCTGAGTTGGTGCGCCAGTGTAGGTTCAGGCGGACTATGGTCGTGCACGTAGTCCGGAGTTGAAAAAGCAGGCATTGGGCATTAGTAGGTTTACACTGTGCATGCTTGATTCGTGTCGGTGGTTGGCACCCTTGGGCTTGATACACCCTATGGTGGACCTAGCACAGGTGACTACATTTGTGATAGGGCCGTATGACACAGACACATGATGAGCTAGAACTTGTAGGAAGCCGATCGATTAATGGATCGTTCCATTGGACCTAGTAATGGGTCATTCATGATATTGGGCCAAGGGATCATTTCATGGTTAATATATGTCATGGGTTTGGGACACTAGTACAGTTGGTGCAGCGAATCTTGAACATGCGATGCTATACTTGATTTATACTTGAATTATCATGCTATCTTAGTCTATCTTGCCCATCTTGCCATCATCCTTATGTTTACTTTCAATCTATACATGTCATGTTACCTTTACCTGTTTTTACGATGAATGTCACTAGGACTTACCAGTCTTTATGACTGACCCGTTTTCTTTCGCCTCTTTTTCTTTCATTCCCCCCCTAGGTTCTCAGGAAGGAAACTCTAGCACTTAGCTTGGATTTCACTTGCTTTCGGTTCAGCTCATGTACGGTTTGGTCTTGAGCTATGCTATGGCTGCATTTCTGCTACCTTTGGGGAATTAACTACTTTTGTTGTTTTAAGTTTTATGCTTCTTTACTTATTCAAGGCCGAACTTTTTGTAATGGAAAACGATAGTTAGTACTTTAGATGTAAAAGGTTTTGACTCTTTTTGAAAGTAATGAAATTTAGCTTTTGATTCTTCCGCTGTTTTATTTATGTTCTGTCTTGTAATATTTCTGTGTTTGTTTACCTCGATAACGCTTCTCCAAAACTAATGCATTCCCTTTGTGAGTGACCCTAGCGGAGGTAGGTTTTTACAATAGTAGTAGCCCGAATAGAGGTTGGAAAGTCTTTGTTGAAGATTTGATCTCTATCTCTAATTTTTCTATTCGCACTATTTTAGATTCGAGAGCTTCTCATTCGTTTATTTCTAGTACCTTGGTTGATTGTTTGCACTTAGAAATCTCACTAGTTATCAATCTCATAGTAGTTTCAAACCCTATAAGTGGTTCGACACACCTATTTATGATTTGTCGGATTTGAAATTTTCGATTTTAGGTTTTGAGCTTGATCGTGATGACTATGTGTTGGGATTTTCGGGGTACGGGATGATCTTAGAAATGCATTGGTTAGCCATCTATGGAGCTGTACTTGACTGCGAGAGGAGGGTCGTTAGTTTGATGACATGTAGTAGTAGGATCCTAAAGATTTCTTGCGACCTACGAGGGTCCGTGAGGTTGAGTTCTATTTACTCCTTAGATTCTTCTGTTGATATCTATTCTTTAGCGATTGTCTGTGTGTATCCGGATGTATTCGAGGAGGTTAGAGGATTGACATATAAATGAGAGATCAATTTCCGGATTTATCTTAGTGAGAACGTGAAGCCTGTAGCATTACCAGTTCGGCATATGGCTCCAAGGGAACGGAAAGAGTTGAGCAAGCAAGTGGGTGAGATTTTGGAAAAGGGTTTTATTAGACAGAGTATTTTTGAGTGTGGAGCACCAGTTGTCTTCACCACTAAGGCTAATGGTTCCCTCCGTCTTTGTGTGGATTACCAAAAATTGAATAAGATCACAAAAAAGAATCGCTACCCACTCCCCCAAATAGATGATTTGTTTGACCAGTTGGTGGGCACGACTGTATTCTCTCATTTGGATTTGGCTACAAGTTTTCATTAGTTACGCATGGCTGAGGATAACATCTATAAGACGGCGCTTCATACTTTTGATGGCTTCTTCGAGTAGTTGGTGATGCCATTTGTACTGACTAACACACCAGCTTATTTTGTGGACTTTATGAGTAGGGTATTATGGGATGTTATGAATAAGTTCATGGTGGTTTTTTAGATGATATCCTTGTCTTCTCGAGGAACGAGGATGGGCATGCTTCGCATTTGGGAGAGGTTCTCCTTACTCTCCAAGTTCATTAGTTATAGGCGAAATTCTCCAAGTGTCATTTTTGGAGGAAAGAGGTGAGTTTCTTAGGGAATATGGTCTTAAAGGATGGGTTGGTTGTTGATCCTGCCAAAATAGTGACGGTATAGGATTGGAGGACACCCAAGAACGCAATTGAGGTAAGGAGTTTTCTTGACTTAGAGGGTTAATACAAGAAGTTCATTAAGGACTTTGTATGGATCTCAGCACCATTATCCCGACTTACTAAGAAGAATTTTGTTTTCTCTTAGGATGTTTATTGTGGGGATGCCTTTAGGAGACCGAATAATTCTCTCACTAGTGCACTAGTCTTGACATTACCGATGGATCTAGGATGTTCACCATTTATGTCGATTCTTGCGGGACCAGTCTAGGTGTAGTGTTGATGCAAGAGGGTAGAGTAGTGTTTTAAAATAGTAGGCAGCTGAGGGTTCATGAGAGGAATTACCCTACGTACGATTTGGAGTTATCTATTATAGTATTCACACATAAGTCTTGGAGACACTACCTAATTGGCAAGGGGTTTGATCTCTTTACAGATTATAAGTCACTCAAGTATTTGTTCTCTCAAAAAGATCTCAATTTAAGGCAACAAAGGTGGATGCAGTTCTTAACATCATATGATTTCGATATTTCTTATACACTTGAGTAGCGGAGTGGTTTCTAGACACCTCCTTAAATATATTGTGGATCGTAAAGGCTGGCTTCGACCGGATGGTAAATTATGTGTACCCCGTGCGGACGATTTGACGAGTGTGGTATTAGTCGAGGTTCATCACTCTCGGATGACTACCAATCCGGGCAGTGATAAGATGTATCGTGATATGAGGCGAGTCCTTTATTGAACTGGTATGAAGAATTTTTTGGCTGAATATGTAGCTAGATGTGTGACTTGCCAAAGAGTTAAGGCACAACAAAAAAAGTCATATGGTCTACTTCAGCCCTTAGATATACCATTGTGGGAATGGTAAAGTGTTTCTATGTATTTTGTGGATGCGTTGCCTAAATCGAGGAAGAGCAACACTAGCATTTGATTCATCGTGGATCGATTGACTAAGAGCACCCAATTCCTTCCAGTAAAGAGTAAGAGGATGGCTACATGGTTGGCTTCTTTGTATAATTGAGAGATTGTTAGACTCCATGGTATTCTTGCGAGCATCGTGAGTGACAAAGATCCAATTTTTTTCTAGCGAGTTTTGGAGGAGTCTGTAAGAAGCTTTGGGAATGCAACTCAGGCTAAGTATTGCATATCATCCCCAGATAGACGGATAGAATGAGAGGGTGAATAGGATTTTTGAACTTATTGAGGATGTGCATTTTAGAATTCAAAGGGACATAGGAGGATCATTTAACCCTTGTAGAATTCGTGCATAATAATAGCTTTCACTCTAGTATTAGCACAACACCTTTCGAGGCCTTTTATGGACGACCTTGTAAATCTCCGATATGTTGGTGGGATTCGACTGACAGATTGCTTCTTGCGCCAGAGATGATTAGGGAAACCTCTAGTAAGGTTGATTTGATCAGAAAGAGAATGAAGGAAGCACAAGATAAGAAGAAGTCTTATGTGAATAAGAGAAGGATCGACTTGGAGTTTGCCACTGGAGATTTGGTCTTCATTAAAGTTTCACCACTTTGGAACATGGTAAGGTTCGGCTCCGCGGGAAAGCTAACCCCGAGGTTTGTTGGACCATTCCCACTCATAAAGAGGATTGGGCAGTTGGCTTACAGAGTTCGACTACTTGAGAGATTATCAGGGACTTATGATGTGTTAAATGTATTGCACTTACGGAAGTTCCTACACGATTCAGCGGTGGTGGTAGAGCCCAGCCCATTAGAGGATATGAAGATTGCATGAGAAGCATCCATACGATAAGCACCTTGGTAATTCATAGATATTGAGACCGAGAAGCAAAGAAACAAGGAAATAAGATTGTTCAAGGTGCAATAGGGAAACAATGATGGTAAGGCCACTCGGGAACCCAAAGATTAGATGTGTATATCTTATCCCTATCTGTTTAATGGTATGTCCCGACCTTTTTTTCGATCTTTAGTTCTTAGGCTCTACCTTTTGAATTCCTTTGAACTTGATCATAAAAGAAACCTATAAATAATAGGATATGGTTGAAACATGTTATGGTTAATGTTTGTAAGTGGATGCAAGTGCTTGCATGTGAGTGCAGTGGATGCATATACACACACACTAGGCACTATGATTGGCTAAATAGGACATTTGCATATGCATATGGATCTATTTGCATTTTTATTTATATGGTTTTAATATATGGCTGTCATAATATGGTTGTTGCATATCCATATGGATGATGTTAGATGCACGCTTATAGAATACAATGGCCTCCAAATCCTAACCTAATATTCACTACTCCATTTCTCTACCTCTCTCAAATAACTCTCTTCTCAAATAAAATTTTAATGGAGTATTGGGACTTGGTTCTACACATATTTATATGGGATGTTCAGAAATAGAGAGGATCTACCGAGGCTTATTGGATTAGCTCAAATTTTATGTGAGTATTACTATGATTACAAGATTTCTTCCAAGTCAACGTTAAAATTGATATAATAGTTGTTACAGTGTTTGAGATCTAAATCTTTCTGTAGTTATACACAGATCTAGTTCATTTGTTGTTTACTTACAAATCTGGCCATCCCTAATTCTTTTCTTTGCAAATAATTTTTTTAAATCTTATTTTTGTTCATGTTCTTCTCTTTTTATCTATTTCATCAAATCCATTACTGTAAATTATTTTAGTTATCTACAGCTTTGTTCTTCATATGAAATTTTATTCCAGTTCTGTCATTATCCCTATTTTTATTCCAGATCTATTTATGTCCATCTGAGCCTAGGCCATTTTCTTTTTATTTTTGACGTTGAGTTTAAGGCCTTTTATGCCTAAACCTTTTGTTTCTCTTATTTTTGCGCAGATTGGGTTAAACCATGCAATGGGACGATATTAGCGCAATTGGATAATAATAAGAAAAAGGTATAAAAAGGATCAATCGGGGTTTAGTAAATTTGTACAATAATGGGTATAAAAAGGCATGTTAATTGGAATGAATTATACTTAATTTGACATTAAGTAACCTTTATTTGGAAAACATGTTAATTGGAATAAATTGTACTTAATTTGACATTAAGTAGCCTGTATTTGGAAAACATGTTAGTTGAAATAAATTGTAACTGAATTTACATTAAGTAACGTGTATTTGGAAAACATGTTAATTGGAATGAATTGTACTTAATTTGACATTAAGTAACCTGTAATTGGGAAAACATGTTAATTGGAATGAATTGCACTTAATTTGAATTTAAGTAACATGTATTTGGAAAACATGTTCATTGCAATGAATTGTACTTAATTTGACATTAAGTAACCTGTATTTGGAAAATATGTTAATTGGAATAAATGGCAGTTAGTTGTACATTAAGTAAAATGTAACTGTAAAACATCTGAGCAGTGATGCATTGGACTTGTCTGATTTGGGAAGGGTTATATAAAAATATTATATTTAATTAGAGATGTTAATTACAACCTAGGAGTATAACATGAGGTTATATTGGGCTTATTAATGAACTTAAATGTGCTAAGTTAAACTCGCCTGATTAATAAACTAAGGGGTCCATTCCGGTGAGATATAAGTGACTCATAGAAGTCCTAGTTATAACTTGGGGATAGAGTCTAGGGGTGACTTGTGTCAAATGCTTATCTGTATAGAGCCCATATCGATCAGTATCCCTGTAGTTATCATCTGAAGCCTCGCACTAGGTAGAGGCTAGAGCATGCTTTACTGATCAAGATTGTAAGAGGTTCAAAACGAGAGGTGGGTACATGCACATTCCGACAGAACGATGGGCGTGCATCGTTATGAAAAGGGAAGATAAGATGTTGTAATGATTGTAATTAATGTTGTGTATTTTTAGTTGACGGGTTCGGGATTGATAACCCTAAATTTCATAGTTAGCACAGGTTATTCACGTCTGGTAAGCCGATGGATGAAAAGTTAGGAAATTCCTTCCTAATTAATTGTTTCTATCCGAAATTGTAGAAATGCAAAACATTCAATCCGCTTGATATAACAATTACTATCATCATTGTCTTTTCCATAAGAATAGCAAATCCTTATTATCAATTCATATCAGTTATTGTTCACCTTTAGATATGTACAGACACTTATCCTTTTATGACACTAGAACCACTATTTATCTATTTTCCTTAACTTAATAGTCGAGTTGGTATTCATAGCAGCTCACCAGGCTTTATGTCTAACCCTTTTCCTTTCTTCCCTTCTCTTTTCTTTCCACCGGGATTACAGGGAGAAAGTGTATAGTTCAGATTTCTTTGTTGATTTTGTCATGAAGGATTTCTGCAAAAGATGGATTGCTTCCTCTTCTCTTTCCAAGGTTAGGTTGTATCTTTTTGACTATTTAGGGGATAATATTATTTTACTCTGATGTTGTTTTTGATTGAATTTTGAGGCATAGCACTTTGTAACTATTCTTTTAACTGAAACAAAGATGGTTTTGTCTTTTTAATAAAAGTTTCTTCTTCCGCTGTAAATTTACTGTTTATGTCTTGAGAAATCTTAGTCTATGTGATGTTTTATGTCTTTATAGCTACAATGCTCCATATTTTCTTAATGAAATCCTCGTAAGGGTGACGTTAATGAATGTGGGGTGTTACATCTAGTATCAAAGCCTATGGTTACCAAGATCATTAAAGTTTTGTTTTGAAACAAATTATTTTCAAGAGAAAACATATTTTTTTCAAAAACCAAAAATTACTATTGAAAATAATAATATCCCCTATAGTCATTTAACCTTCTTTTGACTCTTTCAAATTCTAAATCTTAATCTTTTTAGTTGAGTTATAAGGCGTCTTATCTGAGCTTTTCTTCATAGGTTTAAAACTTGATTAGTGGACAAACCCGTTTAACTCAGTAGTTGGGAAAAGTCGAGGTTAGAAAGGTACTTTCTGCTTGACAAATATTAAAAAGGGTTAATCATGGATGGAACAATCTTATTAGTTTAGTGATAAAAAAGATAGTTTGGAAGTTAAGAATAACCTAGATTGGTTGGTTATGAAAATGGGAAGTATTTCCATAGTTTGGTTTGAAATTAACATAGAAAACGTCATTGCAAGAATGAATGGATTGGTGCGCAATAGGGGTTTTATAGTATTGTGCACTAACCGCCAACTTAAAGATAATTAAATAAAAATATATTGCAATCACAGATTTCTATAAAATATATTGTCTTATACTATGGATTTTTTTTATATATTTTCGGTAACCAATCAATTAGGGGTGAGCAGAACTTCCAAAACGGATAAATTTAAGGATGGCAAGTGAATGATCAACATGAGTATATTATTGTTGAAATGATTATGAGAAAAGGTGTGGATCAAAAGTTGTTAAGGAATGGGAGCAGGCAAGGGTTGGTGAAAGAAGGAATGTTATCTATGGAATGTTATATATCTTTATTTCTTTCTAGTTTTCCTATTTGGTTTAGGAATCTTTTATCCCTTTTCCTTTGATGTATTGGTTGGGGTTGCAGCGTGGGGCCATTGCGACGATAAGTTGAGTCTTGCGGAGCATTTGTATTGTAGGCCTAGTGAAGCGAACATTTACAGATATAGTAAATCCCCGAGGGTGTGATGATAGCACCAGTAACTGTTTTGCACTTAGGCCCAGCGGTAGATTCTGAACTCCGCAGGGATCGACTTGATTATATGTGTGAGTCGGGGTTGAAACTATAAATCTTGATGTTTGGGGCACTTCCAGGTATGGGTTTGTTTTGGGTCTTTGTAGATCAGCCATATAATTGGTTATCCTAGATTTCTGCACTAGTAGTAGAGTTCGCTTAAGATGCTAATATCCTGAGGTTTTGAAGTGGGAAAATTTGGAGAATGGATTAGTTAGACAATTGGGAGCTATTTTTATTGCAAGAAGAAAATGGTCTTACTAGGTTATACAATGAACTAACTTTTTTAGACTTCTTATAACCCGAGGGGCTAGTCATGTTGATATTCCTATTCTTCCTTAGTGCATCTCTAAGCAGGATCGATTTAGTTCTCTTTGTGCTTTGTATTCCAAATATAATAAGCGATTAAAAGACTATCACTAGGGGAGAGAGAGAGAGATTGATTCTCGGATCTGTATTTGTGACGATGCTAAACTTGTAGCATTTTGGATAAATCACATGGTTTTGCGAGACTAAGTGAGAACTGAGTTTCATGGTTTTGACTAGAATCTTTCCTAGCTATGAGATTATGCCATCAATGGGTGTGTTGGAAGTTTAGACAAGCTATCCATATAATGATCCCTCTCTAATATTGGAACAGAAGTAGTCGGGATTCAGTTGTATTGTTTTGAAATTTATTAATGAGTGTAAGCATTGTCATTCTTCTTTACTTCAAACATGGATAGCTCCCTTGGTTTATTCAAAAATGAATTGTGTGGAAAGAAACATTTTTTATGGTCTTTTGGAAAAAACTATGGGCCAGATTTTCCCTATGATTAGATTTATCTTCTTGTGATTTCCGATAAGTTCTGAGTAGTGGTAAAAGAAATATAGGAACAAAAGGTGTCCGCAGAACGTCCAAAGGATTTTTGAACTATTTACCATACCTTTTTGGCTAGCTTGTACATAAGCCTAGTTATTGACTTATGTAGCAAGGAGATTGGTAAAGCTGTGTTGATGGCATGTTGGCATAAGACGAAATGGAAAAACTTTTTTTCGGATTAATGCTTTAGTACCAATTCTATTAAAGTAGCACTGGTAAGGAAATCATGTAAGAGTAGTCATCTCGGATTTATTACCATTAGTTTTTTATGAGAAAAGAACCATTACCTATTATGAGAGAGGTCTGAATTTTAGTAACCATACGTTGTTGTTTAGTTGTTTCCTTACAAGGAATCAGGGCTTTAAAACAAGAAAATATATCGAATATGAAGTTAACAATTTTTGGGTTTTTGGAATTTTAAGGGTTCATGTAACAATAATGGGATTATTTTGTAAACCCAAGAAATTTAACTTAAGATTGTATCTTAGGATTGAATATGAATTCACCATTGTTAACATACATTTTTGAGATTTGATGCTTATCAGGATTTTTCCATTTGGACAAAAGAGGTAGATTTCAGAAGTACTGACTAAATCTTTGTATGACCACATAATTGAGGCAAGTAACAAGTTTGGTTAATGGATAAGTGAATAAAGAGAATATAGAGATTCCAAACGAATAATTGTGTTCCAAGGCAAGAGTATAACGAGGAAGTGTTTTATGGAAAATTGTGGAACCACTTTGAGTCGAAACCCCATATGTATAAAGTTTTAAGAAATTAGAATTTTGAAACACAAATACCTTTTGATATGAAATTTGTATTTTAGGGATTTCATTAAAGCAACTATATTTATATTTAAAAAAAAATCGTGCGACTAAATTTTTGCCTCATTAAGATTTTTTCAAATAAGGTTTCAGAAATTATATATATATAAAGTAGGGTGGTAAGTAAGTCTTTGTGACAGCCCGCCCCGCACCAGCCGACATTTCCAATGAAAATGCACTGTGCCGATGTCCAACCAGCACAGGACAGTCGCCAAAGAAAGGAAAAGAAAGGAATTTGAACTAACAAGGAATCTGTAGAATGTCTCACATCGCATGGAATAAAATATAATAATAACATACTTGACATAAAACAGGCGAGATAGTGCATAAGCTGAAAACTAAACCATAATCATCATAGTAGCGAAAATCCAAAATACAGCTTATGATCCATAACCATTATTACATCTTCAAAATACTGTCTCTAAAGCAAAAGAAAGGAGAGGTACACTACTAGTTCCCAAAGCAGTGACCATCAACCACACAGGGAGAATATATGTAGATAATATGTAGGAGCCTCCTGCTCGTCTCCGGATCAGCTACTCATGCATAACCAGCTAACTTGTCTCTAGCCTGCCCATTTAAGAGCACACAGAGTAATAAGAAGAGACATTGAACTTTGGTTCAGACAAAAGTCTGGTATAAGCGATAAGCAGCAAAACAGAACAATAATAGGTATACTAAACCATACCTGGACCTGGACCTGCAACCAAAGAGTTAGCACTACATACTGTACAATACTCTAAGGTGACACTAACATATGGTATGAAGATACGGGGGAGGGGTGTGCATGTCAAAGTGATGTCAAATAATCAAGCATAGAAACCATCCTCACATCTCTCACTCAGTGCGTAAAGCATACGATATCCACCGCTTTGATCACCCAAATCCTTGCTATGATCACTCTGCCCCATGGAGTCATGGCGACTCCACTGCACTGATCCATAGCCACTAGTCTTTTCTATGTCCACTCTACCCCCATGAAGTTATAACAACTCCACTACACTGGCTCATAGCATTGCTACGATCACTCTGCCCCATGAAGCCATGATGACGTCACTGCACTGATCCATAGCCAATATCTGTCTCATAATGGTGAATCAAAGCTATAGACGTCGATAACTCCTTAGCACACGTCCCACAGCAAAGCCCAACTCATGAAGTTAACCCGTTGATCCCATTTGGATCCTGAGTAATAACCTCCTATTTGGACTTCCTTTGCATCTCGGGTTTTTGTCGAATTGGAGTTGGTCTTAAGAAGAGTCATCGCATAATCGTAGCTCCAATCCGGTTCGGTTCGACCTCTAGATGCGGTTTGGTTCAGTTATCCTTCCCTGGTTCAGTTTGGCTTACTCAAGTTCCTAGCCATCAATCTGGTTCGGTTCGATATATGAGGTCCACCACGTCACACAGGTTCGGTTCGGCACTCTTGGTCTTAGTCCGCTTCAGTTCGATGCTCTGCTCCTTGGTTCCATTCTTCCCTCTTGCTCCAACTTACTCATTCCGATCCGATCCCACGTTCCATCCAGGCCCGATCCAATTCCGCTCCCTAGCTCTAGTCTGATTCGATCCCTACGCCAAGCTTCAGTCTGATCCTAACCCCAACTCAACGTAAATGGCTTTCCTTCTTGCCAAGTCTTCTCAGGTGCCAAGTTCCGATCCGAATCAAATCCCTTTGCCCAGTTCCCTTATCTGATCTGAGCCTTATACCCGATCCGATCCGGTCCGAAACTCTGCACATTTCCTGCAACTTTTCCAGCGACTGTTTTACGCCATACGACGGCGTTTTCGACCATTCTAACTTTTCTAATCAATCACAAAGCATACCATACAGTCATAGCAACTTAAAGAACTAACCATAAACACCAAAACAATGAATTAACATGTCAAAACGGATTAAACATACCCAAAAAAACCCATATTTCCCTTAATCATGTTTAAGCATAACTAATGATATGATTAGCAAAACTTAACCAAATTAACCAGATTTTCTAATAGAGGCCTAAAACAATATTTCGAAATTTATAAATATTTTTCCAGATTTTTAACATGCATAATTTCGTTCATTAACACTAATCACCCTAATTAACTGTAATTAGTGTAAAAACAATCCTAATCACTCACCTTTGCCATAAATAAAACTTTCAGAGCTAAAACTCCACTGATTTGGCCGAATACCAATGCCTAACAGCAGCTCCAACCTTGCTTTGGTGCTATTTCTCCTTAATTAGATGTAATTAAGTTAAATCTTCAATTAGAAAGTGGTTTAAAGGTGTTTTAGATGTTGGAGGTCATTACTAGGGTTCCAAGAATGAAAGTGGCGGCTGAAAAAGTGTCTAAAGAAATGTTTTCTAACCCTAATCAGCCCCTATATACCCCTAATCCCGAAATTCCCCAATAGGCCTAGCTATTAACTACCCAATTAAGCCCGGTTAAGCAGTTTTTCACCTTCTAAGAATTGTTTCAGCCATATCTCCCAAACAGTGAGTGCGTTTGGCTAATGTGACCGCTCTACGGAATTGTAAACCATCATCCGAATCTAATGAAAGTGGTTTAAGGTCAAAACTCCTTTCCAATCAAAAGTTACGGCTAAAACAAGATCAGCTAGGGGCAAAACGGTGATTTAAAAATCAGCAAAAATCATGAACATGGAAAATGAGCCCAATAGTCGTCTCCCAAAGTTACATGGCTATGCGACTTCGTACGAGGAAGAAATAAATATGCTTCGATCCTTTGATGCGTAGAATGCGAGTCGTTACATTCCCCCCTCCCTTTAAGAAATTTCGCCCCCGAAATTCTTTAACTAAGAAACAAGCAAAGAATCCCGCATGCCTATCAACCATTCATAATAATCAAACATACAAAAACAAACAAACAAGTCTATCCTAGCATGCGGAAAACTAAGTCGCAATTAAATCTTACCAGGCAAAGAGGTCTGGATACTTCCTCCTTATGTCCTCCTCTGTTTCCCAAGTACAGTCTTCCTCATCATCACCCCACTGAACTTTGACTAGTTTCACCGCCTTCCTTCGAAGCTGCTTCGTATCGTTCCCAACAATACGCATAGGCCTGCAGTTCCCAACCGCCTCGGGTTCAACCTCGATATCGTCCAATTGATCTGGTGAAATAGTCACACTAGGGTCGTGCACGAATTTCCTTAACTGGGAAACATGAAATACGTTATGAACTCCTGTCATCTTCTCTGGTAATTCAACTTTATATGCTAAATTACCAACTTGCTCCAAAACTGGGAATGGACCAACAAATCTTGGTGTTAACTTGCCTCTCCTGCCAAATCGTATCACGCTCTTTAACGGAGAAATCTTGACAAACACCAAGTCGCCAATAGAGAATTTTAAATCTTTTCACCTCTTATCAACATAACTCTTCTGCCTATCTTGGGCAGCCTTCACTCGTTGTGGAATAATCTTAATCTTGTCTGAAGTTTCTCTTATCACATCTGGTCCAAGCACAAACTTCTCACCAGTTTCTAACCAACATGATGGTGAGTTACACGGTCTTCCATACAAAGCTTCAAATGGAGCCATACCAATACTGGATTGATAATTGTTATTATAGGAAAACTCTACTAGATTAAATGGTCATCCCATGATCCACCAAAATCCAATACACAAGCTCGCAAAAGATCTTCTAATACTCGATTCACCCTCTTTGTCTGTCCGTCGGTTTGAGGATGATACGTGGTACTGAGATGTAATTCTGATCCTAACGCCTCTTGTAAGCTCCCACAAAATCCACTAGTAAACAATGGATCTCGATCACTCACAATGCCTTTAGGTACTCCATGAAACCTCACTATCCATTTCATATATAGCTCAGCTAGCTTAGCTGCCGCTCTATTTGACTTAACGGATATAAATCTTGCACTCTTGGTCAATCGGTCCACAATCACCCAAATGCTATCATGACCCGACCTAGTCCTTGGTAACCCGTCAATGAAATCCATTGAGACTTGTTCCCATTTCCATTCTAGAACTTCTAATGGTTGCAACAAACCTTTAGGCTTCTTTTGCTCAACTTTAACTAGTTGGCAATTCATGCATTTGGATATAAACTTCCCAATGTCTCTTTTCATCCCTTCCTAGTAGTATGTCTGCATCATGTCTCGATACATTTTGTTACCACCGGGATGTATAGTCAGTTTTGAGTGATGACATTCTCTAAGCAATTCATCCCTCAATCCCTTGACATTGGGCATAACCAGTATTCCGTTCTTTCTAAGCCATCCATCTCGATCAAGCCCGTACTTGTTCATCTCTTCGTCGATTCCCATCTCTAACTTTGAGATGATTTCCAATAGGTTAGGATCATCCCTCTGGCTGGAACCAATCCGCTCAATCAAAGTGGGTCTGATCGCCAAACTTGCTAATACTTCTGGATCCAATTCACATTTTGGTCTGAAATCATACCCAGCGACGTACTCCAGTTGCTTCCATTCTATAAACATATCCCCCTAAATTGGCATGTCTTCTACTCAATGCATCAGCTACCGCATTGCCTTTTCTTGGTGTATATGCGATATCGAAATCGTAGGAAGCCAAGAATTCTAACCATCTTCGTTGACGGAGATTTAGATCCTTCTAAGAGAAAGGATACTTTAGTGACTTATGATCAGTAAACAACTCGAATCTTTCTCCCAAGAGATAATGTCTCCATATCTTCAATGCGAATACGATCGCTGCCAATTCCAAATCGTGGGTAGGATATCTTTTCTCATGCGGTTTCAGTTGCCTACTAGCATAAGCTACAACCCTACCTCCTTGCATCAATACATCACTTAGTCCGGTACTACATGCATCTGTGTATACCATCATCTCTTCATTCCCTTTAGGGATGACTAACACTGGTGCACATGTCAACTTTTCCTTTAGACTCTTAAATGCATTCTCGCACTTTTCGTCCCAGACGAAAGCTTGATTCTTCTTGGTCAACTGAGTCAACGGTGCTGCTATCTTGGAGAAGTCTTGGATAAACTTATGATAATATCCAGCAAATCCTAAGAAACTTCTTACGTCTATTGCATTCTTGGGCGTAGACCAATCCTGTGCCGTGGCCACCTTCGTAGGGTCCACGGCAATACCATTCTCTGAAACAACATGGCCCAAGAATCTCACCTCCCTCCTCCAGAAGTGACACTTAGAAAACTTTGCTTTCAATTGGTGTTTTCTCAACACCTCCATCACTATTCTCAAGTGTTCCTTGGGTTCTTCTTCTATCCTCGAATAAACAAGTACATTGTCCACGAACACAAGAACAAACTTATTCAGCTGATCTCTGAATACCCTATTCATAAAATCCACAAAATACGCTGGTGTATTGGTCAACCTGAATGGCATGACCAACCACTCATAGAATCCAGACGGCGTCCAAAATGTCGTTTTAGCTATACTCTCAGCTTCCACTCTAAGCCGATGAAAAGCTTTCGCGAGATCCAACTGGGAAACCACTCTCGTGCCACTCAACTGATCAAAAAAATCATCTATCCGTGGTAGAGGATACTTATTCTTCCTCATCACCTTATTCAACTCGCGGTAGTCCAGACACAAACGAAGGGAACCATTTGCCTTGGTAGCAAACACAACTGGTGCTGCCCACTCAGAAACACTTCTTCTGATAAATCCCTTCTTCAACAGATCGCTTACTTGCACCCCGAGCTCTCGCTGATCCCTTGACGCCATATGATGAAGTGGCATCACTGTAGGTCTGGCATCTTTCACTAAATCAATACGGAACTCAATCTCTCGGTGTGGTGGAAGTCCAGCCACTTCCTCGAAGACGTCCGAATACTGGCTAGCCACAGGCACATCTGACAACTCATTATGCGAGATGTCGAAGGAATTTAGAAAACTAGCCATTACTCCATCACTAGGTAGACCACCAAACACTACCCTCCGCCTATCATCCGCTCTAACTGTCACCAAAAAGTCCTCACAGTCTACCACCACCCCGTATCTTTGGAGCCAATCGACTCCCAAAATAATGCCAAACCTAGTAAAGCCCATAACAAAGCAATCACAAACAAACATGCATCCATGACTTGATAAGACCGCATTACGACAAATCATACAAAGGCTAGTCGAACCACCAATTGGGTTTGTCACTGCTAAAGGTCTATCGACTATCTCGGGTTCCAATCCCAACATATCTACCAGGTCACTAGATATGAAGAAACGGGAAGCTCCGATATCAAACAACACTCAAACAGGAACATCATAAACAGAAAGCATACCATGAATAACAACATTCTTCCCTTTCTCCGCCGCGGTTGGATTACTCGACGAAGAAGGAACAAATTAATAGCATATGCTTTCACAATATGCTTTTCTTTAGGTGGTTGTGGACACTTATCCTTGTGATGTCCCAATTGGCCACAATTGAAGCACTTCCTATCCGCTGGCTTGGCCCGACATTCTTTGGCATAGTGGCCCTTCTTACCACAGCTGAAGCACTCAACATCTTTCTTATTCCTTTTCTTCTGGCCATCCTTGGTCTGATTCTACTTTGTCTTATTCTGAGAACCTTTCTTGCCTCCACCACTTGGTTGCGGCTTTGGCTCCTCTGCAGATGCAACCTCAGTCTTCGACTTAGGGTAAAGAATCTCTGATCTCAAAGATTTCCCCACAATCGATTTAAACGTCTCATCGATGTGGTTAATAAGCCTTTCCCCCAAGTACTGATCCAAGCCTGCTATGAACTTCTCATTTTTCTACTCGGCAGTATCAATAAGGGATAATCCATATTTCGATAGAGTATCGAACTCTGCAATGTACTCCGATACTGCCCTACCATTCTGCTTAAGTTCCAGAAATTTCCTAAACAACTCTGACTTCTGGGCAGCTGGGATGAACTTATCACTGAATCGGGCCTTAAACTGATCCCATGTAACTTGATCCTCTGGAGTAGCTGCCTTAATTGCATTCCACCAATTCATCGCACGTCCTTGCAGCTGACGGGATGCTAGCTTTCTTTTCATCGCATTCTCGATACCCAAGTCTTCGAAGATACGCACACAGCTATCCAACCAATCCTGAACTTCTGTAGCCGATTCCATTACCAAGTGTGACAGCCCGCCCTGCACCAGCCGACATTTCCAATGAAAATGCACTGCGCCGATGTCTAACCAGCATGGGACGGTCGCCAAAGAAAGGAAAAGAAAGGAATTTGAAATAACAAGGAACCTGTAGAATGCCTCACAGCGCATTGAATAAAATATAATAATAACATACTTGACGTAAAACAGGCGAGACAGTGCATAAGCTGAAAACTAAACCATAATCATCATAGCAGCGGAAATCCAAAATACAGCTTATTATTACATCTTCAATATACTGTCTCTAAAGCAAAAGAAAGGAGAGGTACACTACTAATGCCCAAAGCAGTGACCATCAATAACACAGGGAGAATATATGTAGATAATACGTAGGAGCCTCCTGCTCGTCTCTGGATCAGCTACTCATGCATAATTAGCTAACCTATCTCTAGTCTGCCCATTTAAGAGCACCCAGAGTAATAAGAAGAGACATAAAACTTTGGGTCAGACAAAAGTCTGGTATGAGCGATAAGCAGCAAAACAGAACAATAATAGGTATACTAAACCATACCTAAACCTGGACCTGCAACCAAAGAGTTAGCACTGCATACTGTACAATACTCTAAGGTGACACTAACATATGGTGTGAAGAAACGAGGGAGGGGTGTGCATGTCAAAGTGATGTCAAACAATCAAGCATAGCAACCATCCTCACATCTCTCACTCAGTGCATAAAGCATACGATATCCACCGCTTTGATAACCCAAATCCTTGCTATGATCACTCTTCTCCATGGAGTCATGGCGACTCCACTGCACTGATCCATAGCCACAAGTCCTTGCTATGTCCACTCTGCCCCATGAAGTTATAACAAGTCCACTGCACTGGTTCATAGCCTTGCTACGATCACTCTGCACCATGAAGCCATGATGACCTCACTGCACTGATCCATAGCCAATATCTGTCTCTCAATGGTGAATCAAAGCTATAGACGTCGATAACTCCTTAGCACACGTCCCGTAGCAAATCCCAACTCATGAAGCTAACACGTTGATCCCATTTGGATCCTGAGTAATAACCTCCCATTTAGACTTCCTTTGCATCTCGGGTTTTGGTCGAATTGGAGTTGGTCTTCAGAAGAGTGATCGCGTAATCGTAGCTCCAATCCGGTTCGGTTCGGCCTCCAAATGCGGTTCGGTTTGGTTGTCCTTCCCTAGTTCGGTTCGGCTTACTCCAGTTCCTAGCCATCAATCTGGTTCGGTTCGACATATAAGGTCCACCGCGTCACATCGGTTCGGTTTAGCACTCCTGGTTTAGTCCGGTTCAGTTCGTGCTTTGCTCCTTGGTTCCGTTCGTCCCTCTTGCTCTAGCTTACTCATTCCGATCCGATCCTTTGTTCCATCTAGACCCAATCTGATTCCGCTCCCTAGCTCTAGTCTGATCCGATCCCCACGCCAAGCTTCGGTCCAATCCCAACCCCAACTCAACGCAAATGGCCTTCCTTCTTGCCAAGTCTTCTCAGGTGCCATGTTCCGATCCGAATCAAATCCTTTTTCCCAGTTCCCTTATCTGATCCGAGCCCTATGCCCGATCCGATCCGGTCCGAAACTCTGCACATTTCCTGCAACTTTTCCAGCGACTGTTTTACGCCATACAACGGCGTTTTCGACCATTCTAACTTTTCTAATTAATCACAAAGCATACCATACAGTCATAGCGACTTAAAGAACTAACCATAAACACCAAAACAATGAATTAACATGTCAAAACGGATCAAACATACCCCCGAAAACCCATATTTCCCTTAATCATGTTTAAGCATAACTAATGATATGATTAGCAAAACTTAACCAAACTAACCAGATTTTCTAACAGAGGCGTAAAACAATATTTCGAAATTTATAATTATTTTTCCAGTTTTTAACATGCATAATTTCATTCATTAACACTAATCACCATAATTAACTGTAATTAGTGTAAAAACAATGCTAATCACTCACCTTTGCCACAAATAAAACTTTCAGAACTGAAACTCACCGATTTGGAAGAATACCAATTCCTAACAGTAGCTCCAACCTTGCTTTGATGCTATTTCTCCTAAATTAGATGTAATTAAGCCAAATCTTCAATTAGAAAGTGGTTCAGAGGTGTTTTAGATGTTGGAGGCCATTACTAGGGTTCCAAGAATGAAAGTGGCGGTTGAAAAAGAGTCTAAAGAAATGTTTTCTAACCCTAATCAGCCCCTATGTACCCCTAATCTTGAAATTCCCCAATGGGCTTAGCTATTAACATCCCAATTAAGCCTGGTTAAACAGTTTTTCACCTTCTAAGCATTGTTTTAGCCATATCTCCCAAACAGTGAGTCCGTTTGGCTAATGTGACCACTCTTTTGTAAACCATCATCTGAATATAATGGAAGTGGTTTCAAGTCAAATCTCCTTTCCAATCAAAAGTTTTGGCTGAAAAAAGATCAGCTAGGGGCAAAACGGTCATTTAAAAATAGGCAAAAATCATGAACATGGAAAATGACCCCAATAGTCGTCTCCCAAAGTTACATCGCTATGCGACTTCGTATGAGAAAGAAATAAATATGCTTCGATCCTTTAATGTGTAGAATGCGGGTCATTATAGTCTTTATGGGGTTGGACAATATAAGTGGAACGAACTAAGGAACACAAGAATGGGAAAGGAGAAAAAGTGTGACTTTACTTGTAACACCCCACCTCCGCTATGGTCACTCACAAAGGGAATGCACTAATTTTGGAGGAGCGTTATCAAGGTAAACTAACACAAAAATATTACAAGACAAAACATAGATAAAACAGCGGAAGAATCAAAAGATAAATTTCATTACTTACAAAAAGAGTCAAAACCTTTTACATCAAATAGCCAAGGTCATTATTTTTCATTACAACAAATTCTGTCTTTCATAAATAAAGAAGCATAATTTTAAAACAATAAAAGTAGCTTAATTCCCCAAAGGTAGCAGAAATGCAGCCATAGCATAGCTCAAGATCAAACCGTACATGAGCTGAACCGAAAACAAGCGAAATCCAGGCCAAGAGCTAGAGTTTTCTCCCTGAGAATCTGGGGGGGGGGGACAAAAGGAAAAGAGGCGAAAGAAAATGGGTCAGTCATAAAGACTAGTAAGTCCTAGTGACTTTCAGCATAAAAACAGGTAAAGGTAACATGACATGTACAAACTGAAAGTAAACATAAGGATGATGACAAGATGGGCAAGATAGACTAAGATAACATGATAAATCAAGTGTAAAGCAAGTATAGCATCACATATTCAAGGTTCTCTGCATCAACTATACTGGAATCCCAAACCCATGTCTTATATTAACCATGAAATGATCCCTTGGCCCAACATCATGAAATGACCCATTACCAGGTCCAACAGAATGATCCACTAATCGATCGGCTCCCTACAAGTTCTAGCTCATTGTATGTCTATGTCATACGGCCCTATCACGAATGTAGTCACCTATGCTAGGTCCACCATAGGGTGTATCAAGCCCTAGGGTGTCAACCACCGACACAAATCAAGCATGCATAGATAAACCTACTGATGCCCAATGCCTGCTTTTTCAACTCCGGACCACGACGACCATAGCCCGCCTGAACCTACACTGGCGCACCAACACAGTCGTCGTTCTGGTCGCTTACAATCAGCCCAGTAATCGTGCCCCACTGTAACAACCCTGATTTTTGGGGCCAATTTAAAATTTTATTTTAAGTGATTTTAATGAGTTTTCGATATTTAAAATAATAATGATTAAAAATTGATTTAAATCGAAGTTAGAATGAAAAATTTAACTTTAATTATAAAAAGAGTTAGAAATAGCGCGGTAGTTTGAAAAGTCAAACTTGAACTTTGACTGACCATACAGGATGCAAAATTTAACGGATTTTAGTGAAACAAAAAATATTAGAATCTATTTAAAAATATCTTTCTAACGAATCTGAAAAATTGAAATTTCATAGCGGAAATCAAAAGTTATGGCCAATTCAATTTATAGAAAGGTCACTGTAGAAATTATATATATAGTATATATGGCCCGAAATGCTACTTTTCACATACGAAGGAATTTCGACTCGAAACCACTTCCATTGAGTTCAGAATGACGTTTCTGCATTGAACACAGGAAACACTTATATATTTCGAGTTTCGAAAATTATTTGTTTAAAAATGTATTTTTAATATTAAATATATACGCCTTGAAAATAACCATTTTTCAAATAGACTCAGAATTCAACGAAAATAATTTTGTTGGGTTCGTATCATCAAAACAAAGCTAAAAATGATTTTTCGGTAATTTTTAGAATTAATATATAATTATAATTGATTTTTCAGTGTAAACGGACAATTTTTGACTTTAAAAAATTCATTAAGGGCTCAGAACTGAACGAAATTAATTTTCCTAGGTCCACAGCGTCAAAACATAGCCAAATATATTTTTTGGGAATTTTCGAAGTTAATGTGCGGCCCCGGTGAATTTTCATGTATGGTTGAATAAAAAAATTAAAGGATTTATATTAAAAATAAATAAAAAACGCTGTAAACTTCGAAATTGGGCCACGAGACCTGTCCCATTGTGTTCAGAAGGCGTCAAAACCTTAAGTTTGACAGTCGTTGGGCCTAATTCTGAGTTCAGAGCTAATCAGGCCTTTTTAGTGAATAAAATAATATAAAATATACCCCCTTTTCACAGAAATCGAGACACTCCTTCTTCTCAAACTCACACACGCTGAAACCCATAAGCCGCCTCCCCCTTTCCACCTTCTCTGCTCCCTATCTCCTAATCCACTCACTTTTAGACTCAGCCGTAGTTAAACTTTTTGTAGCTCTCCTCAATCTCTTCGATTCTAGACAAGTTTCACATCAAACCGTTGCCCGTAGCTCTCGAATCACCTCTCCAAACCCGCTGACTTCATGGACCCGCCGCCACCAGCACGTGCCACCACACCTCCCCCTATTCCCGGCGTGGATGCACCCCTCCAAGCTCTCCAATCTCCAACAAACGGCACCCAAAACCGTTGATCCAATCTCAAGTTATCGCAATTCGAAGTTTTGAACAATTCAAAGGTTATATAAATATTAATTTTATTGATTTGCAACGCTTGATTTCGTTGCTAACTTTAATTTAAATTATTAAAAACATGTTTTGATCCAATTCGATGCAGAACCCGACAAATTTGACAATCTTCGAACAACGTGACATAACACAACATCATAGATATGTGTGAACAAGTTACTGACTTTCAATTCGTTCTAGATCTGACAAATACAAAGGTGAGAATTTCTGATCTATTTTAAATTAAAATTTAATTTTAATTTATTTTCTCGAATAAAATAATATTCTGTATATCTGTATACGTGCAATAATTTAGATCTGTGCAGTGATGGATTGTACTTCTTTATTCCGATTTGTTTGTGCGCTACTATTGTTTCGTTCATTATTTCATGTACATCGCGTTGTTATTATGACGTTCATTATTTTCTGTATGCGCTGCATTCAAGATATTGTTTTATTTCATTTGTACACACGCTTTTATTTTTATCTATTATTTTCAGATCTATTCTTTAAGATCTGAAACTACGACACCGCTATTCAATATCTATTTATTTATTCCTAGATAATGAAAGTTTGGTCCTTTTATTTTGATTCACAAAATAATGGAAGTTTAGATCTTTATTTTTATATATAAGTAATGATATGATCTTTTTGAAATAAATTTGGATCTTTATTTTTAATAAAGAAAGAACGAAAGTTTGGATCTTGGTTACTTAATTAAGAAAATAATAAGTTGAAAATTTAAGATTTATTCTTTTATTTTGATTTTGATTTACCACTTAAATAAAGATTTATTCTTTTATTTTGATTTATCAAATAAATAGGATTTAGATCTTTGTTTTAAAATAAATAGAGTGAATAAAGACTAGATCTTTAATTTGAAAAGATGGAAACTTTGTTTGTAAGACAAAATTACATTTTTATATGTAATTAAAGAAATAAGGTTTGGCTTTTATTTTGAAATAAAAGGAATGAAATAAAGATTAAATCATTATTCTGATTCATAAAATATAAAAGCATCATCTTAGTTAGATTATGTTATGTAATATAAAACATCATATTAGTCAGATTCTATTATGTAATATAAAAACTGTTAGCATAGGTAAAAATGTAATGTCGGTTAAATATGCCATGTTAATATAAAATATTCATGTTAGAGGAAACATCTTTTACATATAATAATGTCATGTTAAAGAAATTTGTCATTTATCTATAAATGTCATTTTTGGTTACATTTTGAAATGTCATATTTCACCGTCATTTTAGAAGCATTAAAATGATAGATTTGCTAATTCATATTTTACTGTCGTTTTGGATGCAGTAAAAGAAAAAAAGAAAAAAAGAAAATAATTTTTATGTTATATTTTTATTGTCTTTTTAGAGGCAATAAAAAGATAGAATTTTAAAGTTGCGTTATGTTTTGTTTATTCAAAACATTACCATTTGTTAGAAAACATGTCATGTAAATTAAATGCCATTTATGTTAGATAACATGAAATGTTAGAACATAAAAATATTCTTTTAATGTTATTAGGAATCGTTAGAATTGCTAGACATTAAAAATATTCCTTTTATTGTTTGCTTGTAATGTTAGCAATATCTATATGTTGAAAACATTATTCTAAACATACTAGAAAAAAGGAAAAGAAAACATGTATAAAAGTATGTTAGGACATAAAAAAAATATTCATTTTGTTAGTAGCGTCATATGAGAATAAAAAATATATTCATTTTGTTAGTAACGTCATATGAGAATAAAAATGCACATTTTGTTGGTAGCGTCATATGAGAATATCATTTTTATGTCAACATGTGAGAATATCATTTTTATATCAACATGTTAGAATATCATTTTTATGTCAACATGTTAGAATATCATTTTTATGTCGACATGTTAGAATTATCATGTTAATGTTGACATAGTAGAATTTGTCATTTTAAGGTTGATATAATAGAATTATCATTTTATGAAATGCCAACATAAAATATTCATTTTAGGTTATGTTGGAACCGTCAACGTAAAATATTCATTTTATGTTATGATAGAACCGTCAACACAAAAATCACAATTTAGTTAGAATATTTTTGTGTAGAGAAAAAGTACATTTTTAATATAAAATGTTGCATTAGATAATAACGTCATGTTATGTTATTTATAAATGAATAATTTCACCGTCCTGTTATATTATTTAGAAATGAATATTTTCACCGTTATGTTGTGTTAATTAGAAAAACAATATTTTTACCATCACGTTATGTCAGATAGAAACGAACATTTTTGCCAATGTAAAGTAGTAGCGACAAAAATCATATTTTTGTCAATGTAAAATGGTAGCAAATGAAATTTACATTTTTATTATGTAAACAAAAGTATGAACTTGCATTGTGAACAAAATTTACATTTTTATATGTAACTATGAATGAGAATTTTCTATGTAAACAAAATTTACATTTTTATATGTAACTATAAATGAGAATTTGCACTGTAAATTAGAATTACATTTTTATTATGTAATTAAAGTATGATATTGCATTGCAAATTAAAATTACATTTTTATGATGTCACCTGAGAATAGAATTTACATTGCCATTATAAAAAGTCAAGATCATTTTGGTTTTGCATTGAAAGAGATAAGAATTATTATTTTTGTTTAGCATTAAAAGAATAGCAAAATTATTATTTTTGTTACATTGAAATTAAACAAACTAAAATATATTCATTTGTATAGAAATGAAGTTGACACCAAAATATATTGCATTTTTGGTTAGGAATTGAAATGACACAAAAATACTCATTTTTTTTTATTAAATTATGAATGACGTACAAAAATATTCAATTTTGTTGTAATGGAAATGAAACACAAAAATATCTATTTTTGTTGTAATTGTAATGATACATGAAATATACGATTTTGTGTAGTTCGAAAGATGATTGAAAAATAATACGTTAATGAAATGGAATGTAATTATTTTTATATATATATAAATAAAGATAAATCGTTACAAATTACTAATAACGATATGAAATGATTTCCAACTTATATATATACGAGAATTATTTGGAAAGTCCGAGTCTATCTCATTCCAAATAATTTGAACGACGTTTAAAATTCAAGAGTTGAAGACGGCGATTGAAGACCGACGATCTTCATATCGAATGGACGACGACTGCTGATGCCCGTGATTGGAGTAGCTACCTTGAAGGGGCTACAGTGGTGGCCGTCCGGACGTAGTGTAGATTAGTACGGATTTGGCTTTCGCTCGGACCTAGAGCATAAGCTTATAAATGGATTGTGTGTCTGACATCGTACTCCATTAAATATCATGTTATTAATCTTCTGTCGAATGTATGGATGTTTGGTGGCGGAGAATTTATTCTCTTGCTTAACACCCATTCATATATTTCGGCAAAGGATTGGTAGTGTGATATGGAGTGACGATGTGGCATGCTAAGATGCATAGGATCAAGGTTTTGTTGAAAAGCAGGCCTTGTGGGGCGATCAAAGCATAGCCTGATTAGGCATAGCTTTGTGTATAGCGTGATTTCGCGAGCCTCACACACCGGCGGAGTCTCAAACGGGAAAAGGGAACGCAGGGAGAGCAGCACGTTTCTTTCTAGCTGGAAGTGGTGTTTGGGCTTTAACACGGCCCGACATTTTACTTATGTGGATGATGGAATGAGGCGCCTCGGATGATAGGTCCTATAGGACTGGGAAACGTGTGTTCAGGAATAACTAATCCGCAACTCGTATGGTGGACTGGCCCTGCAGCTTTCCAAGGGTTCACTGCGGGGGATCCTGAGACATTAGCTAGAGTGTCTCGAATCGGTATGAGCTCCTCCCTAGCCTTGACTCATGATGGAAACCAAAATCCAAATACGACCCTACGAATTTGATTGTATTACTAGTATGGAGGCATAGTAGTATGGGATACTATTCTTCCTAGGATTTATACATTTACTTTGAAATGTTTTGATATATACTAATAATAATATTAAACTCGTATTTGCCGTATTTAGCATGTTTAATCACTATAAGGTAAAACCCTATCCTCTGGTTTGTGTTGCATTGTATGATGGGACCTGGGTCTTATGGTGATTCCATTTTTCTCAAAAGCATGACGTTGTTGTACGATTTACTTATTATTTGTTCTGACACATTTATACACCGGCAATCCGTTGGAGTAAACCCGTTCCGCGTTAGCGGCGTGGTCCTTGGCTTTGCCTTATTACTATTAGTTAAATTAGTTAAGAATTCTCACACCAGTCCCATGACTGACCCGTTGTTTGTTTCCACCTTTGCAAACTCGGATGCCCTCTTTTCCACACGGGCAGTCGAGCAGTTTTTCTGCAGGTTTATCTCTTTAGCAGGATCCTGGATTGAAGCTTAAAGTTGTGTCCAGAACATTGGAAGTCTTCCGCTGCCTTAGTTATTTTGTTTCCGCTGCAATGTATTATAATATTGTAATTTATCTTCCGCTGTAATTTTATTCAATGTACTCTGATATTCTGTACTCTGATGTTACGTTATTATGATGTAATAAAAGTCTGCTGTTGTTGTTCTGATGTGTTGTATTCCCAAAGTTAACGTAGGCGGGATTTGAACGGTTTTGGTCGATTTTGCGATCGATTAAGGCCGAGCAAAATCCGACTCGTTACAGTTGGTATCAGAGCTCTGGTTAGCTCAAATCTTTGGGGTACAACTCATTAGAACTGAAAAAAAGGCTCATCAGAGATTGGATTAGTAATATCCAATAAGAATACTCATTAGAGATAGGATCAGCAGTATCCTAGAATGAAAAAACTCATTAGAGATGGGGTTAGTAATGCCCTAGAATGAGTTGAGAGTGACAAGCCTATAATATACGTATTTGTAATTAAACTCTATTTTGGAAAATATGATTTGTGAATATATAAAAAGTTATATATTTGAAAGTTAATCAACTAATAAAATTATTTAAACCAATGGAGAAAATAAATATAAATTAGTTAGTAAATTAATCAACTTTTAGCTTCGTTCCTTTTCGAGGACGAAAAGTTTTTAAGTGGGGGAGACTGTAACAACCCTGATTTTTGGGGCCAATTTAAAAATTTATTTTAAGTGATTTTAATGAGTTTTCGATATTTAAAATAATTTATTTAAAATAATAATGATTAAAAATTGATTTAAATCGAAGTTAGAATGAATAATTTAACTTTAATTATAAAAAGAGTTAGAAATAGCGCGGTAGTTTGAAAAGTCAAACTTGAACTTTGACTGACCATACAGGATGCAAAATTTAACGGATTTTAATGAAACCAAAAATATTAGAATCTATTTAAAAATATCTTTCTAAAGAATCTGAAAAATTAAAATTTCATAGTGGAAATCAAAAGTTATGGCCAATTCAATTTTTAGAAAGGTCGCTGTAGAAATTATATATATTATATATGGCCCGAAAGGCTACTTTTCACATACGAAGGAATTTCGACTCGAAACCACTTCCATTGAGTTCAGAATGACGTTTCTGCATTGGGAACCGTAAACACTTATATATTTCGAGTTTCGAAAATTATTTGTTCAAAAATGTATTTTTAATATTAAATATATACGCCTTGAAAATAGCCATTTTCAAATAGACTCAGAATTCAACGAAAATAATTTTGTCGGGTTCGTATCGTCAAAATAAAGCTAAAAATGATTTTTCGGTAATTTTTAGAATTAATATATAATTACAATTGATTTTTCAGTGTAAACGGACAATTTTTGACTTTAAAAAATTCATTAAAAATTCATACGGGCTCAGAACTGAACGAAATTAATTTTCCTAGGTCCACAGCGTCAAAACATAGCCAAATATATTTTTTTGGGAATTTTCGAAGTTAATGTGTGGCCCCGGTGAATTTTCATGTACGGTTGAATAAAAAAATTAAAGGATTTATATTAAAAATAAATAAAAAACGCTGTAAACTTCGAAATTGGGCCACGAGACCTGTCCCATTGTGTTCAGAAGGCATCAAAACCTTAAGTTTGACAGTCGTTGGGCCTAATTCTGAGTTCAGAGCTAATCGGGCCTTTTAGTGAATAAAATAATATAAAATATACCCCCTTTTCACAGAAATCGAGACACTCTTCCTTCTCAAACTCACGCACGCTGAAACCCATCAGCCGCCTCCCCCTTGCCACCTTCTATCCTCCCTATCTCCTAATCCACTCACTTTTAGACTCAGCCGTAGTTAAACTTTTTGTAGCTCTCCTCAATCTCTTCGATTCTAGACAAGTTTCACATCAAACCGTTGCCCATAGCTCTCGAATCACCTGTCCAAACCCGCTGACTTCATGGACCCGCCACCACCAGCACGTGTCACCGCACCTCCCCCTATTCCCGGCGTGGATGCACCCCTCCAAGCTCTCCAATCTCCAACAAACGGCACCCAAAACCGTTGATCCAATCTCAAGTTATCGCGATTCGAAGTTTTGAACAATTCAAAGGTTATATAAATTTTAATTTTATTGATTTGCAACGCTTGATTTCGTTGCTAACTTTAATTTAAATTATTAAAAACATGTTTTGATCCAATTCGATGCAGAACCCGACAAATTTGACAATCTTGGAACAACGTGACATAACACAACATCATAGATATGTGTGAACAAGTTACTAACTTTCAATTCGTTCTAGATCTGACAAATACAAAGGCGAGAATTTTTGATCTATTTTAAATTAAAATTAAATTTTAATTTATTTTCTCGAATAAAATAATATTCTGTATATCTGTATACGTGCAATAATTTAGATCTATGCTGTGATGGATTGTACTTCTTTATTCCGATTTGTTTGTGCGCTATTATTGTTTCGTTCATTATTTCATGTACATCGCGTTGTTATTATGACGTTCATTATTTTCTGTATGCGCTGCAATCAAGATATTGTTTTATTTCATTTGTACACACGCTGTTATTTTTATCTATTATTTTCAGATCTATTCTTTAAGATCTGAAACTACGACACCGCTATTCAATATCTATTTATTTATTCGTAGATAATGAAAGTTTGGTCCTTTTATTTTGATTCACAAAATAATGGAAGTTTAGATCTTTATTTTTATATATAAGTAATGATAGGATCTTTTTGAAATAAATTTGGATCTTTATTTTTAATAAAGAAAGAACGAAAGTTTGGATCTTGGTTTCTTAATTAAGAAAATAATAAGTTGAAAATTTAAGATTTATTCTTTTATTTTGATTTTGATTTACCACTTAAATAAAGATTTATTCTTTTATTTTGATTTATCAAATAAATAGGATTTAGATCTTTGTTTTAAAATAAATAGAGTTAATAAAGACTAGATCTTTAATTTGAAAAGATGGAAACTTTGTTTGTAAGACAAAATTACATTTTTATATGTAATTAAAGAAATAAGGTTTGGCTTTTATTTTGAAATAAAAGGAATGAAATAAAGATTGAATCTTTATTCTGATTCATAAAATATAAAAGCATCATCTTAGTTAGATTATGTTATGTAATATAAAACATCATATTAGTCAGATTCTATTATGTAATATAAAAACCGTTAGTATAGGTAAAAATGTAATGTCGGTTAAATATGCCATGTTAATATAAAATATTCATGTTAGAGGAAATATCTTTTACATATAATAATGTCATGTTAAAGAAATTTGTCATTTATCTATAAATGTCATTTTTGGTTACATTTTGGAATGTCAAATTTCACCGTCATTTTAGAAGCATTAAAATGATAGATTTGCTAATTCATATTTTACTGTCGTTTTGGATGCAGTAAAAGAAAAAAAGAAAAAAAGAAAATAATTTTTATGTTATATTTTTATTGTCTTTTTAGAGGCAATAAAAAGATGGAATTTTAAAGTTGCATTATGTTTTGTTTATTCAAAACATTACCATTTGTTAGAAAACATGTCATGTAAATTAAATGCCATTTATGTTAGATAATATGAAATGTTAGAACATTAAAATATTCTTTTTATGTTATTAGGAATCGTTAGAATTGCTAGACATTAAAAATATTCCTTTTATTGTTTGCTTGTAATGTTAGCAATATCTATATGTTGAAAACATTATTCTTAACATACTAGAAAAGAGGAAAAGAAAACATATATAAAAGTATGTTAGGACATAAAAAATATATTCGTTTTGTTAGTAGCGTCATATGGGAATAAAAAAAATATTCATTTTGTTAGTAACGTCATATGAGAATAAAAATGCACATTTTGTTGGTAGCGTCATATGAGAATATCATTTTTATGTCAACATGTGAGAATATCATTTTTATGTCAACATGTTAGAATATCATTTTTATGTCAACATGTTAGAATATCATTTTTATGTCGACATGTTAGAATTATCATGTTAATGTTGACATAGTAGAATTTGTCATTTTAAGGTTGATATAATAGAATTATCATTTTATGAAATGCCAACATAAAATATTCATTTTAGGTTATGTTGGAACCGTCAACGTAAAATATTCATTTTATGTTATGATAGAACCGTCAACACAAAAATCACAATTTAGTTAGAATATTTTTGTGTAGAGAAAAAGTACATTTTTAATATAAAATGTTGCATTAGATAATAACGTCATGTTATGTTATTTAGAAATGAATAATTTCACCGTCATGTTATATTATTTAGAAATGAATATTTTCACCGTTATGTTGTGTTAATTAGAAAAACAATATTTTTACCGTCACGTTATGTCAGATAGAAATGAACATTTTTGCCAATGTAAAGTAGTAGAGACAAAAATCATATTTTTGTCAATGTAAAATGGTAGCAAATGAAATTTACATTTTAATTATGTAAACAAAAGTATGAACTTGCATTGTGAACAAAATTTACATTTTTATATGTAACTATGAATGAGAATTTTCTATGCAAACAAAATTAACATTTTTATATGTAACTATAAATAAGAATTTGCATTGTAAATTAGAATTACATTTTTATTATGTAATTAAAGTATGATATTGCATTGCAAATTAAAATTACATTTTTATGATGTCACCTAAGAATAGAATTTACATTGCCATTATAAAAAGTCAAGATCATTTTGGTTTTGCATTGAAAGAGATGAGAATTATTATTTTTGTTTAGCATTAAAAGAATAGCAAAATTGTTATTTTTGTTACATTGAAATTAAACAAACAAAAATATATTCATTTGTATAGAAATGAAGTTGACACCAAAATATATTGCATTTTTGGTTAGGAATTGAAATGACAATAAAATACTCATTTTTTTTGTTAAATTATGAATGACGTACAAAAATATTCATTTTTGTTGTAATGGAAATGAAACACAAAAATATCTATTTTTGTTGTAATTGTAATGATACATGAAATATACGATTTTGTGCAGTTCGAAAGATGATTGAAAAATAATACGTTAATGAAATGGAATGTAATTATATATATATATATATATATATATATATATATATAAATAAATAAAGATAAATCGTTACAAATTACTAATAACGATATGAAATGATTTCCAACTTATATATATACGAGAATTATTTGGAAAGTCCGAGTCTATCTCATTCCAAATAATTTGAACGACGTTTAAAATTCAAGAGTTGAAGACGGCGATTGAAGACCGACGATCTTCATATCGAATGGACGACGACTGCTGATGCCCGTGATTGGAGTAGCTACCTTGAAGGGGCTACATTGGTGGCCGTCCGGACGTAGTGTTGATTAGTACGGATTTGGCTTTCGCTCGGACCTAGAGCATAAGCTTATAAATGGATTGTGTGTCTGACATCGTACTCCATTAAATATCATGTTATTAATCTTCTGTCGAATGTATGGATGTTTGGTGGCGGAGAATTTATTCTCTTGCTTAACACCCATTCATATATTTCGGCAAAGGATTGGTAGTGTGATATGGAGTGACGATGTGGCATGCTAAGATGCATAGGATCAAGGTTTTGTTGAAAAGCAGGCCTTGTGGGGCGATCAAAGCATAGCCTGATTAGGCATAGCTTTGTGTATAGTGTAACACCCCGAGAATTCTATAACTGTGAAATTCATAAATTAAAGTATAATCAAATTCAAATCAAAGAACTAAGGGAAACGGGATACGCCATTGCGTTCGTCTCGGAAAAATACGCGAAATAGAGTCCGAGTTTTCGAAAAACGGAGTCCGTATGAAGAAGATATGGCCTTCGGAAGTTTTTAAATTAAGTTTAAAATTCAAACAGAATAAAATAAGCTCAGAAAAACAAAATGGGGCCCAATGGGCCAGGGCGGAAAAAGACCCGCCTAGGCCACCCAGGTCGACTGGGCTGTCGACCTGGGCTACCCATGTCGACAGGGCTGTCGACAGCCCTGTCGACAGGGGTATCGACCTGGTCGAGCCCAGCTCGACCTGGCTGGCCAGGTCTGTGTTTAGCCGATTTTCTGTGGTCTGCTTTGTCATTAGGGCTAGGTGGCAGGCTCTAATTGGTCTCTCCTTAGGATGAAAGGCTACGATCTAACCAAGCAACATCAACGGTCCTAATCAGTTCATTACCTCTATAAAAACAACCCTAGACTAAACCCTAATCTATTCATTCAAAAAATAAGAACAAAGCCGCCATGTTGCTGAGGAACGACTAGGGGTAGCCACCAAATTGGAGAGAGGATTAGGAGGCAAAATTCTAAGGCATAAAGCAACTCAATCAAATAAAACCGCATCTTCTTATCCCTAATTCGCCACACCATTGTAAGTAGAGTATTACTTTGGTATGAACAAATAACTGTGTTGGTTTGTATACTTGATTGTGGTGATAAATAATGCATAATTTGTGCGCTACTATGATTATTATTGATTTGAAATATTGTATACGTTCGGATATTCTTGAATTATGTTATTCATTATAAAGAACTACATGCGGTAGTTCTATGCAAGTATACGTTTGGAATATTCGCAAATTATGTAATCCATGTTGAAGCTACATGTATGTAGTTGATTGAAATTCATGCAAGTTTGGGGCTTTGCTACTATGCCGTCATATTATGTATTTTTATACAAAAATCATTTTTGTGAGTAAATTGGAATAAGTTTGGGTTATTATAATCCATATGAAATTATGTTGAGAATTTGGCATCATGTATTAAGCCATGCTTTTAGAACACCTATTTGTAAACTTATGAATATGGCTAGGCTATGATTGATAATTTGCATAATTGAAATTGTCAACAAGAATTATATGATGACATATGTGGTACATAGCTAGGTTAGGTTCAAAATCCCTTTTTGCAAGTTTGCATGACTAAAGTAAAAAAATCATGATTTCATGTTAGAAATATTTACGCCATGGTTATGTGAACAAGTACTTATGCCATGCTTATGTTTGACATTATGCCATGCTTATGTTTGACATTATGCCATGCTTATGTTAGAAATATTTGTGCCATGCTTATGTTTGACATTATGCCTAAATAAAATATAGGTTCATGTTGTAGTTATGACTATGTGTCAATAATGATACCCAATTTAGATTCTTATCTCAACTACAAGTTTACATGGTTTGATTCATGTCACCTATGCTTTATGACCAAAGTATATGTTATTACTATGCAAGTACACCAGTTTCTATTTTGTAGTTCCAACGTCACATTGCAAGTTCATGCGCTCACCATCCCCTTTTTGTGTATGTAATCACGCTTTAAGCCTCCCCTCTTTCGCATGGCTAAGTTGGGCTTAAAAAGGTTAAGCCCAACATATAAACGAACGTGTTAAACGGGGGTAAATAACGTTGGGCTAAATTGACTAATGAATGAAAACATAAAATAGAAGGGCCCAAATTCAAGTATGGGTTGGGCCCATGATTGGTGTAACCTTTACACCATTAACTTAATGGGCCGCAAATATTTACATATAAATAAAGAAGAAAGACAAAATATGTAAATGTAGAAAATACGATGTGTTTAACCCGAGGTTGGATTGAGTTGTGATGTAAACCTGCCCGGAACCGCCCGGCTGTCCAGTAGTCACAACAATACCTATCCAATGTGGGTGGTTAAACATGGAGCCCAATAAGGACCCGAGGTTAGACTGAGTTGTGGCGTAAGACTGCCCGGAACCAACCGGCAACAGGCAGCCACAACAATACCTGTCTAATGTGAGAGGTCAAGGCTTTAATAAGACAATTAAAGCTGAGTCAGGATTGTTAGGATTAAGTGGACTTAAGACTTAATCAAAATGGAACATGCTAAACTAAACGGACTGGTGGGGTTTAGGTTAGAAAACACTTAACCAACTTAGCATGTTGGCTAGAGATAGAAAACCTAGTAGCGGAGGACCCTTTTCGCAGTAACCCTACAAAGGTATCATGATACCCTGAAACTAGGCAGGGTGGGGCACGATTACTGGGCTGATTGTAAGAGGTCAAATCGACGGCGGTGGTGTAGCAGTGTAGGTTCTAACGGGGTGCGGGCGTGCACACACTCCGGCGCAGAAAAATAAGGCACTGGACACCAGTAGCATACCTGTGCACTCTAGGATTGTGTCGGGCCGCCACTATGGGACTTGATACACCCCATGGTGGGACCAGCATAGGTAACTACAACATCGGGGGCCGTAAGACACATGTAACTATGCGAGTAGGAGCCGATCATCGTAGAATGGATCACATCACCCTGATTATGGGGTGCCAGTTGGAAACTAGTTTATATGAGGTTCAGAGATTTACATGGGGTACGATAGTATATTCGACCCTAGACAACTTAACCAAGTTTATAGTGCTTGCCCACTTCTTGTTTATACTTATCATACCCAGTTCTTTATTCATAGACAAAATAGTACTAGACTTACTCAGGCTTTATGTCTGACTCTACTTTTCTTTCGTCTTCTTTTCTTCCGTTTCCCCCCCAGGTCCACAGGGAGGAAACACTGCAGCTTGACCAGCCTTAACATCCAGCTTGAAGAAGAGAAATGTATTGCTTGGACCCTTTTCGTTTGAAACTATGGCTTTGGACAAACTCTATGGGGCCTTTGCAGTTTATCTATGTTTTATTTATGCTTCTTTAAATAATGTAATCAAGACAGATTATGGAAGTGTTATGTTATGTTTTTGGAAAAGATGTAAGACAATTATGATGATGTTGTTGTAACACGTATTTGCTTTTATGAAATAAAAGTTTGTTGATTTTCCGCTGTTTACAAATATGTGTTCTTATATCTGTCTTGTATATCTGTGACTTATACTTATAAACCTCCACCAAAATTAGGGCATTCCCTTTGAGAGTGACCCTAACGGAGGTGGGGTGTTACACTTGGTATCAGAGCATAGGTTTACCAGATAAGATAAAAAGTTTTGAAAAAATTATTTTCAAAAAGGAAATTTAAAGAAGCATTTTTAAAAGAAAAATATTATTTTATTTTAAAAAGGCAAAGTCCACTCCCCAAAGCCATAGGTACTATCTCTTATCCTTCGTTTTGAACCTATCCTTTTTGTTTCAGCATGTCCGAAAATCTTAACTTGTCGGAAGGGGTGCCAATACCTGGTTGGTTTAGACGGTTCTTAGAAGCCAGAGCCACTCAGCCAGGTCCTACCGTTCCTCCTCCCCCAGCTGCCGGTAATCATCCAGCTGCAGCGGCACCTTTTCCTCCACCTCCTCCTCGGGGAAACGCTTTTGCTAAGATATGTAAAGATTTTAAAGCTATGGGAGGAAGGGATTTCCATGGAACTGAGTCCTTCGTGGCAGCTAGAAATTGGCTGAAAGAAACGGAGGACCTATTCATCATCTTTGAGGTAGAAGATAGACAAAAAGTACAATTGGCGGTGTGGCTATTGAAGGGCGAGGCTTCCTACTGGTGGGAAGTCACTAATGCTGAAAGACCAGTGGAGACATGAGAGGACTTTAGGGCAAGGTTTGAGACCAAATTTCTCTCAGATGCGGAAAGAAGTTTGCAGTTGGAAAAATTCTTATTTCTTAAGCAAGGGGACAAGACAGTCAGAGAGTATGTGAATCAGTTCGATGAGCTGGCTAGGTTTGGGCTTGACCTAGTCAACACCCCGCACAAGAAGGCTCTCCGTTTCGTCAAAGGGTTGAATGAGCCATTACACAGTTTGGCCATGACCCATATACCCATGGGAGCCACGTATGAAAGACTGGTGCAAATGGCATTGCTGAATGAAGAAGATAAGGGCAAGAAGGAGACAAAGGCAGAAAGCTCTCAAGGGAAGAAAGAGGGTTTGCAGCCTAAGAAGACAGACTTTAAGAAAGGCGGGAATGGCAACAAAGAGAAGAGGAAGTGTAATTTCTGTGGCAAAGTGGGGCACTTAGTAAAGGACTGCCGGAAAAAGAAGGCCAAGGAGAATGGTGGGTGCTTTTCTTGCGGTGAGACGGGCCACAGGGCTAAGGACTGCCCAAAGAAACGAGGACAGGAGCAGGGCGCTGGATCCACCCCAGGGGCACAGGTTCATGTGCTGGAAGCGCCACCTCTGCAACAGCGAGGTACAAATACTTCTGTAGAAAGCGTAGTTTATCTTTATGATCACCCCGTTCGCACTTTATTTGATTCTGGCGCATCACACTCCTTTATCTCGTCTGCTTTAGTAGAATCTCTGCACCTAAAGACTAGTATGGTAGAGGACCCCTTAATTGTTTCAAACCCAATTGGGGGCCCAGCTCATTTGTCTATGATCTGTTTGGGATTGAAAATTTCCATTCTAAGTGTAGAATTTCAATGTAGTGCCTTTGTTTTGGGCTTTTCGGGGTATGGTTTGATTTTGGGCATGGATTGGCTATCCAGTAATGGGGCCATCCTTGATTGTGAGAAAAGGGTTGTTAGGCTCCTAACCCAGCTCGGTAATACTTTGGAAATTTCTTGTAATCCCTCGTATGCGGTTATGCTTAGTTATCTTGAATCGCTAGATGCCTCTGTTGAAAATTTGCAATCCGTTAGAGTGGTCCGGGAATATCCGGGTGTCTTCGAAGAGGTGAAGGGCTTGCCTCCGAAGCGGGAAATAGACTTCCGCATATATCTTGTAGATAATGCAAAGCCCGTTGCGTTGCCCGTTAGACACACGGCTCCACGGGAAAGGTAAGAAGAGCTTCTAGAGTAGGGGTTCATTTGAAGGAGCATTTCAGAATGGGGCGCTCTAGTAGTGTTCGCCACCAAGGCAGAGGTTCATTTCGCTTATGAATGAGTTGTGGAGAATCACCTTAGTAAGTACATTTGGCAACATAGCTGGCATTTATTTACAAGAGATAGTTCTGCTACGTGGAATACCTGATAGTAAGTGGACGAGATCTAAAATTCACTAGTGAATTTTGGAGAGCTTGCGTGAAACCATGAGTACGCCGTTATGTTTGAGCCGAGTATACTAGAAGTAGAGTAAGTGAAAGAGGAACGAGAGGTAATAGTGAAATAGGTTTCAACTCATATTTTGGAAACAAGAATTAAGAAACTACGAAATTGTGAAGTTAAAGGCAGACAAAGCATAATGGAGTGAAGCTCAAGGAAATGCGACTTAGAAGATTGAAGACTAGATTCGTGCATCATATCTCTTCTTAAGAGTATATCCTTGATTCCTCTCTTCCTGCAAAGCTCACTTGCATGTTATCTTTTGTGTATATCCTCTCGGTCCTATTCTTAATCCAATTTCTATTGCAAACCCCATAGGGAGTATGACTCATCTGTTAGTAACACATGTTGGGGCTTGAGGGTGTTCATTGGATTGACCAAACTTTTTGGGTTTTATAGGATACGGGTTGGTCTTAGGAAGGGACTCCCTTGTGACCTAAAAGGAGTCCATCATGCTTAGTTTCCTAGAATCATATATGGTGGTTGGGTTGAGTAATTCTTTGGGTGTCAGTCTGATGTTGATTTCGGTCTTCGGGGCTGATGCTTAGAGAGTTCTTCTCCTAATCAATATATATGTGGCATAGATTTCCAGTTTTGACATTGCCTAATGGGCACAAAGTTTTTACTTGCTTCTATCATTCGACTATACCTTTAGGTAGGACCATTTCCTATCATTGAGAAAATTTGAAAAATGACCTATAGATTAGAGCTACCCGAGAAGTTGGCCGGAGTCCACAACGTTTTTCACGTTTCACATCTCCGAAAATGTCTACATGAGTCTGCTGAAGTGGTAGAACCAAATATCCTCGAAGAGGCTGAAGTAGAACGCGAAGCAACCATAAGAAAAGTTCCAACCCGCATCTTAGGAACGGAAGTGAAGAAGCTACGCAACCGCGAAGTCAAGCTCGTCAAAGTTCAGTGGAGCGACGCCGAGGGAGACGCGACTTGGGAAACTGAAGCTAGAATCCATACAGCCTACCCTTTTCTGTTTGAGGGTACATCCTTGATCTTTCCTTTTCCTTCAGTTGCGCTTTTATCTATCTTTTTAGGTATATTTCCTCGACCCTATCTTTTAGGTAGAAACCCTTTGGATGGAAACATGTAATTGAAACATGTTATGGATGATGGTTGCAAGTGATTGCTAGTGGTTGCTCGTGGTTGCATATACACACACAATCTAGGTTTTAGATCGGCTCAGTCACTTCATATTGCATATGCATATATGTTTGCATTCGTATATGGTTGAACTTTAATGTGTTGTCATATGGATGTTGCATTTGTAATGAATGATTGTGCACTCATGTAGAATCATGAATAGGAGAATTTGCATACATAATGGATTCATGGCACTTACATGATTCGCATTAAGGAGGTCAACTGAATCAGTAGACCGCCTGATTTTGCATTAGATAAGTACATGTATACACACACACTTTGCATATGATCATGAAGCATTAGAAGTCTTTTAAGGACAATGGATGCTCGTGTTTGATGGATGAGTAGATGGATGATTGGATGTTAGGATATACATTCCTCCTAACTTGAAGATTTCGGGGACGAAATCCTTTTAAGTGGGGGAGAATGTAACACCCCGAGAATTCTATAACTGTGAAATTCATAAATTAAAGTATAATCAAATTCAAATCAAAGAACTAAGGGAAACGGGATACGCCATTGCGTTCGTCTCGGAAAAATACGCGAAATAGAGTCCGAGTTTTCGAAAAACGGAGTCCGTATGAAGAAGATATGGCCTTCGGAAGTTTTTAAATTAAGTTTAAAATTCAAACAGAATAAAATAAGCTCAGAAAAACAAAATGGGGCCCAATGGGCCAGGGCGGAAAAAGACCCGCCTAGGCCACCCAGGTCAACTGGGCTGTCGACCTGGGCTACCCATGTCGACAGGGCTGTCGACAGCCCTGTCGACAGAGGTATCGACCTGGTCGAGCCCAGCTCGACCTGGCTGGCCAGGTCTGTGTTTAGCCGATTTTCTGTGGTCTGCTTTGTCATTAGGGCTAGGTGGTAGGCTCTAATTGGTCTCTCCTTAGGATGAAAGGCTACGATCTAACCAAGCAACATCAACGGTCCTAATCAGTTCATTACCTCTATAAAAACAACCCTAGACTAAACCCTAATCTATTCATTCAAAAAATAAGAACAAAGCCGCCATGTTGCTGAGGAACGACTAGGGGTAGCCACCAAATTGGAGAGAGGATTAGGAGGCAAAATTCTAAGGCATAAAGCAACTCAATCAAATAAAACCGCATCTTCTTATCCCTAATTCGCCACACCATTGTAAGTAGAGTATTACTTTGGTATGAACAAATAACTGTGTTGGTTTGTATACTTGATTGTGGTGATAAATAATGCATAATTTGTGCGCTACTATGATTATTATTGATTTGAAATATTGTATACGTTCGGATATTCTTGAATTATGTTATTCATTATAAAGAACTACATGCGGTAGTTCTATGCAAGTATACGTTTGGAATATTCGCAAATTATGTAATCCATGTTGAAGCTACATGTATGTAGTTGATTGAAATTCATGCAAGTTTGGGGCTTTGCTACTATGCCGTCATATTATGTATTTTTATACAAAAATCATTTTTGTGAGTAAATTGGAATAAGTTTGGGTTATTATAATCCATATGAAATTTTGTTGAGAATTTGGCATCATGTATTAAGCCATGCTTTTAGAACACCTATTTGTAAACTTATGAGTATGGCTAGGCTATGATTGATAATTTGCATAATTGAAATTGTCAACAAGAATTATATGATGACATATGTGGTACATAGCTAGGTTAGGTTCAAAATCCCTTTTTGCAAGTTTGCATGACTAAAGTAAAAAAATCATGATTTCATGTTAGAAATATTTACGCCATGGTTATGTGAACAAGTACTTATGCCATGCTTATGTTTGACATTATGCCATGCTTATGTTAGAAATATTTGTGCCATGCTTATGTTTGACATTATGCCTAAATAAAATATAGGTTCATGTTGTAGTTATGACTATGTGTCAATAATGATACCCAATTTAGATTCTTGTCTCAACTACAAGTTTACATGGTTTGATTCATGTCACCTATGCTTTATGACCAAAGTATATGTTATTACTATGCAAGTACACCAGTTTCTATTTTGTAGTTCCAACGTCACATTGCAAGTTCATGCGCTCACCATCCCCTTTTTGTGTATGTAATCACGCTTTAAGCCTCCCCTCTTTCGCATGGCTAAGTTGGGCTTAAAAAGGTTAAGCCCAACATATAAACGAACGTGTTAAACGGGGGTAAATAACGTTGGGCTAAATTGACTAATGAATGAAAACATAAAATAGAAGGGCCCAAATTCAAGTATGGGTTGGGCCCATGATTGGTGTAACCTTTACACCATTAACTTAATGGGCCACAAATATTTACATATAAATAAAGAAGAAAGACAAAATATGTAAATGTAGAAAATACGATGTGTTTAACCCGATGTTGGATTGAGTTGTGATGTAAACCTGCCCGGAACCGCCCGGCTGTCCAGTAGTCACAACAATACCTATCCAATGTGGGTGGTTAAACATGGAGCCCAATAAGGACCCGAGGTTAGACTGAGTTGTGGCGTAAGACTGCCCGGAACCAACCGGCAACAAGCAGCCACAACAATACCTGTCTAATGTGAGAGGTCAAGGCTTTAATAAGACAATTAAAGCTGAGTCAGGATTGTTAGGATTAAGTGGACTTAAGACTTAATCAAAATGGAACATGCTAAACTAAACGGACTGGTGGGGGTTAGGTTAGAAAACACTTAACCAACTTAGCATGTTGGCTAGAGATAGAAAACCTAGTAGCGGAGGACCCTTTTCGCAGTAACCCTACAAAGGTATCATGATACCCTGAAACTAGGCAGGGTGGGGCACGATTACTGGGCTGATTGTAAGAGGTCAAATCGACGGCGGTGGTGTAGCAGTGTAGATTCTAACGGGGTGCGGGCGTGCACACACTCCGGCGCAGAAAAATAAGGCACTGGACACCAGTAGCATACCTGTGCACTCTAGGATTGTGTCGGGCCGCCACTATGGGACTTGATACACCCCATGGTGGGACCAGCATAGGTAACTACAACATCGGGGGCCGTAAGACACATGTAACTATGCGAGTAGGAGCCGATCATCGTAGAATGGATCACATCACCCTGATTATGGGGTGCCAGTTGGAAACTAGTTTATATGAGGTTCAGAGATTTACATGGGGTACGATAGTATATTCGACCCTAGACAACTTAACCAAGTTTATAGTGCTTGCCCACTTCTTGTTTATACTTATCATACCCAGTTCTTTATTCATAGACAAAATAGTACTAGACTTACTCAGCCTTTATGTCTGACTCTACTTTTCTTTCGTCTTCTTTTCTTCCGTTTCCCCCCCAGGTCCACAGGGAGGAAACACTGCAGCTTGACCAGCCTTAACATCCAGCTTGAAGAAGAGAAATGTATTGCTTGGACCCTTTTCGTTTGAAACTATGGCTTTGGACAAACTCTATGGGGCCTTTGCAGTTTATCTATGTTTTATTTATGCTTCTTTAAATAATGTAATCAAGACAGATTATGGAAGTGTTATGTTATGTTTTTGGAAAAGATGTAAGACAATTATGATGATGTTGTTGTAACACGTATTTGCTTTTATGAAATAAAAGTTTGTTGATTTTCCGCTGTTTACAAATATGTGTTCTTATATCTGTCTTGTATATCTGTGACTTATACTTATAAACCTCCACCAAAATTAGGGCATTCCCTTTGAGAGTGACCCTAACGGAGGTGGGGTGTTACATATAGCGTGACTTCGTGAGCCTCACACACCGGCGGAGTCTCAAACGGGAGAAGGGAACACAGGGAGAGCAGCACGTTCCTTTCTAGCTAGAAGTGGTGTTTGGGCTTTAACACGGCCCGACATTTTACTTATGTGGATGATGGAATGAGGCGCCTCGGATGATAGGTCCTATATGACTGGGAAACGTGTGTTCAGAAATAACTAATCCGCAACTCGTATGGTAGACCGGCCCTGCAGCTTTCCAAGGGTTCACTGCGGGGGATCCTGAGACATTAGCTATAGTGTCTCGAATCGGTAGGAGCTCCTCCCTAGCCTTGACTCATGATGGAAACCAAAATCCAAATACGACCCTACGAATTTGATTGTATTACTAGTATGGAGGCATAGTAGTATGGGATACTATTCTTCCTAGGATTTATACATTTACTTTGAAATGTTTTGATATATACTAATAATAATATTAAACTCGTATTTGCCGTATTTAGCATGTTTAATCACTATAAGGTAAAACCTTATCCTCTGGTTTGTGTTGCATTGTGTGATGGGACCTGGGTCTTATGGTGATTCCATTTTTCTCAAAAGCATGACGTTGTTGTACGATTTACTTATTATTTGTTCTGACACATTTATGCACCGACAATCCGTTGGAGTAAACCCGTTCCGCGTTAGCGGCGTGGTCCTTGGCTTTGCCTTATTACTATTAGTTAAATTAGTTAAGAATTCTCACACCAGTCCCATGACTGACCCATTGTTTGTTTCCACCTTTGCGAACTCGGGTGCCCTCTTTTCCACACGGGCAGTCGAGCAGTTTGTCTACAGGTTTATCTCTTTAGCAGGATCCTAGATTGAAGCTTAAAGCTGTGTCCAGAACATTGGAAGTCTTCCGCTGCCTTAGTTATTTTGTTTCCGCTGCAATGTATTATAATATTGTAATTTATCTTCCGCTGTAATTTTATTCAATGTACTCTGATATTCTGTACTCTGATGTTATGTTATTATGATGTAATAAAAGTCTGCTGTTGTTTTTCTGATGTGTTGTATTCCCCAAGTTAACGTAGGCGGGATTTGAACGGTTTTGGTCGATTTTGCGATCGATTAAGGCCGGGCAAAACCCGACTCGTTACACCCACCCTGCCTAGTTACAGGGTACCATGATACATCTATTGGTTTACTGCTGAAATGGACCGCGTAACTAGGGTTTTCGTCCAATAGGTTAAGTGTTGTCATTTAAATTCGTGACTTAACCCTTATCAGTCTAGCATGTCAAGTTGGTTAAGTGTTGTCATTCAAGTTCGTGACTTATGTGACGGCCCGCCCCGCACCAACTGACGTTTACTCCAAAAGTGCGCTGTGCACATGTCCAGTTAGCATAGAGCGGTCGTCAGAAGAAAAGAAAGAAGAGAATGAACTAACAAGGAACCTGTAGAATGTCTCACAGCGGATGGAATCAAATTATAGTAATAACATAATCTTGACATAAAACAGGCGAGACAGTACATAAGCTGAAAACTAAACCAACATAGCAGCGGAAATCCAAATACAGCTTATTACAACTTTCCAAATTTACTGTCTCTAAATCAAAAGAAAGGTAAAATAGAAGATGCACGACTAATGCCCAAGCAGTGATCTTCAACAACACAGGGAGAATACTATATATATATCATACGTGGAAGCCTCCTGCTCGTCTCCAGATTAGCTACCCGTGCATACCCAGCTAACCTGTCTCTAGTCTGCTCGTGTGAGCACCCAGAGTAATAAGAGGAGACATAAAACTCTGGGTCAGACATAAAGCCTGGTATGAGCGATAAGCAGCAAAACAAAACAATAACAGGTATACTAAACCATAACTGAACCTGGACCTGCAACCAAAGAGTTAGCACTACATACCGTACAATACTCTAAGGTGCCATAACAAATAGTGTAAAGAATACGGGGGTGGGGTGTGCATATCATAATGATGACAAACAAATCATCCATAGCAACCATCCTCACATCTCTCACTCAGTGCGTAAAGCATACGATGTCCACCACTGTCAATCACTAGACCCATCGGAGTAGTGACGGAGTTCAACTTGTACAACTACTGCTACTACCAAGCTTACCACATGGAGTCATGACCAAATCTTTACAAATGACCCCAATTCATTGGTCTATAGCCCTTTAGTCGTACCTAGGCCACTGTGGCCCTAAATCCGTTCACGTACCTCCCATACATAGTGATCCAAAGTCATAGACATCGATAGCCCCTTGGCACACGTCCCGCAGCAAAGCCCAATCATGAAGCCCACTCATTGGTTCCCAATTGGATCCTGAGTCAAAGCTCCTCATTTGGACTTCCTTTGCTTCTCGGGTTTTAGTCGAATTGGAGTTGGTCTTCAAAAGAGTCGTCGCGTAATCGTAGCTCCCGTCCTGTTTGGTTCGGTTGTTCTTCTCTAGTTCGGTTCGGCTCACTCCATTTCCTGGCCATCTGGTTCGATTCGGACGTGTTCAAGTGCTCCATCCTCGGTTCGGTTAGGTTGTTGTGACGGCCTGGAATTTCGCTCGATCCGAATCAGTCGTTAAACCGATCTAGACCGTTCGAAACCCCTGATCGTTTTGAGAACAGGACAAAATAGAACGCAGACGGAAGAACATTTCATTGCTATTACAACAATTCCATCAGATACATGAATATACAGAGTATCAATGAATAAATTACATTCGATAAATATCAGAGATTACAATAAATTACATCGCAGTGGAAAAATAATACAAAGCACAACTGAAGGTGATATACGGATACAGAGCTTTCCGGATATCATTCCAGCTGTAAACCAGGATCCTGTGAATATAAATCTGCAAAACCAAAACTACTAGCTGCCCGTGCGGAAATAGGGGCACCCAGAGTTTAGGTTAAAACAATAAACTCCAGGTCAGTCATGTGACTGGTGTGAGAACTAAAACAGTTATTTAAAACTTTACTTTTAAAAGAGAGTAATTCAAGGGACCACGCCGTATAACACGGAACGGGTTTCCTCCCAAGAATACCAGTGCATATAGATAAACAACGCAATGCTTTTTCGAAAAATGAAGCTATTATAAGACCCAGGTCCCATCACACAATGCAACGCAAGCCGGAGGATAGGGTTTTACCTTATAACAGCCAAACGTGCTTGGTACGTTTAAAACAAATCATTTGATACTATAATAAGTGTATAGTGTCAAAACAATTTCGATCATAAATATAAATCATAGACGGCATAGCATCCCATGCTACTATGTCACCATACTAGTTCTACAATTAAAACCGCAATACACGTATTGGAAATTGGATTTCCGTCATGAGTCGAGGCAAGGGGCAAGCTCCTCTCCGCGTTCGAGACACTCTAGCAAATGTCTCAGGGCTACGCACTCTGGGCAACCCTGGATCTTCAGGGCCGGTCCTCACTTACGTTAGAGGATTGGCAATTCCTGAACACACGTTTCCCGGTCCTTACAGACCTATAATCGAGGCGCCTCATCCAACAACCACATAGGTGAAAAGTATATAAATTTCAGAGATGGTAAGTCACTGACACCACCAAAGCTAGAAAGAAACGTCATGCTCTCCCTGTAGTCCTTATCCCGTTTTTAACTCATACCGAGGTGTGAGGCTCGCGAATTCACGTTATACACAAAGCTACCACGTAGGTCGTGCTTTGATCATCAACCACAAGACTCTGCTTTTCAACAAAAGCCTTGATCATTGCATCTTAGCGTGCCACACTGGTAATTCATGCCATGCGACTGATGTCCATCGATATACAACCTCTGAGCTCGTACGTCTCAGAGAAGGGCGTTAAGCAAAAGAATAAATTCTCCGCCGCCAAACAGATGTATATTTAATAGAAATCAATCAACACAGAATAAAATCCAATGTCAGACACACAATCCATTTACAAGTCTGTTCTGGGTCTGAACGTAACCGGAGGCACTTTCCTCGCATATCCATCCATCTCCAAGTACGTCTGGACGACCACCAACTATTTCCATCCTCTCGGGTGTACAGCCCAATCAGGATCGTCAGTAATTATCCAAACGATGTGAAGACTTCCAGGCTTCAACCACCGTCTTCATCTTCGACATATCGTCGAATCGGTTATTCAGAATGGGTATAAACCCGGCCTTTCCGAACAACCCGCGTATATTAAAAACAAACGTTACACAAACACAACATACGCCTCATTCCAATTCAGAATATTCTTTTATTCACAAAATCACATTTTTAGGGGAAAGGTTCCCATTAATTTTATCCAAGATAAATTCTTTAAAATTTATCCTTTAATCATCCTTTTGATGTCGTTTCAAACCAAATTATGGTTTTCTGAACTAGTCGAGATTAGCGAACCACACCGAAGTAATTATTTATTTTATTTCCCAATCCCAACATATTCATCCCATGAAGCAAAACTGGTGATACTCCATATCTAACACCATGGTGTTATCGGTAAAATTAATTACCATTTCACGTTCAAATCTAATTAAAGATTTAACTATCGCTTTGGAGCAAAACTGGCGATACTCCATTATCGCTCATTTCTAAATTTGATAATTTAGATTATAGATTCACATTTCAACCTAATTGCAGATTCGTTAAAACTCCTTTTACTGGGTTAAAGAACTAGGTGTTATTTAAAACACAGTTCACGACAAACCCAAATCACATTCTATTAGTTATCGGGTTAAAGAACTAGTGTTATTTAAAACACCGTTCACGATAAACCCATTTCAAATCCAATCAAATATATTAGAAATTCCGATTATTTAAAACCCTTTTTTAAATCTAATTTATTTATTTAAAAATATTTGGGTTTTAAATTTAGTTCAAAACTAGTTCATTTCGATAAAAATCCATATTTATCTTTTCAATTCAATTCGAATTCGTTATTTATTCAATTCAATTCGAATTCGTTTTCAATTCAATTCGAATTGGTTTTATATTCAATTCAATTCGAATTCGTTTCGTATTCAATTTAATTCAAATTTCATTTCAAAATATGCGATTTCGAAATCACTTTTCAATATTCATTTTAAAATGAGTAAAATCGATATAAATATCGTTCACGTCTAAATGGCGTCAATCTAATCAACACGGCTTCATATATTTCTATTTTCAAATGTTCTGTTTCAAATATTTCTTTTTCAAATATTTCGTTTTCAAATATTTCTATTTCAAATATTTCGTTTTCAAATATTTCGTTCAACACATGACTAATCTCAACGGATGAGTACGGCCAACACATGAACCTTTATTTTATATTGATAAAGATATAAAATTTATTGTTAAAATATTACGTTCAACACATGACTAATCTCACGAATGAGTACAGTCAACACATGAACCTTTACTTTATAATATTCTTGATCTTCTAAATTGGAATGAGGCCCAATCAATTACCATATAAAGTTAATTATATGGATTTTCACACATCACACATATATAATAGCATTGAAAAATAATCAACCATCAACCAAAGTGCACTACACTGTATAAGCATCAAATATAGATATTTAACGCTTATAGCAGCCTGTCAATCAATCGATCGACATATTTAATCAATCAGGATGAGTGAACTTCAAATTTCATCCCAACACCCGTGTGGGGTTTCAAACAATCAAACACAGATTTTAGTTGTGCAGTTGGGCGATGTGAAAAATTTATCGACCCAATCAATATCGGTCAAATCAGTGTACATAAACAAACTGTCCGGTTTGTAAATGAATATTTATTTATTCACATTCACTATATTTATATTCACGTTAAAAATTATATTTTTAACGTTAAAACATTTTATTTTAACATATGAATTTCTATTCAATTCATTTATTCAATAAAATGATATTTTTATTTTTCTAACTTATTTTAGAAAATTTCGGCGGCATAACGGCACGATACTAGAAACGGGACAAGGCCTAGCCTTATCCCCGGTCTAGTGAAGGCCCACGCCATTCACACATCAATCAAATCCACCAAACAACCAAATTTAAATCAAATCATCTAACTAATTTATGCAACCAAACAAACAAGTCCATGGTCTGTGGACGATTGTGTCGGGTGCTACTAAGCACCGTCTGCGTCCTAGTATATATATATATATATAACTAGAAAAGAAATTGAAGAGTGAGAAATTCTCACAGATAGCTATCCAATATCACGACTCTTCATTTAGAGAAGTCTTCGTCGTTATCGCATCTTCGTCATCTTCGTTGCTGTAGCCACTACATATGTAAAAATCGAATTTTTACTTCGCTATTCAATATATAAAAATCGAAATTTTTTTACTTTGTTATTCAATATATAAAAATCGAATTTTTATTATACTATTCAATATATAAAAATCAAATTTTTATTATACTATTCAATATATAAAAATCAAATTTTTATTACGATGTCATATAGATAAAAATTCCATCTTTACATTGCTACTATATAGATAAAAATTATATTTTTACCTCGCTATTCTCTATATAAAGATCTCGCCTTTTTACATATAAAGATTTCAAAAATCTAATCTCTTCTGTTTTAAAAATCAAATCTTTTCTAATTTAAAAATCAAATCTTTTCTAATTTAAAAATCAAATCTTTTCTAATTTAAAAATCAAATCTTTTCTAATTTAAAAATAATATACATAAAAATTGAACTTTTATTTCATAATCCTATGTATAAAAAGGAAAATCAGTTTTAATTCCTAATAAAATCAGTTTTTATATAATCTAACAATCAGTTTTTAAAATAAATAAAAATCAGTGAAACTTACCGAGGTGGGGGGGGGGGGGTAGTTGCGCGTCGGAGCTCCTGTAGGAGGGCAGGGCGACTGAAGGAGGAGAGGAGGAGGTCGGGGGAGAAGAAGATGGGGGCGGCGGTGGTTGGGGGCCCCACCTGGCGGCTTCGCGACTTCAATTTGGTTGTGGGGGGGGGGGGGGGGGGTTTCGATTACTGGAGGGACGAGGGGGAGGAACAGGCAAGGCGGCGGCAGAGGGAGCTCGGGGATGGAGGGCGGTGGCGCTCGATCGACGGGCTCGGCGCTGCGGCTTTCTTCTTCCTTTTTTTTGTTTAGATTCTGATTCGTTCTGAAATAAGAAAAGGGGGGGGGGGGGGCAGAACGTATAGGAAGAGGGAGGGTATTAATTTTTAATTTATTTAATTATTTTATTTTGCAAAAAGTTGACTTTTACATACGACCTCGAAACGAGGCCCACCGCCTGTCGTCCATAGCTAATTACCCCCATTTCGAACACAATGGGATATGTATCGTAAGCTGATTTGATCGTTTCGATCAGTTTCCGTTAAAATCAACATATAACTTTATATATTGAATTTGAACGCGCATTTCAATTTACCGGGGTCACATACTAACTCTAAAAATTGCAGAAAAATATTTTCTAGCTTCGTATTGACGATACGGTCCTAACAAAACTAGTTTCATCGAATTCTGGGACCGTTGGAAAAATGGCTAATTTCCAGTCGATTAAAATCAACTGAAAATGGTCAAACGCGTTTTCCTTTGCCACGCTCACATATTGATTCGAAAAATTATGAAATTTAAAACCTAGCAATAATTTGACATCGCGGACCCAACAAAAGTGGTTTCGTCGAAATCCGAGGTCGTTTGCAAAATGTCTATTTTTAAGGGCCTAAATTCCATAGCGACTATTCAGAATTTTCAACTGGACATATCTTTTGATTCCCGCTATTAAATTTCGATTTTTCGGATTCGTTGGAAAGATATTGTCAATTAGATCCTAATGTTTTTGGTTTCACTAAAATCCGGTTTGTTTTGCACCCGGTACATTCAATTGAAGTTTGAAATCGAATTATCGAACTACCGCGCCATTTCCAATTCCTTTTATAACTATATATAATTATTTAAATATTCTAACGACGACGTATATAACATATACGTTCGAATTATATTCAAAATAAATTTCTCGTCGATATTATTTAAAATAATCTATTTTAAATGTTCAAAATTCGCTAAAATTGCCAAAATAAAAATTTTAAACTGGCCCAGAATTTCCGGGTTATTACAATCTCCCCCACTTAAAACTTTTCGTCCCCGAAAAGGAACAAAGTCGAAAGTGGTTTGATTAATCAGCTCTACGCTCATTCTGGCTTCCATTCTCCAACTTTTCAGTTTCTGAGAATTTTCAAATTCTTCAAAAATTTGGCTAACACCCTAAATTTTCAAAAAAATTCGCCATAACCTCCCCTGCACCGGGAGCCACGGGAAAATCCCGAAATTGCCATATAGGCCTTCTGATCTCAAAAAGAAAAAGAAAAAGCCAAGCGGCTAGCCAATAGGCTCATAAAATCATCATCACCCAAACAAAACAGTAAATTATGTAGTAAACATGTACCTATTTGTCGGGCAAACAAATTTTATTCTTCGGCTCTAGCCTCCTTGCTATGACCTGTTCAATGTAAGTATATGTATATGCAAGCAAATGCGACCAATTTTCAATATAATTCAATATTTGGTTCAATTAGGCATAATGGTTCAAAATTATCAAACAAATAAACAAACAACACAAACATCAATCAATTAGTGAATTAACATTTCAAATTCATAATTTTGATACCTATACAGAAAATCATGTTTTTGATGCCAATTCACAACAATGTGTTCTAGCTATATAAGTTTTGGTTCTCACACCAGTCTAATGGAAATATATAGAAAATCACACCTTCGAAACTCGAACACACACTACTGATGCTATATAGTCATCGGTAGAATCATCTCCGGCCGACTAGAGTGTAACTCTATATCTATCCAATATATTAAAACTTCGAATATACGTTCATGACGCGTAAATACAAAACCTTTATATATTGGATTGTCCATTTTCAATATAAATAAATAATCAAATACGTTTAAAATGGTTTAAATTTTCAAAACAAAATTGTTTTCATTTGAAAAATATACCCTTCACACTCGTTCTAGGATACTACTGATCCTATCTCTAACGAGTCATTCTAATTGGATATTACTAATCCAATATCTGATGAATTCTTTCGTATGGTTCTAATGTGTCTTGTTCTCGAGCTCTGTAAACCAAAGCTCTTATACCAAATGTGACGGCCTGGAATTTCGCTCGATCCGAATCAGTCGTTAAACCGATCTAGACCATTCGAAACCCCTGATCGTTTTGAGAACAGGACAAAATAGAACGCAGACGGAAGAACATTTCATTGCTATTACAACAATTCCATCAGATACATGAACATACAGAGTATCAATGAATAAATTACATTCGATAAATATCAGAGATTACAATAAATTACATCGCAGCGGAAAAATAATACAAAGCACAACTGAAGGTGATATACGGATACAGAGCTTTCCGGATATCATTCCAGCTGTAAACCAGGATCCTGTGAATATAAATCTGCAAAACCAAAACTACTAGCTGCCCGTGCGGAAATAGGGGCACCCAGAATTTAGGTTAAAACAATAAACTCCAGGTCAGTCATGTGACTGGTGTGAGAACTAAAACAGTTATTTAAAACTTTACTTTTAAAAGAGAGTAATTCAAGGGACCACGCCGTATAACACGGAACGGGTTTCCTCCCAAGAATACCAGTGCATATAGATAAACAACGGAATGCTTTTTCGAAAAATGAAGCTATTATAAGACCCAGGTCCCATCACACAATGCAACGCAAGCCGGAGGATAGGGTTTTACCTTATAACAGCCAAACATGCTTGGTATGTTTAAAACAAATCATTTGATACTATAATAAGTGTATAGTGTCAAAACAATTTCGATCATAAATATAAATCATAGACGGCATAGCATCCCATGCTACTATGTCGCCATACTAGTTCTACAATTAAAACCGCAATACACGTATTGGAAATTGGATTTCCGTCATGAGTCGAGGCAAGGGGCAAGCTCCTCTCCGCGTTCGAGACACTCTAGCAAATGTCTCAGGGCTACGCACTCTGGGCAACCCTGGATCTTCAGGGCCGGTCCTCACTTACGTTAGAGGATTGGCAATTCCTGAACACACGTTTCCCGGTCCTTACAGACCTATAATCGAGGCGCCTCATCCAACAACCACATAGGTGAAAAGTATATAAATGTCAGGGCTGGTAAGTCACTGACACCACCAAAGCTAGAAAGAAACGTCGTGCTCTCCCTGCAGTCCTTATCCCGTTTTTAACTCATACCGAGGTGTGAGGCTCGCGAATTCACGTTATACACAAAGTTGCCACGTAGGTCGTGCTTTGATCATCAACCACAAGACTCTGCTTTTCAACAAAAGCCTTGATCATTGCATCTTAGCGTGCCACACAGGCAATTCATGCCATGCGACTGATGTCCATCGATATACAACCTCTGAGCTCGTACGTCTCAGAGAAGGGCGTTAAGCAAAAGAATAAATTCTCCGCCGCCAAACAGATGTATATTTAATAGAAATCAATCAACACAGAATAAAATCCAATGTCAGACACACAATCCATTTACAAGTCTGTTCTAGGTCTGAACGAAACCGGAGGCACTTTCCTCGCATATCCATCCATCTCCAAGTATGTCTGGACGACCACCAACTATTTCCATCCTCTCGGGTGTACAGCCCAATCAGGATCGTCAGTAATTATCCAAACGATGTGAAGACTTCCGGTCTTCAACCACTGTCTTCATCTTCGACATATCGTCGAATCGGTTATTCAGAATGGGTATAAACCCGGCTTTTCCGAACAACCCGCGTATATTAAAAACAAACGTTACACAAACACAGCATACGCCTCATTCCAATTCAGAATATTCTTTTATTCACAAAATCACATTTTTAGGGGAAAGGTTCCCATTAATTTTATCCAAGATAAATTCTTTAAAATTTATCCTTTAATCATCCTTTTGATGTCGTTTCAAACCAAATTATGGTTTTCTGAACTAGTCGAGATTAGCGAACCACACCGAAGTAATTATTTATTTTATTTCCCAATCCCAACCTATTCATCCCATGAAGCAAAACTGGTGATACTCCATATCTAACACCATGGTGTTATTGGTAAAATTAATTACCATTTCACGTTCAAATCTAATTAAAGATTTAACTATCGCTTTGGAGCAAAACTGGCGATACTCCATTCTCGCTCATTTCTAAATTTGATAATTTAGATTATAGATTCACATTTCAACCTAATTGCAGATTCGTTAAAACTCCTTTTACTGGGTTAAAGAACTAGGTGTTATTTAAAACACAGTTCACGACAAACCCAAATCACATTCTATTTGTTATCGGGTTAAAGAACTAGTGTTATTTAAAACACTGTTCACGATAAACCCATTTCAAATCCAATCAAATATATTAGAAATTCCGATTATTTAAAACCCCTTTTTAAATCTAATTTATTTATTTAAAAATAATTGGGTTTTAAATTTAGTTCAAAACTAGTTCATTTCGATAAAAATCCATTTTTATCTTTTCAATTCAATTCGAATTCGTTATTTATTCAATTCAATTCGAATTCGTTTTCAATTCAATTCGAATTGGTTTTATATTCAATTCAATTCGAATTCGTTTCGTATTCAATTTAATTCAAATTTCATTTCAAAATATGCGATTTCGAAATCACTTTTCAATATTCATTTTAAAATGAGTAAAATCGATATAAATATCGTTCACGTCTAAATGGCGTCAATCTAATCAACACGGCTTCATATATTTCTATTTTCAAATGTTCTATTTCAAATATTTCTTTTTCAAATATTTCTATTTCAAATATTTCGTTTTCAAATATTTCTATTTCAAATATTTCGTTTTCAAATATTTCGTTCAACACATGACTAATCTCAACGGATGAGTACGGTCAACACATGAACCTTTATTTTATATTGATAAAGATATAAAATTTATTGTTAAAATATTACGTTCAACACATGACTAATCTCACGAATGAGTACAGTCAACACATGAACCTTTACTTTATAATATTCTTGATCTTCTAAATTGGAATGAGGCCCAATCAATTACCATATAAAGTCAATTATATGGATTTTCACACATCACACGTATATAATAGCATTGAAAAATAATCAACCATCAACCAAAGTGCACTACAATGTATAAGCATCAAATATAGATATTTAACGCTTATAACAGCCTGTCAATCAATCGATCGACATATTTAATCAATCAGGATGAGTGAACTTCAAATTTCATCCCAACACCCGTGTGGGGTTTCAAACAATCAAACACAGATTTTAGTTGTGCAGTTGGGCGATGTGTAAAATTTATCGACCCAATCAATATCGGTCAAATCAGTGTACATAAACAAACCGTCCGGTTTGTAAATGAATATTTATTTATTCACATTCACTATATTTATATTCACGTTAAAAATTATATTTTTAACGTTAAAACATTTTGTTTTAACATATGAATTTCTATTCAATTCATTTATTCAATAAAATGATATTTTTATTTTTCTAACTTATTTTAGAAAATTTCGGCGGCATAACGGCACGATACTAGAAACGGGACAAGGCCTAGCCTTATCCCCGGTCTAGTGAAGGCCCACGCCATTCACACATCAATCAAATCCACCAAACAACCAAATTTAAATCAAATCATCTAACTAATTTATGCAACCAAACAAACAAGTCCATGGTCTGTGGACGATTGTGTCGGGTGCTACTAAGCACCTCTACATCCTAGTATATATATATATAACTAGAAAAGAAATTGAAGAGTGAGAAATTCTCACAGATAGCTATCCAATATCACGACTCTTCATTTAGAGAAGTCTTCGTCGTTATCGCATCTTCGTCATCTTCGTTGCTGTAGCCACTACATATGTAAAAATCGAATTTTTACTTCGCTATTCAATATATAAAAATCGAATTTTTTTTACTTTGTTATTCAATATATAAAAATCGAATTTTTATTATACTATTCAATATATAAAAATCAAATTTTTATTATACTATTCAATATATAAAAATCAAATTTTTATTACGATGTCATATAGATAAAAATTCCATCTTTACATTGCTACTATATAGATAAAAATTATATTTTTACCTCGCTATTCTCTATATAAAGATCTCGCCTTTTTACATATAAAGATTTCAAAAATCTAATCTCTTCTATTTTAAAAATCAAATCTTTTCTAATTTAAAAATCAAATCTTTTCTAATTTAAAAATCAAATCTTTTCTAATTTAAAAATCAAATCTTTTCTAATTTAAAAATCAAATCTTTTCTAATTTAAAAACCAAATCTTTTCTAATTTAAAAATCATATACATAAAAATTGAACTTTTATTTCATAATCCTATGTATAAAAAGGAAAATCAGTTTTAATTCCTAATAAAATCAGTTTTTATATAATCTAACAATCAGTTTTTAAAATAAAAAAAAATCAGTGAAACTTACCGAGGTTGGGGGGGGGGGGGGGGTAGTTGCGCGTCGGAGCTCCTGTAGGAGGGCAGGGTGACTGAAGGAGGAGAGGAGGAGGTCGGGGGAGAAGAAGATGGGGGCGGCGGTGGTTGGGGGCCCCACCTGGCGGCGTCGCGACTTCGATTTGGTTGTGGGGGGGGGGGGGTTTCGATTACTGGAGGGACGAGGGGGAGGAACAGGCAAGGCGGTAGAGGGAGCTCGGGGATGGAGGGCGGTGGCGCTCGATCGACGGGCTCGGCGCTGGGGCTTTCTTCTTCCTTTTTTTTGTTTAGATTCTGATTCGTTCTGAAATAAGAAAGGGGGGGGGGGCAGAACGTATAAGAAGAGGGAGGGTATTAATTTTTAATTTATTTAATTATTTTATTTTGCAAAAAGTTGACTTTTACATACGACCTCGAAACGAGGCCCACCGCCTGTCGTCCATAGCTAATTACCCTCATTACGAACACAATGGGATATGTATCGTAAGCTGATTTGATCGTTTCAATCAGTTTCCGTTAAAATCAACATATAACTTTATATATTGAATTTGAACGTGCATTTCAATTTACCGGGGTCACATACTAACTCTAAAAATTGCAGAAAAATATTTTCTAGCTTCGTATTGACGATACGGTCCTAACAAAACTAGTTTCGTCGAATTCTGAGACCGTTGGAAAAATGGCTAATTTCCAGTCGATTAAAATCAACTAAAACTGGTCAAACGCGTTTTCCTTTGCCATGCTCACATATTGATTCGAAAAATTATGAAATTTAAAACCTAGCAATAATTTGACATCACAGACCCAACAAAAGTGGTTTCATCGAAATCCGAGGTCGTTTGCAAAATGTCTATTTTTAAGGGCCTGAATTCCATAGCGACTATTCAGAATTTTCAACTGGACATATCTTTTGATTCCCGCTATGAAATTTTGATTTTTCGGATTCCTTGGAAAGATATTGTCAATTAGATCCTAATGTTTTTGGTTTCACTAAAATCCGGTTTGTTTTGCACCCGGTACATTCAATTGAAGTTTGAAATCGAATTATCAAACTACCGCGCCATTTCCAATTCCTTTTATAATTATATATAATTATTTATATATTCTAACGACGACGTATATAACATATACATTCGAATTATATTCAAAATAAATTTCTCGTCGATATTATTTAAAATAATCTATTTTAAATGTTCAAAATTCGCTAAAATTGCCAAATTAAAAATTTTAAACTGGCCCAGAATTTCCGGGTTATTACAGTTGTCCTCATCCGGTTCGGTTCGGGTGCCACACTCCCATCGGTTCGGTTTGTCCCTCCTGCTCCAGCTTGCCTGCTCCGATCCGATCCCGCTCGCTTGCCTGCTCCGATCCGATCCCACTCGCTTGCCTGCTCCGATCCGATCCGCTCGCTTGCCTGCTCCGATCCGATCCGCTCCCTAGCTCCGATCTGATCCTCTGTCCAACTCCAACTCTAAGCAATGGCCTTCCTTCCTGCCAAACTTCCTTTGTGCCAGACTTCAGTTCGGTTCGGATTCCCTGCCCAGCTCTCATATCCGATCCGAGCCTATACCCGATCCGATCCGAAACCCTGCACAACTTTCTGCAACTTTTTCCAGCAACTTGTTTACGCCATTCGACGACGTTTTCGACCAATCTAACTATACTAATCAGTCACAAAACAAGTCATACAGTCATAGCAACAAATAGAAGTGACCATAAACACCAAAACATCAACCATAACATGTAAAACGGATCAAATATAGCCAAAACCCCATATTTTCCCTTAAGCATGTTTAAGCAAAACTAATCATAGGGTTAACAAAACTTAACCAAATTAAACCAAATTTCTACCAAAGGCATAAAATATTATTTTCGAATTTATATATATTTTTCCAGAATTTATTAATATATAAATCCGCTAATCTTCACTAATTACCTTTAATTAACTGTAATTAGTGTCAAAACAATGCTAATCACTCACCTTGGCCACGAATGAAATTCTCAGAATTGAAACCTCGCTGATTTGGGTGAATACTGATGTCTAACAGCAGCTCTAACCTTGCTTTCGTGTTTTCTCTCCTTAATTTGATGTAGATTAAGCCAAAACTCGATTAGAAAGTGATTTGGGGGTGTTTCTAGATGTTGGCGGCCATTGTTAGGGTTCAAGAATGAAAGTGGCGGCTGGAAAATGAGGATAAGATCGTTCTCTAACTGATTTCAGCCTCCTCATTACCCTAATCCCGAAATCCCCCATTGGGCCTAGCTGTTAGTCACCCGGTTAAGCCCAATTAAGCTGTTTTTCACTATCTGAAACTTGTTTCAGCCATATCTCCCAAACGGTGAGTCCGTTTGGCTAATGTGACCACTCTACGGAATTGTAAACCATCATCCGAAGCCAATGGAAGTGGTTTCAGGTCAAAATTCCTTTCTAATCAAAAGTTATGGCCAAAACAGTTCCAACTGGGGGTAAAATGGTCATTTAAAAATTGGGAAAAATCATGAACATGGGAAATGACCCCAATAGTCGTCTCCCAAAGTTACATGACCATACGAATTCGTATGTGAAAGAAATAAATATCCTACGGTCTTATGATGTGTAGAATACGGGTCGTTACACTCTCCCCCCCTTAAGAAATTTCGTCCCCGAAATTCCTTAACCCAAAACATACAAAGGATCCCGCATGCCTAACAGCCACATACAACAATCAAACATGCAAAACAAACAAACAAGCCTATCCTAGCATGCGGAAAACTAAATCGAAATTAAAATCTTACCAGGCGAAGAGTCCTGGATACATCTTTCTAATACTCTCCTCTGTCTCCCAAGTACAATCATTCTCGTTCTCGCCCCACTGAACCTTGACTAGCTTCACCGCCTTCTTTCGAAGTTGCTTCATATCGTGCTCGACAACACGGATCGGCTTGCGGTTCCCAACCGCCTCGTGTTCTACTTCGAAGTCCTCTAACTGATCAGGTGAAATAGTCATATCTGGGTCGTGAACGAACTTTCTCAGTTGGGAAACATGAAATACGTTGTGGACTCCCGCCATCTTCTCTGGTAAGTCAACTCTATACGCCAAATTCCCGACTAGTTCAAGAACAGGGAATGGGCCAACAAATCTTGGTGCCAACTTGCCTCTCCTGCCAAATCGTATCACGCTCTTCAACGGAGAAATCTTGACAAACACCAAGTCGCCAATGGAGAATTTCAAGTCTCTTCTTCTCTTATCAGCATAACTCTTCTGCCTATCTTGGGCAGCCTTCATTCGTTGTTGAATGATCTTGATCTTATCTGAAGTTTCCCTCACCACATTTGGTCCAAGCATAAACTTCTCGCCAGTCTCTTCCAACATGATGATGAGTTGCACGGTCTTCCGTACAAAGCTTCATATGGAGCCATACCGATATTGGATTGGTAGCTATTATTATATGCAAACTCTACTAGATGCAAATGGTCATCCCCTGATCCACCAAAATCCAATATACAAGCTCTCAAGAGATCTTCCAATATACGATTCACCCTCTCCGTCTGACCGTCGGTCTGAGGATGATATGCGGTACTGAGATGTAACTCTGACCCTAGAGCCTCTTGTAAGCTCTTCCAAAACCCACTAGTGAACAACGGGTCTCGGTCACTCACAATGCATTTAGGTACTCCATGAAATCTCACTACCCACTTCATATACAATTCTGCTAACTTAGCCGTCGTTCTGGTCAATTTGACTGGTATAAATCTTGCACTCTTAGTCAATCGATCCACAATTACCCAAATGCTATCATGTCCCGATCTAGTCCTTGGTAAACAATCGATGAAATCCATCGAGACTTGCTCCCATTTCCATTCGGGAATTTCTAATGGTTGCAACAACCCACTAGGCTTCTTTTGCTCGGCTTTAACTAGCTGGCAATTCATGCATTTGGATATAAACTTCCCAACGTCTCTTTTCATCCCTTCCCAGTAGTAAGTCTGTCTCATGTCTCAATACATCTTATTACCACCGGGTTGTATAGTCAGTTTTGAGTGATGACATTCTCTAAGCACTTCATCTCTCAATACATTGACATTGGGTACAACAAGCTTTCCATTCTTTCTAAGCCATCCATCTCGATCAAGCCCATACTTGTTCATCTCCTCACCGATACCCATCTCTAACTTGGAGATGATTTCCAATAGATTAGGATCGTCCCTCTGACTAGAGCCGATCCGCTCAATCAAAGTGGGTCTGATCGTCAAACTTGCTAACATTTCTGGATCCAATTCGCACTTTGGTATGAAATCATACCCAGCGACGTACTCCAGTTGCTTCCATTCTAGAAACATAGCCCCTAAACTGGCATGTCTCCTACTCAATGCATCAGCCACCGCATTGCCCTTTCCCGGTGTATACGTGATGTCGAAATCATAGGAAGCTAAGAATTCTAACCACCTTTGCTGCCGGAGATTTAGATCCTTCTGAGAGAAAATATACTTCAACGACTTATGATCTGTAAACAACTCAAATCTTTCTCCCAAGAGATAGTGTCTCCACATCTTCAACGCGAACACAATCACTGCCAGTTCCAAATCATAGGTAGGATACCTCTTCTCATGCGGCTTTAGCTGCCGACTAGCATAAGCTACAACCCTACCTCCTTGCATCAATACAGCACCTAGTCCGGTACCACAAGCATCCATGTATACCGTCATTTCTTCATTCCCTTTAGGAATGACTAGCACTGGCGCACATGTTAACCTTTCCTTTAGACTCTTGAATGCATTCTCACACACTCCGTCCCAGACGAAGGCCTGATTCTTCTTAGTCAACTGAGTCAATGGTGCTGCTATCTTGGAGAAGTCCTGGATAAACTTACGATAATATCCAGCTAATACCAAGAAACTTCTTATGTCCGTTGCATTCTTGGGCGTAGACCAGTCTTGTACCGTAGCCACCTTCGCAGGATCCACGGCGATACCATTCTCTGAGACAACATGGCCCAAGAACCTCACTTCCCTCCTCCAGAAGTGACACTTAGAAAACTTTGCTTTCAATTGGTGTTTTCTCAACACCTCCATCACTATTCTTAAATGTTCCTTGTGTTCTTCCTCTGTCCTCGAATAGACCAAAATATCATCAACGAACACAAGGACAAACTTATTCAAGTGATCTCTGAATACCCTATTCATAAGATCCACAAAATATGCTGGGGGCATTGGTCAGCCCGAATGGCATGACCAACCACTCATAGAATCCAGACGGCGTCCTAAATGCCATTTTAGCTATACTCTCAGCTTCCACTCTAAGCTGAGGAAAACCTGTCGCGAGATCCAACTGGGAGAATACTCTCGCGCCACTCAACTGATCAAACAAATCATCTATCCGTGGTAGAGGATACTTATTCTTCCTCGTCACTTTATTCAACTCGCGGTAGTCTACACACAAACGAAGGGAACCATCCGCTTTGGTAGCAAACATTGGTGCTCCCCATTCAGAAACACTCCTTCTGATAAATCCCTTCTTCAAAAGATCGCTGACTTGCACCCCGAGCTCTCGCTGCTCCCTTGGTGCCATACGACGAAGTGGCATCACTATAGGTCTGGCATCTTTCACCAAATCAATACGGAACTCAATCTCTCGATGTGGTGGAAGCCCGGTCACTTCTTCGAAAACGCCCGGATACTGGCCAACCACGGGCAAACCTGACAACTCACTATGTGGAATGTCGAGGGAGTTTAGAAAACTAGCCAATACCCCCTCACTGGGTAGACCACCAAACACTATCCTCCGCCCATCATCCGCTCTAGCTGTCACCAAAAAGCCCTCACAGTCTACCACCACCCCGTATCTTTGGAGCCAATCTACTCCCAAAATAATGCCAAACCCAGTAAAGCCCAAAACAAAGCAATCACAAACAAACATGCATCCATGACTCGATAAGACCACATTACGACAAATCATGCTAAGGCTAGTCGAACCACCAATCGGGTTCGTCACTACTAAAGGTCTATCGACAATCTCGGGTTCCAATCCCAACTTATCTACCAGGTCACTAGATATGAAAGAACTGGAAGCTCCGGTATCAAACAAAAATCTAACAGGAACATCATAAACAGAAAGCATACCTTGAATGACGACATTCTTTCCCTTCTCCGTCGCAGTTGGGGCATTTGACGAAGAAGGAATAGCATTAAGGGCATATGCTTTCACCATTTGCTTTTCTTTAGGGGGTTGCGGACACTTGTCCTTGTGATGTCCCATTTGGCCACAGTTGAAGCACTTCCTATCCGCTGGCTTGGCCCGACAATTACTAGCATAATGGCCCTTCTTACCACAGCTGAAGCACTCAACATCTTGCTTATTCTTTTTCTTCTGACCATCCTTAGTCTAGTTCTGCCTTCTCTTATTCTGGGAACCACCCTTGCGTCCACCACCTGCTTGTGGCTTTGGCTCCTCTGCAGATGCAACCTCAGTCTTCGGCTTAGGGTAGAGACTTTCTGATCTCAATGCTTTCCCCACAATCAATTCAAATGTCTCATCGATGTGGTTAATAAGCCTTTCCCCCAAGTACCGATCCAAACCAGTTATGAATTTCTCATTCTTCTTCTCGGCAGTATCAATAAGAGATAACCCATACTTCGACAAAGTGTCGAATTCAGCAATATACTCCGAGACAGCTCTGCCATTCTGCTTGAGCTCCAAGAATTTCTTAAACATCACTGACTTCTGAGCGGCTGGAATGAACTTCTCGCTAAAGCGAACCTTAAACTGCTCCCAAGTAATCTGATCTTCGGGAGTAGCTGCCTTTATAGCATTCCACCAATTCATTGCCCGCCCTTGCAGCTGACGGGACACTAGCTTTCTCTTCATCGCATCCTCGATACCCAAATCTTCGAAGATACGCTCGCAGCTATCCAACCAATCCTGAACCTCCGTGGCCGACTCCGTTCCGTGGAACGGCTTCCCACTAAGACTAGTATAATCCTTATTCAGCTTGGCGAAATCGGCCCTAGGTGCCTGCACTATTTGACCACCACCATTTCCACCATTGGGAGCTGCCCTCTGCACATCCCTAAGCATATCTTTCATGAGGTCAGTAAACATCGTCCTCATGTCAGCAGCATTCCCATTATTGGCTCCCCTACCAGCACCTCTAGCGTATCGGCTCATCGTCAATCTGTAAAGGGAAACGATTAACGACCCCATAGTGGTGCTAGTGCAGTACGACTTCATTCTTATACTACTAATAGTATATACATATGTAGCTTTTGAAAACCAAAGTAATCACAAATACGCCCTCTCATATACGTATACTATCTCTCCCTGGTAATTTCCCTAGGTTAACTACGCAACCTAGAGCTCTAATACCAAGTGTGACGGCCCGCCTCGCACCAACTGACGTTTACTCCAAAAGTGCGCTGTGCACATGTCCATTAGCACAGAACGGTCGTCAGAAGAAAAGAAAGAAGAGAACGAACTAACAAGGAACCTGTAGAATGTCTCACAGTGCATGGAATCAAATTATAGTAATAACATAATCTTGACAAAAAACAGGCGAGACAGTACATAAGCTAAAAACTAAACCAACATAGCAGCGGAAATCCAAATACAGCTTATTACAACTTTCCAAATTTACTGTCTCTAAATCAAAAGAAAGGTAAAATAGAAGATGCACGACTAATGCCCAAGCAGTGATCTTCAACAACACAGGGAGAATACTATATACATATATATATCATACGTGGAAGCCTCCTGCTCGTCTCCAGATTAGCTACCCGTGCATACCCAGCTAACCTGTCTCTAGTCTGCTCGTGTGAGCACCAAGAGTAATAAGAGGAGACATAAAACTCTGGGTCAGACATAAAGCCTGGTATGAGCGATAAGCAGCAAAACAAAACAATAACAGGTATACTAAACCATACCTGAACCTGCAACCAAAGAGTTAGTACTACATACCGTACAATACTCTAAGGTGCCATAACAAATAGTGTAAAGAATACGGGGGTGGGGTGTGCGTGTCATAATGATGGAAAACAAATCATCCATAGCAACCATCCTCACATCTCTCACTCAGTGCGTAAAGCATACGATGTCCACCACTGTCAATCACTAGACCCATCGAAGTAGTGACGGAGTTCAACTTGTACAACTACTGCTACTACCAAGCTTACCACATGGAGTCATGACCAAATCTTTACAAATGACCCCACTTCATTGGTCTATAGCCCTTTAGTCGTACCTAGGCCATTGTGGCCCTGAATCCGTTCACGTACCTCCCATACATAGTGATCCAAAGTCATAGACATCGATAGCCCCTTGGCACACGTCCCGCAGCAAAGCCCAATCATGAAGCCCACTCATTGGTTCCCAACTGGATCCTGAGTCAAAGCTCCTCATTTGGACTTCCTTTGCTTCTCGGGTTTTAGTCGAATTAGAGTTGGTCTTCAAAAGAGTCGTCGCGTAATCGTAGCTCCCGTCCTGTTCGGTTCGGTTGTTCTTCTCTAGTTCGGTTCGGCTCACTCCATTTCCTGGCCATCCGATTCGGTTCGGACGTGTTCAAGTGCTCCAACCTCGGTTCGGTTAGGTTGTCCTCATCCGGTTCGGTTCGGGTGCCACACTCCCTTCGGTTCGGTTCGTCCCTCCTGCTCCAGCTTGCCTGCTCCGATCCGATCCCGCTCGCTTGCCTGCTCCGATCCGATCCCACTCGCTTTCCTGCTCCGATCCGCTCGCTTGCCTGCTCCGATCTGATCCGCTCCCTAGCTCCGATCCGATCCTCTGTCCAACTCCAACTCTAAGCAATGGCCTTCCTTCCTGCCAAACTTCCTTTGTGCCAGACTGCAGTTCGGTTCGGATTCCCTGCCCAGCTCTCATATCCGATCCGAGCCTATACCCGATCCAATCCGAAACCCTGCACAACTTTCTGCAACTTTTTCCAGCAACTTGTTTACGCCGTTCGACGACGTTTTCGACCAGTCTAACTATACTAATCAGTCACAAAACAAGTCATACAGTCATAGCAACAAATAGAAGTGACCATAAACACCAAAACATCAACCATAACATGTAAAACAGATCAAATATAGCCAAAACCCCATATTTTCCCTTAAGCATGTTTAAGAAAAACTAATCATAGGGTTAACAAAACTTAACCAAATTAAACCAAATTTCTACCAAAGGCATAAAATATTACTTTCGAATTTATAGATATTTTTCCAGAATTTATTAATATATAAATCCGCTAATCTTCACTAATTACCTTTAATTAACTGTAATTAGTGTCAAAACAATGCTAATCACTCACCTTGGCCACGAATGAAATTCTTAGAACTGAAACCTCGCTGATTTGGGTGAATACTGATGTCTAACAGCAGCTCTAACCTTGCTTTCGTGTTTTCTCTCCTTAATTTGATGTAGATTAAGCCAAAACTCGATTAGAAAGTGATTTGGGGGTGTTTCTAGATGTTGGCGGCCATTGTTAGGGTTCATGAATGAAAGTGGCGGCTGGAAAATGAGGATAAGATCGTTCTCTAACTGATTTCAGCCTCCTCATAACCCTAATCCCGAAATCCCCCATTGGGCCTAGCTGTTAGTCACCCGGTTAAACCCAATTAAGCTGTTTTTCACTATCTGAAACTTGTTTCAGCCATATCTCCCAAACGGTGAGTCCGTTTGGCTAATGTGACCACTCTACAGAATTGTAAACCATCATCCGGAACCAATGGAAGTGGTATCAGGTCAAAATTCCTTTCCAGTCAAAAGTTATGGCCAAAACAGTACCAACTGGGGGTAAAATGGTCATTTAAAAATTGGGAAAAATCATGAACATGGGAAATGACCCCAATAGTCGTCTCCCAAAGTTACATGACCATACGACTTCGTATGTGGAAGAAATAAATATCCTATGATCTTATGATGCGTAGAATACGGGTCGTTACAACTTAACCCGCCTACGTGTCATGTCAAATTTGACTAAGGTTGTCATTCAAGTTCAAGACTTAGCCCTACGAATCATGTATCAAGTTGGTTAAGTGTTGTCTTTCATGTTCATGACTTAACGCTATCATGTGGCATTAATTCATTAATGCACCCCAACCTCTCACATCAGACCTGTTGTTGTAATCACTGGATATGCCGTGCGGTTCCGGGCAGAATTACACCATAACTCAGTCTAATCTCGGTTTTTCAAGTGCGATATAACCAACTACCCACATTAGATCCTATTGTTTGCAGTAACTGGATTTGCCAGGCGGTTCCGGGCAGAATTACACTGCAAACTCAACCCAAGCTCGAGTTGGCCATTTTCAAGTTCATTCTAGTGTCATGTCCATGTTCAAGATTCATGTCAAGTTCGTGTCAAGTTTCATGGCGAGTTTCATGCCAAGTTTCCTATAATTACCAATTTTTCCCAACGTTACCCCATCTAAATGTTAGGCTAACAATCTTATCCTAATTTTTCGTCCGCATGATTTTTGACATATAATATTAGGCTAAAAACTTAGCCTAATTTAATGTACACAAAATTTACATAAAGAAATTCATTAACATAAACATGACATAGGCGTAAACTTGGCATTCTCAGCATAGTCAATATGAACACCATAGGTGTGTACTTGCAAAATAATCAACATGAATATCATAGGTGTGATCTTGCAACGTAGACTAAATCAACATACATATATGTGAATTTGCAACATAGACTAAATCAACTTATATATATGTGAACTTGCAAATCAATCACGAGCATATGAATAAGTGTGAACTTGAAATATGAATAGGTTTAACATATACACATAAACATGTAGATCTAACATTTGGTCACATATGTGATATGATTTTACAACCTAAAACTTGCATAACGTGATAAACTACACAACTTGTCATAACAGGTTATACTCCAATATACATATGAATAGACTTATTCATTAATTCCCAATTCAACATGATAATAAAATAGAATATCATTCAATTTCACATATAACATAATAAACATTGTTCTATTATCAATTTGTTTCCAAGGCATAACATAACTGAATAAATTGAGTAAAACATCGCAGGCATATAGATCTGATAACATTATGAACATGAAAAGGTTTGAATAATAATCTAGGTTCAAGAACATGGATAGATCTAACTTAAATAGAAAAATCCCCAAAATCAAGATTCAAGGAAAAATAAAGAAAATAGGTCTGAATAGAAAATCAAGCTTAGATCCAATTTCATAGTCATAATCCTAGACAATAACCTCATGGTCATGAATCATAGGTGATTAGCCACAATTGTCTTTGTCATAGTCATAGGCAATAGTCTTATGTTCGCAGTCATAGGCATAGGCATAGTCTTATGTTTAAAGTCATAGGCATATGCATAGTCTTATGTTCACAGTCATAGGCATAGTCTTATGTTCACCGTCATAGTCTTAGGCCATTAACAATAGTTTCAACGTCATAGGCATAATAATGTTATGGACACGAAAGAGTCTGATTTACAACATGAATGGGCTCAAACTGATTTCATAGCTATATTCCCAAAAGTCAAGATCAAGATGAACAAAAATAGATATGAATCATAGATAGATCCAATTCCAATTTATAACATGCCCATATTAAGTTTATAGTTTTTATCTAAAAGTAACTTGAACTTACAGATCGTGGTCTAAGAAATTGAGATGCAGAAGTCAAGTGTAGAAACTAGTCGTTGAATTGTTGAATCGTTGAATCTTGTTTTGATTGTAGAAGCAAATCCCCAATATGAAATTCCTAGTCGTAGTCTTCAAGAAATAATCTTCTCGTTTTAATTTAATTTAATTTAGAGGAAGAAGAAGAAGAAGCCATGTCTATCAGGAATTTGTGCAGCATAAGGTTAGAGAAGAATGGTGTAAAGAGAATGAGGCTAGGAGGCTGCTTATATAGGATTAGGCGGATGAATCTGGTCACGAAACGAGTCTAAATACATCAGAATGCATCAGGTTCAAAAACTGGGTACGGGAGGCAGGTCGACCCCCAGGGTCGACACTATGGTCGACCTGGTCCCTGGGAGGTCGACATTATGGTCGACCCCCCAGGTCGACCTGGTCCTGGGCGGGAAATTTCCCGCCCAGCCTGTTCTGGGTTTTGAATTTGAATTCGAATTTTCGTGTTGTTTTCGATTCTAAAAATTTCTGAAACTTCGAAGGGTCATATCTCCCTCATACGGACTCTGATTTTTGAAAACTCGGACTCGTTTCCAAGCAGAATTTCGAGATGAACGCAATGGAGCAACCCGTTTCCCTTGATTCTTATTTTAAAAATTAATCCTGCCTTGATTTATGGTTTTAACATGTTATTAAAATATGGGTTGTTACATTCTCCCCTCCTTAAGGGATTTCGTCCCTGAAGTCTTTAAGTTAAGAAGAATGTGTCCTACCATCCAATCATCCATCTACTCAATCATCAATCACAGGCATTCATTGTACTTAAGAGATTTCTAATGCTATATGAACATATGCAGAAAGTGTGTGTATATGTTCCTTATCTAATGCAAATGATCAGGCCTGCTTGATCTTCTTAATGCAAAGTATGTTTAGTGCCATAAATCCAACATTTATGCAAATAGTCCTAGTCACATAAACACTATATATGTGCACAAACATCCATCCATATGCATCATTCACATGATAACACATTCAATTTCATCCATAAACAAGTATAAACACTCATGCATATGCAATATGAAAATGTGTCTGAGCCGATCTAGTGCCTAACGTGTGTTATGCAACCACGAGCAACCACTTGCGACCACTTGCAACCATTAGCAAACATCAACCATAACATGTTTTAATCACATTTTTACATCCAAAAGGGTTCTACCTAAGGTTCTCAAAATAGGATTGAGAAGATAAGCAAGATAAAACAAAGCATCATGGAGAAGAAGTTAAAGATGTACCCCCAGAAGATCCTGCTTGCGGGGCTTGCCCTTGCTTCTTAGGGCAGTTCTTGCTGATATGTCCAATATCACCACACTGAAAGCATGCTCCCATCTTCATCTTCTTCTTTCTACAATCCTGGACTATATGCCCCTCAATACCACAGAAGTGGCATTTTCTTTTTTCACGTGTCTTGTTATCATTATTGTTGTTGTTGTTCTTGCCTCCATTCTTGGAGTCTACTTTCTTGTTTGGAGACTCATTCGCCTTGACCTCCTTCTTGCCATTCTTGTCTTCTTCATTTAAGAGCGCCATGTCTACTAGCTTTTCGTAAGTAACCCCCATAGGTATGTGGGTCATAGCCAAGCTGTGAAGTGGCTTATTCAATCCTTTGACAAAGCGGAGAGCCTTCTTATGAGGGGTATTCACTAAGTCCAGTCCAAACCGAGCCAGCTGATTGAATTGATTGACGTACTCCTTGACCGTCATACTTCCTTGCTTAAGAAATAACAATTTTTCCAGCTGTAAACTTCGTTCAGCTTGCGAGAGGAATTTCATCTCAAACCTTACTCTGAAATCCATCCATGTTTCAACCGGCCTCTCGGCGTTAGTGACTTCCCACCAATAGGAAACTTCGTCTTTGAGCAACCATACTACCAACTGTACTTTCTGCCTATCGTCAACCTCGAAGATAACGAACAGATCCTCAGTTTCTTTGAGACAATTCCTCGCTTCTACGAATGAAGTTCCCTTTAAATCCTTTCCACCCATGGCCCTAAAATCTTTACAAATCTTTGAGAAAGCAATTGCACGAGGAGGGGGAGGAGGAGGATGAATCGCTGCTGCTGGAGGAGGAATATCTGCTAGGCCTGCATCGTTGGCCCTAGCCTCTAAGTACCTCTTGAACCAGCCAGGTATTGGCATGCCCTCTGGAAAGTTAAGATTCCCAGACATGCTGAAATGGAAAAGAAGAGATTCAAACGAGGAAACAAAGGATAGTACTAATGGCTTTTGGGGAATAGCCTTTAAATAAAACAAGACTTTTCTTTAAAAAAATGCTTCTTTGTAAACGGTTTTGAAAATAGTTTTAGAAGGTTTTAAAAACTTTTTCCTAGTCTGGTAACCTTCTGCTCTGATACCAAATGTAACACCCCACCTCCGCTAGGGTCACTCACAAAGGGAATGCACTATTTTGGAGGAGCGTTATCGAGGTAAACAAACACAGAAATATTACAAGACAGAACATAGACAAAACAGCGGAAGAATCAAATAATAAATTTCATTACTTTCAAAAAGAGTCAAAAACTTTTACATCAAATAGCCAAGGTCATTGTTTTCCATTACAACAAATTCTATCTTGCATAAATAAAGAAGCGTAATCTTAAAACAATAAAAGTAGCTCAATTCCCCAATGGTAGCAGAAATGCAGCCATAACATAGCTCAAGATCAAACCGTACATGAGATGAACTGAAAGCTAGCGAAATCCAGGCTAAGTACTAGAGTTTCCTCCCTGAGAACCTGGGGGGAAACGAAAGGAATAGAGGCGAAAGAAAACGGGTCAGTCATAAAGACTGGTAAGTCCTAGTGACTTTCAACATAAAAACAGGTAAAGACAACATGACATGTGCAAACTGAAAGTAAACATAAGGATGATGACAAGATGGGCAAGATAGACTAAGATAACATGATAAATCAAGTGTAAATCAAGTATAGCATCACATATTCAAGGTTCTCTGCATCAACTGTACTGGAATCCCAAACCTATGTCTTATATTAACCATGAAATGATCCCTTGGCCCAACATCATGAAATGACCCATTACTAGGTCCAACGGAATGATCCACTAATCGATCGGCTCCCTACAAGTTCTAGCTTGTTGTGTGTATGTGTCATATGACCCTATCACGAATGTAGTCACCTGTGCTAGGTCCACCATAGGGTGTATCAAGCCCTAGGGTGTCAACCACCGACACGAATCAAGCATGCACAGATAAACCTACTGATGCCCAATGCCTGCTTTTTCAACTCCGGACCACGTGAACGACCATAGCCCGCCTGAACCTACACTGGCGCACCAACATAGCCATCGTTCTGGTCGCTTACAATCAGCCAAGTAATTGTGCCTCACCCTGCCTAGTTTCAGGGTACCATGATACATCTAGTGGGTTACTACTGAAATGGACCGCGTAACTAGGGTTTTCGTCCAATAGGTTAAGTGTTTTAATTTAAATTCATGACTTAACCCTTATCAGTCTAGCATCTCAAGTTGGTTAAGTGTTGTCATTCAAGTTCATGACTTAACCCGCCTACGTGTCATGTCAAATTTGACTAAGTTTTGTCGTTCAAGTTCATGACTTAGCCCAACGAATCATGTATCAAGTTGGTTAAGTGTTGTCTTTCATGTTCATGACTTAAGCCTATCATGTGGCATTAATTCATTAATGCACCCCAACCTCTCACATCGAACCTGTTGTTGTGATCACTGGATATGCCGGGCAGTTCCGGGCAGAATTACACCATAACTCAGTCTGATCTCGGGTTTTCAAGTGCGATATGACCAACTACCCACATTGGATCCTATTGTTTGCAGTAACTGGATTTGCCGGGCGGTTCCGGGCAGAATTACACTGCAAACTCAACCCAACCTCGAGTTGGCCATTTTCAAGTTCATTCTAGTGTCATGTCCATGTTCAAGATTCATGTCAAGTTCGTGTCAAGTTTCATGGCGAGTTTCATGCCAAGTTTCCTATAATTACCAATTTTTCCTAACGTTACCCCGTCTAAATATTAGGCTAACAATCTTAGCCTAATTTTTCGTCCGCATGATTTTTGACATATAATATTAGGCTAAAAACTTAGCCTAATTTAACGTACACAAAATTTGCATAAAGAAATTCATTAACATAAACATGACATAGGCATAAACTTGGCATTCTTGGCATAGTCAATATGAACACCATAGGTGTGTACTTGCAAAATAATCAATATGAATATCATAGGTGTGATCTTGCAATGTAGACTAAATCAACATACATATATGTGAATTTGCAATATAGACTAAATCAACTTACATATATGTGAACTTGCAAATCAATCACGAGCATATGAATAAGTGTGAACTTGAAATATGACATAGGTTTAACGTATACACATAAACATGTAGATCTAACATTTGGTCACATATGTGATATGATTTTACAACCTAAAACTTGCATAACATGATAAACTACACAACTTGTCATAACAGGTTATACTCCAATATACATATGAATAGACTTATTAATTAATTCCCAATTCAACATGATAATAAAATAGAATATCATTCAATTTCACATATAACATAATAAACATTTTTTATTATCAATTTATTTCCAAGGCATAACATAACTGAATAAATTGAGTAAAACATCGCAGGCATATAGATCTGATAACATTATGAACATGAAAAGGTTTGAATAATAATCTAGGTTCAAGAACATGGATAGATCTAACTTAAATAGAAAAATCCCCAAAATCAAGATCCAAGGACAAATAAAGAAAATAGGTCTGAGTTGAAAATCAAGCTTAGATCCATTTTCATAGTCATAATCCTAGACAATAACCTCATGGTTATGAATCATAGTTGATTAGCCACAATTTTCCTTGTCATAGTCATAGGCAATAGTCTTATGTTCACAGTCATAGGCATAGGCATAGTCTTATGTTCAAAGTCATAGGCATAAGCATAGTCTTATGTTCACAGTCATAGGCATAGGCATAGTCTTATGTTCACCGTCATACTCTTAGGCCATTAACAATAGTTTCAACGTCATAGGCATAATAATGTTATGGACACGAAAGAGTCTGATTTACAACATGAATGGGCTCAAACTGATTTCATAGCAATATTCCCAAAAGTCAAGATCCAAGATGAACAAAAATAGATATGAATCATACATAGATCCAATTCCAATTTATAGCATGTCCATATTAAGTTTATAGTTTTTATCTAAAAGTAACTTGAACTTACAGATCGTGGTCTAAGAAATTGAGATGCAGAAGTCAAGTCTAGAAACTAGTCGTTGAATCTTGTTTTGATTGTAGAAGCAAATCCGCAATATGAAATTCCTAGCCGTAGTCTTCAAGAAATCATATTCGCGTTTTAATTTAATTTAATTTAATTTAGAGGAAGAAGATGAAGCCATGACTATTAAGAATTTGTGCAGCATAAGGTTAGAGAAGAATGGTGTAAAGAAAATGAGGCTAGGAGGCTGCTTATATAGGATTAGGCAGATGAATCTGGTCACGAAACGAGTCTAAATACATCAGAATGCATCAGGTTCAATAACTGGGTTTGGGAGGCAGGTCGACCCCCAGGTCGACACTGTAGTCGACCTGGTCCCTGGGAGGTCGACACTATGGTCGACCCCCAGGTCGACCTAGTCTCGGGCGGGAAATTTCCCTCCCAGCCTGTTCTGGGTTTTGAATTCGAATTTGAATTTTCTAGCTGTTTTCGATTCTGAAAATTTCTGAAACTTCGGAGGGTCTTATCTCCCTTATACGGACTCCGATTTTCGAAAACTCGGCCTCCTTTCCCAGTAGAATTTCGGGACGAATGCAATGGCGCAAACCGTTTCCCTTGATTCTTATTTTAAAAATTAATTCTGCCTTGATTTATGGTTTTAACATGTTATTAAAATACGGGTTGTTACATTACTTGTAAGATTATGTAAGCTTTTTGATTAGTTCACTTGAGAGTTTCACCCGGAAGTAACTAAGATGAGTGAAATGGAAAAAACTACACCGTGGGATTTGAGTTTCTTTCCTGTATTCTTTTGACAAGTATTCCTATTTGATATTCTATTAGTAGCTTCTTCCTTTGATTAGGTACTTCCTTCTAGTATATCCTTAGGAAGTGTAGATCTTAGGATTTGAGCTTGTAGATGATAGGATATGGTTGAAACATGTGTTTGAGATATGTTATGTTTGATGGTTACAAGTGGATGAAAGCGTTTGTTGGCGGATGCGGTGGATGCATACACACACACTAGGCACTAGATTAGGGATAGGCTGAACTAGGATACTTACATATTGCATATGGATGTGTGCACATTTAATTTATTTCACTATGGATGAAAAAAAATGGTTGAATCATCACTTGGATGTTGCATTTTTTCAAATGGTTGAAGCACACATATAGAATTTTATATGTATCAATAGGATTCTTTTGCATACATATTGGTTACATTGCACGACATAAATTGCAATAAGGAGGTAAACTGAATCAGTAGACCGCTTGATTTTCGCATTAGCTTAGGGACATATACACGACACCTTTTCATATGTTTATACAAAGCATTAGAAATTATATGGACAATGGATGCCAGTGGTCGATGGTTGAGTAGATGGGTGTTAACATTCATAGCATTCTTCTAGCCTTGGATATCTCGAGGACAAAATCCTTTAATGAGGGGAGAATGTAACAACCCGAACTTTTAACAAACAATAATTAATTAATGAATTAATTAATTAAGGAATACATTGAAAAAAAAATATAGTTATCAGAAAAATATTCAGGATTGAGCAAAAAAGATTTCACCGTTGTGTCCATTACGAAATTCCGAATCAGATAGACATTTAGTTTGCGTAAATCGGAAAAGAAATGAATAAGTTAAGATCAACCAGAGTTTGAAATTAAATTAGACAATTTAAATAATTAACAGAAAATATAAGCAACCGTAATATGGAGACCCAGCCTGTATATGGGTCGGCCCTATTTCGACCCATGGGTTGACACATCTATCGATCCACATACAAGGTTAGTCAACCCAGTTAGAGCCAGGCACAATAATCTGACATTAAGTAACCTGTATTTGGAAAACATGTTAATTGGAATGAATTGTAATTAATTTGACATTAAGTAATATGTATTTGAAAAACATGTTAATTGGAATGAAAGACAATTAATTCTACATTAAGTAACTTGTAACTGTAAAACATCTTATTAATGATGCATTGGACTTGTCTGATTTGGGGAAGGGTTGTATAAAAAGATTACATTTAATTAGGAATGTTTATTACAACCATGGAATATAACACAAGGTTATATTGGGCTTATTAAGGAACTTAAACATGCTAAGTTAAACTTGTCTGATTTGTAAGCTAAGGGGCACATTCTGGTGAGATATAAGGGACTCATACAAATCCTAGTTATAACTTAGGAACCAAGTCTAGGGGTGACTTGTGTCAAATGCTTGTCTGTCTAGAACTCGTATCAATTAGTATCCCTGTTGTTATCATCTGTAGCCTCACACAAGGTAGAGGCCAGGGCCCACTTTATTGCTCTGGATTGTAAGAGGTTCAAAACGAAGGGTAGATACGGGTGCATTCTGGTGGAACACTGAGCGTGCATCGTTATGAACAGGGAAGATAAGACGCTGTAACGCCTGTGATTAATGATGTGTCTTTTGAGTTGATGGGTTCGGGACTGATAACCCCAAATTCCATAGCTAGCATAGGTTATTCACGTTTGGAAAGCCAATCGATGGGTAGCATTAGGAAATTCCTTTCTAATTATTTGTTTTTGTCTGAAATTGTAAAAGTGCCAAACAGTCAATCCGCTTGATATAACCATTACTATCATCATTGTTTTTTCATAAGAATAGAAAATCCTTATTATCAATTCATATCAGTTATTGTTTACCTTTAGATATGTGCAGGCACTTACCTTTTTATGACACTAGAACCATTATTTATCTATTTTTCTTAACTTAGCAGTTAAGCTGGTAATCATAGCAGCTTACCAGGCTTTATGTCTGACCCTTTTCCTTTCTTCATTTCTCTTTTCTTTCCCCCAGGCTTATAGGGAGAAAGTGTATAGTTCAGATTTCTTTGTCGATTTTGTCGTGAAGGATTTCTGTAAAAGATGGATTGCTTCCTGTTCTCTTTTCAAGGTTAGGCTGTATCTTTTTGACTATTTGGGGGATAATACTATTTTACTTTGATGTTTTTTTTATTGAGATTTTGAGACATAGCACTTTGTAATTATTTTTTTAATTAAAACAAAGATGGTTTTCTCTTTTAAATAAAAGTTTCTTCTTCTGTTGTAAATTTACTATTTATGTGTTGGGAAATTTTAGTCTCTATGATGTTTTATGTCTTTATACCTACAATGCTCCATATTTTCTTAATGAAATCCTCGTACGGGTGACATTAAGGACGTGTTACAGAATGTACCAACCCAAATTTTAATAGATAATAATTAATTAACAAATCAATCAATAAAAGAGTAAGGTGAAAAATAATGAGAAGTGGGTAAATGGGTTAGCGCTATTAGTTCGTTACGATTTTCTGGTTCGGATAGACTTTGGTTTGCGTAAAATGAAATTAAAACAAATAAGTTATTACTAGTTGAAGTTTGAAATTCGAATCAAAAATAAAAAATGAATCGAGATGATAAATTATGCTTAATCAGCGTAATTACTAGGACGACACGGTCCTAGTTGGATCGACCCCTGGGACGACCAAGACCCCAAGTGGGTCGACCTCTGTATAGACTTAGGAGGTGGGTCAACCCGAATAATTCGGCCAGGCACGATTTCGTGCTTCACACACACTGGAAGCTTCGACATTTTTAAATCTGACGTTGGTGGTTGAAAACCTAATTATCCAAAGGCCTAAAACTCCTTACCATATCTATAAATAATCTATACTCCTCTTCATTCCCCACAATTCTCATTCTTCACTTCTTAGCCTCCACCATACCTTTCCTCTCCAAAATAAAAATAGATTGTTTGCGCACGAATTAGAGTAGATTTTAGCCGGAGTATTTGGATTTGAATTTGTTAATTGAGATTTATTTGATTTCTAGATTTCTTTTAAGCTAAGGATAAGTCTACAAAATAGCAGTTACAGTTGTATCAAATCTGAGTTATTCACAATTTTTAGATTTGGATTCAGTTGTCTTTGTTCTTCTTTCTGAATTTCTTTTGACTATTTCTTTGATTTTATTCAGATTACTATACAGTGTTGTGTCAGATTTATTCTATTCTTCCCTTTTTTCTTAGATTTTGCTGTTACGCTAAATTATGCCAAAGGGCATATAAATGCGATAAAAACTGGCTTGAACCTATATGCCAATAATTTAGTTGGATTATTTCTCTTTTTCGTTTATTTAATGTTGGATTGGGGAATAAAAATTAACTGAAAAGAAATAATCAAGAATCAGGATTAAATTGAATATGTTAAAACTGAAAATAAGAAGGGAATAACTGAATTCAGGCAAATCGAACTATAAATGCCTAATTAATAGATTTTGACAGAAATGAACTGTAATTTGAAACTTGCATAATTTTTATAATTAGTAATCAAAATATAATATGAGTGTTTTATTTGCAATATGACTTGGAATATTTGAGAGCGAAGTTAGGCCTTATATGTGTGGTAACCGGCTTCTTTTTCCGTTACCAAGAGTAGACCAGGCCCACATGACATGGCCCGTCGCATGGTTCAATGGCCCAGAAGTGTTGCCAACATATTCGAGAATCAAGCTAAGACAAGGTCGTGCAAGTATGGTCTTCACGGCTCGTCAAACTGCTCTCATACGGTACAAGCCTCGGGATACGAAATTTGTATCCTCATGGTATATAGACTTACTTCGACTCAAAGTTGTCCCTGGCAAGCTTCTTCCTCTAGGATACCTCCTACTCTCTCTGTATTGACACGCTTTTTGGCCGAAGCTATCACACGTCAATGGCATCGTCAACAAACACAAAGCGATTCTGTCAAATTCGCAACGTAAACATAAAAGTGGCCCGAAAACCCTTTAGATGACCTCTTTTGGACCCAAAAACATCGTTTGCGGTGCTTTGCATTGTATCTCTTGTAGCCCTCTGAGTTAGCACGACGAGCCCAAAATTCGGCTAGCAAGCCTTGACCCCTTTTCTTTTCATATCTCGTAACCTCCTAGAGGGTTACGAAATTCGTATCCCTCAAGAGAGATACGAATTTCTCCTGCTATGCACCAGAGAGATACGAAAATTGGCATGTGGGCCCCATAGCTTACCTACTCCACTACAACCCAACTCTTATAAATACCACCTCACATAAAAGGGTTGGTTAGAGATCTCCTCCAAGCTCTAACGGCTGGCTAGGAAGAAAGTAATCTTCACAAAGCCTCCTAAACATCTTCCTCCATCCAACGAAGAACAAGATATGTATGCTTGCCCATATGAATATGCTCTTAGACATTTAACCATACTTTTGAACATTAAACCACCTTTGGACTTCTTGAAGCTCTCATGCACCATTGTAACGTCCCGGAATTTTAGTGGTTTAATGATTTATTTATAAACGATAATTGAATGAACTAATTATAATTTAATTATAATCGAGCTCGCAGCGTCGCCGCAGTTCGTAACATTATGATTTGAACTTTAACTGAGTGTACAAGACCCGGTATAAACCAGATTTCTTCGAAACAAGAAACGTTCGAATCTGTTGAACTATATTTTTCTAACGAAAATGGAAAATGGAGATTTCGTCATATAGATTGCAAGATATATTCAAATCAAATTTTCAAATCGTCGCTGTAGAATCGTGTTCATCGACCGTAACAGTTTATTTGAAATAACCGCATGCTGGATTCGAATTTAGACAAGGTTCTTTTAAGACATAGTGTTAATTTAATTTTAAGAATTTTACTATAATTTTTAATTAATTAAATACGCAACTTTTTATTTAGAGAATTTTGCACTCCATATCAATATTTTGGGATTTCAAAGTATAAGTTAACCTACCGATTTTATTATAATTTTGGGATCGTGGCACATTGCTCGTCACAACAGTACTTTTATTTTTGTCTATAGCGGTACTAAAAATGAATGGAATTTTGTGTGATGGAGACCCCATAAAACTTCACTTTGGAAATAGATACTAACTAAAATATGAATGGTAGAAAAGGAAAAAAAAGGCGTTCGGAGCCCATTTACCAGTGCTATTGAATAATATCGGCATTTTCCAAAAACATGAACTAACATTACATATCATCATCATGATGTTGTTCAACATAGTAATATGTTTGTATTAGAAGGCCTCAGACTACTAGTATTGTATCTACAGTGTCTTACCTTGAGTCCCATAATTGCATACATTACAAATTTTCTTGTTATAAAAGAAATATCATACATTACGTAATTAATTTAAGGTGTGGTGTGAACTATGTATTACATAAACCCCATGCGCAGTGCCAGGAATGTGTTCCATAATTGTATTTGTTAAAGCATGAATGGTAGGCATTGTTTTAATGTTAAAAATTATATAATGTACTGAAAGCAGTTGCCTTCCACATGAAGTGCTCAAGCTCAGGGTTGAAAACTTGTTGTTACCGTTCATAGGTCATATTGTCTTAAACAAGAAAAGAAAAAAGTACCATATATATATATTTAAAAATGTTTCCTTCATTGTTAAGCATACGTATTGCACCTACCTTAAGAATTAGATCACTGCATGTCTGAATTGTCACTATCCATAGTTCCTTGCCCCAGCTATCATATATCACGCCATCGACAGTTCAAATCTAGTCCTACGAATTGAAATTTCACTACATCCTACGCGAGCTATGTATTGGCAAATCGAAAATTTTAAATACCTGCAAACCTAGTTGATGCCTGCTTCTCCTCTACCTATTACAAATGCTTCATATCAAAGGAACTGCCTCGAATTTTCAAATCGAAAGCCCACGTTTTCTTTCAGCTAGCCTAGAACTAGACACATGCTATGAAAGAACAGCGTTCTTATCTTTATCCTCCTCTTCTGTATATATATACGAGAGCAGTCACAGTTTGTTTATTTTCCAGAAATCAAAACCACTTTCTACCCTTCTCATTTTCGATGCTCTTCCCAGCCAAATGGGAAATACTCCTTCCAATTCTCGGCTCTAAATAGATAAGTATATACATATTTTTTTTTGAAAAGAACTGGAAAGATGAATAGCATGTGGAGGGAGGAATATGGGAAGGAGAAGGAGGCATGGAGTTCGGCGATTTCCATTTTACATTGCATGGTGTGTGGGAGGAGCAGCACATGAAGGAAGTTTCTACAAATAGGAAACTGGAGCTCGCAAATTGTTAAAACGTGGAAGAAGAGGCTATTGGTGCAGATGTGGGCCTGATGCAGGGTAATGGGCTGAGCGGTTGAGTCAGATGGGCTTAGACCACTTAAAATATAAAAAAAAAGAAAAAGGAAAAGAACTAAACGTATGCAAAAGGGTGTGTGTGGCATGGAAGGATGCTGCATGCGTTACGTGTAGGGGATGTCCAGTGAGAATGCATGCGTGATGTTTTGGGAAAGGAGTTATCCTTTTGTAAAAAAAAAGGGAAAAAAGGGAGGACGTAAACAGGAAATGGCACAAGGTGATTGGCCTGCGGATGTGTTTTGGTTTGATCTTACGAAACCATGGGGGTAAGGCTTATTTCACTTTATAATATAATTCAGTTATTTAGTTAGTTGAAGTCATTAGTAGTCGGCCAAATTTCTAAGTGAAAAGGGCAACTGCGTTTGGAAAGAAAGTGTTAACCGGAAGAAATTGCAGTATGTTATTCACGTAAGTTCACATAAATTGGTTTTGTTAATGGATTAAACTTTTAAAGGAAACAATGACTAGGAAACCTGGTTAGCCATCAACCCCGAACGTTAGATTAATGTCAATTAATAAAAAGCATCAATTTAGCATTTTTGGTTAAACATAAAATATCGTTAGAAATTAGTGGTTGAATTTAATTACGATTAATGTAATTAAATTACGGTATAATTTACGATGATAACTTTTAACAGAATTGAGAGTCATCTATCACGTTGGGATCGTATGGATGTAGGCCACCCAATGAAACTAATTTGAAAAGATTGGGTGTTTGTTACGAATTTTGACGAAATTGAACATCTGATCTGAATCAACCGACGTAAATCATAATTCAATGCTTAACGACCAAGGTGAGTAAACTCACTAACTCTATTCTATTTTAAATTATTATAATTATATTTTTATGACTGATTGAATGTTGTGTGCGATGGATGCTTGGATGATTTACTAGATTATTTGGTTGAAATAATATATACCGTCATATATACATAAAATGGTCGATTGAAAACTGATGCCAATTACCATTATATTTCATACCAATATGAAATTGGTGTTATTTATGTGACTAACGTCTGTGGATGCAGGGAAAACAGGTTGGAGGAATCCAACTGGATTCCTCAACAATTATATTGTTGTTTTCATATATTGTATTATATAATGTGATAAATACTCCATGCTTGATTACTGTGTGTTTGGAGTGGTTGAACAACAATGACCTGAAGAGATTGGTATTAAAATAGGGTTAAAATATATGGAAAGAATTCGGGTTTAAAAAGGGAAAATCTATTATTTATTATTTTTAAATAATAAAAATTGAATATCGATTCGAGTAGAATTTAATAACTTGTTTAAATATATAAACAAGTGGCTGATTTATAACGATATTTATAAACAATATGAATTGATTTGGAATGGTTTAAAAGTAAACGATAAATTTATTTAAATGTTCGAGATGTAAATAGAATTACATAATTCCATAAAGATAAATAATTAGAGTTTGACTATGTCGAATGGTATAAGATAATTATTTTAGGAATATTATATTCAGGATTTGATGAGATTGTGAATACTAGTTTAAACCCAATAATGTATATTCGAGTATGTAATAAAGATTAAGTTATAAACTTAACATATATTAGAAGTTTACATGCAAATGGAGTTTTGAAGTGAAATATGAATTTATAAAAGAACTTGATAAAATTGAATTTTTGAACTATAACGATATCCATTATGTGAATCAAGATGTGATTTAATTAAACGAGCCCAGTTTTCTGAAAAGGGATAGTATTCACGTATTAAGTAAATGGTGATTTAAAATGCAAATGTTTTGCAAAATTAGAATGATTGTAAAGGAATTGGTGATGTTTTAGAAGTAATAAATTCACGAATGAATTTAGAAACGGTGTTAACCTGAAATGGTAAGTCTATTCCGAGGTTCGGAATGTGAATCGAATATAGACTGTTCGAAAGAGAGTTATAAGCGAAGTTCGATTATATCGAATTAAGGAAACTACTATTTTCCAGATCTGTTTATTTATTATTTAGTTTAAATAATTAACCTAAGTTATATTTTGAAATTAAAATTTTCGGAAATAAGAATTTAATGATATCGTTAAAATTAATGTTTTTCTGAAAAAAGGGTGGACTCTTAAGGAGAATCCGAGAGTTGTGTGAGCAATGACTGTTAAAGATTTGCAATGGTGAACTTGACTGTTTCAAAGTTGAAAGTGATGTTCAGTCAAGGTCTGAGAGCTACTCAGTAACGACCCAGAAAATCTGAACCAATTTAATTTTTTTATATTGGCTAAAATAATGGATCATAAATATTTAAAATAAATATTTTAAATAATAGCGATGAAAACTGAGTTTAAATCGACAATTGAAAACAAATATAATTAATTATAATTATAAACAAGGCCTGAAAAGGCGCTGCAGTTTCAAAAATTGAATTCAAACTTTGTCGGACTGTACCGGGTGCAAAACAAAACGGATTTTAGTGAAACAAAAAATGTTTAAATCTGTTAGTGAATACCTTTCTAACGAATCTGAAAAATCGAATTTTCATAGCAGAAAGCAAAAGTTATGGCCGAATGAATTTTCAGAGAGGTCGCTATGGAATTTATATAGCCCGTGAAATTGGCCATTTTGCATACGACCTCGGAATTCGACGAAACCACTTTTGTTGGATCCGGAATGTGAAGTTATCGCTAGGTTTCAAATTTCATAATTTTTGAAGCTAGTATGTGAGCGTGGCAAAGGAAAATGTGTTTTGGTCAATTATAGTTAAATTGGATCGACCAGAAATGGGCCTTTTTGCAAACGGTCTCAGAATTCGATGAAACTAGTTTTGTTGGGACCGTATCGTCAAAACATAGCTAGATTTATTTTTCTGAAATTTTTCGAATCAGTTTGTGGCCCTGGCAAATTGAAATGTACGTTCAAATTAAATATGGAATGTTTTATATTTTGATTTGAATGGAAACTGACTGAAACAGTCGAATGGGCCTACGAAACATATCCCATTGTGTTCGGAATGGGGGTAAAATGCTAGGGACGACAGTTGTTGGGTTTGATTTCGAGTTCGTCTAAGAAAATCCTAAATTTTGAATTTAATATAACCTTGGCCAGTAGGAAAATTTCTTTATAAAAAAAACGAAAATATCGTTTCTGTCTCCCCGATAAACGGCGGAACTGTGTTCGCCACTTCCCAGGCGATTTCCGGCCGCCACGATCATCAGAACCCCATCCCCCTTCGACGGTTTTTGCTCGTCTCCTCCCCCTCTTCAAATCCGTGGTGGTGGCGTCCTCCCTCGTGGCCTCTCCGTCGAGATCCGCCAGCTCGAAGTCATCGCCTTCTTCGCGCCGCCACAGCCAAACCCCGCCACCGATCTGAACGCCTCCACCCTGGTTCTGTGCGCCTCACGGAGGTCTTCAACGTGGCATCGGCCGATCATCCCATAGTTGCACAGATTTCGAGAAAATCAAAAACCTAGTTTCGAACAGTTTTCTGAAGTATACGGCTGAATATATATAAAAGGTTTGCAACACTTTTAATCCGTTACAAATCCATTATTGTTTGAAAAAAATCGTATCTTTTTCGTTCGTTAACGAAATTCGATGAAACAGGAAACATCGTGACCGTGTTGACGCCTTCTACATTTTAGAAGAGACCGCATATTTTTCTGAGCCTTCTGCTATTTTTGGTGGAGTGGAACCCAATGTGAGATTTCTAATTTATAAACAATATGGAAAACGACGATGTATAAATTATATAGTCGATATATGGGTTATATAAGCGTTGTACACCTCATGTATAAGCGTTGTATAAGTTGTACGTTCGATGTATAAGTTATATATGCGTTGTAAAAATTATATATGTGTTGAAATAGAAGTGAATTGCTATATATATATATATATATATATATATATATACGCCCCTCGTCCACAAACCATGGACGATATTTATTGATTGTGATTGGTGTGAAAATTGATTGATAGCGAATGATTGTTTGGGATTGTTTGTGGTTGATATTGATGGATTGTGGTTGAAAAATACCCATTTGTGGTTGAGAAATATTTGGTTGAAACCACATAGGATTAGTTTGTGGAAATGAAATAAATATATACATGCCGCCTGCGTGCGAACTAGATGCATGATCCCCATTATCAAAAACCGCGAGGTTTTAAGGTAGAGCGAGGAGCCGTACTAGGGACGGTCCCGGTTTTAACTACCCTGCCGTTATGCTGCCGAAATTTTGAATAATATTCATGTGTTTGAATTATTTTCATTTGCCGAAACTATATTTATTCGTTGAATAGAAAACCTTCATGTGTTGAATCGATATTCATTCGTTGATTAGAAATTCATGTGTTGAATGGTATTCGTGTTTTAAATATAAAAAATCACGTTTTTATCTATATATAGAAACTATAGAAAACCTTCATGTGTTGAATCGATATTCATTCGTTGAATTGAAATTCATGTGTTGAATGGTATTCATATTTTGAAATAAGTTGTTTCATAATAAAAATCAATTTTTATCACCCATATAAACTATATAAAATAATAGTGTTTTGAAATGAATTGTTTTACAATAAAAATCACATTTTTATTATATACATGAATTGTAGGAAATGTGAAGTGTTAAAAATAGCAACTCGTTCAAATAAATATGCATGAGTCAAAATATTCATTAATTAGCTAATGATATGATTTTTGCCTATGCATGCAACATTAGAATGAATGGTGTTTTTAAACCAAATGGAATCGAATATGAAGTTGAATGGAAAATGATAAGTGATAAGAACTGTATATATGTACATGCATATTTATTAAACAGGTCATAGCAAAGGGGCTAGAGAAGAGGAATAAAATTTTGTGCCCGACAAATAGGTACACATTTACTGTTTTGTTTGGGTGATGATTTTATGAGCCTGTTGGCTAGCCGCTTGGCTTTTTCTTTTTTCTTTTTGACATGAGACGCCCGTGTGGCTATTTGGGAATTTTCCCAGCCCCTCCCGTACAAAGGAGGTTATGGCGAAATTTTCCAAAATTTAAAGGCGTTAGTGAAATATTTGAAGTGAAAACGATATTGAAATTGTTGAATGAACTATATTTATATAAATATAAATAAAATTAAAACGAAACGTGGCCGTGCAGTTCGTGTTTTGAAACCGTGATTTCAAACAACTAGTGCGGGAAATCCGACCATCGGATTTTCCTGAAATCGCAACCGTTGGGTCTGCTTTGGAAAAATCTTTCCAACGGCACCAACTTTGTAAAAATCCAACGGTTGGATTGTCTGGAATGTTTAATTCAAATCAGAAGAAAAACAGCGCCAGAAACGATTATATTTATATATATATATATAAATATAATTATATTAAATCGAATAACGACGCTGCAGTTCGTATTTTGAAATCGAAACTTCAAACGATTGTACCGGGAGATCCGACCGTCGGATTTCTCCCGAAACTGGAACCGTTGGATTCGTTTTGAAAAGACCTTTCTAATGATGTATATTTTGTGAAGATCCAACGGTTAGATTTTCAGATATGTTTAAATCAAATCTAAAGAAAAACATCGCCACGACCGCGTTATGGCCCGAAGCGTCGTTTTGAATAAATTGGCTATTTTAAAATAAATGAAAATAGCGATAAATTGTTATAAAATATCATAAACAATATGGAATGGAAATAAACTAAATTTGCTCGATTTATGTGGTATTTGATGGTTGAATGTGTTTGGTGTGAAAATTACATTAAAGAACAAAATTGGTGTTGTCGAATGATTTAACCATCGAAATAAATAGATTTGAAATTCTAAATATACGTGGACTATTTGAAAAGGCCGAGTTAATTCTCATTTCAAATAATTGACCGACGATTAAAAGTCGAAGATGAAGACGATGGTCGAAGACCGGAGATCTTCACCTCGTTTGGATGGTAACCGAGGTCCTGATTGGGAGGCATCCCGAAATATGGATAATGAGTGGTGATCGTCCAGACGTACGTGGTGATCGATGGGTTTGCGAGGTATTTAGTGCCTCCGGTTTCGTTCAGACCCAGAACGGACTTGTAAATGGACTGTGTGTCTGACATTGGATTTTATTCTGTGTTGATTGATCTCGGTTAAATATACATCTGTTTGGCGGCGGAGAATTTATTCTTTTGCTTAACGCCCTTCTCTGAAACGCACGAGCTCAGAGGTTGTAAGTCGATGGACATCATTCGCATGGCATGAATTGCTAGTGTGGCATGCCTAAGTGGCAAACGAACAGGGCTTCTGTTGAAAAGAAAAGTCTTGTGGTGATGATCAAAGCGCCGCCTGTGTGGCGTAGCTTTGTGTGAAACGTGAAATCGCGAGCCTCACACCCCGGTATGAACCAGAAACGGGAGAGGACATCAGGGAGGGCCTGCGTTTCTTCCTAGCTAGGGTGGTGTCAGTGACCTACCAGCCCTGACATTTATATACTTTTCACCTGTGTGGTTGTTGCTGTTGCGAGGCGCCTCGGTTTGATCGGACGATCCGGGTCCGATGGAGTCATTCGTTGGCTCGTTTTACGCCCCAAAGGGCGGGGAGACGCAGTGTTCAGGCATAATAATCCACATCGGTGGACCGGCCCTGACGATCCAAGGGGCAGTTGCGGCTGTTCCTGAGGCTCGGGCTAGGCAGTCTCGAATTCGGTAAGGACTATCTTTTGCCTTGGTTCAGGACGGAAATCCAATTTCCAAATACGACATCGTGCAGTTTTGATTGTATATATATATGGCGACATGATATATGGTACCCATGCCGTCTATGATTGATAGTTATGATTTGAAATTGTTTTCAAAACATATAAACACTAGCAATAATATCAAATGCCTTTGTTTTATTCGTATCAAGCATATTTTGGCCGTTATAAGGTAAAAACTCTATCCTCCGGTTTGCGTTGCATTGTGTGATGGGAACTGAGTCTTATAATGGCTTCATTTTTATAAAATGCATTGCGTTGTTTAAAAGAATGATTTGTTTTAAAGCACCGGCAATCCAATGGAGTAAACCCGTTCCACGAAAGTGGCGTGGTCCTGTGATTAGCCAAATTATATATGTGTTGAGTAGGTTTCTCATACCAGTCACATGACTGACTCGTAGTTTGTTTCACTTTCAAACTCGGGTGCCCCTTTTTCTACACGGGCAGCTTTGTATTCAGGTTTAGCTGGTTCTTTCTGGATAGCTGGAGCTGAAGATGGATTCTATCATTTATCTCTTTTTATGATGTTCAGCTCCTATTGTACATATTATGTTTGTTTTCCGCTGTAGACATTTATGTATAGCTGAACTGTATTTTTACTAAGTATGATCCTGTATACTGTGTAACTCTGATGATTACTTTTATCCAGTATATCTATTGTTTATTATCTGGTGTATTTATTTATTTCTGTTCTGCTATTATCTGTTTCTGTGTTATATTCCACGGATTACCCTTGCCGTCGTCAGTACGGGGTTTGGGGTCGTCTCATTTGGTATCTGAGCTTTGGTTAAGCTGGTTCTGGAATATAACATTTGAACAAACGCGTCAGAAATAGAACCAGTAGTGTTCTAGGACGGGTAACTCTATACAGATAGGATCAATAATATCCTAGTATGAGTAGCAGAATGAAATAACACCTCGATAGACACATTTACATTGAAGTATACGTTTCTATATTTTAAATTATCTTTTCTGTGACCTGACGCTTGATCTACTGTTTGCAGAAGTACTAGAAAATGGGTGTCAGAAACAGAAGGAATACAGAACCGGATATTGAGGCCCTATTGATCAAATATCGAAATATGGGTGGAATACCGTTCTCTGGTGAAGAATCTATTATGAAGACACAGGCTTGGATTCGTTCGGCTAAAAAGATCTTTGATGGTTTAAAGCTGGGGGATGACCAGAAGAGATTACTGGCCTCCTGGGCACTCAAAGACAAAGCTTTGTTCTGGTGGGATTCAGTTATTGAGAATAACCCGGAAGGTGATATCACCTGGGATAGATTCAAAGTGATTTTCCTAGAAAGATTTACTCCTCCAGAAGCGACCGAGCGATTATGCGACGAATTTTCTTATCTGATACAAGGTGACATGACCATCCAAGAATATCATAAGAAATTCAACGAACTTTCTCACTTTGCTCCTCATCTGATTAAAGACCCAAAGAGGAAGAATCTGAGATTTATTCACGGGCTTCAAAGAAAATATCAGAATAGTGTAATGAGGAACGTGAAGCTCCCCTTTTCTAAAATGATATACATGGTTTATCAGTACGAAGATCTAGACAAGAAAGGTATGCTACAGTACGAAGAGGAAGTCAGCTCTAGTAATAAAATTGAGTCTGAAACTGATCGTCCTGAGGCCGATACAATGTCTGAAGTCAGTAAGGGGCCCGAAGTAAATCGGAAAAGGGCCAGACCTGAGAAAGAATCAGTAATGACCGCTATGTGCTTAAACTGCAATCAAGAAGGTCATTTGTCCAGGAAATGTAAGTCCTTGAAAGTGCAAAAGAAGGAGGGATATAAGTCAAAGAGCAAGGTTAAAGAAAATAGAAAATGCAATCTCTGCCATCAGGCTGGTCACGTAAAGCAAGATTGCTGGCAGTTGAAAAAGACTGAAATAGTTCAAGTGAATGAAGTGGCAGAAACTTTTGAGCCCTCAGCTATTCAGGAAAGGCCAGATGTTTTAGAAGGCACACTTAATGTCAAAATATTCCAGTTAAAGTACTGTTCGACACAGGCGCGTCACGAAGCTTTATTGCAAAGAGTGCCGCTAAGAAGCTAGATTTGAATTTGAGGAAGCTCAAGGAACCAATGACTGTCCAGAATCCGGTCGGGGGTTCTATCGATCTCAGTTGGGTTTGTGCAGTACCTGTCTCTTTTTCCTGCTATAAATTCCCTACGATCTCTGTCGTCATGAATTTTAATGAATTCGATCTTATTCTGGGATTGGATCGGCTAACCAAATATGAAGCAGAGGTTAGATGCGCTGAGAGAGTTGTTAAAGCTAAGATTAAATCAGGGAGTTATATAACCATACCGTGTGAAGGTCAGAAATCTAATAGAAAAGACTTCTGGGCAGCTTTGAAGGTTTCTACAGCCCAAATAGAAAATGTCCCTGAAATCATAGAGAATATTCCCGACCTAGTGAAAGATATTCCTGTCGTCAAGAATTATGTGGATGTGTTTGAGGAAGTTGTTCACTTACCTCCGCAGAGAGAAATAGATTCCAAAATTGCTTTAATTCCGAATGCAAGGCCGGTAGTTCACGCTATTCGAAGAATGTCCTTGAAAGAGAAAGAGGAATTAGACAATCAAACAAGACAGCTAGTATGGAAGGGTCTGATCAGGCCAAGTTTCTCTGATTGGGGTGCAGCAGTGGTATTTGTCCCAAAATCTGACGGTACTCTACAGCTGTGCGTGGATTATCGTGATCTGAACAAACAGACGATAAAGAACAAATATCCATTGCCGCGGATTGATGATTTGTTGGATCGGTTAAATGGCGCACAAGTATTTTCACGAATGGACCTAGCTACAGGCTTCCATCAACTTCGAATCGCCGAAGAGTGTGTTCCAATGACAGCATTTAGAGGTCCCGACTTATTCTATGAGTGGTTAGTAATGCCGTTCGGCTTATGTAACGCTCCTTCTTACTTCGTCGATCTGATGAATAGAGTGTTCAGAGGAGTTTTGAATAAATTTGTTCTGGTTTTCATTGACGATATTCTAATCTTCTCTAAATCAAAAGCCGAACATGAAAAGCATCTAGAACAGGTTCTAGAAATTCTGAGACGGAATGTATTAAAAGCCAAATTTTCCAAATGTATCTTCTGGCAAGATGAAGTAAAATTTCTGGGCCATGTAGTATCAAAAGAAGGAATTGCTGTGGATCCAAGCAAAATCACAGCTATTCAGAATTGGAAACAGCCCAGTACCCCCACTGAAGTCCGCAGTTTTCTCGGATTGGCTAGCTATTACCGGAAGTTCGTTAAAACTTTTTGAAGATATCTGGTCATTTAACGAAGCTTACAAAGAAGCACTCTAAATTCAAATGGACTCCAGAAAGTGAGGAGGCTTTTGAAGAGCTAAAGTTGAGATTAATAACTGCTCCAGTGTTAACCATCATCGATGGCAACCAGGATTTAAAGGTCTGGACTGATGCGTCTAGAGAAGGCCTTGGCGCAGTGTTAATGCAAAGGGGCCAAGTGATTGCTTATGCTAGCCGTCAACTGAAGCCGCACGAGAAGAACTACGTAACTCATGATCTTGAGTTATTGGCTATTGTGTTCGCTTTGAAAATCTGGAGACACTATCTTCTGGGTGAGTGATTTGAACTGTTTACAGATCACCAGTCGTTAAAGTATCTGTTCACTCAGAAGGACCTGAATCTGAGGCAGCAACGTTGGCTGGAGTTTCTTGCAGCATATGACTTTGAAATTATATATACTCCAGGGAAAGCCAATGTCGTGGCCGATGCACTGAGCCGAAAGAATGAGATGATCGCCAGCTTTATTATCACGACTTCATTGCTAGATAAAATATCTGCTCTTCAAAAGGATGATCACTTCATTCAGAAGATCAGAGAGATAATTCAGAAAGGCGAACCCTCGAGTTTTCAAGTTGATAATGATGGAATTCTAAGGCTCAAAGGTCGAATCTGTGTCCCTAACATTGCTGAGCTCCGAAAGGAAGTACTGGATGAATGCCACAAGTCAAAACTCAGTATCCATCCAGGAGTAAGCAAAATGTATAATGACATCAAACGCACTTTCCGGTGGAAGTCGATGAAAAGGGACATTTCCTTATATGTTAGCCGATGCCCTACTTGCCAACTAGTCAAGAGTGACCAACAGAAATTGGCTGGATTGTTACAACCACTAGAAGTTCCTGGTTGGAAGTGGGAACATATTTCAATGGATTTCATTGATGGTCTGCACAGAACTAGAAAAGGGAACGACGGTATTTGGGTGATCGTAGATCGCTTCACGAAGACTGCCCATTTTATACCTGTCAGATCAAATAGAACTGCTCAGAGTCTGGCGCAGATATACTTCAGAGAAATAGTTAGACTACATGGAGTGCCGCTCAGTATAGTCAGTGATAGAGATACAATATTCACTAGCAAATTCTGGGAGGCATTTCAAGTCGAACTGGGAACGAAGTTGAACTTAAGCACCGCTTATCATCCTCAGACAGATGGTCAGACTGAGAGGGTGAATCGTATTTTAGAAGATCTATTGCGGGCTTGTGTTATAGATTTCGGTGGATCATGGGAAGACCATCTGCATTTGGCTGAATTCTCATATAACAACAGCTACCAGGCGAGTTTGACAATGTCGCCATTCGAAGCATTGTATGGTAGACCGTGCCGATCTCCTGCTTGTTGGGTCGAACCAGGTAATAGACTTGTGTTGGGTCCTGATATGATCCGAGAAGCCGCCGACAAAGTCGATTTCGTTAAGAAGCGATTATTCGCCGCTCAAAGCCGACAAAAGAGCTATGCCGATAGGAGAAGGAGAGATATATCCTTTGCTATTGGCGACTACGTATATTTGAAAGTATCGCCGATGAGAGGAGTTATCCGGTTCGGTAAAACTGGAAAGTTGGCACCCAAATTCATTGGTCCGTTTCCTATTCTGGAACGGATCGGGACTCTCGCTTATAGGGTCAAATTGCCTGATTGGTTGCCTGGAGTTCATGATGTATTTCACATATCTCAACTTCGAAAGCACGTTCATGATCCAGACTTGATCGTGGAAGAAGTAGCTCAACAGGACATTGAAATTACTCCAGAACTAGCTGTGAGGCGAGGGCCGCTAAAGATTATCGGCAAAGAAACCAAAGAGTTGAGGAACAAGAAGGTTCACTTAGTCAAAGTGCAATGGAGTGGAGATCCGCGAGATTGTACTTGGGAAACTGAGGAGAGCATTCAGAAAGCTTATCCTAGATGCCGAGTAGATATCTCTGATTGACTCTGGTGCAAGGTACATTTACCATACTTTGCATTACCATTTAATTCTCTAATCTGTTGTTATTTTCTTTCCATGGATGTGCACTTTTTAAATTCTATAGTCTGAATGATTTTAAAAGAGTATAGAAGTGGATAGGTATATTTTTGAAAGGTTGAAAACAAATGGATTGGTTGTTGTGTTGTGGGATTGTAAATTTATCAAACCACTTTCAACTTTGTTCCTTTTCGGGGACGAAAAGTTTTAAGTGGGGGAGATTGTAATAACCCAGAAAATCTGAACCAATTTAAAAATTTTATATTGGCTAAAATAATGGATCATAAATATTTAAAATAAATATTTTAAATAATAGCGATGAAAACTGAGTTTAAATCGACAATTAAAAACGAATATAATTAATTATAATTATAAACAAGGCCTGAAAAGGCGCTGCAGTTTCAAAAATTGAATTCAAACTTTATCGGACTGTACCGGGTGCAAAACAAAATGGATTTTAGTGAAACCAAAAATGTTTAAATCTGTTAGTGAATACCTTTTTAACGAATCTAAAAAATCGAATTTTCATAGAGGAAAGCAAAAGTTATGGCCGAATGAATTTTCAGAGAGGTCGCTATGGAATTTATATAGCCCGTGAAATTGGCCATTTTACATACAACCTCGGAATTCGACGAAACCACTTTTGTTGGATCCGGAATGTGAAGTTATCGCTAGGTTTCAAATTTCATAATTTTTGAAGCTAGTATGTGAGCGTGGCAAAGGAAAATGTGTTTTGGTCAATTACCATTAAATTGGATCGACCAGAAATGGGCCTTTTTGCAAACGGTCTCAGAATTCGACGAAACTAGTTTTGTTGGGACCGTATCGTCAAAACATAGCTAGATTTATTTTTCTGAAATTTTTCGAATCAGTTTGTGGTCCTGGCAAATTGAAATGTACGTTCAAATTACATATTGAATGTTTTATATTTTGATTTGAATGGAAACTGACTGAAACAGTCGAATGGGCCTACGAAACATATCCCATTGTGTTCAGAATGGGGGTAAAACGCTAGGAACGACAGTCGTTGGGTTTGATTTCGAGTTCGTCTAAGAAAATCCCAATTTTTGAATTTAATATAACCTTGGCCAATAGGAAAATTTCTTTATAAAAAAGAAAATATCGTTTCTCTCTCCTCGATAAACGGCGGAACTGTGTTCGCCACTTACCAGGCGATTTCCGGCCGCCACGATCATCAGAACCCCATCCCCCTTCGACGGTTTTTGCTCGTCTCCTCCCCCTCTTCAAATCCGTGGTGGTGGCGTCCTCCCTCGTGGCCTCTCCGTCGAGATCCGCCAGCTCGAAGTCATCGCCTTCGTCGCGCCGCCACAGCCAAACCCCGCCACCGAACTGAACGCCTCCACCCTGGTTCTGTGCGCCTCACGGAGGTCTTCAACTTGGCATCGGCCGATCATCCCATAGTTGCACAGATTTCGAGAAAATCAAAAACCTAGTTTCGAACAGTTTTCTGAAGTATACGGCTGAATATATATAAAAGGTTTGCGACACTTTTAATCCATTACAAATCCATTATTGTTTGAAAAAAAATCGTATCTTTTTCGTTCGTTAACGAAATTCGATGAAACAGGAAACATCGTGACCGTGTTGACGCCTTCTACATTTTAGAAGAGACCGCATATTTTTCTGAGCCTTCTGCTATTTTTGGTGGAGTGGAACCCAATGTGAGATTTCTAATTTATAAACAATATGGAAAACGACGATGTATAAATTATATAGTCGATGTATGGGTTATATAAGCGTTGTACACCTCATGTATAAGCGTTGTATAAGTTGTACGTTCGATGTATAAGTTATATATGCGTTGTAAAAATTATATATGTGTTGAAATAGAAGTGAATTGCTATATATATATATATATATATATATATATATATATATATATATATATATATATACGCCCCTCGTCCACAAACCATGGACGATATTTATTGATTGTGATTGGTGTGAAAATTGATTGATAGCGAATGATTGTTTGGGATTGTTTGTGGTTGATATTGATGGATTGTGGTTGAAAAATACCCATTTGTGGTTGAGAAATATTTGGTTGAAACCACATAGGATTAGTTTGTGGAAATGAAATAAATATATACATGCCGCCTACGTGCGAACTAGATGCATGATCCCCATTGTCAAAAACCGCGAGGTTTTAAGGTAGAGCGAGGAGCCGTACTAGGGACGGTCCCGGTTTTAACTACCCTGCCGTTATGCTGCCGAAATTTTGAATAATATTCATGTGTTTGAATTATTTTCATTTGCCGAAACTATATTTATTCGTTGAATAGAAAACCTTCATGTGTTGAATCGATATTCATTCGTTGATTAGAAATTCATGTGTTGAATGGTATTCGTGTTTTAAATATAAAAAATCACGTTTTTATCTATATATAGAAACTATAGAAAACCTTCATGTGTTGAATCGATATTCATTCGTTGAATTGAAATTCATGTGTTGAATGGTATTCATATTTTGAAATAAATTGTTTCATAATAAAAATCAATTTTTATCAACTATATGGACTATGTAAAATAATCTCGTTTTAAAAGAAATTGTTTTATAATAAAAATCCTATTTTTATCACCCATATAAACTATATAAAATAATAGTGTTTTGAAATGAATTGTTTTACAATAAAAATCACAATTTTATTATATACATGAATTGTAGGAAATGTGAAGTGTTAAAAATAGCAACTCGTTCAAATAAATATGCATGAGTCAAAATATTCATTAATTAGCTAATGATATGATTTTTGCCTATGCATGCAACATTAGAATGAATGGTGTTTTTAAACCAAATGGAATCGAATATGAAGTTGAATGGAAAATGATAACTGATAAGAACTGTATATATGTACATGCATATTTATTGAACATGTCATAGCAAAGGGGCTAGAGAAGAGGAATAAAATTTTGTGCCCGACAAATAGGTACACATTTACTGTTTTGTTTGGGTGATGATTTTATGAGCCTGTTGGCTAGCCGCTTGGCTTTTTCTTTTTTCTTTTTGACATGAGACGCCCGTGTGGCTATTTGGGAATTTTCCCAGCCCCTCCCGTACAAAGGAGGTTATGGCGAAATTTTCCAAAATTTAAAGGCGTTAGTGAAATATTTGAAGTGAAAACGATATTGAAATTGTTGAATGAACTATATTTATATAAATATATAAATATAAATAAAATTAAAACGAAACGTGGCCGTGCAGTTCGTGTTTTGAAACAGTGATTTCAAACAACTAGTGCGGGAAATCCGACCATCGGATTTTCCTGAAATCGCAACCGTTGGGTCTGCTTTGGAAAAATCTTTCCAACGGCACCAACTTTGTAAAAATCCAACAGTTGGATTGTCTGGAATGTTTAATTCAAATCTGAAGAAAAACAGCGCCAGAAACGATTATATATATATATATATATAAATATAATTATATTAAATCGAATAACGACGCTGTAGTTCGTATTTTGAAATCGAAACTTCAAACGATTGTACCGGGAGATCCGACCGTCGGATTTTCCCGAAACTGGAACCGTTGGATTCGTTTTGAAAAGACCTTTCTAATGATGTAAATTTTGTGAAGATCCAACGGTTATATTTTCAGATATGTTTAAATCAAATCTGAAGAAAAACAGCGCCACGGCCGCGTTATGGCCCGAAGAGTCGTTTTGAATAAATTGGCTATTTTAAAATAAATAAAAATAGCGATAAATCGTTATAAAATATCATAAACAATATGGAATGGAAATAAACTGAATTTGCTCGATTTATGTGGTATTTGATGGTTGAATGTGTTTGGTGTGAAAATTACATTAAAGAACAAAATTGGTGTTGTCGAATGATTTAACCATTGAAATAAATAGATTTGAAATTCTAAATATACGTGTACTATTTGAAAAGGCCGAGTTAATTCTCATTTCAAATAATTGACCGACGATTAAAAGTCGAAGATGAAGACGATGGTCGAAGACCGAAGATCTTCACCTCGTTTGGATGGTAACCGAGGTCCTAATTGGGAGGCATCCCGAAATATGGATAATGAGTGGTGATCGTCCAGACGTACGTGGTGATCGATGGGTTTGCGAGGTATTTAGTGCCTCCGGTTCCGTTCAGACCCAGAACGGACTTGTAAATGGACTATGTGTCTGACATTGGATTTTATTCTGTGTTGATTGATCTCGGTTAAATATACATCTGTTTGGCGGCGAAGAATTTATTCTTTTGCTTAACGCCCTTCTCTGAAACGCTCGAGCTCAGAGGTTGTATATCGATGGACATCAGTTGCATGGCATGAATTGCTAGTGTGGCATGCCTAAGTGGCAAATGAACAGGGCTTCTGTTGAAAAGCAAAGTCTTGTGGTGATGATCAAAGCGCCGCCTGTGTGGCGTAGCTTTGTGTGAAACGTGAAATCGCGAGCCTCACACGCCGGTATGAACCAGAAACGGGAGAGGACATCAGGGAGGGTCTGCGTTTCTTCCTAGCTAGGGTGGTGTAAGTGACCTACCAGCCCTGACATTTATATATTTTTCACCTGTGTGGTTGTTGCTGTTGCGAGGCGCCTCGGTTTGATCGGACGATCCTGGTCCGATGGAGTAATTCGTTGGATCGTTTTACGCCCCAAAGGGCGGGGAGACGCAGTGTTCAGGCATAATAATCCACATCGGTGGACCGGCCCTGACGATCCAAGGGGCAGTTGCGGCTGTTCCTGAGGCTCGGGCTAGGCAGTCTCGAATTCGGTAAGGACTATCTTTTGCCTTGGTTCAGGACGGAAATCCAATTTCCAAATATGACATCGTGCGGTTTTGATTGTATATATATATGGCGACATGATATATGGTACCCATGCCGTCTATGATTGATAGTTATGATTTGAAATTGTTTTCAAAACATATAAACACTAGCAATAATATCAAATGCCTTTGTTTTATTCGTATCAAGCATATTTTGGCCGTTATAAGGTAAAAACTCTATCCTCCGGTTTGCGTTGCATTGTGTGATGGGAACTAAGTCTTATAATGGCTTCATTTTTATAAAATGCATTGCGTTGTTTAAAAGAATGATTTGTTTTAAAGCACCGGCAATCCAATGGAGTAAACCCGTTCCACGAAAGTGGCGTGGTCCTGTGATTAGCCAAATTATATATGTGTTGAGTAGGTTTCTCATACCAGTCACATGACTGACTCGTAGTTTGTTTCACTTTCAAACTCGGGTGCCCCTTTTTCTACACGGGCAGCTTTGTATTCAGGTTTAGCTGGTTCTTTCTGGATAGATGGAGCTGAAGATGGATTCTATCATTTATCTCTTTTTATGATGTTCAGCTCCTATTGTACATATTATGTTTGTTTTCCGCTGTAGACATTTATGTATAGCTGAACTGTATTTTTACTAAGTATGATCCTGTATACTGTGTAACTCTGATGATTACTTTTATCCAGTATATCTATTGTTTATTATCTGGTGTATTTATTTATTTCTGTTCTGCTATTATCTGTTTCTGTGTTATATTCCACGGATTACCCTTGCCGTCGTCAGTACGGGGTTTGGGGTCGTCTCATACTCGTACCCCAACTTGATTGACTTCACGATTAACTGAGAAATGGTTAAGGTTCAGTGGCGAGATTGGTTAAATCCGAGATGTTTTCTAAGTATAGAAATTAAAATGATTTGGGATAACGAGAAATTAAGAAATGATAATTAGAAATGCTTTCCAAGTGTTAATAACGTATATTTTTTTAAATATAGAAAATACGAGTTGTAAATATATGGAATTAAATTCCCGTTGTTTAAAAAGGAGATATTTTCTTAATATAGGAAATAAATAGTTTAAATTAAATGGAAATGTTTCCAAGTATCAGGAGAAGAAAACGAGTTAGAGAAAATCTGAGTCAAGATATTGAAGGAGAATTGGGAACTGAAATGATTATTTATTAATCTATCAAAAAAGGGGTCAATGTTGTTTGATGATTGATCGGTAAGATTTTCATTTGAGAATATGACCGTTGTTTGTACACCTATTTTTCTTTGATAGTTAAATCACCAACTATAGAAGTTTTTGACCATTTTTCCGTCGTCAATACGGAGAAACCGGGATCAGATTCATTATCTGAAAACCACTCTATATGGATGTTAGCGTTGCGATCAAACATGATAAAGAAAATTGAAGACGGAGTTATGCAAGGGCTATCTGGTTTACATGATAGTGCCTTCAGTTTGTCCAGTCCCAGGACAACTTGTATGGACGGATGTCTGACAGAGTATATCTAATAGATCGCGTAAGTTGGTCTCTTCAAACGTACCTACGATTGGTGGCGGAGAAATTCGTTTCTCTTAGCTTTATACCCGTGATATTTTTGGGGAAATCAATTTGGTGATGTGGCGGGTGTGACGATGTGACATTCAAAGTAATTGGAGGTGTGATCTTTCAAAGGATACGTTATGACCTCAAGCCTCATCAACCGGGGAATGACAAAAATCGGGAAGGCAGCATGGCTATGTGGGTCGCACCCATTTGGTTGTATTATCACCATCTAGAGAATATTCATATTTGTTACTTCTTTTCGCGTCTGTATCTCCTGGGAATGGTTATGTTGCTAGCAACTGTAGGTGACCATATATTCGATACACTCAAGCGAAATGAGTGATCGGTCATGTATGGGCCGGGTTGCAAGATGTTCTTATTGAACCAAGTGTATTTGTCTCTAGAGATACACTCTCGGCAGGTGGTCCCATATCTTGTCATAATCGGAATCCAATCTCCAATAAGCGCCCGCGGTTTTGTTCGTATACTATATATGTGGAACGTGAGATGCAAGCATTCTGCTAGATTGTTAATTACTTGTGATTAGACACTATTATAATATCAGATAATATTGATTTCCGAAAAACTGTTTTTGGTTATAGTATGGTAAAAACCATCCGTGTTTATGTGTGGATCGGTCTTACGATTATCATTTCTTTTGAAAAGCATTTTGGAAAGTTAAAACGAATGATTTTAGTTTACTCACACCAGTCCCTTGGCTGACCCAGAGTTTATTTTGTTTTGTTATTCCCTAAACTCTTGGGTGCCCAAATTTGTACGGGCAGTCAAGTAGTATGGATTTTCAGATACTTGGAGGAGCTTGGAGCAGGGGGCTTCAACACAAGATATATCTATATAGAGTTTATTTCCGCTGTGATATTATGTGATAATGGCATGCATATACTGTTACAAGTTTGTATTTCCAAAGTTAAGTTATATATTATATTTATTCGTTCCGTTGTGAGATTCGTGTTACTATGATTATGTTCAGTTGTGTTCTTCTTATTCTTCTATTCTAAATTTCTTTCTTTCTATTTCTCACCCTCTAACTTCTTTTTATTAATGCTCTAGTATTCCCGATTTTTGAATAGTCGACATCGTGTTTTATGTCGATTTTCAGGGTCGTAAATTTCTGGGTCGTCACAGTGGTATCAGAGCTGAAGGTTAAGTGATTACCTTGGCTCTGTGGCGTAACTCAGTAGAGACGGGTTAGAAATACCCAAGATTGAGTTGAGTGTATATATACGAGAGAGCGTATTTGTGGATTATATAAAAATGGTTTTATATTGTATGGATTGGTTTGTCAAGTGGTTTATGAATTCTGGACGATACGGTAATGCAAACTATATCGATAGATGTTTCTAAACTCTTGAACAAAGTAATTCGACACGACATTTTTTTTAAAAGCTTGGTAAATGAAATAATTTTACTCAAAATATATTTTGATATAAAAATATATATATTTCAATTATTATAATATATTGGTTGTGTTGTTATTATAGTCGAATAAGATTATAATTGAGATGGTTATAAATAACCAATCCAAATTCATATAAGATATAAAATTAAGACGGACCAAATCTGGATTCAAATCAGAATTGGGATTGAAATTGTGAAAACTTAGAAAAAGGTGTGTAAAAATGAAATTTGAATTAAAAATAAGAAAACTTTAAGATCCTGGGGAAATTTTAAAATGTTTTCCAAGCATTGTGAAGTATATTTTGAATTGATTTCAAAACGGAAGGGTTTCAGAATTGTTTTGAAAAGTAATATAGTATTGAAATCACTTTGGTAACTGGGAAAATAATTCTGATGATGACGGCCGCATCATCAGTGTCATCTTCGAGTTTCTAGGTGATGAATTACTACCAGAGATTTTGTTTTTGAATGGTTTAAGGAAATAAGTTGTTCAAAAACTCAAATGTTTTGAACTTCTATTTTTATATGTAAATATTTATGATTTCAAATTGATTTGAAATAGAACCCAGAAATTTGGGTTCGAAATTTAAATATAACGGATGGAGTTAACAAAATTGAAATGGAAAAAGTGAACAAATAAATTAAAATTTAACTTTCTATGTTAAATAAATATTTGATTTGATTGGAGATAATCTGGAGTAGAATTAGATTGTCGAGAAAAAAATTTGGTATTGAAATTAGGTTTGGAATTTGAAATGGAAGCTGACTTGGTTATAAGTGGATGGTTTGGTTTGAGGATGAGTTGACTGAACATAAATTTTTAATACATGAGTACATGCTGATTGGATAGAAAATGGAAGCGATAGTGTTGAATGCCCGATAAAAAGGTACCAACTTATATTTTAATCAAGTAGGAGATTTTTATGGCATGTTTGGTAAGCCGCTTGGCTGTTGGATTTTCTTGTGGATTGGAGAGGCCTAGAGTAGCGAGATGTGGTTGTACCGATTGAACCGTGCAGAGGAGACGCTGGCAAAATTTGCCGAAGATTTAAAGTGTTAGGAAATTTTTCAAATTTTTTAAAAATTTTCGTTAATATAATAAATTAATATTTTAATTTGATTCGGTCAAAACCGAAGTTAAGAAATAAAACAAATCATTGTTAGTCTGGATAATAGAGTTTGCAGCATTTTTCTTACCTTAGTAATTTCGAGGACGAAATTATTTTAAGGGGGAAGGAATGTAACATCGTGGAATTTTAGCGGTTTAATGATTTATTTATAAATGATAATTGAATGAATTAATTATAATCGAGCTCGCAACGTCGCCGCAGTTCATAATATTACGATTTGAACTTTAACTGAGTGTACAAGACCCGTTATAAACCATATTTCTTCGAAACAAGAAACTGAAGCGACCCGTTTCTTCCCCGATCTCCGAAGAGATGAGAAAGAACGAATTACTGTGAGGACAAGACAAATCAGAATACAAACGGAAGAACATTTCATTGTATATTACAACAATGCACCAGATTTCCTGAATATACAGTATAAAAGAATATTACACAGAAATATCAGAGATTTAAATTACATTTAAATACATCGCAGCGGAAAATAGTACAATACACAACTAGAAGGAGATATACGGATACAAAGCTTTCCGGATATCGTTCCAGCTGTAAACCAAGATCCTGTGAATATACATCTGCAAAACCAAAACTACTAGCTGCCCGTGTCAAAATAAGGGCACCCAGAGTTTAGGTTAAAACAATAAACTCCAGGTCAGTCATGTGACTGGTGTGAGAACTAAAACAGTTATTAATCTTTGTTTTTAAAGTTAGATAAATCAAGGGACCACGCCGTATAACACGGAACGGGTTTCCTCCCAAGAATACCAGTGCATAAAACAAACAGCGCAATGCTAAATAAAGAAAAATGAAGCTATTATAAGACCCAGGTCCTATCACACAATGCAACGCAAGCCGGGGGATAGGGTTTTTACCTTATAATAGCCAAGAATGCTTGATACGTTTAAAAGAAATCATTTTGATACTATTATAAGTGTATAGTGTATAAAACAACTTCAAATCATAAGTATCAATCATAGGCGGCATGAATGCCCCATAACACTATGTCGCCATATATAGGTTATACAATCAAAATCGCAAAGTCACGTATTTGGAAATTGGATTTCCGTCTATGAACCGAGGCAAAAGATAGTCCTCACCGACTTCGAGACTGCCTAGCCCGAGCCTCAGGGTCAGAGCGCATCGACCCTTGGATCGTCAGGGCCGGTCCACCGATGTGGATTAAAATGCCTGAACACTGCGTTTCCCCGCCCTTTGGGGCGTAAATGAGCCAACGAATGACTCCATCGGACCCGGATCGTCCGATCAAACCGAGGCGCCTCGCAACAGCAACAACCACACAGGTGAAAAATATATAAATGTCAGGGCTGGTAGGTCACTGACACCACCCTAGCTAGGAAGAAACGCAGGCCCTCCCTGATGTCCTCTCCCGTTTTTGGTTCACAACCGGGGTGCGAAACTCGCGAAGTAAACGTTACACAAAACTACGCCACAAAGGCCGTGCTTTGATCATCACCACAAGACTTTGCTTTTCAACAGAAGCCTCGATCAATTGCCACTTAGGCATGCCACACAGGCAATTCACTCCATGCGTTTGATATCCATCAATATATTTAATAGAAATCAATCACACAGACTAAAATCCAATGTCAGACACACAGTCCATTTACAAGTCCGTTCTGGGTCTGAACGAAACCGGAGGCACCTAGTACCCCGCATATCCATCGATCTCCAAGTACGTCTGGACGATCACCAACTGTTTCCATCTTCTTGGGTGTACAGCCCAATCAAGATTATCAGTAATCACCCAAACGACGTGAAGACTTCCGGTCTTCGACCACCATCTTCATCTTCGACACCACGTCGAATCAGTTATTCAGAATGGGATAAACCCGGTCTTTCTGAATAACTCGCGTATATATTATAAAAGTGTTACACAAACACAACATACGCCTCATTCCAATTCAGAATATTCTTTTATCCAAATATTCCTATACTTTGGGAAAAGTTCCCATTAATTTTATCCAAGATTAATTCTTTAAATTTATTCTTTAATCTCCTTTGAATATCAATTCAAACTAGTCGGGATTAGCGAACCACACCGAAGTAATCATTTATTTTATTTCCCAATCCCAACCTATTCATCCCATGAAGTACAACTGGTTATACTTCATATCTAACACCACGGTGTTATCGGTAAATTCAATTACCATTTCACGTTCAAATCTAATTAAAGATTTAACTATCGCCTGGAGCAAAACTGGTGATACTCCATTTTCGATCATTTCAATCTAATTAAAGATTCATTAAAACTCCACTTAGTTTTAATCGTTAACTGGGTTAAAGAATCAGTGTCATCTAAAACACGGTTCACGATAAACCCAAAATCACCTTCCATTAATTATCGGGTTAAAGAACGAGTGTTATTTAAAACACTGTTCACGATAAACCCAAAAATCAATACCAATTCAATTCCAATTGAATATCATTTAATTAGTACACTTCATTAAATCTGAATAAAAAGATTTAATCTTTCCTCAACTGGGTTCAAGAACAGTGTTAGTGAAGACACCATTCACGACAAACCTAAATCACATTCGATATTCAATACAAGGCTCTGAATAGAAAATATATCGGCTTATATTCAATATCAAATTCTACGACTAACAAATGTCGTATTGAAAATAACGATATAAATATATATCTTTCAAATTTCCATAACAACACCTGTATAATCACGAATTCCAACATCGAAATACTCCAAAGACAATTTCGATTCAAATCCACTCCAATGCAATCATTGGAAATTCTGGTTATTTTTAAAACCCTTTTCAAATTCAATTTATTTACTTAAAAATAAATAGAATTATAATTCTAGTTCAAAACTAGTTTATTTCGATAAAAATCTATTTTTATCTTTTCAAATATGGAGTTTTTCATCCCAAACTTCACAAATCATTTCTTATGATTTTACACAAATTATTACTATTTTTAGTAATTTTATCAAGGCCCGTACAGTCGATTTCCATCAACGGTCATCGAACTGCACTTACAGCGACCTTTTTCAAATTTGATTTGGACATAATTCCAAATCCAACCGTTAGATTTCAAATTTCTAATATTCGTTAGAAAGCTCTTTTCGATACGAACCCAACGGTTCCGGTTTTAGGAGAATCCGACGGTCGGATCTCCCGTAATGTCCGTTTGAAATAAATGGTCGAAATTCAAGAACTGCCGCGGCGCGGCACGTTCTATTCAGGCCATTATATTATATATATAATATATATAATATACACTTCGTCGATTTCTATTTAAAACGAATTATATAAATAGTTTTAAATTCGTTTCAAAAGCAATTTCAACTTCCTTTTCAATTCAAATCAAAATTGAATTCTTCTTTATAAATTCGTTTTAAAATTCATTTCTATTCAATTCAAATTTCAATTCAATTTGAATTCATTTCAATTCTCTTTCAATTCAATTCGAATTCGTTTTCAATTCAATTCATTTCGAAATCGTTTTCAATTCAATTCATTTCGAAATCGTTTTCAATTCAATTCATTTCGAAATCGTTTTCAATTCAATTCATTTCGAAATCGTTTTCAATTCAATTCATTTCGAAATCGTTTTCAATTCAATTCATTTCGAAATCGTCTTCAATTCAATTCATTTCGAAATCGTCGATTTCGAAATCACTTTTCAATATTCATTTTAAAATGAATAAAATCGATATAAATATCGTTCACGTCAAAATGGCGTCAATCTAATCAACACGGCTTCATAATTTCTATTTTCAATTTTTCTTTATTTTTCAAATTGGAATGAGGCCCAATCAATTACCATATAAAATTAATTATATGGATTTCCATACAACACATGTATATAATAGCATTGAAAAATAATCAACCATCAACCAAAGTGCACTACACTGTATAAGCATCAAATATAGATCTTCAACGCTTATAACAGCCTGTCAATCAATCGATCGACATATTTAATCAATCAGGATGAGTGAAATTCATATTTCATCCCAACACCCGTGTGGGGTTTCAAACAATCAAACACAGATTTTAGTTGTGCAGTTGGGCGATGTGTAAAATTTATCGTCCCAATCAATGTCATTCAAATAAGTGTACATAAACAAACCGTCTGGTTTGTAAATGAATATTTATTTATTCACATTCACGTTAAAAATTATATTTTTAACGACAAAACATTTTATTCCAACATATGAATTTCTATTCAGTTCATTTTTTTAAATAAAATGATATTTTTATTTTTCTAACTTATTTTAGAAAATTTCGGCGGCATAACGGCACGATACTAGGAACGGGACAAGGCCTAGCCTTATCCCCGGTCTAGTGAAGGCCCACGCCATTCACACATCAATCAAATTCACCAAACAACCAATTCAAATCAAGTCATCAAATTAATTTTTGCAACCAAACAAACAAGTCCATGGTCTGTGGACGATTGTGTCGGGTGCTACTAAGCACCGTCTGCATCCTAGTATATATATAACTAGAAAAGAAATTGAAAGGTGAGAAATTCTCACTGATAGCTATCCAATCATCTTGACTCCCCTTTTGATAGAAATCTCCTTCGTTCTCGCCTTTTTGTCACCTTCGTCGCCCGCTTTCACTACCTATGTAAAAATCGAATTTTTACTTCGCTATTCAATATATAAAAATTGAATTTTTATTATGCTATTCAATATATAAAAATCATATTTTTAATTCGAAGTTCAACATATAAAAATCATATTTTTAATTCGAAGTTCAATATATAAAAATCATATTTTTATTTCGAAGTTCAATATATAAAAATCATATTTTTAATTCGAAGTTCAATATATAAAAATCATATTTTTATTTCGAAGTTCAATATATAAAAATCATATTTTTATTAGTCATTCACAAAAGGAAAAAACGAATTTTTATTAGTCATTCACAAAAGGAAAAATCGAATTTTTATTCTTGTTACCTCATAATAAAAATTCAAACTCCTTCATTATAAAATTCAAACTTCTTTGATAAAAATTCAAACTTCTTCCATGAAAAATCCATTCCTTTTCTCGATTAAAAATCCTTCCTTTATCATAAAAATCATTTCTTTGCTTATCAATGTCATACTATATAAAACTGATTTTCTCTAATCATTTTACACCTATTTACATTTAATAAAAAAAAAAATAATAACCAAAATACAGTAAAACTTACAGTGTTCTGCGAAAAAAAGGGGGTTCCAGCTGCTCGCGGATTGCCAGGGGGGTCTGGGGCGCTCGAGATCGTCGGAGGGGGTGGGGAAAGTGACGACGCCGGCTGTGGTGAGGGTGCGGTGGGCCACATCTAATTTGGAGGCGGTTTCTTTTGGGGTGCGGAGGGGATTCGATGGGGTTCGCCGCTGGGTGGTCGGTCAGGGAGGCAGAGGGGAGCGGCAGGCGGTGGTGGCGGGTCCCAGGGGCGGTGCAGCGCGTTTCGTTGTACTGCGGGCTAGGGTTACGGGTTGGGGAAGAAGAGAGGCCGGAGGAGAGAGGGGACCTTCGGTGGAGGTGCACCTGAGGTGCGGCAGCGCGATGGGAGGGGGTACGATCGCCTGGCGGCGGCGATGGAAGGAGAACGTCGAGTTTTTTTTTCTTTTTTTTCAATTCAGTTCTGAACGAGGAAAGGGGCAGAGAGAGATAAGGAAGAGGTGTTTTAGTTGTATATATATTTTATTATTATTATTATTATTCTCCATAAGGGTTGACTTTTCATTCAAGCCCCGTTTCGAACCCAACGACTGTCGTCCCTAGCTAAATACCCCCATTCCGAACACAATGGGATATGTATCGTAAGCCAGTTCGGCCGTTTCGATCAGTTTTGATAAAAATTAAAGTATAAATTAATATAACGGTCAATATTGATTTTAACGTACATTTTAAATTACCGGGACCACATACTGACTCAAAAAAAAAAATTCCCAAAAAATATTTTCTGGCTTCGTACTGACGATACGGTCCTAACAAAACTAATTTCGTCAAATTCTGAGACCGTTTGTAAAATGGCCATTTTCCAGTCGATTAACTTCAACTGAAACTGGTCAAACGCGTTTTCCTTTGCCACGCTCACATATTGATTCGAAAAATTATGAAAATTGGAATCTAGCAATAATTTGACACTGCGGATCCAACAAAAGTGGTTTCGTCGAAATCCGAGGTAATTTGCAAAATGTCCATTTTTAAGGGCCTGAATTCCATAGCGACTATTCAGAATTTTCAACTGGACATATCTTTTGATTCCCGATATGAAATCTTGATTTTTCGGATTCGTTGGAAAGATATTCACAATTAGATCCCAATGTTTTTGGTTTCACTAAAATTCGGATTGTTTTGCACCCGGTACATTCAATTGAAGTTTGAAATCGAATTATCGAACTACCGCGCCATTTTCAATTCTATTTATAATTATATATAATTATTTATATTCTAACGACGACGTGTATAATATATACGTTCGAATTCTATTCAAAATAAATTTCTCGACGATATTATTTAAAATAATTCATTTTAAATAATCGAAATTCGCTAAAATTGCCAAAATAAAAATTTCAAACTGGCTCGCATTTTACGGGTTATTACAATCTCCCCCACTTAAAACTTTTCGTCCCCGAAAAGGAACAAAGTCGAAAGTGGTTTGATTAATCAACTCTACGCTCGATCTGGCTTTCCTTCTCCAACTTTTTAGTTTCTGAGAATTTTCAAAATTTCAAAAATTTGGCTAACACCCTAAAATTTTGAAAATTTTCGCCATAACCTCCCCTGCACCGGGAGCATCGGGGAATTTCAAATAGCTTCCCCCGTCCTTCAGATCTCAAAAAGAAAAAGAAAAAGCCAAGCGGCTAGCCAATAGGCTCATAAAATCATCATCACCCAAACAAAACAGTAAATTATGTATCAAACATGTACCTATTTGTCGGGCAAACAAATTTTATTCTTCGGCTCTAGCCTCCTTGCTATGACCTGTTCAAAATAAGTATATGTATATGCAAGCAAATGCGACCAATCATTATTCGATCAAATTAGGCATAATGGTTCAAAATTAGCAAACAAATGAACAAACAACACAAACATCAATCAATTAGTGAATTAGAGTTTCAAATTCATAATTTTGATACATATACAAAAATCAGATTTTTGGTGCCAAATCACAACAATAGATCCTATATAGTTTTTGGTTCTCACACCAGTCAATAGGAAATATATAGATATCACACCTTCGACACTCGAATATAAATGCTGATGATGATGCACCATCATCAATATCACCTTCGGGCGACTGGAGTGTGATGCTATATCTATCCAATATATTAAAATTTCAAATACACGTGGATCAGACGTATACGCAAAATATTTATATACTGGACTGTCCATATCAATATAAATAAATAATCAAATACGAATAATTGATTTAAATTTTCAAAAGAAAATTGTTTTCATTTTCAAAAATATACTCTTCACACTCGTTCTAGGATACTACTGATCCCATCCCTAACGAGTCACTCTCATTGGATATTGTTAATCCAATATCTGATGAATTCTTTCGTACGGTTCTAATGTGCCTTGTTCTCTGCTTTGTAAACCAAAGCTCTGATACCAACTGAAGCGACCCGTTTCTTCCCCGATCTCCGCAGAGATGAGAAAGAACGAATTACTGTGAGGACAAGACAAATCAGAATACAAACGGAAGAACATTTCATTGTATATTACAACAATGCACCAGATTTCCTGAATATACAGAGTATAAAAGAATATTACACAGAAATATCAGAGATTTAAATTACATTTAAATACATCGCAGCGGAAAATAGTACAATACACAACTAGAAGGAGATATACGGATACAAAGCTTTCCGGATATCGTTCCAGCTGTAAACCAGGATCCTGTGAATATACATCTGCAAAACCAAAACTACTAGCTGCCCATGTCAAAACAAGGGCACCCAGAGTTTAGGTTAAAACAATAAACTCCAGGTCAGTCATGTGACTGGTGTGAGAACTAAAACAGTTATTAATCTTTGTTTTTAAAGTTAGATAAATCAAGGGACCACGCCGTATAACACGGAACGGGTTTCCTCCCAAGAATACCAGTGCATAAAACAAATAGCGCAATGCTAAATAAAGAAAAATGAAGCTATTATAAGACCCAGGTCCTATCACACAATGCAACGCAAGCCGGGGGATAGGGTTTTTACCTTATAATAGCCAAGAATGCTTGATACGTTTAAAAGAAATCATTTTGATACTATTATAAGTGTATAGTGTATAAAACAACTTCAAATCATAAGTATCAATCATAGGCGGCATGAATGCCCCATAACACTATGTCGCCATATATAGGTTATACAATCAAAATCGCAAAGTCACGTATTTGGAAATTGGATTTCCGTCTATGAACCGAGGCAAAAGATAGTCCTCACCGACTTCGAGACTGCCTAGCCCGAGCCTCAGGGTCAGAGCGCATCGACCCTTGGATCGTCAGGGCCGGTCCACCGATGTGGATTAAAATGCCTGAACACTGCGTTTCCCCGCCCTTTGGGGCGTAAATGAGCCAACGAATGACTCCATCGGACCCGGATCGTCCGATCAAACCGAGGCGCCTCGCAACAGCAACAACCACACAGGTGAAAAATATATAAATGTCAGGGCTGGTAGGTCACTGACACCACCCTAGCTAGGAAGAAACGCAGGCCCTCCCTGATGTCCTCTCCCGTTTTTGGTTCACAACCGGGGTGCGAAACTCGCGAAGTAAACGTTACACAAAGCTACGCCACAAAGGTCGTGCTTTGATCATCACCACAAGACTTTGCTTTTCAACAGAAGCCTCGATCAATTGCCACTTAGGCATGCCACACAGGCAATTCACTCCATGCGTTTGATATCCATCAATATATTTAATAGAAATCAATCACACAGACTAAAATCCAATGTCAGACACACAGTCCATTTACAAGTCCGTTCTGGGTCTGAACGAAACCGGAGGCACCTAGTACCCCGCATATCCATCGATCTCCAAGTACGTCTGGACGATCACCAACTGTTTCCATCTTCTTGGGTGTACAGCCCAATCAAGATTATCAGTAATCACCCAAACGACGTGAAGACTTCCGGTCTTCGACCACCATCTTCATCTTCGACACCACGTCGAATCAGTTATTCAGAATGGGATAAACCCGGTCTTTCTGAATAACTCGCGTATATATTATAAAAGTGTTACACAAACACAACATACGCCTCATTCCAATTCAGAATATTCTTTTATCCAAATATTCCTATACTTTGGGAAAAGTTCCCATTAATTTTATCCAAGATTAATTCTTTAAATTTATTCTTTAATCTCCTTTGAATATCAATTCAAACTAGTCGGGATTAGCGAACCACACCGAAGTAATCATTTATTTTATTTCCCAATCCCAACCTATTCATCCCATGAAGTACAACTGGTTATACTTCATATCTAACACCACGGTGTTATCGGTAAATTCAATTACCATTTCACGTTCAAATCTAATTAAAGATTTAACTATCGCCTGGAGAAAAACTGGTGATACTCCATTTTCGATCATTTCAATCTAATTAAAGATTCATTAAAACTCCACTTAGTTTTAATCGTTAACTGGGTTAAAGAATCAGTGTCATCTAAAACACGGTTCACGATAAACCCAAAATCACCTTCCATTAATTATCGGGTTAAAGAACGAGTGTTATTTAAAACACTGTTCACGATAAACCCAAAAATCAATACCAATTCAATTCCAATTGAATATCATTTAATTAGTACACTTCATTAAATCTGAATAAAAAGATTTAATCTTTCCTCAACTGGGTTCAAGAACAGTGTTAGTGAAGACACCATTCACGACAAACCCAAATCACATTCGATATTCAATACAAGGCTCTGAATAGAAAATATATCGGCTTATATTCAATATCAAATTCTACGACTAACAAATGTCGTATTGAAAATAACGATATAAATATATATCTTTCAAATTTACATAACAACACCTGTATAATCACGAATTCCAACATCGAAATACTCCAAAGACAATTTCGATTCAAATCCACTCCAATGCAATCATTGGAAATTCTGGTTATTTTTAAAACCCTTTTCAAATTCAATTTATTTACTTAAAAATAAATAGAATTATAATTCTAGTTCAAAACTAGTTTATTTCGATAAAAATCTATTTTTATCTTTTCAAATATGGAGTTTTTCATCCCAAACTTCACAAATCATTTCTTATGATTTTACACAAATTATTACTATTTTTAGTAATTTTATCAAGGCCCGTACAGTCGATTTCCATCAACGGTCATCGAACTGCACTTACAGCGACCTTTTTCAAATTTGATTTGGACATAATTCCAAATCCAACCGTTAGATTTCAAATTTCTAATATTCGTTAGAAAGCTCTTTTCAATACGAACCCAACGGTTCCGGTTTTAGGAGAATCCGACGGTCGGATCTCCCGTAATGTCCGTTTGAAATAAATGGTTGAAATTCACGAACTGCCGCGGCGCGGCACGTTCTATTCAGGCCATTATATTATATATATAATATATATATAATATACACTTCGTCGATTTCTATTTAAAACGAATTATATAAATAGTTTTAAATTCGTTTCAAAAGCAATTTCAACTTCCTTTTCAATTCAAATCAAAATTGAATTCTTCTTTATAAATTCGTTTTAAAATTCATTTCTATTCAATTCAAATTTCAATTCAATTTGAATTCATTTCAATTCGCTTTCAATTCAATTCGAATTCGTTTTCAATTCAATTCATTTCGAAATCGTTTTCAATTCAATTCATTTCGAAATCGTTTTCAATTCAATTCATTTCGAAATCGTTTTCAATTCAATTCATTTCGAAATCGTTTTCAATTCAATTCATTTCGAAATCGTTTTCAATTCAATTCATTTCGAAATCGTTTTCAATTCAATTCATTTCGAAATCGTCTTCAATTCAATTCATTTCGAAATCGTCGATTTCGAAATCACTTTTCAATATTCATTTTAAAATGAATAAAATCGATATAAATATCGTTCACGTTAAAATGGCGTCAATCTAATCAACACGGCTTCATAATTTCTATTTTCAAATTTTCTTTATTTTTCAAATTGGAATGAGGCCCAATCAATTACCATATAAAATTAATTATATGGATTTCCATACAACACATGTATATAATAGCATTGAAAAATAATCAACCATCAACCAAAGTGCACTACACTGTATAAGCATAAAATATAGATATTCAACGCTTATAACAGCCTGTCAATCAATCGATCGACATATTTAATCAATCAGGATGAGTGAAATTCATATTTCATCCCAACACCCGTGTGGGGTTTCAAACAATCAAACACAGATTTTAGTTGTGCAGTTGGGCGATGTGTAAAATTTATCGTCCCAATCAATGTCATTCAAATAAGTGTACATAAACAAACCGTCTGGTTTGTAAATGAATATTTATTTATTCACATTCACGTTAAAAATTATATTTTTAACGACAAAACATTTTATTCCAACATATGAATTTCTATTCAGTTCATTTTTTTAAATAAAATGATATTTTTATTTTTCTAACTTATTTTAGAAAATTTCGGCGGCATAACGGCACGATACTAGGAACGGGACAAGGCCTAGCCTTATCCCCGGTCTAGTGAAGGCCCACGCCATTCACACATCAATCAAATTCACCAAACAACCAATTCAAATCAAGTCATCAAATTAATTTTTGCAACCAAACAAACAAGTCCATGGTATGTGGACGATTGTGTCGGGTGCTACTAAGCACCGTCTGCATCCTAGTATATATATATAACTAGAAAAGAAATTGAAAGGTGAGAAATTCTCACTGATAGCTATCCAATCATCTTGACTCCCCTTTTGATAGAAATCTCCTTCGTTCTCGCCTTTTTGTCACCTTCGTCGCCCGCTTTCACTACCTATGTAAAAATCGAATTTTTACTTCGCTATTCAATATATAAAAATTGAATTTTTATTATGCTATTCAATATATAAAAATCATATTTTTAATTCGAAGTTCAACATATAAAAATCATATTTTTAATTCGAAGTTCAATATATAAAAATCATATTTTTATTTCGAAGTTCAATATATAAAAATCATATTTTTAATTCGAAGTTCAATATATAAAAATCATATTTTTATTAGTCATTCACAAAAGGAAAAATCGAATTTTTATTAGTCATTCACAAAAGGAAAAATCGAATTTTTATTCTTGTTACTTCATAATAAAAATTCAAACTCCTTCATTATAAAATTCAAACTTCTTTGATAAAAATTCAAACTTCTTCCATGAAAAATCCATTCCTTTTCTCGATTAAAAATCCTTCCTTTATCATAAAAATCATTTCTTTGCTTATCAATGTCATACTATATAAAACTGATTTTCTATAATCATTTTACACCTATTTACATTTAATAAAAAAAACAAAACCAAAATACAGTAAAACTTATAGTGTTCTGCAAAAAAAAGGGGGTTCCAGCTGCTCGCGGATGGCCCGGGGGGTCTGGGGCGCTCGAGATCGTCGGAGGGGGTGGGGAAAGTGGCGACGCCGGCTGTGGTGAGGGTGCGGTGGGCCACATCTGATTTGGAGGCGGTTTCTTTTGGGGTGCGGAGGGGATTCGATGGGGTTCGCCGCTGGGTGGTCGGTCAGGGAGGCAGAGGGGAGAGGCAGGCGGTGGTGGCGGGTCCCAGGGGCGGTGCAGCGCGTTTCGTTGTACTGCGGGCTAGGGTTACGGGTTGGGGAAGAAGAGAGGCCGGAGGAGAGAGGGGACCTTCGGTGGAGGTGCACCTGAGGTGCGGCAGCGCGATGGGAGGGGGTACGATCGCCTGGCGGCGGCGATGGAAGGAGAACGTCGAGTTTTTTTTTTCTTTTTTTTCAATTCAGTTCTAAACGAGGAAAGGGGCAGAGAGAGATAAGGAAGAGGGGTTTTAGTTGTATATATATTTTATTATTATTATTATTATTCTCCATAAGGGTTGACTTTTCATTCAAGCCCCGTTTCGAACCCAACGACTGTCGTCCCTAGCTAAATACCCCCATTCCGAACACAATGGGATATGTATCGTAAGCCAGTTCGGCCGTTTCGATTAGTTTTGATAAAAATTAAAGTATAAATTAATATAACGGTCAATATTGATTTTAACGTACATTTTAAATTACCGGGACCACATACTGACTCAAAAAAAAATTCCCGAAAAATATTTTCTGGCTTCGTACTGACGATACGGTCCTAACGAAACTAATTTCGTCAAATTCTGAGACCGTTTGTAAAATGGCCATTTTCCAGTTGATTAACTTCAACTGAAACTGGTCAAACGCGTTTTCCTTTGCCACGCTCACATATTGATTCGAAAAATTATGAAAATTGGAATCTAGCAATAATTTGACACTGCGGATCCAACAAAAGTGGTTTCGTCGAAATCCGAGGTCATTTGCAAAATGTCCATTTTTAAGGGCCTGAATTCCATAGCGACTATTCAGAATTTTCAACTGGACATATCTTTTGATTCCCGATATGAAATATTGATTTTTCGGATTCGTTGGAAAGATATTCACAATTAGATCCCAATGTTTTTGGTTTCACTAAAATTCGGATTGTTTTGCACCCGGTACATTCAATTGAAGTTTGAAATCGAATTATCGAACTACCGCGCCATTTTCAGTTCTATTTATAATTATATATAATTATTTATATTCTAACGACGACGCGTATAATATATACGTTCGAATTCTATTCAAAATAAATTTCTCGACGATATTATTTAAAATAATTCATTTTAAATAATCGAAATTCGCTAAAATTGCCAAAATAAAAATTTCAAACTGGCTCGCATTTTACGGGTTATTACAGAAACGTTCGAATATGTTGAACCATATTTTTCTAACGAAAATGGAAAATGGAGATTTCATCATATAGATTGCAAGATATATTCAAATCAAATTTTCAAATAGTCGCTGTAGAATCATTCGTCGACCGTAATAGTTTATTTGAAATAACTGCATGCTGGATTCGAATTTAGACAAGGTTCTTTTGAGACGTAGTGTTAATTTAATTTTTAGAATTTTACTGTAATTTTTAGCTAATTAAATACGCAACTTTTTATTTAGAGAATTTTGCACCCCATATCAATATTTTGGGATTTCAAAATATAAGTTAACCTACCGATTTTATTATATTTTTTGGATCGTGGCACATTGCTCGTCACAACAGTATTTTATCTTTCTCTATAGCGGTACTAAAAACGAATGGAATTTTTTGTGATGGAGACCCCATAAAACTTCACTTTGGAAACAGATGCTAACTAAAATATGAATGGTAGAAAAGGAAAAAAAATGCGTTCGGAGCCCATTTACCAGTGCTATTGAATAATATCGACATTTCCGAAAACATGAAATAACATTACATATCATCATCATCATGTTGTTCAACATAGTAATATGTTTGTATTAGAAGGCCTCAGACTACTAGTATTGTATCTACAGTGTCTTACCTTGAGACCCATAATCGCATACATTACAAATTTTCTTGTTATAAAAGAAATATCATACATTACGTAATTAATTTAAGGTGTGGTGTGAACTACGTAGTACATAAACCCCATGCGCAGCGCTAGGAATGTGTTCCATAATTGTATTTGTTAAAGCATGAACGGTAGGCATTGTTTTAATGTTAAAAATTATATAATGTACTGAAGGCTGTTGCCTTCCACATGAAATGCTCAAGCTCAGGGTTGAAAACTTGTTGTTACCATTCATGGGTCATATTGTCTTAAACAAGAAAAGAAAAAAAGTACCATATATATATTTAAAAATGTTTCCTTCATTGTTAAGCATACGTACTGCGTCTACCTTAAGAATTAGACCACTGCATGTCTGCATTGTCACTATCCACAGTTCCTTGCCCCAGCTATCATATATCACGTCATCGACAGTTCAAATCTAGTCCTACGAATTGAAATTTCACTGCATCCTACGCGAGCTATGTATCGGCAAATCGAAAATTTTAAATATCTACAAACCTAGTTGATGCATGCTTCTCCTCTAGCTATTACAAATGCTTCATATCAAAGGAATTGCCTCAAATTTTCAAATCGAAAGCCCACGTTTTCTTTCAGCTAGCCTAGAACTAGACACATGCTATGAAAGAACAACGTTCTTATCTTTATCCTCCTCTTATGTATATATATACGAGAGCGTACACATTTTGTTTATTTTACATAAATCAAAACCACTTTCTGCCCTTCTCATTTTCGATGCTCTTCTCAGCCAAATGGGAAATACTCCTTCCAATTCTCGGCTCTAAATAGATAAGTATATATATAAAAAGAAATTGAAAAGAACTGGAAAGATGAATAGAGTGTGGAGGGAGGAGTATGGGAAGGAGGAGGCATGGAGTTCGGCGATTTCCATTTTACATTGCATGGTGTGTGGGAGGAGCAGCACATGAAGGAAGTTTCTGCAAATAGGAAACTGGAGCTCGCAAATTGTTAAAACGTGGAAGAAGAGGCTATTGGTGCAGATGTGGGCCTGACGCAGGGTGATGGGCTGAGCGGTTGAGTCAGATGGGTTTAGACCACTTAAAATATATATAAAAAAAAGAACTAAACGTATGCAAAAGGGTGTGTGTGGCATGGAAGGATGCTGCATGCGTTACGTGTAGGGGATGTCCAGTGAGAATGCATGCGTGACATTTTGGGAAAGGAGTGATGCTTTTGTAAAAAAAAGGGCAAAAAGGGAGGACGTAGACAGGAAATGGCACAAGGTGATTGGCCTGCGGATGTGTTTTGGCTTGATATTACGAAACCATGGGGGTGAGGCTTATTTTACTTTATAATATAATTCAGTTATTTAGTTAGTTGAAGTCATTAGTAGTCGGCAAAATTTCTAAGTGAAAAGGGCAACTGCGTTTGGAAAGAAAGTGTTAACCAGAAGAAATTGCAGTATGTTATTCACGTAAGTTCACATAAATTAGTTTTGTTAATGGATTAAACTTTTAAAGGTAACAATGACTAGGAAATCCGGTTAGCAATCAACCCCGAACGTTAGATTAATGTCAATTAATAAAAAGCATCAATTTAGCATTTTTGGTTAAACATAAAATATCGTTAGAAATTAATGGTCGAATTTAATTATGATTAATATAATTAAATTACGGTATAATTTACGATGATAACTTTTAACAAAATTGAGAGTCATCTATCGCGTTGGGATCATATGGACTTAGGCCACCCAATGAAACTAATTTGAAAAGATTGGGGGTTTGTTATGAATTTTGACGAAATTGAACATCTGATCAGAATCAACCGACGTAAATCGTTATTAAACGATTAACGACCAAGGTGAGTAAACTCACTAACTCTGTTCTATTTTAAATTATTACAATTATATTTTTATGCCTGATTGAATGTTATGTGCGATGGATGCTTGGATGATTTACTGGATTATTTGGCTGAAATAGTATATACTGTCATATATACATAAAACGGTCGATTGAAAACTGATGCCAATTACAATTATATTTCATACCAATATGAAATTGCTGTTATTTATGTGACTAACGTCTGTGGATGCAAGGAAAACAGGTTGGAGGAATCAAACTGGATTCCTCAACAATTATATTGTTGTTTTCATATATTGTATTATATGCTTGATTACTGTGTGTTTGGAGTGGTTGAACAACAATGACCTGAAGAGATTGGTATTAAAATAGGGTAAAAATATATGGAAAGAATCCGAGTTTAAAAAGGGAAAATCTATTATTTATTATTTTTAAATAATAGGAATTGAATATCGATTCGAGTTGAATTTAATAACTTGTTTAAATATATAAACAAGTGGCTGATTTATAACGATATTTATAAACAATATGAATTGATTTGGAATGGTTTAAAAGTAAACGATAAATTTATTTAAATGTTCGAGATGTAAATAGAATTACATAATTCCATAAAGATAAATAATTAGATTTTGACTATGTAGAATGGTATAAGATAATTATTTTAGGAATATTATATTCAGGATTTGACGAGATAGTGAATACTAGTTTAAACCCAATAATGTATATTCGAGTATGTAATAAAGATTAAGTTATAAACTTAACATATATTAACCAGAAGTTTACATGCAAATGGAGTTTTGAAGTGAAATATGAATTTATAAAAGAACTAGATAAAATTGAATTTTTGAACTATAACAATATCTATTATTTGAATCAAGATGTGATTTAATTAAACGAGCACAGATTTATGAAAGGGGATAGTATTCACGTATTAAGTAAATGGTGATTTAAAATGCAAACGTTTTGCAAAATTAGAATGATTGTAAAGGAATTGGTGATGTTTTAGAAATAATAAATTCACGAATGAATTTAGAAACGGTGTTAACATGAAATGGTAAGTCTATTCTGAAGTTCGGAATGTGAATCGAATATAGACCGTTCGAAAGAGAGTTATAAGTGAAGTTTGATTATATCGAATTAAGGAAAATACTATTTTCCAGATCTGTTTATTTATTATTTAGTTTAAATAATTAACCTAAGTTATATTTTGAAATTAAAAATTTCGGAAACAAGAATTTAATGATATCGTTAAAATTAATGTTTTTCTGGAAAAAAAGGGTGGACTCTTAAAGAGAATCCGAGAGTTGTGTGAGCAATGACCATTAAAGATTTGGAATGGTGAACTTGACTGTTTCGAAGTTGAAAGTGATGTTCAGTCAAGGTTTGAGAGGTACTCATACCCCAACTTGATTGACTTCACGATTAACTGAGAAATGGTTAAGGTTCGGTGGCGAGATTGGTTAAATCCGAGATGTTTTCTAGGTATAGAAATTAAAATGATTTGCGATAACGAGAAATTAAGAAATGGTAATTAGAAATGCTTTCCAAGTGCTAATAATGTATATATTTTTTAAATATAGAAAATACGAGTTGTAAATATATGGAATTAAATTCCCGTTGTTTAAAAAGGAGATATTTTCTTAATATAGGAAATAAATAGTTTAAATTAAATGGAAATGTTTGCAAGGGTCAGGAGAAGAAAACGAGTTAGAGAAATATCTGGGTAAAGATATTGAAGGAGAATTGGGAAATGGGATGATTATTTATAAATCTGTTAAAAAAGAGGTCAATGTTGTTTGATGATTGATCGGTAAGATTTTCATTTGAGAATATGATCGTTGTTTGAACACCTATTTTTCTTTGATAGTTAAATCACCGACTATCGAAGTTTTTGACCATTTTTCCGTCGTCAATACGGAGAAACCGGGATCAGATTCATTATCTGAAAACCAATCTGTATGGATGTTAGCGTTGCGATCAAATATGATAAAGAAAATTGAAGACGGAGTTATGCAAAGGCTATCCGGTTTATAGGATAGTGCCTTCGGTTTGTCCAGTCCCAGGACAACTTGTATGGACGGATGTCTGACAGAGTATATCTAATAGATCGCGTAAGTTGATCTCTTTAAATGTACCTATGGTTGGTGGCAGAGAAATTCATTTCTCTTAGCTTTATACCCGTGGTATTTTTGGGGAAATCAATTTGGTGATTTGGCGGGTATGACGATGTGACAATCAAAGTAATTGGAGGTGTGACCTTTCAAAGGATACGTTATGACCTCAAGCCTCATCAACCGGGGAATGACAAAAATCGGGAAGGGAGCATGGCTAGGTGGCTCGCACCCATTAGGGTGTATTGTCACCATCTAGAGAATATTCATATTTGTTACTTCTTTTCGCGTCTGTATCTCCCAGGAATGGTTATGTTGCTAGCAACTGTAGGTGACAATATATTCGATACACTCAAGCGAAATGGGTGGTCGGTCATGCATGGGCCGGGTTGCAAGACGTTCTTGTTGAACCCAGTGTATTCGTCTCTAGAGATACACTCTCGGCAGGTGATCCCATACCTTGTCATAATCGGAATCCAATCTCCAATAAGCGCCCGCGGTTTTGTTCGTATAATATATATGTGGAACGTGAGATGCAAGCGTTCTGCTAGATTGTTAATTACTTGTGATTAGACACTATTATAATGTCAGATAATATTGATTTTCGAAAAATTGTTTTGGGTTATCGTATGGTAAAAACCATCCGTGTTTATGTGTGGATCGGTCTTACGATTATCATTTCTTTTGTAAAGGATTTTGGAAAGTTAAAACGAATGATTTGAATTTACTCACGCCAGTCCCATGACTGACCCAGAGTTTATTTTGTTTTGTTTTTCCCTAAACTCTTGGGTGCCCAAATTTGTATGGGCAGTCAAGTAGTCGGGATTTTCTGATACTTGGAGGAGCTAGGAGCAGGGGGCTTCAACACTAGATATATCTATATAGAGTTTATTTCCGCTGTGATATTATGTTACAATGGTATGCATATACTGTTACAAATTTGTATTTCCAAAGTTATGTTATATATTATATTTATTCGTTCCGCTGTGAGATTCGTGTTACTCTGATTATGTTCAGTTGTGTTCTTCTTATTCTTCTACTCTAAATTTCTTTTTTTCTATTTCTCACCCTCTAACTTCTTTCTATTAATGCTCTAGTATTCCAGATTTTTGAATAGTCGACATCGTGTTTTATGTCGATTTTCAGGGTCGGAAATTTCTGGATCGTTACAACCATTATGGCTTCCATCTTTTTCCCCATAACCATTGGACATAGCATGAACCACTAAAACGTTGCATATACGTTTTCCATCTACTTTCGGACATTTAGAAGGACCTTTAGACATCTACGGATCTCTCGGACATTGTCGACAAAGTCAACACCTTTTCCACTCAAAGAAGAAGAAGGCCTCAGAACCTACCGACTCTGCCCCAACATCGACAACTCCCGACACTCTTTGAACCTGAACCTTCCCGACACATTCCGGACCTCTGTAACTCCCGACACTCTCCGTACCTTCAAAATTACCAATACAACCCGGACCTCTACAATTCCCAGTACAACCCAGAGTCCATAATTCCCAATATGCACCAGACCTCTAGATTTCCCAGTATGCCTCGGACCTCTACAATTCCTGGTACAACCCTGGACTCCACAATTCCCGAAACATCATGGACCTCTTGATTTCCCTGTACACCCCGGACCTTTACAATTCCCGATACACCCCGAACCTCCATATTTCCCGGTACACTCCGGACTCCACAATTCCCGGTACCCTCGGACCTCCAGATTTCTCGGTATACCCCAAACCTATACAATTCCTAGTATACCCCGGATCTCTACATTTCCCGGTACACCCCGGACCTCCAAAGCTCCCGACACCCTCTGGACCTTGGAATTTCATGACACATCCCGGACCTTAGAAACTCCCGACATCGCCTAGACCTTGGATCTTCCTGACATGCTCCGGACTTCGAAAACTCCTCAACTACTCCCAATCAGCAAGGAAGCTGATAATAAGGATTAATTGAACATCGTCATTCATTGTAACTTCTTGTAATGATGTCTCACTGTACTTTGTTGAAAGTGAATAAAAGTAGCAAAGCCTTCTAAGTGGACGTTGGTTCAATCTGAACCGAACCACTATAAATTACTGTGTCCTTTACTTTCTCGCACATTATTACTACATCTCACATACTTTTCCGCTCTGGACAGTTATTTTCAAAATTTTGGAACTCTCGGGCGTTTACAACAATTTTGGACATCAACAATGTGCGTATTATTTATAGTGTGTGGGTAAATTATGAGCCTAGTACTACTCATTGTCTGGCTTTAATATGAACATATTAATTTACATTGTGTGGGTAAATTATGGGCCTAATATATATTGAATTTGTTATGAGCCTAGTACTCCTCGTTGTCAGGCTTTAATATGAATTTTTTTTTTTACAGTATGGGGGTAAATTATATACTGGAACTAGATTGTCATTGTTAGGCCTTATATGTACATATTAATTTACAATGTGTAACACCCCATACTTTTTCGAGTTTGAATTTCAACAAAACTCGAAACTCAAATCCATCCAAGGATGGACAGTGTATGTCTAGTACCCACAAATAGTGAACATGAGAATAATCAGAGTAAAATAAAACTAACTCACATCGGAAACAAAATGATATAACTAATACTGTAAAAACCAGGATTTTGGCAATAAATAAATTAGTTATTTAATTAGATTTTTCAAAAATAGGAATTTCTGCAAACGATGGAATTTAACCATGAAACTTTCACCGAATGGAGTCCGTATGAAAAAGTTACGGACGAAATATGGAAAATGGACGAAGATAATTAAACATAACATATATAATATTTAATACCATTAATAACCGACCTTCACTGGGAGTTTTAGGCTGTGGGCGATCAATAGCCTTAGATTAAACGGTCGACTGGTCATGGCGACTTCAACCCAATGACAGCTAGGGTTATATAGGTTTTTATTATATAATATATGAAACAGAAGGGCAGGTGTTTATTAAATTAAATTTAACGGTTCAAGACCATTTCAATCCCTATAAAAAAGGGGTTAGAACCCATCCTTTTCCATACATTTTTTAGAGCAGTAGCGAAGATCTTCCATTTCTTTTTCTCCTCAAACAAATTCTAAAATAAAAATATGTTCATATGCAATCAAAATCAAACATAATGTGATGACCCTCCTTCCTGTAATGACCCTCATTTAACTATCCAAGGATCATAAAAATATTTTTATTTAATTCTCCAAGGGTCGAACCATTCTTATCTTTTGATATGTCATTCATGGGAATGCGAGAAATGTCCATGATTTTTATCAATTCTTTTTGTGACCATTATGCCTTTGTTATTTTTGTTTAGAGGATAACTTTTGAATGAGATCGAATTAGAAGCTGGGATCGATCTAATTGGATCAAGAATGGTATTTCCAATTCCATAGAGAGGTCGCACTAAGGATTTTGCTGAGCGATTTGGGAGAAATCGTTGTTTTTGTGTTGCTTCTTTTCGTGATAGGCTAATTAGTCATTAGTGGGCTGACTAGTGTGGCCCATAAAGGCTAGGGGTTGTTAGCTATAAATAGGAGGGTATGAGTAAGGATATTTGTTTAGTCTCTTCACTTCCTCATTTGATTGGGTGCATGTGATTCTCCGGCACAATCAAATACACCTCCATTCCATTTTAATTCATAGATTTGTGGACTAGGATTTATGATCAACATCGAGGAAAGGTAGATCGCATCAATTGAATTGATCAGAGAACATTCTTCGTTGTTCTTCGCTGTCCGGGATTAGAGATTGTTGATTTGTGGATATTTTGTGGATGTAGTGAGTGATAATCATCTCTCACATGGATTCAACCGAGTTAATGGGTTTGTTTAATCTTAAATTCATTCATACAAGTTTAATTCACCTAGAACTAATCAATGTAAGTATATTTTAAATTCAAATCACACCATAGGATCTAATCTAGTTAACTATAAAGACAATTCACAAGTTAATCTTTAAATCACATATTAATTATTGATTATATGCAAGTTAAGTTCAATTATTGATTCATTTATCGTTATTTCATGATTTGGTGAATTTGGTATTATTGTATGAAGATTATTTGTTGTGCTATTAAATGTTTGGTCGAAAATGGATGTTTTGGATAAATTGTATGCATAGATGTTCGCCGTTATGGCTTAGATTGGTTGGTCGGAGAAAATCGAAGGATCGGCTAATTGGAATTAGATGAAACTTTGCAGAGAAGCTCCGAAGGAGGAGTCGAGGAGACTTGGAACTTTTGAGCTCCAAACTCCACAATCTTAATGGTTCGCACCTGACCCATAGCCTTGGGTCGTGCACGACCCACTAAAAAGGTAATGAAGCTGATAAAGCTTGGTAAAAGGCTAAAGTGAAGATATGTCGCATGGACTTGGGTCAGGTCGACCGAGGTCGAAAAGGAAGGGTGAAGTAGTGGGAATGGACGGGTCAAATGATGGATTGTGTGCAGAATTTGTTGGTGAGTCGGGTCGGGTTGGATCGTGATGGGTTGGTTTGTGGAAGCATTGGGTCATGAATTTTGTGGGTCGCAGGTCGCGGATCGAGCCAAGAGAAACTCCGGAGTGGTAATTTTGGGATCGTGATCATTAAACCACGAATGATTGGTCATGGGATGCTCTCAAGGTAGTGAGAAGCTTTGAAGTGGCCTGTGATGGAAAGCGGGATGATGGATCGGGGTGCGATCCATGTAGTGGGTCAGTGGGTGATCTATGGATGGAGTAGAGACGACCCATCATAAATAGACCAAATAGAGTTGATTTTTTTAGCATGGTTTAGAAAGGATAATTGTGAAGTTTTATAGCCATTTGACCTAATAGGGTGATGATGCGACTTGGCCAATGTTGTGGCTTCGATGTTGGATTCAGATGGAATGTTCGAAGCAGGGTCGAGTGATCGTTAATCGTGGGATGATGCAAAGAGGTTATGAAGATGACTCAAAAGGTAGTTTAAGCTCGTAGATATTGGATTGCTCAAGAAGCTGCTTGAGCTTATGGGCATGGTCATCACGGAAGATGGCTAGTGTATTGAAGCGCCAAGGGATCGTCGTTAGTCGGAAGTTCTAGCGCACTCACAGCAGGGGTATAATGGGGACGCCTAAGAGACTAGGTGATTAGTCAAGTACCCTGGGCAGTCACGATGGGTCTAGATACGAGTCACGATGGTGTATGGAGTTTTGTTGGAACCAGGGTTGTGATTAGCCCTTGACGGTTGGTAGGATGGGCCAGTCATAGAATTAATGATGGATTCAAGGCAAGGCAGACAGTGATGCCAGGGTCATGGATGTTGGTGTTTGGTTGTATCATCTTGCATGGATCATTCGACAATGAGGAAAATATTTATTGAGTGCTTATTTTATGTTGATTTAGGCCTTCGGGGTTTGTGCTTGGGAGGTATTGAACTTGATTAGGATGATTCATACTTAGTAATTGGTTGCTATGGATGTTTTTTTGTCTCTTCTCGAATTCTCTGGGTAGGCTAACACCATAGGTTGTGGAAGAGTAGTTGGATTGGGAATCCTACTCTCTTGATGTATTGGGCGGATCAGATGGTTGAACTGTCTATTATCCATATACTCTATTGTTGATGTTGACAGTTGTTTTATCTCTCATTAAGTCTATTGTCTGACTCAAGGTTTTATGTTTCCCTCTTATTACCTTGGGTTGTTCGTCAAAGTTGCTGATGCGTAGACTAAGTAACGGGCAGTAGATCTTGATGAAGACGATGTTGTTGAGCGACAACGCGCCGGAGGCTGACGTATTACTACCTACTATACATAATTGTTGTTTCCGCTGATTTTGTTAATATGTTACTTTGAGTGAAATTGTAGTAAGGCCCTTTATACTGATTTCATGTAACATGGTTGTTTGGTATTGGATATTTTCATGGAGATATGAAAAGTTGAAATTCCGTTATATTGTTTTTCACTAATATTTCCTGTTGTATATATTCTATTATATTTTATCCATGCTTTGTGAGTTATACAACATGTTCCATTTGTGTTATTCTACCTTGATGATTGTCCATAGCTTCCCAACACGTCTTTCAGTGCACTATTTCCTTTGTTAAACGCGGGATTTACGGGCGGTCGTCTAGCTTCCTTCCCGGTTCAAACTGATGGTTAAACTGACTTAAATCGGTCGCTTGGGGTTATAACTAATAAGAACTAAACAAAATAACTTTTTCATTATCATTGCAATGACTTTTACATCAGAGTACACAAATACTATCAGAGTACAATAATATATACATGCACAACGGAAATGACTATATCAGAGTGTATCATGTATGTAACAGCCTGCATTTTACGTATTGGTGGATCATGAAATATTTTTATTTTATTTCCTGAGGGTTGGATCATTCTCATATTTTGATATGTTGTTTCTGGGGATGTGAAACATGTCCATAGTTTTTACCAATTTTGTTTGTTACCATTTTGCCCATGTTAGTCTTGTACAGGGAATAACTTTTGACTTAGGTCGAATCAAAGGGTGAGACATGTGCCATTGGAAAGGAAATGATGATTGTCTTTACGTATAGTGGTTATATTAAAGGTTTGGCTTAGCGGTTTAGGAGGAATCACTGTTTTAAGGTTTAACAGTTGGTTGTCTAGGTTTAAGTCCTTAATGGGTTGATTTCGAGATGCCTATTAGTGGGTTGGTGGAATGCTATAAATAGAGGGTGGTAGATATGGAGAATGGTTTACTTCCTCCATTCTCTCATTTGGTAGCCTATGTTCCTGCTTCCTCTAATACCTTTCCACCATTAAAATCGAGATCTAAGCTTGGGAAATCGAAGATCTACACCAATTGAGGCTAGATCTACATCATTTCAAGGGCGAATTCATCAAATCGAGCGGATTGAAGCGAGATCTCCACTGTCCGAATTCATATTTCACCTTTTTTCTTTGATTTGGAGAATCGGTGAGTGATATGCATCTCTCACATGGATTCAATTAAGTGTATGAGTGTTTGATCACGTTTTTCATCAAATTCAAGTCGTTTTCCTTAGATCAACACCTTGGTAAGTTCTATTTCATACGGATCAACCAAGGATCTAATTTATCAAGTATAAACCGGTAAATTATATGCCATTTCATATTTTATGCAAGTTAAATCCACAATTTGGTTTATATTTTCATTTATTATGATTTTGGAGTGATTTACATAATGTTTGATGAATAACTGTCATTTTGATGTTGCTAATGATTTCACAAAGTGCTTATGGTTGAATTTGATGATTTGGTCGCATCGACGTTGTCGTTTATGGATAGGGCAGTTTATGGACTGGCCAGTTTTATGGACTGGTCAGTTTTATGGATTGGTCAGTTTTTGGACAGGACAGTTTATGGATTGGGCAGTTTTATGGACTGGCCAGTTTATGGACTGGCCAGTTTTATGGACAGGGCATTTTATGGACTGGGCAGTTTTATGGACTGGTCAGATTATGGACTGGGCAGTTTTATGGACAGGGCAGTTTATGGACATGGCAGTTTATGGACTATGCAGTTTTATTGACTGGTCAGTTTATAGATTGGTCAATTTTATGGACTGGGCAGTTATGGATAGGGCAGTTTATGAACTGGGCAGTTTTATGGACTGAGCAGTTTTCTAAAGCATGTACTGGGCAAAGTTCTGGAGCAGGGATTGGGCAAAAATACCGGAATGGTCGGTCATGGAGTGGTCAGTCATGGATCAGTTAGGCATGGAGTGGTCGGTAGTGGATCTTACGTTAATTCAATGATGTGATGACTTCGAAGTGAATTACATGGGGAATGACGAAGTGAGGTGATTTGTTCATCGGATGTGGTGAATGTGGAAACGACTCACGGATGTATTGAGTTCGTGTGGGGTGATTGCTCTAAAGTGTTCTGAGCTTATGAATAGTCGTAGTTGATAATGACTAGGGATGCGAAGGTCGAGGGATTTTCGTTGTCATAGTTTCTAGCGGGATCAAAGCAGGGGTACAATTGAAGACCAATTGAAGGACGAGTGCCCTGGGCGTCGTGTATGGCCTAGACACGTTTTGTGTATAGCATGTGGGGTTTTGCTAGAACCGGGGCGTCATGTATGGTCCTTGACAACTGATGGCAAGTTGTTTAGCCAGTCATACAATTAACGATGATTACGAAGCAAGGTTGGCGGTGATACCCAGAGTCAGTCATGGATGTTTGAATGCTTGGTTTCTTTGGTTGTACCATCTCATAGAGATTATCTGACTTCGAATGAGGTGTCTTTTGGGTGCTTGTCTGATATTGGTTTCGGCCTTTGGGGTTGTGCTTAAAGGATGCCAAGTTCGATTAGGGTGGTTTTCATGAGATATAACTAGATGTTGTATGAGTTGCTTGTGCCATGTAAGAATGGTTGTTCTAGTTTCCATGGCTGAATTGTTGTTCCTTTGGATTTATGGATTATAAAGGCTATCACTATCAGGTTTGGGGAAGGCAGGTGTAAATTCTTCTCAGGAGCTAGGTAGATTAGTTCATTTATTTACCCATTCTCATATGCTTTATTAATGAAGTTTTTAGCTGTTTTATTGCTCACTAAGACTATTGTCTGACTCAAGATTTTATGTTTCCCTCTTATTACCTAGGGCTGTTCATCCGATTGTTGGATGGGCTGACTAAGTAGCAGATGACAGGTGATGCATTAATGAGGACGATGGTGCTGATCGATGGCGAGCTGGAGGCTTACGTATTAATTTTCCTACTATCTAGTATTTGGATTTTCGCTATTTGTTATTTTCTCTGAGTGCTGTAGTGAGGCAAATTGTTCAAACACTATTGTTGTTTTCCACGTGTATGGATATTACTTTTTAGTTGTTATGAAATTTTGGTGTTTTAGCCTTCACTATCACTACCTTGTATTATTCTATTATATTTTGTCCTTATGCAATGAGTTTACGACAGGTTCTGAGATTGTTACCTTACCTTGATGATCGTCTATAGCTGCCTAGCACAACTTTCAGTGCATTATTCCTCTTGTTTAGTACGGGGGTTATGGGCGGTCGTCACATTTGGTATCAGAGCTATGGTTAACGATTTTAGCCAAAGTTCAACGACGTAATCATGTATGAGAGACGTACTTGTAGATTTCAATTGGATGTATACTATATGATACTATATAGTATAGCAGCGTTAGGATTCCATTAGTAGTTTTCTTGCAAGTGGTTAATCATTCTAATCTGCGGATTTAGAATGAGTAGACGTACATACTGCAAGGGAAGAGGTTGTGCCTAGAGGGATTAATGGTAGAGCACCGACTACCCGGCCATGTTTGAAGCTATGATGGAAGCGTACCTGAGAAGGGCCCCGCTCTAGTGATAGCTACGGTGGGTGCTGGAGTCCAAGTGCCTAGATCTGTGGAATTTGAAAAGATGTGCAAAGACTTTACATCATTGGGAGGGAAACAGTAAGGGAACAGAACCAGTTAAGGAGGTTCAGAGATGGTTAGATACTTGTGTAAGGATCTTCAAGGACTTGGTCATTGATGATGCAATAAAAAGGTAGCTTGCATCAAGGTAGTTAGAGGGCAAAGCAATGGACTAATGGAACTCTGTCACATTTGAGACCCCTGAAGAGGATATTTCACAGGAGCAGTTCCAAGCCAAGTTTGAAGCGAAGTTTATCTCCACCGTGAAAAAGTCAATTCTGTTTAAGAGATTCATGGAACTTAAGCAGAATGGTCGACCAGTTCTTGATTATATTTCTGACTTTGAGGCTTTGTCGAAGTATGTTCGTTCATATGTGGATACTCCTTATCAAAAGAATAAGAAGTTTGTCTTGAGATTGGATGAATATCTTGGGAATCAGCTTGTGGATCACCTCGATGATAGTTTTGAGAAGATCATCGAGAAGGCTTTGAGGCATGAAAGTCTGTTTCCTAAAAAGATGTTTGTTGTTGCACCTAAGGAAGGACAGAAGCCACAATAGGGTGGTAATAATAAGAAAAGGAAGGAACAACAACAAAAGGAAAAGGATGGCCAGAAGAAGCAGAAGGGAGAGGTGCCTTACTTCAATTGTTGGCAGAAGGGCCATTTTGCTAGTGAATGCAAGAATCCTAAAGTGAAAAGAAGTGCTTCAAGTCTGGGAAGTCGGGATATGAGAATTAGTTAATGGTAAGCAAGTAGTTAAGGCTTATGCTTTGGAAGTAGTGCCATATTCTTTGAGAGCTCCTACTATGGAGGAGAAGGGAAAGGGTGTAATCGTTCAAGGTACTCTTTCTGTTCATGGTGTTTAAGTTTGTTTGTTGTTCGATACTGGAGCATCGCATTCATTCATTTGCAATGAGCTTGTGTGCCGCTTGGATTTGGAACCCGAGATTTGTGATAGACCATTGATCGTGACTAATCCAGTTGGGGGTTCGTCCAATTTGTGCATGTTGTGTCGTGGTCTAGTGTTGTCGACTCATGGTTGCTCTTTTGTGTGTGATTGCTTTGTTATTAACTTTGCTAGGTTTGGGATCATCTTGGGCATGGATTGGCTTAAGAGGTATGCGGCAAGGGTGAATTGCGAGAAGCTAGAGGTGAGAGTCGGGGACGTGGAAGGGCAAAAGGTGCTGATACGGTGTAAGTGTGAAGATGTTGTCTTCGTTAGCTATCTATATTCGCTTGTGATTTCACAAGAAGACTTGTCATCATTGCTAATCGCAAATGAGTTTGAGGATGTCTTTGACGGGGTCAAAGGGTTGCCGCCGCATCGTGAGATCGAGTTTAGGATCGATTTGGTCGAGGGTGCTAGACCAATCGTTATGCCTCTTAGGTGGATGGCTCCTAAGGAACAGCGAGAGTTAGAGGTGCAAGTTCGTGACCTTTTGGGAAAAGTATTCAATCAGAGGAGTGTTCCCGAATGGGGTGCACCAGTCGTGTTTGCAACCAAGGCAGATGGCTTGTTAAGACTGTGTGTGAACTATCGTGAACTGAATAAGGTGACCAAAAAAAAACAAGTATCCGTTGCCTAGGATAGAAAACTTGTTCGATCAGCTTCACGAAGCCAAAGTATTTTCTCAAACGGATTTGGCAACGGGATTTCACCAGTTGAGGTTGGAAAAGGGTAGTGTTCCAAAGACTGCTTTTAGGACACCATCCGGTTTCTTCGAATGGTTGGTATGCCATTCAGGTTGACTAACGCACTAGCGTATTTTGTGGATCTTATGAATATAATTTTCAAAGATCAGTTGAACAAGTTCGTGCTTTTGTTCGTGGATGATATTCTGGTTTATTCTTGGAATGAGGAAGAGCATAAGACGCACTTGAGAATTGTGCTGGAAATCTTGCGAAAGCATCGGATGAAGGCTAAGTTCTCAAAGTGTCACTTCTGGAAGAGCGAAGTGAGGTTCTTAGGCCATGTAGTTTTTGGAAATGGAATAGTTGTTGACCTGGCAGCAATCCAGGACTGGAATAGACCTAAGAATGTGATGGATGTTCGGAGTTTCCTTGGGTTGGCAGGATATTATCGACGTTTTATCAAGGACTTCTCTAAGATAGCTGCACCATTGACCGGATTGACGAAAAAGAACCATGAATTCATATGGGATGCAAAGTGTGAGCAAGCGTTCGGGATCCTGAAGGAGAGACTGACAAATGCTCCTGTTTTGACCATCCCAAGTGGGAATGAAGAGATGGTAGTATATACCGATGCATGTGGTATTGGGTTTGGAGTAGTACTAATGCAAAACGATAAGGTTGTGGCCTACGCAAGTCGACAGCTAAAGCCACATGAAAGGAATTATCCAACCCATGATTTGGAGTTGGCGGTGATTGTGTTTGCTTTGAAGATGTGGAGACATTACCTATTGCGAGTTCGATTCGAGTTGTTTATGGATCACAAGTCGTTGAAGTATCTTTTCTCCTAGAAGGATTTGAATCTTCGATAGTAACGATGGTTGGAGTTTCTAGCATCGTATGATTTTGAGATAGCCTATACTCTAGGCAAGGGTAACGCAGTTGCAGATGCGCTGAGTCGAAGACACGTAAGTTTGGGAGCGATGTTTTCAGAATGGATAAGCCTCGAGTATTTGTCAAGGTTCGATTTCAGGCAAAGATGTGAATTGGAACCTGAAATGTTAGCAAGCTTATCGATAAGACATACTCTTATCAAAAAGGTTGGAGAGAACCAAAAGCGAGATGCAAAGCTTGTCAAGTTTATCCAGAAGCTGGAACTAGAGAATAAAGAGTTAAGAAGTCTACCGAGAAGGTTGGCTTCGAAAGCAAGGACGATTAGCTGTTCCTGAAATTGAGGATTGAGAGATGAGGTTCTAAGGGAATGTCATCACTCAAAGTTGACGATTCATCCCGGTGATAATACGATGTATCAGTACATGAAGGCAGTATACTACTGGGAGGGGATGAAATTAGATATTGGAAAGTTCATTTTCAAGTACATGAACTATCAGTTGGTGAAAGCTGAACAGAAGAAGCCGAGTGGTTTTCTTCAGCCATTGGAAGTTCCTACGTGGAAGTGGGAGAAAGTATCGATGGATTTTATCAATGGACTACCTATAACTAGGGCGGGAAATGAAGGGATTTGGGTCATCGTGGATCGATTGACCAAAAGTGTGAGATTCATTCTTGTCAAATCGACTAGGACGGCGTCAAAGTTGGCTAAACTTTATGTGAAATGGATAGTTCAATTCCATGGTGTCGAGTGACCGAGATCCATTATCATAAGTGGATTTTGGAAAATTTTGCAAGATGCTTTGGGAACCGAGTTGTGTTTGAGTACAGCTTATCATCCCCAAACTGATGTTTAGACTAAGAGAGTCAACCGAGTTTTGGAAGATCTCCTGAGGGCTTGTGTGCTAGACTTCGGAGGATCATGGGAAGACCATCTACATCTAGTTGAGTTTGCATATAATAATAGCTATCAGTCGAGCACTGGGATGGCACCATACGAGGCATTGTATGGGAGGCTGTGCAATTCTCCAGTATGTTGGTTAGAAACTGGAGATAAATTGATGCTTGGGCCTGAGATGATTAGAGCAACCTCGGATTGTGTCGAGATCGTTCGACAACGAATGAAGACAACCCAAGATCGTCAGAAGAGTTATGCCGATAAGCATCGAAAGGATTTGGAATTCGACGTTGGCGATATGGTTTTCATGAAGATTTCACCATTGAAGCATGTGGTTCGATTCAAAAGTAAAGGAAAGTTGGCTCATAGGTTTGTTGGACCGTTTCTGATAGTCGATCAAATTGGAAAGCTCGCATATAAGTTGGAGTTATCCGAGAAGATGTCGAGTGTGCATAATGTGTTCCATGTGTCATTTCTACGGAAGTTCGTGCATGGTTCAAATATGGTGGTATTTCCAGAGCACTACGAAGATCTAGAGGTAAAGACCGTAGTTGCGAGACCTCGTAAGACACTTCGTGTTATGGGAAATGATACAAAACAGCTTAGGAGGAAAACGGTTAAGCTAGTCAAGGTAAATGGAGTGAAGATGGCGACGATTGTACATAGGAGACGGAAGAGAGTATGAATGCGACTCATCCAGAGCTCTTCGTCGGTAGGATCCTATGACATCATATCATCGTTGTATCTTGTTTGATAGAATTATGCATGCTAGGATAAGGCTATGGATGCATGGCTTGATGGTTGCTAGTTTAGATGATAGAATTGGCTTCTCTTGGATGATAGGCATGCAGAATTGTTGTAGTTTCATGTGTTTCCTTGGAATTTCGGAGGCGAAATTCTTAAGGGTGAAGAATGTAAGAGCCAGCATTTTACGTATCGGAGGATCGTAAAATATTTTTATTTTATTCCATGGTGTTGGATCATTCTCATATTTTGATATGTTGTTTGTGGGGATGTGAGACATGTCCATAATTTTTTACCAATTTTGTTTGTGGCCATTTTTCACCTATCAGTCTTGTACAGGGCATAACTTTTGACTTAAGTTGAATTAGAGGGTGAGACCTGTTTCATTGGAAAGGAAATGATGATTGCCTTTCCGTAGAGTGGTTACATTAAAGATTTGGCTCAGCGCTTTGGGAGGAATCGTTGTTTTAAGGTTTAACGGTTGGTTGTCCAGGTTTTAAGGCCTTAATGGGTTGATTTGGAGAGGCACTTTAGTGGGTTAGTGGAATGCTATAAATAGGGGGTGGGAGGTATGGAGAATGGTTTACTTCCTCCATTCTCTCATATGGTGGCCTATATTCCTCGGTCCTCTAACACCTTCTCACCATCAAAATCGAGATCTAAGCTTGGGAAATCGAAGATCTACACTATTGAAGGCTAGATCTACATTATTTCAAGGGCGAATTCATCAAATCGAGCGGATTAAAGCAAGATCTCTGCTATCCGGGTCCATATTTCACATTTTGCTTTGTTTTGGAGAATTGGTGAGTGATATGCATCTCTCACATGGATTCAATAAATTGTATGAGTGTTTAATCATGTTTTTCATCAAATTCAAGTCGTTTTCCTTAGGTCTACACTTTGGTAAGCTATTTTTAATATGGATCACCCTAGGATCTAATTTAGAAAGTTTAAACCAGTAAATTTTATGCCATTTCATAATTTATGCAAGTTAGATTCGTAGCTTGGTTTATATGCTCATTTATTATGATTTCAGAGTGATTTACATAATCTTTGATGAATAATTGTAATTTTGATGTTGCTAATGATTTTATAAAGTGTTTATGGTTGGATTGGATGATTTAGATGAAGTGGTCGCATCGACGTCGTAGTTTTATGGACAGGGCAGTTTATGGACTGGGCAGTTTTATCGACTATTCAGTTTATGGACTAGGCAGTTTTATGGACAGGGCAGTTTACGAACAGGGCAGTTTATGGATTAGTCAATTTATGGACCGGGCAGTTTTATGGATAGGGCAATTTATGGACTGGGCAGTTTTATGGGTAGGGAAGTTTATGGACAGGGCTGTTTATGGACTGGGCAATTTTATGGCCTGGTCAGCTTATGGACAGGGAAGTTTTACGGACAGGGCAGTTTATGGACAGGGCAGTTTATGTACTAGGTAGTTTTATGGACTGAGCAGTTTTCTGAAGCATGGACCGAGCAAAGTTCTGGAGCGGGGACTGAGCAAAAATACTAGAGTGGTCGATCATGGATTGGTCGGTCATGGAATGGTCAGTAGTGGATCTTATGTTAATTCAGTATTGTGATGACTTCGAAGTGAATTCCATAGGGAATGATGAAGAGAGGTTATTGTTCATCGGATGTGGTGAATGTGGAAACAACTCAAGAATGTATTAAGATCGTTTGAGGTGAGAGCTCTAAAGTGTTCTGAGCTTATGAATAGTCACAGTTGATAACGACTAGAGATGCGAAGGCTGAGGGATTATCGTTGTCGCAGGTTCTATCGGGCTCAAAGCAGGGATACAATTGAAGACAAATTATAGGTCGAGCGCCTTGTGGGTCATGTATGGGCTAGACACTATTGTGTATAGTGTGTGGGGTTTTGCTAGAACCGGGGCATCGTGTATGGTCCTTGACAATTGATGACAAGTTGTTTAGCCAGTCATACGAATAGTGATGATTTCGAAGCAAGGTTCGCGGTGATAGCCAGAGTCAGTCATGGATGTTTGAATGCTTGGTTGCTTTTGTTGTACCATCTCACGAAGATTATCTGACTTCGAATAAGGTGTCCTTTGGGTGCCTGTCTGATATTGGTTTCGGCCTCTAAGGCTTGTGCTGAATGGATGTCAAGTTTGATTAGGGTGATTTTCGAGGTATAACTAGATGTTATATGAGTTGCTTGTGCCATGTATGAATGGTTGGTCTAATTTCCATGGCTGAATTGTTGTTCCTTTGGATTTATGGATTGTAAAGGCTATCACTATCAGGTGTGGGGAAGGCAGGTGTAAGTTCTTCTCTAGAGCTGGGTAGATTAGTTCGTTTATTTACCCATTCTCATATACTTTATTGATGAAGTTTGTTTGTTGTTTTATCGCTCACTAAGATTGTTGTCTGACTCATGGTTTTATGTTTCCCTCTTATTACATTGGGTTGTTCATCCGATTGTTGGATGGGTAGACTAAGTAGCAGATGACAGGTGATGCCTTAGTAAGGATAATGGTGCTGATCAATGGCGAGCTAAAGGCTTACGTACTACTTTTCCTACTATCTAGTATTTGGATTTCCGTTGTTTGCTATTTTCTTTGAGTGTTGTAGTGAGGAAAATTGTGCAAACACTATTGTTGTTATCCACATGTATGGATATTACTTTCTAGTTGTTATGAAAGTTTGGTGTTTTAGCCTTTACTATCACTACCTGTTGTATATATTCTATTATATTTTATCCTTGCGCTGTGAGTTTACGACAAGTTCCGCAATTGTTACCTTATCTTGATGATCGTCCATAGCTGCCTGGTACACCTTTCAGCGCATTATTCCTCTTGTTTAGTGCAGGGGTTATGGGCAGTCATCACAATGTACACAATGGAAAACATTAACTCTCAGCGGAAGAAATAAATGCTTTAGACGCAGCTCTAGCCTCAATCCAGCACATGCTCTATAAAATATTTGCAAACCAGAAACTACCAGGCTAGCCATGTGGAAAATATGGGCACCCAGAGTTCAGCTGGGAGAATAATAAACTCTGGATTAGTCGTGAGACTGGTGTGAGAACAAAAACAGTTATTTGCTTTATTTTATAGTTGGGTAAATCATAAGACCATGCCGTATGACACGGAACAGGTTTCCCCTCATGAATACGAGTCGTAAAATTACTCGCAATGCTTTTGGAAAATGAAGCTTCCATAAGACTTGCATCCCATCACACAATGCAACGCAAACAATTAGGAGAAAGTTTTGTCTTATGATAACCAAATATGCTTGACACGTGAAAATCTCTTTTATTATTACTAGTGCATAGTGTGAAAATCACTTTTGAAAGTAAATGTACAAACCTTAGAAGATGTAGGTACCCATATATTACGTCTACATACATATAGTGCAACTAAAATCGTAAAAGGTTCATATTGGAAGTTGGGTTCCATCAATGAACAAGGGAAAGGATCTTCCCTTCCGCAATTCGAGTACACCTCTAGCAGGATGTCACAGGGTTAACAAAATCTCCTTCTATAGCGGAAAAGCCAGCCCACCTATACCACGTGATGTTAGGGTTTCTCCCGATCATTACGTTTCCCAGTTGTTACCAACCATTATCTAAGGCGCCTCAATCTATCATCCACTAGGCAAATTGCCTGGGCTCCATACCATTGCATCACTTTCTCAACTAGAAGGAAATGTTAGTCCTTATCCCTACTATACTTCATCCTGTTTCGGCTCATTACCGGTTGTCAGGCTGAAAGTCACGCTTATAAACAAAGCTCTGCTTTTTAACATACAGCTTTGATCATCAATTGCTTATCACTTAGCATGACCCACTGTGAATTCACAACATATAATTGACGTCTATTAATATATAACCCTCTGAGCACATAAGTCTCAGAGGAGAGTGTTAAGATAAAATGATAAATCCTCTACCACCATCTGATATATCATTAATAGAAACCAATTTATTATGTTGTCAAATACAACGTCAGACGCGCATCCATACAAGTCTGTTCTGGGTTGTGAACGAAACAGAAGGCACCTTATTTCTCGTCCAATAAAGGAGAGAGGAACTTGCATATCCGGACAATCAACAGGTAAGTCTGGATAACTGCCACTTATAATCGCGTTTTGGGTGTACAACCCAATTGAGACATCATCAATTAATCTAAATGATGTGAAGATCCCCGGTCTTCAACCGCCGTCTTCAAATATTCTTGAATGCTCGCCCTATAGTTATTCAGAATGGGTTGGAACCCAGTCTTTCCGAAATAGCTAGTATATCTTTACAATCAATTGATATATAAAATTATCATGAGTCTCATTCCACTTTAGAATATCCTTTTACTAAAATCATTCTTTAATTTGGGTATACCCATTTCAATCTTATAAAAGAATTACATTCTTTAAACTCTTATTTAAATCTTTCCTTGGAAATCATTTCAAAAGATTATAAAACCTCATTTCACATATTTAACTCAAATCAAGTTCTTTACGCTTTATCGGTATTATTGAATCTTGCGAAAAAGGCGATTTCTCAAATCATTATCCCATTCCCATCCTATTCATCCCATGAAGCAAAACTGGTGGTACTACATATCTAATACCCCTCGTATTTTGGTAAGTTTGATTACCCTCTTTCATTTCAAATATGATTGAAGTTTTTTGATTATCTTTCCAGGAAAAATTATTTATCCCAAACCCAATTCATTCTTAATCATTGAGTAGGATATATTACTTTATATTTCCTTGATCACATTTCTAGCCCAAAATCCTACTTACGATTTCTAAGTCTTATCGTTACCCGAAAACATGCTTATATTCTTTTAAGCGATCTTTAAACTATTCCCATTATCGTTTGGTAGGGAAAACTCTTTCAATAAATCTTTATAATTAATATAAATAAATATTTCAATTCAACTAATCTTAAGGAATCATCTTCCCCTTTAAATGGGTTAAAGAACAAATGTTATTTAAAATGTTTCACAATAAACCCAAAATCACACTTTCATTCTAAATGAAATCTTCACGGAAATCGTATTAGCTCACAATCGATATGAATTACCATATCGGACTAATACTATAAGCGGAATAACGTCAAAGCCTTTTAAATTCCTTGAATAGTAAAGGATTTATAATCAATTTATATAAATCGAAATTCCATTCAATTGCAATTTAATTCATTAATTGAAAAAACGTCTTCGGAAAACTTCATCAATCTTAATTAAAAGATTTGTTCCATACTCTTCATCTTTAACTGGGTTAAAGAACGATGTTGCTAAAGACACCATTCACGACAAACCCCAAACAAATTGATATTAAATACAAGATTTAAACAAAATTTGAATCCACTTATATTCAATTCTAATTCTCGTAATCAACGAATACTATAAGTGGAATAACGATATAAACATCTTCCAAATTCCTCAAAATATAAATTTCTACACAACAGTAATCATGACCAAATATCCAAGGAACATTTCTATCTAAATCCGATTTATTTAAATTCAGAAAACTTCCATTTTACTCAAAAGATTTATCAAAACAGTGTTATATTTAATAACAAATTAACTTATTTTGTCGGGTTAAGGATGATGTTATTCAAGACACTGTCCACAACAACCCAAAAACAATTAATATTAAATATATGATTTAGAATGAAATCGTATCAGCTCATATACAATATCAACTTCGCATATTCAACAAATACTATAAGAAGGATAATGGTGTATTCACCTTTCAAATTCCACAAATAGTATGTGTCTCGTCTACAAAAATAACACCAAACACTTGATGATTAATTCCAATCAAATCCAATAAGTTAAGATTTGAAAACTTAAGATCATTTAACTTAAATTCCCTAAACGCAGTTTTACCGTATTCACCAAGTTAGGTTGAAAACACAAAAATCGAAATATAGTTTGAAACATCATATTTCTTTCCCTAATCTCTTTAAAATCATTTATTATGATTTATCATAAATTTTTCATGTTTTTAGTAATTTTTATATAGTTATTTCAATCGATTTCCAATTATGGCCATCGAACTACGTTTATAACGACCTTTTCAAAAATAAATTTAAACATAACTTGAAATCTATATGTTGAAATCCAAAATTTCTCCTTTCATTTGAAAACTATCATTAATAGAAAGCAAACAGTTTTTGGTTTCGGGAAAATCCGATTTAAATTGCATTAGTAATGCTCTTTTTAAGTTCATGGTTGAAATTCGCGAACTATCGCAGCACTATACGTCCTATTCAAACCATATTATTATTTAAAATAAAATTCATCTGATTCAATTAGAATATATTTTATAAAATGTTCATAAAATCGTTTAAAAGCGATTCCAATTTCAAATTCAATTATAATTCAAAGCTGAATATTCTATATTATTATAATATTTTTCAAAATTAAATCTTTTGAAATCCAAACTTTCCTGGAATCCATTATAAAAATAATTAAGATCATTGGAAAAATCAATTCGAGTTAAAAACGTCTTTTTATATCTAATTGGAATTCACTTTTGAATTTACTATTCAAAATCCGTTTTTAATTAGAACAAGCCATTTCTAATTCCAAAATCTTTCATATTCATTTCAATTTCATTTCCAAATTGTTCTATATATAAAAATCCAATTTTCATTTTCACGTCTTATTTCACTTATCATTTAATATTCCAATGGAACTCGACTCAGTCAACTCCCAAATTATTCCATTTTCGTTGTGTTAATTTGTGTGTACAATTATAATAACAACCACAACAGTTATCAACCATCAAACAAAAGTCATAAGATAAGTGTTATAATTGTTAACGCTTAAATGTACATAAACAGTATAAATAAAATTGTAATAAACATCCATCATCCATGAAGCAATCATAGCAACCACAATCAATCAATATATAATCAGTTGATGATTATAATAACTATTCAAAAGAAAAAGAGTTATCACAGTGATTTTTGATCGTTTCAATGACGATCGCTTTTGAATCAAATTAAATGTGGGTTTAATTTAACCCAAAATTCCAAGTAGCTCCAATTTTGTCCAAATCAGTTCCACAGCGGAGATTCCTCTCCATGATTTCAAAGGATCTTGTTCGCCAGATTCTGAGTTCATACGAGCAAGATATAATTGTTTGAATATTGAATACATTAATTAAATATTAATAAACCTCGCATCTTCTTCCATTCACGTTCAAACCATTGCTCCTCCTCCATTCAAGCGTGCGCCGCCGCCTACGGCCACCTAGGCCACCGTCATCCCTTGCAGCGTCTCCCCCAATCCATGACGCGCCTTCGCCGGCTGGACCACCCTTCAGTGTCGTCGTTCAAGGAAAAGGCCCCATGACCAGAAAATGCTTCGAGCGCCGCCACCGCCACTGCGGTCACAATCAATCAATATATAATCAGTTGATGATTATAATAACTATTCAAAAGAAAAAGAGTTATCACAGTGATTTTTGATCGTTTCAATGACGATCGCTTTTGAATCAAATTAAATGTGGTTTAATTTAACCCAAAATTCCAAGTAGCTCCAATTTTGTCCAAATCAGTTCCACAGCGGAGATTCCTCTCCATGATTTCAAAGGATCTTGTTCGCCAGATTCTGAGTTCATACGAGCAAGATATAATTGTTTGAATATTGAATACATTAATTAAATATTAATAAACCTCACATCTTCTTCCATTCACGTTCAAACCATTGCTCCTCCTCCATTCAAGCGCGTGCCGCCGCCTACGGTCACCCAGATCACCGTCATACCCTTGCAGCGTCTCCCCCTATCCAAGACGCGCCTTCGCCGGCTGGACCCACCCTTTAGTGTCGTCGTTCAAGGAAAAGGCCCCATGACCAGAAAATGCTTCGAGCGCCGCCACCGCGGTCAACCATACGCCAAGAAATTTGGCCCGCACATCGGCCTCACCAACCAAGAACATTTCTCTAGTTGATAATGTCTCCCAATGTTTCCTTGATTGGCTGGAAATCATGACTTTACGTTCGCTGTTACTCATAACTATTCATCCATGATTTTCTCCTCTCCATGGCTATATAGGCCATATCAGGCCGACCGACCGACCAACATGAAATTCATAGACCGTCCTCTCCTCACTAACTTTCCTTCAGACCCCCTTGCCTAATAGTCCACCATTTGCACACAAAACGAGAAAATGAAAAAGTATAGTCCAAGGTCATGGGTGATTTCCGGCCACCTCGGGTGTCCATTGGCCACTAAATTTTAGCAGTAGGTTCCCCTCAACATGATCTACAACTTTTAGGTTGGACACTTCCTCTGATTCTCACTCGTTTGGGAATTAAAAATTAAAAATGTTGTTTTTGCAAATATTGAAACTATTGAGGGTGGCAGATACAAAATGTGGAGAGGAAGAAGTAAAGGGTTAGGAAGTTAGATATATTATATAGGGGAGATATTTTGAGTTTATAGTATTGTATTCGATTATTATATCATTTCTTTCCTATAGTTATCTACGATTGATGTTTATCAACTCGTCGATCACATACAAACTCCGTTGGCAGTGAAAATGGATATACAACTATAGATTGTCATTACGTTCCTAATGAAATTTGTTTCATCGAAATTCGAGTCTGTTTGCCCAAATAGCGCTAGTTTGGGCTCAAATTATTGATTTTATATTCATACGTATTTACATTGAACGTTTATAGCTCGCACAGCCACATACTAACTCCAATTGATCCAAAATTTGAATTTTTACAATAATTTAACATTAAAGATCCGATAAAATTGGTTTCATCAAAATTCAAGATTGGTTGCAAAATGGTTATTTTCCCATATTCGATTAGATCGATAAAATATATTTTAAATTCAAAATATTTATATTCTTTGAAAAACAAATTATAATTATTGTATATATTCAAATGAAATTTCATATTGCTTCAAAATAAACTATATTGGATTTTAAACTCGATACATGATTTTCAAGCTAAATCAATATTTAATTTATAATAATATCCCTTTTATTTTATTAAACAAATCATTATGGTTTATAAACGATTCCATAATGACTTTTTGAAAATTTGCTTTGGATATAACTTACAATGTACAAGATGAAATCTCAATTTTTCTCTTTCATTAGAAAACTATAGTTCAATAGATTCGAACATTTCTTGTTTCAACGAATTCTAACTTATATTAGATCCTATACAATGGTTTAAATTTCAAAATGTAATATTACGAACTATTGCACTGCTGCGAGCTTGTTTTTAATTATATTATAAATTATACGTTCAAACATTAAATTAAATAAATTCCAAGTCGTTAATTCTTAAAATAAATCGTTTTTAAATATTTAATTAAATATTCTTTAATAAAAATCCAGGTTGTTACACTTCTTTAGGATGGTAAGGGTCCTTTTTAATATCTAGTGATCTGATAACCATATGCGTACTAAATGGATATGCTTTATCCTTTTGAAAATGCTTCAGAATTTTCTTAATGTAATTCGATTGATGGGTTAGTAAGCCATTTGTACTATGCTCGATGTAATAACCCGGAAAATCTGAACCAATTTAAAAATTTTATTTTGGCAATTTTAATGAATTTTGAATATTTAAAATGAATTATTTTAAATAATAACGACGAGAAATTTATTGAACATAATTAGAATGTATATATTTATTTGAATCATCGTTAGAATATAAATGTTTTATTTTATTATATAAGGAATTGAAAATGGCGCGGTAGTTTGAAAATTCGATTTCAAATTTCAAGTGAATGTACTGGATTCAAAATAAAACGGATTTTAGCGAAACCAAAAATATTAGAATCTATTTGAAAATATCTTTCTAACGAATCCAAAAAATTGAAATTTCATAGCGGGGATAAAAAGTTATGCCCAGTTGAAAATTCAGAATAGTCGCTATGGAATTTTTTCCCTTAAAAATGGAAATTTTGCAAATGACCTCCGTTTTCAACAAATCCACTTTTGATGGATCCGTGATGTAAAATTATTGCTAGATTCCAAAATTCATAATTTTTGGAATTAATATGTGAGCGTGGCACAAGAAAACGTGTTTTGTCAATTTCAGTCAATTTGGGTCGACCAGAAAATGGCCATTTTTCAAAAGGTCTCCAAATTCGACGAAATTAGTTTTGTTAGGACCGTATCTTCAAAACAAAGCTAGATATAATTTTTTGTAATTTTTGGAGTCAGTATGTGGCCCTTGTAAATTAAAATGTGCGTTCAAATTCAATATGTATTGATTTATATTTTAATTTTGATAAAAACTTATTGAAATGATCGAATTATCTTACGAAACATATCCCATTGCGTTCGGAATGGGGGTAATTAGCTAGGGGTGACAGTCGTTGGGTTCGTTTTGGAATTAGAATTAAAAAGTTAATTTTTGAAAAATAATAATAATAATATATATTAATAAACTAAGGCTCCCAACCCTTATCCTCCCAGTCATTCATTCAAAACAGGAAAAAGAACAAAAAAATTAAAAATCGAAATCGCCCATCGCCCTCCATGCGAACCCCGCCATCAATGCCTCCGCCGAGCCGATCTACGGAGCACCGCCTCACCTCGCGCCGCCGGACCTCCCTGAGCTTCCACCAACACCCTCTCGTCTCCCCCTCTCTTCAATTACCCCTATCAAAAACCCTAGCTGCTGGAGCACCCCACTCCACCACCGTTGACTGCCCTCACCACCTCAAACCCCGTGATAGCCCCTCCATCCTCCGATGAACCATGCGGCAACCCCTCCTGTCTCCCAAATTCCACCGTAAGTCTTCTTTCTTTTTGTTATGAATTCATGCGAATAAAAATAGGGATTTTTATATAGAAAAGTTAGATTTTATCATGAAAAGATTTGATTTTTATTATAGATAAAGTTTAGATTTTTTTTAACTATAAAAGAGATGATTTTTAATTGAGGAAAGATGTGGTTTTTAAATTGAAAAAGCTATGACTTTTATCGTAGTAAAGATTAGATTTTAAAAAATAGAAAGATGAGATTTTTAGGAATAGAAAGATGAGATTTGTAAAAATAGAAAGATTAGATTTTAAAAAATAGAAAGAATAGATTTCTAAAAATAAAAAGGAGAGATTTTTAAAAATAGAAAGACGAGATTTTTAAAAATAGAAAGACGAGAAAATTATAAATTTTATCGTATGTATGAAATGATATTTTGAAAAGGATAAAAATAGAATTTTTGTATATGTAGCGAAATAAAAATCTGTTTTGTATTATATGGATAGCTAAATAGAAATACGATTTATATATATACATATTTTATAGCGAAGTAAAGATATGATTTTTATATACGAACTAGCGTTATAAAAATTCGAATTTTATATATGTATTAGCAAATTAAAAATGCGATTTTTATACATGAAGTTATGTAATAAAAATGTGATTTTTATCTACATGGAGTTGTATTAAAAATGTTCAACTGCATGAAACAGTTAGTGATGAAATTGACTGGAAGTTGAACGGAATCCAAACTGTTCAGAAATAAAACCGGTGGAGTGGAAACCAAACGTGAGAACTACTCACTTTTATTTATTTTCTAGTTAAAATATATATACTAGGATGCAGACGGTGCTTAGCAGCACCCGACACCCGTCGTTCACAGACCATGGATGACTTGTTTGTTTGAATGTTGTGTTATGAAAATCTATTGTTGTAATATGGAATGGAATAAAATATTTTATCGTTAAAAAAAATTTATAGTTAAAAATATAATTTTTTGCATGTATATGAATAAAATAAATATTTATAAACAAGTAGGACGGTTTGTTTATGTACACACATTTAACTGATATTGATTGGGATGATAAATTTTACACATCGTCCAACTGCACAAATAAAACCTGTGTTTGATTGTTTGAAACCCCACATGGGTATTGGGATGATATATGACATACACTAGTCCCAATAATTAGTTGTATGTCGATCGATTGATTGACGGGATGTTATAAGCGTTAAATATTTATATTTGATGCTTATGTAGTGTAGAATGCACTTTGGATGATGGTTGACTGTGTTTGATTGTCGTTATGTACATGTGTGTATGAAATCCATATAATCCCATTATATAGTAATTGACTGTGTCTGATTCCAGTTCAGAAAGAATGAATATTTTAAAATAACGATTATTTTAAAATAACGAATATTTAAAAATAACGATTATTTTAAAATAACGAATATTTAAAAATAATATTCAGTGAAAGAGCAAAATTTGATTTTGATGTCTGATTTGGGATGGACACGAATATATTTAAATATATAAAGCATGTGGATTAGATTAACGCCATTTTGACGTGAAAGATATTTATATCGATCTTATTCATTTTTATAATGAATACTGAAAAGAAATTGATTTCAAAATATAAAGATTTGAAAATATTATCATTTGTATATCGATGATATGGAATATTCAATTTTGATTAGAAATTGAATAGGAAGTTGATATCATTTTGAAAACGAATTTAAAACAATTTATAAAATACGTTTTAAATGGAAATCGATGAAATATATAATATATATATTATATATAATGGCCTGAATAGAACGCGCCGCGCTGCGGCAGTTTGCGAATTTCGACCATTGACTTCAAACGGACATTACGGGAGATCCGACCGTCGGATTCTCCTAATACCGGAACCATTGGGTTTGTATCGAAAAGAGCCTTCTAACGAATATTAGAGATTTGAAATCTAATGGTTGGATTTAAAATTATGTCCAAATCAAATTTGGAAAAGGTCGCTATAAGTGCAGTTCGATGACCGTTTATGGAAATCTACTGTACGGGCCCTGATAAAATTATTAAAAATATCAATAATTAGTGTAAAACCATAAGAAATGATTTGGAAAGAATTGGGATGAAAAATTCCATATTGGAAAAGATAAAAATAGATTTTTATCGAAATGAACTAGTTTTGAACTAGAATTATAATTCAGTTATTTTTAAAAATAAATAAAGTGGTTTTGAAATGGTTTTAAAATAACGAGGATTTTCAATATATGAATTGGAATGGATTTTAATCGAAATTGTTTTCGGAATATTTCGATGTTGGATTTCGTGATTATATGAATATTGTTGAGGAATTTCGAAGATATATATCGTTATTCCAATACGATATTTGTTGGTTTCAGAATTTGATATTGAATATAAGCCGATATATTTTCAGAGCCTTGTATTTAATATCGAATTGGATTTTGGGTTTGTCGTGAATGGTATCTTTAATAATACTATTCTTAAACCTAAATGGAGTTAAGAAAATTAGAAATTGACTGGAGATTAGTTATGTTGAATGGTTTCTGGGGCATTGATCTGATGTTGGATTCGGCCTTCGGGGTTATTACTTAGGGAATTGTTCCCTTACTAATTTACGGTTAGAGACTGACGGAATGTGATTTGGGTTTGTTGTGAACTGTGTTTAGCGACATTCGTTCTTTAACCTGATTTACAATGAAATGTGATTTGGGATTTATAAATCTTTTTATTAAGATATAATGGAGATTTTCTAATGTAAAGTTTTCCAATTTAACACATTAAATTGGAATTGAATGGAATACGATTTGGTAATAATCGAAGTGGACTTCTGTGGAGGAAGACTGTTAATACATATGGAATTTAATAGGCGTTGCCGTTATTTCATTTATATTATTGGTCGGATATGGAAATTGATATCGATTATATATTGATTTGTTTTTCCGTGAAGATTCCATAATTAATGGAATGTGATTTGGGTTGCCGTGAAGGGTATCTTTAATAATACTATTCTTAGACCCAACGGAGTTAAGAAAATCAGAAACTAACTGGAGATTAGTTAAGTTGAATGGTTTCCTGGGTCTTGATCTGATGTTGGTTTCGGCCTTCGGGGTTAATACTTAGGCAATTGTTCACTTGTCAATTTACGGTTAAAGGCTGATGGAATGGAATATGATTTTGGGTTTGTCGTGAACCATGTTTTAAATGACATTGGTTCTTTAACCCAGTTAAAGACAGGATATGATTTCCTAAGTTAAACAATCGTTAATATTGATTTTTGGGAAGATTAAAACCAAGTGGAGTTTTAATGAATCTTTAATTAGATCGAAATGATATCCAAAGGAAGATTAAAGAATAAATTTAAAGAATTTATCTTTGATAAAATTAATGGGAACCTTTCCCAAGGTATATGAATATTTGGATAAAGAAATATTCTGGATTGGAATGAGGCGTATGTTGTGTTTTTATAGCACTTGTTTATTATATACGCGAGTTATTCGGAAAGACCGGGTTTATCCCATTCTGAATAACTGATTCGACGATGTGTCGAGGATGAAGACGGTGGTTGAAGACCGGAGGTCTTCACATCGTTTGGATGAGTACTGATGTCTTCATTGGTGTAACGAAAAGGAATTTCGCTCGATCTGAATCAGTCGCTAAACCGACCCAGACCGTTCGAAACGCCTGATTGTTTTGAGAACACGACAAAATAGAACGCAGACGGAAGAACATTTAATTGTATATTACAATAATTCCATCAGAATACAAGAATATTCAGAGTATAAATGAATAAATTACATTCAACAAATATCAGAGATTTAAATTACATTTAAACATATCGCAGCGGAAAATAATACAATACACAACTAGAAGAAGATATACGGATACAAAGCTTTCCGGATATCGTTCCAGCTGTAAACCAGGATCCTGTGAATATAAATCTGCAAAACCAAAACTACTAGCTGCCCGTGTCGAAAATAAGGGCACCCAGAGTTTAGGTTAAAACAATAAACTCCAGGTCAGTCATGTGACTGGTGTGAGAACTAAAACAGTTATTTATCTTTATTTTCAAAGTAAGGTAAATCAAGGGACCACGCCGTATAACACGGAACGGGTTTCCTCCCAAGAATACCAGTGCATAAAACAAACAGCGCAATGCTAAATAAAGAAAAATGAAGCTATTATAAGACCCAAGTCCCATCACACAATGCAACGCAAGCCGGAGGATAGGGTTTTTACCTTATAATAGCCAAGAATGCTTGATACGTTTAAAACAAATCATTTGATACTATTATAAGTGCATAGTGTATAAAACAATTTCAAATCATAAGTATCAATCATAGGCGACATGAGCGTCCCATACCACTATGTCGCCATACTAGGCTCTACAAATAAACCCGCAAATGTCACGTATTTGGAAATTGGATTTCCGTCTATGAACCGAGGCAAAAGATAGTCCTCAACCGATTCAAGATGCTCTAGCCCATGTCTCAGGAACAGCCGCAACTGCTCCTTGGATCGTCAGGGCCGGTCCACCGATGTGGATTATTATGCCTGAACACTACGTCTCCCCACCCTATGGGGTGTCAATGAGTCCAATGACTCCATCGGTCCCGGATCGACCGATATATCCGAGGCGCCTCGCAACAGCAACAACCACATAAGTCAAACTCGTCAGGGCGTGTAAAACCACTGACGCCACTTCTAGCTAGAAGGAAACGCATGCCCTCCCTGAAGTCCGTCTCCTGTTTTTGGTTCATACCGGGTGTGAAGCTCGCGAAACAACGCTACACAAAGCTACGCCACAAAGGCCGTGCTTTGATCATCACCACAAGACTTTTCTTTTCAACAGAAGCCTTGATCAATTTCCACTTAGGCATGCCACACAGGCAATTCACTCCATGCGTTTGATATCCACCAGTATATAAACCCTGAGCTCGTACGTCTCATAGAAGGGCGTTAAGCAAGAGAATAAATTCTCCGCCGCCAAACAGAAATATATTTAATAGAAATCAATCACACAGACTAAAATCTAATGTCAGACACATAGTCCATTTACAAGTTCGTTCTGGGTCTGAACGAAACCGGAGGCACCTAGTACCCCACATATCCATCGATCTCCAAGTACGTCTGGACGATCACTAACTGTTTCCATCTTCTTGGGTGTACAGCCCAATCAAGATCATCAGCAATCACCCAAACGACATGAAGACCTCCGGTCTTCAACCACCGTCTTCATCTTCGACACCACGTCGAATCAGTTATTCAGAATGGGATAAACCCGGTCTTTTTGAATAACTCGCGTATATAATCATCAAGTGTTACACAAACACGACATACGCCTCATTCCAATTCAGAATATTCGTTTATTCAAATATTCTTCTACTTTGGGAAAGGTTCCCATTAATTTTATCAAAGATAAATTCTTTAAATTTATTCTTTAATCTTCTTTGAATATCAATTCAAACTAGTCGGGATTAGTGAATCACACCGGAATAATCATTTATTTTATTTCCCAATCCCCACCTATTCATCCCATGAAGTAATACTGGTAATACTTCATATCTAACACCACAGTGTTATCGGTAAATTCAATTACCATTTCACGTTTAAAACTAATTAAAGATTTAACTATCGCTTGGACCAAAACTGGTGATACTCCATTCTCGATCTTTTCAATCTAATTAAAGATTCATTAAAACTCCACTTAGTTTTAATCGTTAACTGGGTTAAAGAATCAGTGTCATTTAAAACACGGTTCACGATAAACCCAAAATCACATTCCATTAATTATCGGGTTAAAGAACGAGTGTTATTTAAAACACTGTCCACGATATCCCAAAAATCAATATCAATTCAATTCCAATTAAATATTATTTAATTGGTACACTTCATTAAATCTAAATAAAAAGATTTAATCTTTTCTCAACTGGGTTCAAGAACAGTGTTAGTCAAGACACCATTCACGACAAACTCAAATCACATTTGATATTAAATACAAGGCTCTGAATAGAAAATATATCGGCTTATATTCAATATCAAATTCTACGACCAACAGATATCGTATTGGAAATAACGATATACATATCTATATCTTTCAAATTTCCATAACAACATCTATATAATCACGAAATCCAACCTCGAAATATTCCGAAGACAATTTCGATTCAAATCCCTTCCAATGCAATCATTGGAAATTCTGGTTATTTTTAAAACCCTTTTCAAATTCAATTTATTTATTTGAAAACAAATAGAATTTTAATTCTAGTTCAAAACTAGTTCATTTCGATAAAAATCTATTTTTATCTTTTCAAATATGGAGATTTTCATCCCAATTCTTCCCAAATCATTTCTTATGATTTTACACAAATTATTGATATTTTTAATAATTTTATCAAGGCCCGTACAGTCGATTTCCATCAACGGCTGTAACGACCCGGATTTTGAGCGACTTTGGTTATCGACATAAACTCGATGTCGATAACCAAAACATCGAAAAATCCTGGTAATTAATGAAAGAAATTAGAGGGTGAGGATAGATAAGATAGAAACTTAGAATAGAAGAAGAAAAGAAGAACTTACATCATCAGAGTAACACAAATCTCACAGCGGAACGAATAACATATAATATATAACATAACTTTTAAATATAACAATTATGTATACAATAGCACTTATCAGAGTACAACACTTACAACACAGCGGAAATAAACCATAGCTATATGATCTTGAAGCCTCCTGCTCCAAGCTCTTCATGTATATCTGTAAATCCCGACTACTTGACTGCCCATAAAAAATTAGGCACCCAAGAGTTTAGGGAAAACAACAAAATAAACTCCGGGTCAGTCATGGGACTGGTGTGAGTAAAATAGTTTAACACAGTTTAACATATATATAATATCTCATAAGACCACGCCGTGAATACGTAACGGGTTTTTCCCTTATGAGAATCCAACATCTTTGACAAGCAATATCATTCTGATATTATAATAATGTCTAAGTACAAATATATATCAATCTAGCAGAAACGCTTTCATCTCACGTTCTACATATATAGTATACAATCAAAACCGCGGGTGCGTATTGGATGATTGGATTTCCAACTCTGACAAGGTATGGAACCACCTTCCGATCAGTGTACTATAGGAACGATACATTGGAGTTCAACAAGAACATCTTGCAACTCAACCACACATGACCGACCACTCATTTCGCTTGAGTGTATCGAATGTACATCACCAACGGTTGGGATCAGCAACCGTTCCCGTATATATATATGGTACAACATTGATAGATTAAAGAAGCAAATGAATATTCTCTAGATAGGTGATTATACACCCTACTTCGGTGCGACCGACTTAGCCATGCTGCCTGCCTGATTTCTGTCATTTACCGGATGTGAGGCTAGAAGCTACGCTTATCTTTTCACATCATATCTTCATTTACTTAGAATGCCACTTCGTCATACCCGCCAAATCATTATCGATTTCCCTAACGGTATCGTGGGTATGAAGCTAAGAGAAACGAATTCCTCCGCCACCAAACGTAATACGTTGAAGAGATCAACATATATGATTCGTTAGGAATACTCTGTCAGACATTCGTCCATACAAGTTGTCCTGGGACTGGACAAACCGAAGGCACTATTCAGTACATCCATCTTAGGCACTGTTATCTAAGACTTATACAATAGCCCTTGCACTTTACTTCGTCTTCAATTTTCTTCATCGTATTTGATCACAACGCTTATGTCAATACGGAGTGGTTCTTCGGATAATAATCCAACCGGTCTCTCCATATTTACAACGTAAAATGGTCAAAAGTTTGATAGTCTGTGATTTAACTATCAAATGAAAACATGTCCATGTACAAACAACGATCTAAATTCCAAATGGAATTATCGACCCAATCATCAAACATATATATATATATATATTCATATTTCCTTATTTTCTATATTTAGAAAATATTCGTTATCAACGTTGGAAAACATTTCCATTGTTTATTTACGTATCACTATCCTTCCACAACTATCAGACTCTAACTATAAACTAACAAGAGAACAACTTCCTAAGTATAAACCCCAAAGGCCGAAACCAACATCAGATCGATACTCAGGAAACCATTCAACGTATTATTCTCTAGTTAGTTTCTAATTTTGCTTAACTCTATATTCTTTAACTCCATTCGCTCATCTCTAGATCGCAGCGATCACAATGGTTACGCCTGATTCCCTCAGGAAACATCCGACCGCCGTAGGCTATTTACAGCCCTGCGAATTACGCTAGCAGTCGTGCTAAATGGCAACTCATCCTGAATAACTATGTTTGTTTTAACTTTAACTGTTTAACTCTAACCGGTTAACTCTAACTGTTTAACTCTAACTGGTTAACTCTAACTGATTAACTCTAACTATTTAACTCTAACTGTTTAACTCTAACTGGTTAACTCTAACTGTTTAACTCTAACTGTTTAAACTCTAACTGTTTAACTCTAATTGTTTAAACTATTCATTTATAAAGATTTACTTTTAGTAACGGTTCTTCACTTTACAAATGATTTCCTTTTTATAACGTTTTCCTTTTTATAACATCCTATTCAGTTATAAACAAATTTCCTTTTTATAACTCTATTTATTTTCTAAATATTTCCTTTTCAAATTTATTCTTAAAAATATTCTTCCTTAAATTCCTCGAAAAATTCGCCATAACCTCCTTTGTCTCGGGAGCATCGGGAAAATCCCCAAACCGCTACACAAGCCTTTCCATTCAAAAAGAAAATGATTTGCAGTTATTTCCTTTTTGAATATCTCCTATTTATTTCTAAGTAAATAATCCCTATTTAATATTTTATTTATTTAACAAATAAATAATCCATGTTATAGTATCTTATCTATTTATTCTAAATAAATAATTCACTTTATAAATATTCCATTTATAAATATTTCTATTTATAAATATTCTCTTTTATAAAATCCTCTTGATTTTATAAATATTTTATTTTCAATATTCCGGTATGTTATAGTATTTAACATATCAAATCACGATGTCCAATATCATCCATACACACACAATCAACACAGATTATAAATCACGTCATATATCACAATATATGAAAACAATAAAATAACTGTTGAGGAATCCAGTCGGATTCCTCCAACCTGTTTCTCTGCATCACAGATGTTAGACAATAAAATTATCATCACTTTCAGTTCAATATGAATTATTCTGATCAACAGAATCGACATATAAATATTTAACGGTATATATATATATATAATTTCTACTAACTGACTAGCAGTTCAATCAAGCAATCAACACACAGTCAACAGACAATATTTAACAGTTCTAAGAATACATTGTAAAAATAGAACTGTTCAGAGTTGGTGAGTTTTACTCACTTTTGGACGATCATCGTCAATGACGATAACCATCGCTTGGTTCAGACAATATGTTTTGCTATAATTTGTGACGAGCACCGATCCACTCCCGGTCAGTTCCATTGTGACGCTACCGTCCATACGATCCCGACGGATCTTGTTTCGTCTGATTTCGATACCATATGATAAAGTTATCCCTTTTCAAACATTGTAAACTATTAATTAAATTCAAATTAAAAACTTAACTTCCTAAATAAAAGAATTTGGGCTCCCTCTTTGACTTATGTCCCATCCACTTAAAAGAAGACCCGCTCACTTCCATACTACCTTCTTCCCCGTTGAACTCTCGAACTCCTGCTCCTCCTTTATCTCGCGTTTCCTATTTCTGAGCTTCCCAACCCTCTCGTTCTTCAATCGAACTCAAGAAAAAGATCACCAACAAACTCCTCTGTTAAAACTCCATCACCTCATTACCACAGACCCCAACTCGCACCTCCAAATCCCCTTCCATTGAACCCTCCAGTACACTGTCGATCGACAGTTATCACCACGAAATTCGCCAATTCCAGCACACTAGGTGTGGATTTCCTCGTTGATCCCAAAACTGAACTCAGATGTCCACATCGATAACCCATTGACAAAACAAATCCAACCCTAACTATACTGCTACCTTTCGCGTGCGCAGCAATGTTCGTCGAACCCACTAAAACGAACACAGTGATGCAGAGAAGGATTACAGCAACTCAAATACTCTGGTGTGATGATTTTAGGATTTTGTTTGGAATTTATCTTGATTTTAGAAGATGGAAACGATTTACTGGAAGCTTGAAACATGCGACGCATTTTCTGGTTGACCTTGAAAAATGGAAAATTAGGTTTAGGGATTTTTAAGGTGTTTATATAGGAATTTTATATTATTTTTATATTCAACGCTGTTTATATCCGTCTTTAAAAATCCCCATGGTCACATATAATACCCAAAAATCGCCAAACTGAACATACACCTTCAGTTCGACATTACGGTCCCAACGAAACTGGTTTCGTCGAATTCCGACTCCGTTTGCTCACACAGCGTATTTTTAACCGTCAAAATACTGACTGTTTTTCACTCTAAAAATCCGTACGACCACACAGTGACTCTAAAAATCACGAAAACTGGACCCTAGCAATAATTTAACATTGCGGACCCAACAAAATTAGTTTCGTCGAATTCCGACTTCGTTTGCAAAACCGGCTATTTTTAAAGCTCTGGATGACCCATTTAAATATATAAATATATTTAAATATAATTAAATTAAATATAAATAAATTTATATTATCGTATATCTCCACATATGATATCGTACAGCTCCAAAATATTCGTATATGGATTTATAGCTCGATATTCCAAATCCATATTATATCGATATTCAATATAAATTGAAATTCCTTTTATAAATCGTTATAAATTATAAAGGAAATTCCACAGCGACTTTTCTGGAATTTTATTTGGACGTAAATCAAAATCTACACGACGAAATCCCGGTTTTTCTCTTCCATTAGAAAACTATTATCAAATCGGTCCTGACGGTTCTTGTTTCATAGAAATCCGACTTAAAACAGACACTGTATATTCAGTTGAAGTTCAAATCGCCAACTAGCGAACTGCAGCGCCATTTCGAGCTCGTTTATAAATATATTATAAACTATACGTTCTAACGCCGTCAATTCCATATATACGTTATTATATTCTGAATCGAAACTCAACCACATCTCGTATACTATTCAATTCACACTCTATTGTGAATTCTACTATTTCCGACTATCTCGACATTATAATATATTATTATATTATATTTATTAATTAAATATTCAATATTATTTAATTAAACGATCATTAACTTCTCTAAATCACCAATTATATAATTAAATAAATTAATTCTAAAATTCTAAAAATGCGGGTCATTACATTCTTCCCCACTTAAAATAATTTCGTCCTCGAAATTGCTAAGTTAGAGGACGACCCTATATATTGGAATTCCTAAGATTTGTTTACCTCTAAACTTCAGTTTCAACTGAACCAATTAACATTGACTAAAATATTAATTCCTTCCGACTAACTAAAATTTTCAAAAATTCTGAAAATTTTCTAACACTTTAAATTTTCGGAAAATTTCGCCAGCGTCTCCTTTGTACGGGGTTACTGGAGAAATTCAAACCTTGCCACACAGGCCCTCTCCAACCCAAAAGAAAAATCAAAACGCCAAGCGGCTTGCCAATTCGGCTCATAAATTCCAAACTCATATAAAATATAAACTTGTACCTTTTTGTCGGGCATATCATTATATCCCTACCATTCGTTATCAACTCGGCATATACAAATGACATTCCAATCAACTCCAACCAATTTATTCTTAACACAACCATTCACTTATCCAAGCCGAATTCAATTTCAAATTCGAGTTTCAAATTCCAAACTCTCAACTTATCATTTCAATTCCAATCCAGATTATTCTCTAATCACTTCCAATTTTTCTTAACCTATCATCTCAAGTTAAATTCTGGTTTATTATTTACTTTTACCATTCCATTCGAATTAACTTCACAAGTTAAATTTAAATTTCTAGAATTTAAATTCCTGGGTTTATTTCAAATCAATTTGAAATTAAAATACCGATTCAAAACATTTGAATTTCTAACAACTTGTTTTTTTTAAAACAATTCAAAAACAAAACCCTTGGTAGTAATCCGTCATTTACAACTCGAAAATGAACACCGATGATGTCATGATCATCATCGGAATCTATTTTCCAGCTACCGAAGTGAGTTCAGTACTATAGCACTTTCAAAACCCATTTTTAAACATTTCCACCTTGAAATTAATTCCAAATATCCTTTTACAATGTTGTAAACAAATTTAAAATCTCCCAGGATCTTAAAATTCACATATATTAAATCCAGATTCATTTACAAACACCTTCCCAATTCCTGGGATTTTAACTCCAATTCTGATTTGAATTCAGCTTTAATTCATTTCAATTTCATATATTTTACTTATATCAATTCTGATTGGTCATATATAACCTTTTCACATTTTATAATCTTATCTGATTAAAATTACTACCAACACATCCTATATATGATAATATATCACATATCCATACCGTGTCGGTCCATCGTATTCAAGTGTTTATTTACTCCTACCGATACAGTGGATCAAACTGATCGACCAGAACTCATAAACAACTCAGCCAATGAATCTCCACAATATAGAACCATTTTTTTATATCAAATACAAATACGCACTCGTATATATACACTCAACTCAATCTAGGGTATTACTAACCCTATCTCTACCGAGTCACGCCACAAAGCCAAGGTAATTCTTAACTTAAGCTCGGATACCAACTGTAACGACCCGGATTTTGAGTAGGCTTTGCAACCATCCCCATCCTCCAAAGCAGCAGGTAAAACCCACTGTGGCTTACACTGGTACCCCAATACCATATTTTACGGCCAGCCTTTCGACTTCACAACCAACCCTACCAAAGGGACATGTAGGAGTAAGAGTCTCCCGTTCGCCACCTAACGAAAAGCGAGAACCCCCTATCATGCGACACATGCCTAAGCACGCAACATGGACTGGTGTGAGTAAAATAGTTTAACACAGTTTAACATATATATGATATCTCATAAGACCACGCCGTGAATACGGAACGGGTTTTTCCCTTATGAGAATCCAACATCTTTGACAAGCAATATCATTCTGATATTATAATAATGTCGAAGTACAAATATATATCAATCTAGCAAAAACGCTTTCATCTCACGTTCTACATATATAGTATACAATCAAAACCGCGGGTGCGTATTGGATGATTGGATTTCCAACTCTGACAAGGTATGGAACCACCTTTCGATCAGTGTACTCTAGGAACGATACACTGGAGTTCAACAAGAACATCTTGCAACTCAGCCACACATGACCGACCACTCATTTCGCTTGAGTGTATCGAATGTACATCACCAAAGGTTGGGATCAGCAACCGTTCCTGTATATATATATATATATATATATATATGGGACAACATTGATAGATTAAAGAAGCAAATGAATATTCTCTAGATAGGTGATTATACACCCTACTTCGGTGCGACCGACTTAGCCATGCTGCGTGCCCGATTTCTGTCATTTACCGGATGTGAGGCTAGAAGCTACGCTTATCTTTTCACATCATATCTTCATTTACTTAGAACGCCACATCGTCATACCCGCCAAATCATTATCGATTTCCATAACGGTATCACGGGTATGAAGCTAAGAGAAACGAATTCCTCCGCCACCAAACGTAATACATTGAAGAGATCAACATATATGATTCGTTAGGAATACTCTGTCAGACATTCGTCCATACAAGTTGTCCTGGGACTGGACAAACCGAAGGCACTATTCAGTACATCCATCTTAGGCACTGTTATCTAAGACTTATACAATAGCCCTTGCACTTTACTTCGTCTTCAATTTTCTTCATCGTATTTGATCACAACGCTTATGTCAATACGGAGTGGTTCTTCGGATAATAATCCAACCGGTCTCTCCATATTTACAACGTAAAATGGTCAAAACTTTGATAGTCTGTGATTTAACTATCAAATGAAAACATGTCCGTGTACAAACAACGATCTAAATTCCAAATGGAATTATCGACCCAATCATCAAACATATATATATATTTATATATATTCATATTTCCTTATTTTCTATATTTAGAAAATATTCGTTATCAACGTTGGAAAACATTTCCATAGTTTATTTACGTATCACTATCCTTCCACAACTATCATACTCTAACTATAAACTAACAAGAGAACAACTTCCTAAGTATATACCCCGAAGGCCGAAACCAACATCAGATCGATACTCAGGAAACCATTCAACTTATTAATCTCTAGTCAGTTTCTAATTTTGCTTAATTCTATATTCTTTAACTCCATTCGCTCAACTCTAGATCGCAGCGATCACAATGGTTACGCCTGATTCCCTCAGGAAACATCCGACCGCCGTAGGCTATTTACAGCCCTGTGAATTACGCTAGCAGTCGTGCTAAATGGCAACTCATCCTGAATAACTATGTTTGTTTTAACTTTAACTGTTTAACTCTAACCGGTTAACTATAACTGTTTAACTCTAACTGGTTAACTCTAACTGATTAACTCTAACTGTTTAACTCTAATTGGTTAACTCTAACTGTTTAACTCTAACTGTTTAAACTCTAACTGTTTAACTCTAACTGTTTAAACTATTCATTTATAAAGATTTACTTTTAGTAACGGTTCTTCACTTTGCAAATGATTTCCTTTTTATAACGTTTTCCTTTTTATAACATCCTATTCAGTTATAAACAAATTTCCTTTTTATAACTCTATTTATTTTCTAAATATTTCCTTTTCAAATTTATTCTTAAAAATATTCTTCCTTAAATTCCCGGAAAAATTCGCCATAACCTCCTTTGTCTCGGGAGCATCGGGAAAATCCCCAAACCGCTACACAAGCCTTTCCATTCAAAAAGAAAATGATTTGCAGTTATTTCCTTTTTGAATATCTCCTATTTATTTCTAAGTAAATAATCCCTATTTAATATTTTATTTATTTAACAAATAAATAATCCATGTTATAGTATCTTATCTATTTATTCTAAATAAATAATTCACTTTATAAATATTCCATTTATAAATATTTCTATTTATAAATATTCTCTTTTATAAAATCCTCTTGATTTTATAAATATTTTCTTTTCAATATTCCGGTATGTTATAGTATTTAACATGTCAAATCACGATGTCCAATATCATCCATACACACACAATCAACACAGATTATAAATCACGTCATATATCACAATATATGAAAACAATAAAATAACTGTTGAGGAATCCAGTCGGATTCCTCCAACCTGTTTCTCTGCATCACAGATGTTAGACAATAAAATTATCATCACTTTCAGTTCAATATGAATTATTCTGATCAACAGAATCGACATATAAATATTTAACGGTATATATATATATAAAATTTCTACTAACTGACTAGCAGTTCAATCAAACAGTCAACACACAGTCATCAGACAATATTTAACAGTTCTAAGAATACGTTGTAAAAATAGAACTGTTCAGAGTTGGTGAGTTTTACTCACTTTTGGACGATCATCGTCAATGGCGATAACCATCGCTTGGTTCAGACAATTTTTTTTGCTATAATTTGTGACGAGCACCGATCCACTCCCGGTCAGTTCCATTGTGACGCTCCCGTCCATACGATCCCGACGGATCTTGTTTCGTCTGATTTCGATACCATATGATAAAGTTATCCCTTTTCAAACTTTGTAAACTATTAATTAAATTCAAATTAAAAACTTAACTTCCTAAATAAAAGAATTTGGGCTCCCTCTTTGACTTAAGGCCCATCCACTTAAAAGAAGACCCGCTCACTTCCATACTACCTTCTTCCCCGTTGAAATCTCGAACTCCTGCTCCTCCTTTATCTCGCGTTTCCTATTTCTGAGCTTCCCAACCCTCTCGTTCTTCAATCGAACTCAAGAAAAAGATCACCAACAAACTCCTCAGTTAAAACTCCATCACCTCATTACCACGGACCCCAACTCGCACCTCCAAATCCCCTTCCATCGAACCCTCCAGTACACTGCCGATCGACAGTTATCACCACGAAATTCGACAATTCCAGCACACTAGGTGTGGATTTCCTCGTTGATCCCAAAACTGAACTCAGATGTCCACATCAATAACCCATTGACAAAACAAATCCAAACCTAACTCTACTGCTACCTTTCGCGTGTGCAACAATGTTCGTCGAACCCACTAAAACGAACACAGGGACGTAGAGAAGGATTACAGGAAATCAAATACTCTGGTGTGATGATTTTAGGATTTTGTTTGGAATTTATCTTGATTTTAGAAGATGGAAATGATTTACTGGAAGCTTGAAACATGCGACGCATTTTCTAGTTGACCTTGAAAAATGGAAAATTAGGTTTAGGGATTTTTAAGGTGTTTATATAGGAATTTTATATTATTTTTATATTCAACGCTGTTTATATCCGTCTTTAAAAATCCCCATGGTCACATATAATACCCAAAAATCACCAAACTGAACATACACCTTCAGTTCGACATTACGGTCCCAACGAAACTGGTTTCGTCAAATTCCGACTCCGTTTGCTCACACAGCGTATTTTTAACTGTCAAAATACTGACTGTTTTTCACTCTAAAAATCCGTACGGCCACACAGTGACTCTAAAAATCACGAAAACTGGACCCTAGCAATAATTTAACATTGCGGACCCAACAAAATTAGTTTCGTCGAATTCCGACTTTGTTTGCAAAACCGGCTATTTTTAAAGCTCTGGATGACCCATTTAAATATATAAATATATTTAAATATAATTAAATTAAATATAAATAAATTTATATTATCGTATATCTCCACATATGATATCGTACAGCTCCAAAATATTCGTATATGGATTTATAGCTCGATATTCCAAATCCATATTATATCGATATTCAATATAAATTGAAATTCCTTTTATAAATCGTTATAAATTATAAAGGAAATTCGACAGCGACTTTTCTGGAATTTGATTTGGACGTAAATCAAAATCTACACGACGAAATCCCGATTTTTCTCTTCCATTAGAAAACTATTATCAAATCGGTCCTGACGGTTCTTGTTTCACAGAAATCCGACTTAAAACAGACCCTGTATATTCAGTTGAAGTTCAAATCGCCAAATAGCGAACTGCAGCGCCATTTCGAGCTCGTTTATAAATATATTATAAACTATACGTTCTAACGCCGTCGATTCCATATATACGTTATTATATTCTGAATCGAAACTCAACCACATCTCGTATACTATTCAATTCACACTCTATTGTGAATTCTACTATTTCCGACTATCTCGACATTATAATATATTATTATATTATAATTATTAATTAAACATTCAATATTATTTAATTAAACGATCATTAACATCTTAAATCACCAATTATATAATTAAATAAATTAATTATAAAATTCTAAAAATGCGGGTTATTACAACGGCCATCGAACTGCACTTACGACGACCTTTTTCAAATTTGATTTGGACATAATTCCAAATCCAACCGTTAGATTTCAAATTTCTAATATTCTTTAGAAAGCTCTTTTCGATACGAACCCAACGGTTCCGGTTTTAGGAGAATCCGACGGTCGGATCTCCTGCAATATCCGTTCGAAGTCAATGGTCGAAATTCGCGAACTGCCGCGGTGCGGCGCGTTCTATTCAGGCCGTTTTATTATATATATAACATATATAATATATACTTCGTCGATTTCAATTCAAAACGTGCTTTATAAATCGTTTTAAATTCATTTCAAATCGATTTCAATTCAAATTGATTTCTAATTCAATTTCAGTTCGTTTTCAATTCAATTCAATTTCAATTCGAATTCATTTATATTCAATTTCAATTCGAATTCATTTATATTCAATTTCAATTCGAATTCGTTTCTATTCAATTTCAATTCGAATTCGTTTCTATTCAATTTCAATTCGAATTCGTTTCTATTCAATTTCAATTCGAATTCGTTTCTATTCAATTTAATTCGAATTCGTTTCTATTCAATTTCAATTCGAATTCGTTTCTATTCAATTTCAATTCGAATTCGTTTCTATTCAATTTAATTCGAATTCGTTTCTATTCAATTTCAATTCGAATTCGTTTCTATTCAATTTCCATTCGAATTCGTTTCTATTCAATTTCAATCCGAATTCGTTTCTATTCCATTTAATTCGAATTCGTTTCTATTCAATTTCAATTCGAATTCATTTCTATTCAATTTCAATTCGAATTCGTTTCTATTCAATTTAATTCGAATTCGTTTCTATTCAATTTCAATTCGAATTCGTTTCTATTCAATTTAATTCGAATTCGTTTCTATTCAATTTCAATTCGAATTCGTTTCTATTCAATTTCAATACGAATTTCAATTCTTTTCAAAATATCAGATTTTGAAATCACTTTCGATATTCATTATAAAATGAATAAAATCGATATAAATATCGTTCACGTCAAAATGGCGTCAATCTAATCAACACGGCTTCATATATTTTTATTTTCAAATATTCTATTTCAAATATTTTTATTTCAAATATTTTTATTCAAATATTTCTTTTTCAAAACTGGAATGAGGCCCAATCAATTACCATATAATGTTAATTATATGGATTTTCTACAACACATGTATACAATAACAGCGATGAATAATCAACCATCATCCAAAGTGCATTCTACACTGTATAAGCATCGAATACAAATATTTAACGCTTATAACAGTCTGTCAATCAATCGATCAACATACAACTAACTATTGGGATTAGTGTACGTCAAATATCATCCCAATACCCGTGTGGGGTTTCAAACAATCAAACACAGATTTTATTTGTGCAGTTGGGCGTTGTGTAAAATTCAACGTCCCAATCAATATTAGTCAAATGTGTGTATATAAACAAATCGTCCGATTTGTTTATTTTTTTTCCTTTCATATACACGTTAAAAAATCTATTTTTAACTATAAAATATTTTCCACTATAAAATATTTTATTTCATCTATATAAATATTTTATTTCATTTCACATCACATCACACAATCAATTTTCACTACAACAAACAATCAAACATACAAGTCATCCATGGTCTGTGGATGACGGGTGTCGGGTACTACTAAACACTGTCTGCATCCTAGTATATATTTTTAACTAGAAAACAAAATTAAAAGGTGAAAAGTTCTCACAGAGTTGCTAATCCAATTCCACGACTCTTCTTATGTAGAAATCTTCGCCGTTCTTGCCTCTTGTCACTTCCTTTGCCCGTATTCTCTACATATGTAAAAATCGAATTTTTACTTCACTATTCAATATATAAAAATTGAATTTTTACTTTGCTATTCAATATATAAAAATCGAATTTTTACTTCGCTATTCAATATATAAAAATCGAATTTTTACTTTGCTATTCAATATATAAAAATCGAATTTTTACTTCGCTATTCAATATATAAAAATCGAATTTTTACTTTGCTATTCAATGTATAAAAATCGAATTTTTACTTCGCTATTCAATATATAAAAATCTCGTCTTTCCTTGACTAAAAATCCGATCTTTCTTCAATAAAGGTCAAATCTTTTATTCGCTACACGAATATAAAGGATTATATTTTTATAGGTTATTCACTAAATAAAGATCGCATTTTTTTAATAAAACATATTACCTTAAAATAAATAAATAAACTAAGTAAATAAAAATAAATAAATAAATAAAACTTACAGCAGGTAGAGGGGTGGGGGGAGGGGGGTTACTGTTGCGAGCTCGGAGGAGAGGAGGCAGGGGTCGCGGGTCCTGGTGGTGCAAGCTAGCGCGGTGGAGCGGTGGGTGAAGGAGATGTGGTAGGGGGGTCGGGTTTTTGGTCCTCAATCGCGAGGGGGGCTCGATGTCGCACAGGAGGAGGGAGAGGAACAGGGAAGAGGAGGAGTTGCGGAGGAGGGGGGAGGCGATGGACGGAGCCACTGGAGGGGGCCGCGACGGAGGGCAAAGGCGGTAGGCGATTTAGGGCACGGGTTTTTTTATTTTTTATTTTATTCTAATTCGATTTTCTGAAGTAGAGAGATAAGAGGGAAGAGAAGGGGGCCAAGGGGTTATATATAATATATATATTTTATTATTTCAAAAAAGTAAGTTTTAAATTCGAACACGAAATCAAGCCCACCGACTGTCGTCCATAGCTAATTACCCCCGTTCCGAACACAATGGGATATGTATTGTACGCTGATTCGATCAGTTTTCGTTAAAATCAACATATAACTCTATATATTGAATTTGAACGCGCATTTCAATTTACTGGGGTCACATACTAACTCGAAAAATTCCACAAAAATATTTTCTAGCTTCGTATTGACAATACGGTCCTAACAAAACTAGTTTCGTCGAATTCTGAGACCGTTGGAAAAATGGCCATTTTCCAGTCGATTAAAATCAACTGAAACAGGTCAAACGCGTTTTCCTTTGCCACGCTCACATATTGATTCGAAAAATTATGAAATTTGGAATCTAGAAATAATTTGACATCACGGATCCAACAAAAGTGGTTTCGTCGAAATCAGAGGTCGTTTGCGAAATTTCCATTTTTAATGGCCTGAATTCCATAGCGACTATTCTGAAATTTCAACTGGACATATCTTTTGATTCCCGCTATGAAATTTCAATTTTTCGGATTCGTTGGAAAGATATTCAAAATTAGATTCAAATATTTTTGGTTTCACTAAAATCCGGTTTATTTTGCACCCGGTACATTCATTTGAAGTTTGAAATCGAATTATCGAACTACCGTGCCATTTTCAATTCCTTTTATAATTATATATAATTATTTATATTCTAACGACAATCTATATAAATATATTCGTTCGAATTCTATTCAAAATAAATTTCTCATCGATATTATTTAAAATAATTCATTTTATATATTCAAAATTCGCTAAAATTGCCAAAATAAAAATTTTAAACTGGCCCAGATTTCCGGGTTATTACATTCTCCCCCACTTAAAATTTTTCGTCCCCGAAAAGGAACGAAGCCGAAAGTTGTTTTAAATACCAACTCAACTTCCAGTATTTTTATTATGGCTTAAGTTCTTCAACTTTTCAGTTTCTAAGAACTTTTCAAATTTTTCAAAAATTTGGCTAACACCCTAAATTTTCAAATAATTTCGCCATAACCTCCCCTGCACCGGGAGCACGGGAAAATTCCGAAATTGCCATATAGGCCCTCTGATCTCAAAAAGAAAAAGCCAAGCGGCTAGCTAATCGGCTCATAAAATCATCATCACCCAAACAAAACAGTAAATTTTGGTAAACATGTACCTATTTGTCGGGCAAACAAATTTTATTCTCTGCTCTAGCCTCCTTGCTATGACCTGTTCAATGTAAGTACATGTATATGCATGCAAATGCGACAAATTTTCAGTACAATTCACTATTTGATACAGTTTGGCTAAAGGTTCAACATTTTAATTAATCAAACTATAATCAAACAACACAATCAGCAATCAATTAGTTGATTATCATTTCAAATTTATAACTTTGATATGTAGTCTAAAAAATCAGATTTTTGATGCAAAATCACAACAATAAGCCCTATCTAATTTTGGTTCTCACACCAGTCAATAGGAAATATATAAATACCACACCTTTGAAACTCGAATACCAATTCTGATGATGTTCAAACTATCATCAGAATCATCTCCGGGCGCCTAGAGTGTGATTCTATATCTATCCAGTATATTAAAACTTCGAATACACGCGGATCAGACGTATACACAAAATCTTTATATACCGGATTGTCCAAATTCAATATATAATAAATAATTAGTTACGCATAATTGATTTAAATTTTCAAAACAAAATTTCGTTTTCATTTCAAAAATATACCCTTCACACTCGTTCTAGGATACTACTGATCCCATCTCTAACGAGTCATTCTCGTTGGATATTACTAATCCAATTCTGATGAATTCTTTCGTTTGGTTCTAATGCGTCTTGTTCTCTAGCTTTGTAAACCAAAGCTCTGATACCAACTGTAACGAAAAGGAATTTCACTCGATCTGAATCAGTCGGTAAACCGACCCAGACCGTTCGAAACGCCTGATTGTTTTGAGAACACGACAAAATAGAACGTAGACGGAAGAACATTTAATTGTATATTACAATAATTCCATCAGAATACAAGAATATTCAGAGTATAAATGAATAAATTACATTCAACAAATATCAGTGATTTAAATTACATTTAAACATATCACAGCGGAAAATAATACAATACACAACTAGAAGAAGATATACGGATACAAAGCTTTCCGGATATCGTTCCAGCTGTAAACCAGGATCCTGTGAATATAAATCTGCAAAACCAAAACTACTAGCTGCCCGTGTCGAAAATAAGGGCACAAAGAGTTTAGGTTAAAACAATAAACTCCAGGTCAGTCATGTGACTGGTGTGAGAACTAAAACAGTTATTTATCTTTATTTTCAAAGTAAGGTAAATCAAGGGACCACATCGTATAACACGGAACGGGTTTCCTCCCAAGAATACCAGTGCATAAAACAAACAGCGCAATGCTAAATAAAGAAAAATGAAGCTATTATAAGACCCAGGTCCCATCATACAATGCAACGCAAGCCGGAGGATAGGGTTTTTACCTTATAATAGCCAAGAATGCTTGATACATTTAAAACAAATCATTTGATACTATTATAAGTGCATAGTGTAAAAAACAATTTCAAATCATAAGTATCAATCATAGGCGACATGAGCGTCCCATGCCACTATGTCGCCATACTAGGCTTTACAAATAAACCCGCAAATGTCACGTATTTGGAAATTGGATTTCCGTCTATGAACCGAGGCAAAAGATAGTCCTCAACCGATTCGAGACGCTCTAGCCCGTGTCTCAGGAACAGCCGCAACTGCCCCTTGGATCGTCAGGGCCGGTCCACCGATGTGGATTATTATGCATGAACACTACGTCTCACCACCCTATGGGGTGTCAATGAGTCCAATGACTCCATCGGTCCCGGATCGACCGATATATCCAAGGCGCCTCGCAATAGCAACAACCACATAAGTCAAACTCGTCAGGGTGTGTAAAACCACAGACGCCACTTCTAGCTAGAAGGAAACGCATGCCCTCCCTGAGGTCTGTCTCCCGTTTTTGGTTCATACCGGGTGTGAAGCTCGCGAAACAACGCTACACAAAGCTACACCACAAAGGCCGTGCTTTGATCATCTCCACAAGACTTTGCTTTTCAACAGAAGCCTTGATCAATTGCCACTTAGGCATGCCACACAGGCAATTCACTCCATGCGTTTGATATCCATCAGTATATAACCCCTGAGCTCGTACGTCTCAGAGAAGGGCGTTAAGCAAGAGAATAAATTCTCCGCCGCCAAACAGATATATATTTAATAGAAATCAATCACACAGACTAAAATCTAATGTCAGACACACAGTCCATTTACAAGTTCGTTTTGGGTCTGAACAAAACCGGAGGCACCTAGTACCCCGCATATCCATCGATCTCCAAGTACGTCTGGACGATCACTAACTGTTTCCATCTTCTTGGGTGTACAGCCCAATCAAGATCTTCAGCAATCACCCAAACGACGTGAAGACCTCCGGTCTTCAACCACCGTCTTCATCTTCGACACCACGTCGAATCAGTTATTCAGAATGGGATAAACCCGGTCTTTCTGAATAACTCGCGTATATAATCATCAAGTGTTACACAAACACGACATACGCCTCATTCCAATTCAGAATATTCGTTTATTCAAATATTCTTCTACTTTGGGAAAGGTTCCCATTAATTTTATCAAAGATAAATTCTTTAAATTTATTCTTTAATCTTCTTTGAATATCAATTCAAACTAGTCGGGATTAGCGAATCACACCGAAATAATCATTTATTTAATTTCCCAGTCCCCACCTATTCATCCCATGAAGTAAAACTGGTAATACTTCATATCTAACACCACGGTGTTATTGGTAAATTCAATTACCATTTCACGTTTAAAACTAATTAAAGATTTAACTATCGCTTGGAGAAAAACTGGTGATACTCCATTCTCGATCTTTTCAATCTAATTAAAGATTCATTAAAACACCACTTAGTTTTAATCGTTAACTGGGTTAAAGAATCAGTGTCATTTAAAACACGGTTCACGATAAACCCAAAATCACATTCCATTAATTATCGGGTTAAAGAACGAGTGTTATTTAAAACACTGTCCACGATAACCCAAAAATCAATATCAATTCAATTCCAATTAAATATTATTTAATTGGTACACTTCATTAAATCTAAATAAAAAGATTTTATCTTTTCTCAACTGCGTTCAAGAACAGTGTTAGTCAATACACCATTCACGACAAACCCAAATCACATTTGATATTAAATACAAGGCTCTGAATAGAAAATATATCGGCTTGTATTCAATATCAAATTCTACGACCAACAGATATCGTATTGGAAATAACGATATACATATCTATATCTTTCAAATTTCCATAACAACATCTATATAATCACGAAATCCAACCTCGAAATATTCCGAAGACAATTTCGATTCAAATCCCTTCCAATGCAATCATTGGAAATTCTGGTTATTTTTAAAACCCTTTTCAAATTCAATTTATTTATTTAAAAACAAATAGAATTTTAATTCTAGTTCAAAACTAGTTCATTTCAATAAAAATCTATTTTTATCTTTTCAAATATGGAGATTTTCATCCCAATTCTTCCCAAATCATTTCTTATGATTTTACACAAATTATTGATATTTTTAATAATTTTATCACGGCCCGTACAGTCGATTTCCATCAACAGCCATCGAACTGCACTTACAGCGACCTTTTTCAAATTTGACTTGGACATAATTCCAAATCCAACCATTAGATTTCAAATTTCTAATATTCGTTAGAAAGCTCTTTTCGATACGAACCCAACAGTTCCAGTTTTAGGAGAATCTGACGGTCGGATCTCCCGCAATATCCGTTCGAAGTCAATGGTCGAAATTCACGAACTACCGCGGCGCGGCGCGTTCTATTCAGGCCATTTTATTATATATATAATATATATAATATATACTTCGTCGATTTCAATTCAAAACGTGCTTTATAAATCGTTTTAAATTCATTTCAAATCGATTTCAATTCAAATTGATTTCTAATTCAATTTCAGTTCTTTTTCAATTCAATTCAATTTCAATTCGAATTCATTTATATTCAATTTCAATTCGAATTCGTTTCTATTCAATTTCAATTCGAATTCGTTTCTAAATTTCCATTCGAATTCATTTCTATTCAATTTCAGTTCGAATTCGTTTCTATTCAATTTCCATTCGAATTCGTTTCTATTCAATTTCAGTTCGAATTCGTTTCTATTCAATTTAAATTCGAATTCGTTTCTATTCAATTTAATTCGAATTCGTTTCTATTCAATTTCAATTCGAATTCGTTTCTATTCAATTTCCATTCGAATTCGTTTCTATTCAATTTCAATTCGAATTCGTTTCTATTCAATTTAATTCGAATTCGTTTCTATTCAATTTCAATTCGAATTCGTTTCTATTCAATTTAATTCGAATTCGTTTCTATTCAATTTCAATTCGAATTCGTTTCTATTCAATTTCAATTCGAATTTTTTTCTATTCAATTTCAATTCGAATTTCAATTCTTTTCAAAATATTAGATTTTGAAATCACTTTCGATATTCATTATAAAATGAATAAAATCGATATAAATATCGTTCACGTCATAATGGCGTCAATCTAATCAACACGGCTTCATATATTTTTATTTTCAAATATTCTATTTCAAATATTTTTATTTCAAATATTTCTATTCAAATATTTCTTTTTCAAAACTGGAATGAGGCCCAATCAATTACCATATAATGTTAATTATATGGATTTTCTACAACACATGTATACAATAACAATGATGAATAATCAACCATCATCCAAAGTGCATTCTACATTGTATAAGCATCGAATACAAATATTTAACGCTTATAACAGTCTGTCAATCAATCGATCGACATACAACTAACTATTGGGATTAGTGTACGTCAAATATCATCCCAATACCCGTGTGGGGTTTCAAACAATCAAACACAGATTTTATTTGTGCAGTTGGGCGTTGTGTAAAATTTAACGTCCCAATCAATATCAGTCAAATGTGTGTATATAAACAAATCGTCCGATTTGTTTATTTTTATTTCCTTTCATATACACGTTAAAAATTCTATTTTTAACTATAAAATATTTTCCATTATAAAATATTTTATTTCATCTATATAAATATTTTATTTCATTTCACATCACATCACACAATCAATTTTCACTACAACAAACAATCAAACATACAAGCCATCCATGGTCTGTGGATGACGGGTGTCGGGTGCTACTAAACACTGTCTGCATCCTAGTATATATTTTTTACTAGAAAACAAAATTAAAAGGTGAGAAGTTCTCACAGAGTTGCTGATCCAATTCCACGACTCTTCTTATGTAGAAATCTTCGCCGTTCTTGCCTCTTGTCACTTCCTTTGCCCATATTCTCTACATATGTAAAAATCGAATTTTTACTTCGCTATTCAATATATAAAAATCGAATTTTTACTTCGCTATTCAATATATAAAAATTGAAATTTTACTTCGCTATTCAATATATAAAAATCGAATTTTTACTTTGCTATTCAATATATAAAAATCGAATTTTTACTTCGCTATTCAATATATAAAAATCTCGTCTTTCCTTGACTAAAAATCCGATCTTTCTTCAATAAAGGTCAAATCTTTTATTCACTACATGAATATAAAGGATTATATTTTTATAGGTTATTCACTACATAAAGATCGCATTTTTTTAATAAAACATATTACCTTAAAATAAATAAATAAACTAAGTAAATAAAAATAAATAAATAAAAAAACTTACACCAAGTAGAGGGGTGGGGGGGTTTACTGTTGCGAGCTCGGAGGAGAGGAGGCAGGGGTCGCGGGTCCTGGTGGTGCGAGCTAGCGCGGTGGAGCGGTGGGTGGAGGAGATGTGGTAGGGGGTCGGGTTTTGGGTCTTCAATCGCGAGGGGGGCTCGATGTCGCATAGGAGGAGGGAGAGGAACAGGGAAGAGGAGGAGTTGCGGAGGAGGGGGGAGGCGATGGACGGCGGCGGCGCCACTGGACGGGGCCGTGACGGAGGGCAAAGGCGGTAGGCGATTTAGGGCACGGGTTTTTTTTAATTCTAATTCGATTTTCTGAAGTAGAGAGATAAGAGGGAAGAGAAGGGGGCCAAGGGGTTATATATAATTTTTTTTTATTATTTCAAAAAAGTAAGTTTTAAATTCGAACACGAAATCAAGCCCACCGACTGTCGTCCATAGCTAATTACCCCCGTTCCGAACACAATGGGATATGTATCGTACGCTGATTCGATCGTTTCGATCAGTTTTCGTTAAAATCAACATATAACTCTATATATTGAATTTGAACGCACATTTCAATTTACTGGGGTCACATACTAACTCGAAAAATTCCACAAAAATATTTTCTAGCTTCGTATTGACGATACGGTCCTAACAAAACTAGTTTTGTCGAATTCTGAGACCGTTGGAAAAATGGCCATTTTCCAGTCGATTAAAATCAACTGAAACTGGTCAAACGCGTTTTCCTTTGCCATGCTCACATATTGATTCGAAAAATTATGAAATTTGGAATCTAGCAATAATTTGACATCACGGATCCAACAAAATTGGTTTCTTCGAAATCCGAGGTCGTTTGCAAAATTTCCATTTTTAAGGGCCTGAATTCTATAGCGACTATTCTGAAATTTCAACTGGACATATCTTTTGATTCCCGCTATGAAATTTCAATTTTTCGGATTCGTTGGAAAGATATTCACAATTAGATTCAAATATTTTTGGTTTCACTAAAATCCGGTTTATTTTGCACCCGGTACATTCATTTGAAGTTTGAAATCGAATTATCGAACTACCGCGCCATTTTCAATTCCTTTTATAATTATATATAATTATTTATATTCTAACGACGATCTATATAAATATATTCGTTCGAATTCTATTCAAAATAAATTTCTCGTCGATATTATTTAAAATAATTCATTTTATATATGCAAAATTCGCTAAAACTGCCAAAATAAAAATATTAAACTGGCCTAGATTTCCGGGTTATTACAATTGGGTTGTACACCCAAGGCGAGGTAATAAGTGGTGATCGTCCAGATGTACTTGGAGATCGACGGATATGCGAGGGCCTCTCCCTTGTATTGGACATATGGGGGAGGAATAAGGTGCCTCCGGTTTCGTTCAGACCCAGAATGAACTTGTAAATGGATGTGTGTCTGACATCGAATTTCATTCTGTGTGATTGATATACATTGGTTGCATAGCGTGAATTGCCTGTGTGGCATGCTGAGATGCAAATGATCAATGTTTCTTTTGAAAAGCAGAGTCTTGTGGTTGATGATCAAAGCATGGCCTTTGTGGCGTACCTTTGTGTAGCGTTAATTCGCGAGCCTCACTCCCCGGTGTGAACCAGAAACGGGAGAGGACCTCAGGAGGACATGCGTTTCTTTCTAGCTAGGAGTGGTGTCAGCGTTTTGCATGCCCTGGCATTTTACTTATGTGGATGATGGATAGGAGGCGCCTCGGTTATATCGGTCGATCCGGGACCGATGGAGTCATTTGGCTCATTGATGCCCCATAGGGCGGGGAAACACGGTGTTCAGGCATTTTAATCCACATCGAGTGGACCGACCCTGACGATCTAAGGGACGATGCGTTCTGTTTCTGAGACACGGGCTAGAGCATCTTGAAGCGGCAAGGACGATCCCTTGCCTTGGTTCACAGATGAAAATCCAACTTCCAATACGACATTTTGTTGTTTTGATTATAGAGCCTAGAAAGGCGACATAGTGGTATGGGGCACTTATGCCGTCTATGATTGATACTTATGATTGAAATTGTTTCGACACTATACACTTATAGTAATAATAAAAGATGAAATTTCATGTACCAAGCATTTTTGGCTATTATAAGGTAAAAACTCGATCCTCCGGCTTGCGTTTCATTGTGTGATGGGACCTGAGTCTTGTAATAGCTTCATTGTTCTTTATTTAGCTTGGCGCTGTTGTTTTATGCACTAGTATTCTGGGGAGGAAACCCATTCCGTGTGATACAGCGTGGTCCCTAGATTTACCTAACTTTAAAATAAAGATTAATAACTGTTTTAGTTCTTACACTAGTCTCATGACTGACCTGGAGTTTATTGTTTTGACCTAAACTCTGGGTGCCCCTATTTTCCGCACGGGCAGCTAGTAGTTTTGGTTTTGCAGATTTATATTCACAGGATCCTGGTTTACAGCTATAACGATATTTGGAAAGCTCTGTATCCGTATATCTCCTTCAGTTGTGTATTGTATTTTTTTTCCGCTGCTATGTAATGTATTGTAATCTCTGATATTTTTCTAATGTGTAATATTTATTCATATTATGTATATTCTTGTATTCTGATGGAGTTGTTGTAATAAACAATGAAATGTTCTTCTGTTTGTGTTCTGATTCGTCTTGTTCTAAATTCAATTCGTTCTTTCCTTCGCGGGGAAGTTCAGGTTGTCTCACTCGATCTGTAGACTAAGATAGTATTTTGTTTTTCCAAGATATTTCATTCCAAATTCCTATTTCAAGCAATCTATTATTTCATCAATCTCTTCTGGTGTCCCGATCAAATTTATATCATCAACATATACCGCTAAAATAACAAATCCCTTTACAGATTTCTTTATAAAGACAAATGAGATTGTTTTTATACTCATCTTTTACCAAATGTTCGCTAAGACAGTTATACCACATTTTTTCGGATTGTTTCAAACCATATAGTGATCGTCTCAGTTTTAATGAGTACATTGACTTTGATTTTGCTTCAGGCAACTTATACTCATCTGAGATTCTCATGTAAATATCGATATCCAATTCACCTTATAGATAAGTTGTTACAACATCTAGTTAATATTACATCAAGCTTCTTTGAAACTCTAAGGCTCATCAAATATAGAAATGATATGACATCAATAAAATGAGAGTATGTTTCTTTAAAGTCAAAACCTGGTCTCTACGAGAAACATTGTGCAACAAGCTATGCCTTGTATCTCACAACTTCATTTTACCATTTCGATTTCTTACTTAAAGCGCCTTCTTTTTCCAATTTTATGCTACTAATATTCAGTTATGAATACACTTCATATGCTTACAGTTTATTGTTTCAATCAAGTTTGCATACTGCAATATACATTTGATGAATACGAAAAGTTTCAATTACAACAACGCTAAGAAGGAAGTAATCTACTCATCTCGATGTATACCAAGAATTTTAGTACAATAATACTTTGAAGAATAAAGTATATCATGATTTTCATTACAACAACAATAAACAAGAAGTAATCTATTCATCTTGAAGAATGTTAAGATTTTCATTACAATAATACTTAGAAGAATGTTAATCTATCATCCATGTTCTTGGCATTCTTTATAACCACAAACATTATTTTTATTCTTTAGGAACATATATATATTTAATGAGTTTTGCACATCGCAACTACCACTTCAATGGATATGAAGAGTTTCATTACAACAATTCCTGAAAGTAGGAAGTGATTTACTCATCATGAATTATACCAAGATTTTCATCACAATAATACTTAAATGAATGTTGCAATCTACGTTTCTTGTTCTTTGCATTCTTTATCACTACCAAAGTTATTTAAATTCTTCCGGAATTTGTATACTTTCACCATTTATACCTTCAGGGTAATGTATACGTTTTAAATATTTTCACTACTTTAACCAATTCAATCATATTTGAAAGTATAATGCTCATGGCACATAACATGTTGTTGAAACTGTATGGTTCTTCGGTAACTTTAGTGTTCTTTCGTCATTTTATAAATTTCTAATTTTTTTATGGACTATAGTACCATATTTCTTATTTAGGAGAATTTCATGATGGCCTATCATGTTTCTCTCTAATATGCAATTTTTAATCCATTTATAAATATAAGAGCTTTCTTACTTATTAATTTATCAACGATGATTATTTCTTGTCAGTTCTATAAATGATTTATTGAGATCTCAAAACTTATCATGTTTTTAGGTACCTAAACCACTTGTTATTTGGCAATCATGTCATGAGATTCTTTTAAAGCACCCTTAAATGTTTCTTTAGGAACACTCCCCTGCTTTATTTGATATCTTTATGACTTATTCCAAGAGTATTTTGAACATACTTTTATACCACATTTCAACTATGATTTACACCTTTTGATCCTTCAGGGACTCAAGTCTATATTGGAGAAAGTCTGCTTATAGCATTATCCATACGTTAACAAATATTTGATGATCAACATGAACTTATCCCTTTATCATCCCCCTCAATGTTGAAAAACAATGTCACATTAAATAATAAACCTTCTTTGGATTCGCATTTTTGATCCAGTATCACATTATTACTAGCAAATACACTATAAGTATTTCAATTATAAGAGGATTATGCTCTTTTTAGTTGATAAGATGCATTCATATTATATTGTTTATTCTCTTTCATTGATCTAGTAACTTTGATGAATTTTCTAATTATATAAATCATGACTTCAGGTCTTTATATATTTATGTTGATAAATTTTTATATCATTAAATAATATCGATGTCTGCATTGTGAGCTCATACCAAATTAACCATACAATCTTCAAGTTGTTAGTTAAATATACGCATATATGTGTATATATGTGCGTCGACATATTACATATGCAATAGATTTAAATATTCTATATCCTTTGAGTTATCTGTTGGAGAATGGAATTTTGATGACAATAACCTTTTTTCAATTATTAACATTATTGATTATAAAATATGTACTAACATCTTTATCCAGAATATATATACAGACATATGCAGGAATTATATATACACGTGATATAGAAGACTGTACAGTTTAAGAGATTCAAGATTTCAAAGAAAATACAAGATTCAAGACTCATGAGAATCAAGATTTCAAGAATATCAAAGTAATAGAGCCTAGTTAATATGTAAAACTCCGGTTAGCACTTTCAAATTCTATTTCCAAATCATCTTATTTTCATATGCATTTCTAAATGATTTCAAATTATTTTTATTTATGTTTTCAAATATATTTGTTTATTATATAGTTTATACATATTATAGAGTTTTATATTTATATTATATATGTTTATAATTATAATATACTTATATATCATTCATATATATATATATAGGTTTTATAACATATGGTTAGAATGTTTTTATACTTTAGAAAATATATTTTAAATAACTAGTTTTAATTCAAGAATTTCCAGAATATGTATATTGATTTAAACACTTGAAAAATGGCTTAAAAAATAAAAAAGCATGCATATGTCGACTTGTTATTTTATACCTGTCGACATATAACCGTCACATTTTCAAATTTCAAAGGAAGTTTCTTTTCATTATTTGAAACAATTTAGAACTGTTGCAACCTTTGGAACTCTATATAAAGGGGTCATTTTCGAATTTTTAACCAATTTATCTTCTCCATCTTCATCCTTACTCTTACCACCATTATTCTAACTTAATTTCTTGATTTCTACACTTACACTTTGTCATTTTCAATACAAATTAAATCATTCTCTTTCCCTTCTCAATCTCTATCAAATACTCTCTGTTTGGAAGTTTTATTCAAGAGTTGCAGGGCTGTTTGTAATTGTTAAGGAAAAGATGTGTTCCTTGTAGCCTGTGAATCAAGGAAATGGAGTGGTGTGAACGTTGTAGCCGTGAAATCAAGGGTGTTGAATCGGTGTGAACCTTGTAGTCATGAAATCAAGGGTGTGGAATCGGTGTTAACCTTGTAGCCGTGAAATCAAGGTTGTTGTAAGATTTATACTAGTATTAATAAAACTCCGTGCAATCCACCGTTGCGTGGGAGTGCACGTAGGAGTAATCCGAACCAGTATAAAATTTGGTGTGTTCTTTCCTTTTCTACATCTTATTTTTATTTATATCTGCATTTGTGATTGTTTCTGCAGTGATATTCATTCTGTGATTCATATAGTTGTTTGGATAATCGTTAATTGTTTAAGTTTTCCATAATATCTTTAAAACACTATTCAACCCTGTATGATCTAAATTAACCCTAGAGGGGGGTGAATAGGGTTTATCTTAGATTTTCACAGAGTAATTAAATAATCTCAGCACAGATAATAATCAGAATAAATGCGGAAAATAAATAACACACAGATATACTCAACTTCGACAAAACCCTGCCTACTGTTGCATTCCCCAAGGTTTCTACTAGGAGTTAAAACAATCTCTATGCTTACAATCCCCTGTAAACTTGTGACACTCGCTCCCAACTATTCTTAACCCTACACTCAAAACCTTGCACTGGTTTCTATCCCCGAAACCAGATTTCCCCGAAATAAAAATCCCGTAATTCGTCTCCTGAGTTTTAGAGACAAACCAGAAAACTCTAAAGTCGATTACAAGTTTAAAAACTAAAAACAACTTAAAATAAAACCCTTAACTAAAACCAAACCTTAATTTCTTTTTTTTTTTTTAAAAACAAAGTAATAAATCCCTTTAACTCCTTTGTATCTTGTCCCTTTTAATTAAACTTGGCTGGCCACTTCCTCTTCATTTGAGCCTGATCATTTTTGTTGCTCTTTAAAAAAATGGCGGCTGCGGCTTTGCTCCAAGGGTTTCTAAAATTCTTGCCCCAAATCGATCCAATACTCGATGAATAGGTTAATCTCTGAAGGTCAAGACTTTTTGCCTTCAATCTCTGCGGCTTGAATCATCAATCGCTATCTCCGTTGCTTTATGATTTAACTCGATCCAAGTGATTTCCTGGTATGATTTTTCATGTGGAATTTTTCTTTAATTGTGTTGAAACTTGGATGGATTAAGAGCCAGTGATGATGGGTGTTTATATAGATTAAAATCCTAAATTTTTGCTCTGAATTCATGAGTGATTCGGTCTGATTTGGTATTCGATATATACTTAAATATTGCGTGAATTTTGGTGATAAAATCCTTGGCTTTGATCTAAATATATCAATTCGGGAAAGATTTAAATTTGAGTTTTGCTGCCTTAAAAAGCCTTGATTCAAAAACTGATTTGTTCTAGAATTGTTCTTCCTATTGAAAAAAACTTGCTAAATTTCTAGAACCATAATATCTGGAAAAAATTCTTGCCACAATAAATCCTTGAGTGAAAACTGGAAACACATATTGCCATTCACGTATATTAGCTCCATCATTTCCCTGTTCTTTTGTATGATCAAAAACTGTTGTTCTGTTTTCATTGCTGTGTGAATATCCAAAACATGTTAGATGATTTCTGAACTCTTTTGTAATATCTTTGATTGCATTCCAAATTTGAAACCACTACTGCTCTGCAGTAATTTCTTGCTCAAAATCTGGAACCTGTTTTCTTGATCATGATTTCTGGTATGGTCTGTTATATCTTGTTTAACCGTACACCTGTCGTTGTCATTTGGGCATGTTTGATATGTAACTCGAACACTTGTCTTGAGCAATTAATGTTAGTCAACATTTTATTAGCTGCTCCGTTTTATTGGCAAACCTGAATAGATACTATAATTTTGTCAAATACTTGAACTGGTACTTGACATGCATCTATTGTTGCATCTTTGTGACCGTAAACATGTTGTACTTTTGTATGCATTGCTTTGATGTCCATGGGTACTTGTAGTTGTTCATTTTGCTGTATTGTCTTCTCGGACTTGCACACAATGTTTGGTAATATTTTAACAACCCAGAAAGTTACTTCAAACTAGTTGCACCACTCCATGTACTACTGCCCCTTCCTATTTATGTTGTCTTGGTGTTTTGCTCGACCATTTTGATCTTGCCATTTTACTTTGACATTGTTGTTCATGTTTGCTACTTAGCTGAACCATTGTAGTGTCTCATTAATGCTTGTGTGTAAGTCTGCATGCTCATTCCCATGTGCTCGACCCATGTTAGAAACTCTCGGCCTTGTTGTAAACATTGTCATTGCCACTGATACTAGACTTGTTAATTAAAAGAACCTGTATTGGCTTTTGTGTCGATTTTGCAATGTTCTATGATTATTGATAGTTGCTCCATGCTTGATCATTGCTGTGTAGATATTTGTTCATATTGTTGTTGTGTAATAAGTTCCTTCCTGCATGCTTGGTTCATCTAGGCTTGATCAGACCATTGTGCACTAACCTCAGTGTCATTTATCCTTGCATGATATTTGAACTGCCATGTTTGTTGACTTGTAATTTGAAATGTTTTATTTGACACTTTGATTAAAAAAATATTATTTCATTTTGCTGAAAATGATTTGCTCCATCATGTTCCACTGTTTTGACCATGATTTCACTTTGGCTAGTATTTTGTCTTTACTTGAACATGCGTTGACTATTGGCTTTGAAATACCATGCTAAAATATTTGCACACTGTTTTGCATTGTGCACTGAGTCAAGAAGGTCCACGTCGCTACTCCTCAGTTGCACACTGGATTGGCGAGGCAGTGCACACGTGTATATATATACACGTGTGAATATGCAGCCAACTAGATGAGTTTTTCTGTCCCTGCATATCAGACCAAGTCTAGAAAAATGATGAGAAACACACTGTAATTATGAGGCAAATAAAATTTAAAAATAAATTTTTATTTGTTTTTTTATAATTTTGTTTTTGTTGCAGTATACTGTGTGTGTTCTTCTGTATGTGACAGGTATGAAGATGATTGGACTGACATAAGAATGCTGTGAAGACAGAAGGTTGAAGATGAAGACAAGAACAGTGTTAGTGTGTGTCAGTATTTGTGAGTGTAAATGTTGTATAGAAATGTAATGAGAATTTTGTGTATATGAGAGTGGTTGTAGACACGATTGAATAGAATTGTACTATTATTTGTAATGATCAATATTGATTGAAATAAAAATATATTTTTGCTGTTCAATTCAATTTGTTTCATTTTTTTTGGATCTTTTAATAGTACAATTTCTGTGATGTGTTAAATGTGTCTTGTCAGAAATATTCAAATATTTGAATAGTAAATAGTGGAGTGATATATATATACTATTTCAACTGTAAAAATAAAATATTTATTCGAATAAAAACACTATTTGGATATTCAATTCTGTATAGTTGTGTTCTATTCAATGAATATTTATTTCTGTTTGTAAAATATAGAATAGTACTGCTTACAAACAAATTTATAAAATAATATATATGTTTGTTTTCATCAAATAAATATCATACTGTCATACTCAACAATCTCCCCCTTTTGATGATGACAAACATATACAAGATCTTGAATGTGTTAAATGTGTTTGAACGTAAAATATATTACTCCCCCTATTTATTTGTGCCCCCTACAACTGAGCTCCCCCTATATATGTGGAAAATATGAACTATGAAATTCAATTGACCATTATCCCTCTAGATATTTAATTTCCAGTCTTAGAATATTCTTGAATTAAATACTCATTAATCAATATCTTGACCATTCTCCCCCTTTTGTTATCATCAAAAGGATAACAGAAGTCGAAGCAGTGATGGATATAGACTAAAATATAAATTCAGATTAAGAGAGAGAATATATATCGTAAAACCCATGTAATCAAACAAAAATCATAATAATCTTTAAATCAGAAGCAAATTTCACTTTCGGAATGAATGGATTTACGATGGATTTATAGAATGAGGAGAATTCAATAAAAATTGAATATTTGAATACAACTTCTGAAGATTTTAAATATGCTCAAAATGTGTTAAGCACTTGCTAACCACGCATAGCCCAAAGGTCTTTTAAATGGGGCTAGTAGTAACTTAACTTTATCATTTCTAATGAGTTCCATCCATGCACAGCCCAAAGGTCTTTTAAGTGAGAATGGAAGCACATAGAAATTAAGGTAATTCACCCATGTATAACCGCGAGGACTTTTAAATGGGAGTGAATACCAAGGATAAATTATTTATTTTTTTATCTTTAATTCCAAGAATAATTATAACTACCCAAATTAAATAAAACCATGTTGAATGACAGAAATATGGTAGATATAGAAGATGGTCGTTAAATAAGCTCTAATTCAAAGATATTACAAAATTTGTCCAATATTAATGCAAGTTGAAAGTCGGTTTAAAAAAATCAATCGGTAGGACATGGAATTTTCTATAATTTTTAACACTGATTGCTCCTAGACAATTTTAAAAACACTTATATATTTAATTCAATGTATGGAAATTAAAGATATTTAATCACTGATTTTTCAACTCATCATCCGGTCACCAAGATATTCAAAAAAATTAAATCAATTTCCTTATCAGAGCAACACAAGATCATTTTCAAAGCATGAATCACACGTGAAACTTTTTCAGAGAATTTTTAAACAAGCACAAGAAACATTCAATGATCAAATCTGAAGATGATTATTTAAAATTACTTACAAAAATCAAATTTTTACAATCCAAAAATTTCAACAGTCAGTAACGAATGATTTCAAAAACAGCCAAGCAAAAAATAAAGAAAATAAAAGAAATAAAAACTACAAAAGGAAAATAAATTGAAAAAGGAACTAAAATAAAAATACGTGTTTAGAGATCATACCTGACTTACCATAATTGATGTGATCCAATGAATCTCTAACTCTGAATCTATGGCTTAGGAACTCCAAATAATTTGATATATGAATCAATTTTTATATCACTCAAGCATAGTTGTTCCTTAGCCTCCCACAGAACCTAAATGTTTATATGATCAAGTGGTCTAACAAAGGTTGTTTTACCACTCTTATCTTCGTTTACACGTTTTGGTACCCAAACCCATTTATATAACAAAGTACCCTTTGGAACCCAAATTCGTTTAGAATTATTCAAAAACATTTTGTTATTTTTTGGAATCCAAACATGTTTAAATGAATTGTTTTTAAATGATTTATATTTCGTTTATGATTTAAAAACCCTTTGAAATTATTAAATTTCAAATTTTAAATTGATCGTTTTCAAAACCATTTAAAGAATTTTTAAAATCATTAGAATTTTGTTTTTCAACTTGATCAGATCTAAAGCCAAGTCCCTTTTTTATTCTAAACAAAAAATTGGTTTTTTAACAACATATTCAACGATTTCTCTCCTTTATAAAATTTAGTCAAAGTTGACTCAAGTCGTTAAATTTTAAATTTAAGATCGCTATTTTCTTTCATTAAATTTGAACAACGATTAATAGCGACTTTCCTCTTTTAAGCATCAGTTTGTTTCAAAACCAAATTTTCATTTTCAAGTGCTTTGATTTTAGCATTGGATTTAGAAATTTCAATTTCAAATTGTTTTCGCTTTTCAAAATCAAGTTTTTCAGATTCTCTAAGCTTTTCAATTTCCTTCTCAAAATCACGATTTTCGTTTTTCAAATTCACATTTTCACTTTTGAGTAATTCAAAATCAGTTTTGAATTTCAAAGGATCATTACTCAAAAATTGACATTTTTCGCATTTTGAAAACGGTGAATTCTTAACTTTTTCTAGTTCTCTTTCTAAACTGTTATTTTCTTGAACTAGTTTTGACCTATTAGATTTCAATTTCTTTAACTTTTAGTTCAAGAGAATCAATAGTTTTTGTGAGGTCGTGACACATTAAAATTAATTCTTTATAGGTAAAATTCGATACCTCACTAGAATCTTCTTCACTGCCTTCCGAATCAGATTGAGCCATAAGACACAAATTAGCTTCCTCTTCATCACTTTCAGAAACTTCTTCTCCTTCCTCGTCATCCCATGTAGCAGAAAAAGCCTTCTTCTTTCTTTTGAACTTCTTCTTCTTTTCATTTTTGAGTTGTGGACAATTCGGTTTGATATGTCCAGGTTTCTTGCAATTGTAGCAAAACACTTCATCGTCTGAACTATCTGAACTTTCGGGCTTGTCGGTTTTTGAACTCTTCTTTCGTGGCTTGTAATTTCCTTTGGCCCACTTTCTCAAAACCATGGCTAGCTCTTCAGCAGAATCTTCATCATCACTTTCAACAGTATTATTTAGAGCGATCGTCTTTTTCTTTGATTCAGAATTCTTTCGTTCTACTATTGCTTTTAACTCCATCTCGTAAGTGATGAGATTTCCAATCAACTCCTCCATGCTTATTTTATTCAGATCTTTTGGTTCTTGAATCACCATAATTTTGCTTCAAAATTCATCGGTAGCACTCTCAATATTTTCTGATCAATTCCACTTCAGTATAAGTTTTGCCAAGAGCTTTTGCATTATAGACTAGTAATGAGAAGCGTCCATATATCTCTTTTATATCTTCATCTCGTTGCATAGAGAAATTTTCATATTCATTGATGAGAAGAGCAAGAAGAGATTCCTTCACTTGAGATGTTCCTTCATGTGTGACCTCCAACGTATGCCATATTTGCTGTGCAGTTTCACAGTGAGAAATTCGATTAAATTCAGTCTTATCAAGAGCACAAATTAAAGCATTCATCGCTTTGGCATTAGTTAAAAATAATTTTTTATCATTAGCATCCCACCTGTCTTTTGATTTAGGAATTTCAAAACCACTAACAATAACAGTGGGCGATCTATAACCTGTTTCAATAATATCCCACACATCATAATCGACTGAACTCAAATAAGTTTTCATCCTAACTTTCCAATATGCATAATCAATTCCATTAAACATTGGTGGCCTAGCTATGGACTAACCCTCAGAAAAAGCATTATTAGATAGATTCATGACTCTAGAGTTATTTTAAAATAGAAAATACCTGCTCTGATACCACTTGTAGCATCTAAATTAACCCTATAGGGAGGTGAGTTGGGTTTATCGCAGATTTTCATAGAGTAATTAAATAATCATAGCACAGATAATAATCAGAATAAATGCGGAAAATAAATAACACACAGATATACCCAGCTTCGGCAAAACCCTGCCTACTGCTGCATTCCCCAAGGTTTCTACTAGGAGTTAAAACAATCTCTACGCTTACAATCCCCTGTAAACTTGCGACACTCGCTCCCAACTGTTATTAACCCTACGCTCAAAACCCTGCACTGGTTTCTATTCCCGAAACCAGATTTCCCCAAATCACAAACCCTATAATTCGTCTCCCTAGTTTTAGATACAAACTAGAAAACTCTAATTCTGATTACAAATTGAAACTCAAATGAATAAACAATAAAAAAAACTTTTAAAAAGGAATTTAAAAACCCTTAGGAGTTTAAATTAGGGTTATCCTCCTTTATAAGAAAACTTGGCGGACTTCTTTTTAATTGCTTCACCACTTTTTACTTGAGCCCAACTTTTTACTTGAGCCCAACTTGGTTGGCCACTTCCTTTCTCATTTGAGCCCGATCATTTTTGTTGCTCTCTAAAAAAAATGGTAGCGGCGGCTATGCTCCTAGGGTTTCTGAAATTCTTGCCCCAAATCGATTCAATACTCGATGAACTGGTTAATCTCTGAAGGTCGAGACTTTTTGGCTTCAGTCTCTGCAGCTTGAATCATCGATCGCTATCTCCGTTGCTTTATGATTTAACTCGATACAAGTGATTTCCTAGTACGATTTTTTACGTGGAATTTTTCTTTAATTGCATTGAAACTTGGATGAATTAAGAGCCAGTGATGATGGGTGTATATATAGGATTAAAATCCTAAATTGTTCTCTGATTTCATGAGTGATTCAGACTGATTTGGTCTTCGATATATACTTAAATATTGCGTGAATTTTGGTGTTAAAATCCTTGGCTTTGATCTGATTATATCAATTTTGGAAAGATTTAAATTTGAGTTCTGCTGCCTTAAAAAGCCTTGATTCAAAAACTGATTTGTTCGAGAATTGTTCTTCCTATTGAAAAAAACTTGCTAAATTTCTGGAACCATAATATCTGTAAAAAAATTCTTGCCACAATAAATCCTTCAGTGAAAACTGGAAATACATATTGCCATTCACGTATATTAGCTTCATCATTTCCCTGTTCTTTTGTATGATCAAAAATTGTTGTTCTGTTTGCATTGCTGTGTGAATATCCAAAACATGTTGGATGATTTTTGAACTCTTTTGTAATATCTTTGATTGCATTCCAAATTTGAAACCACTACTGCTCTGCAATAATTTCTTGCTCAAAATCTGGAACCTGTTTTCTTGATCATGATTTCTGGTATGGTCTGTTATATCTTGTTTAACCGTGCACCTATCTTTGTCGTTTGGGCATGTTTGATATGTAAATCGAACACTTGGCTTGAGCAATTAATGTTAGTCCACATTTTATTAGCTGCTCCGTTTTATTGGTAAACCTGGATAGATGCTATAATTTTGTCAAATACTTGAACTAGTACTTGACATGCATCCACTGTTGCATCTTTGTTACCGTAAACATGTTGTACTTTTGTATGCATTTGCTGTGATGTCCAAGGGTACTTGTAGTTGTTCATTTTGCTGTATTGCTGTCTCGGACTTACATACAATGTTTGTTATATTTTAACAACCCAGAAAGTTACTTCAAACTAGTTGCACCACTCCTTGTACTACTGCCCCATCCTATTTGTGTTGTCTTGTTGTTTTGCTCGACCATTTTGATCTTGCCATTTTACTTTGACATTGCTGTTCATGTTTGCTACTTAGCTGAACCATTATAGTGTCTCATTAATGCTTGTGTGTAAGTCTGCATGCTCATTGCCATGTGCTCGACCCATGTTAGAAACTCTCGGCCTTGTTGTAAACATTGTCATTGCCACTGGTACTAGACTTGTTAAAAGCACCTGTATTGTCTTTTGTGTCGATTTTGCAATGTCCTGCTATTATTGATAGTTGGTCCATGCTTGATCATTGCTGTATACGTATTTGTGCGTATTGTTGTTGTGTAATAAGTTCACTCCTGTCATGCTTGGTTCATCTTGGCTTGACCAGACCATTGTGCACTAACCTCAATGTCATTTATCCTTGCATGATATTTGAAATGCCATGTTTGTTGATTTGGAATTTGAAATGTTGTATTTGACACTTTGATTAAAAAAATATTATTTCATTTTGCTGAAAATGATTTTCTCCATCATGTTCCACTATTTTGACCATGCTTTCACTTTGGCTAGTATTTTGTCTTTACCTGATAATGTCTCGACTATTGGCTTTGAAATACCATGCTGAAATATTTGCACACTGTTTTGCATTGTGCACTGAGTCGAGAAGGTCCACGTTGCTACTTCTCAGTTGCACACTAGATTGGCGAGGCAGTGCACACGTGTATATATATAAACGTGTGTATATGCAGCCATCCAGACGAGTTTTTCTGTCCCTGCATATCAGACCAAGTCTAGAAAAATGATGAGATACACACTGTAATTCTAAGGAAAATATAATTTAAAAATAAATTTTTATTTGTCTGTTTATAATTTTATTTTTGTTGCAGTCTACTGTGTGTGTTCTTCTGTATGTGACAGGTATGAAGATGATTGGACTAACATAAGAATGCTGTGAAGACAAAAGGTTGAAGATGAAGACAAGAATAGTGTTAGTGTGTGTCAGTATTTGTGAGTGTAAGTGTTGTATAGAAATGTAATGAGAATTCTATGTATATGAGAGTGGTTGTAGACATGATTGAATAGAATTGTACTATTATTTGTAATGATCAATATTGATTGAAATAAAAATATATTTTTGCTATTCAATTCAATCTGTTTCATTTTTTTGAATCTTTTAATAGTACAATTTATGTGATGTGTTAAATGTGTCATGTCGGAAATATTCAAAAATATTTGAATCACAAATAGTGGAGTGATGTATATGTACTATTTTAACTGTAAAAATAAAATATTTATTCGAATAAAAACACTATTTGGATATTCAATTCTGTATAGTAGTGTTCTATTCAATAAATATTTATTTCTTTGTGTAAAATATAGAATAGTACTGCTTACAAACACATTTATAAAATAATATATATATATATATGTTTGTTATCATCAAACAACAATCATACTGTCATACTCAACAACCCCCTCTAGTGTTAGTTTTTCCTTAAGATCTATGATTCTCATCCATAACATTATCAATTTTAAAACAAATTGTTTATGGGTTTCCAAATCATTAAAAAAAATCTTATTAAGTGTAACGAACTGACCAATTCCCGATCCTGGTCATCGATACAAATACGTGTTCTATATCACATGTCGACCAACTAAGCACCGAAAATTACTAGATCATTAATAGAAAGAAGTTAAAGGGTGAGAAATAGAAAGAAAGAAAAGTTAGAATAGAAGATTACAATATCACGAAAATTGAGCACAAATCTCACTACAGAACGAAAAAATATATTCTTAAGATAACTTTTAAAATACAAATTTCTACTGCATATACATATCATCATCAGAGTACAACACAACGCATCATAGCGGAAATAAACATTATCTGTCTAATGCTGAAGCCTCCTGCTCCAAGCTCCTCCAAGTATATCTGTAAAATCCTGACTACTTGACTGTCTGCACTTATTTGGGCACCCGAGAGTTTAGGGTAAAACAAAACAAAATAAACTCTGGGTCAGTCATGGGACTGGTGTGAGTAAACTCCAATCACTTAATTTACCTTTAAAAATCCTTTTTAAAAGAAAGGATAAAAGGAAAACTAATCCACACATAAGTACGAACAGTTTTTACCTTACGATAACCCAAGTCATTCCTTGTATCGAAAATATTCGGATACTATAATAGTGTCTAAATTAGATAAATAACAATCTAGTCGAATGCTTGCATCTCATGCTCCACAAACATATTATATAATCAAAACTCACGGGCGCTTATTGGGTAATGGATTTGCAACTATGACAAGGTATGGAACCACCTTATGATAGTGTAACTCTAGAAAGGAATACACTGGGTTCAACAATAATATCTTACAACACAGCCACTCATTTCGCTTGAGTGTACCGAATGTATTATCATCAGCGGTTATGATCAGCAACCGTTACTAAAAGCATACAGCAATGATAGAATAAGAAACAAATGAATTTTTTCTAAATCTGGTGATAATACACCCTAATGAGTGCGACCCATATACACATGTTGGCTGTCCGATTTTTGTCATTTCCCGGTTGGTGAGGCTTGAGGCTACGTTTTAATTTTATAACACCACAACTTCATTCCCTTTTAATGCAACATCGCCAGATCCGTCAAATTTCTATTCGATGCCCTCAAAAATACACTGGATGTTAAGCCAATAGAAGTTTCCTTCTCCGCCACCAACTATGGTACGTTTGAAGAAATAAACATACCATACCATCTAGAAATACTCTGTTAAACATTCGTCCATATAAGTTGTCCTAGAAATGAACAAATCGAAGGCACTGTCTCCATTAATCCACTTATGCAATTTCTACCCAGGATTAACAGAAAAAGCCCTTGCACTTTACTTCGTCTTCAATTATCTTCGGCACAATTTGATTCGCAATGCCTATGCTTATACATGGTAGTTTCAAATAATAAACCTAATCCCAGTCTCTCCGTATTGAAACAGAAATATAAAATAAGCCAAAACCTTGATAGCTAGTTATTTAACTATCTAAGGAAACATCCATACAATGAATGATCCTATTTTCGCATGGAAATTTTAGTAATCAAACAACAAGCAATATTGAGCCCTTTAAATTAATTTATCATTTCCCAACTTCCTTTCAATATTTTTACCTAGTTATTTCTCAAACTCATTTTGTCTCTCATGATTCTTGGAAAACATTTCCATATATCATAAACTATTTATTTTTCCATATTCTAGAAAATATCTCTTATCATAGTTGGAAAACATTTCCATATATTCACAAATTCTTATTTCCTATATTTAGAAAGTATATGTTATTAACATTGGAAAATATTCTCATATATTCACATCTTTCTCGACCCATTCATTTCTATAATTAGAAATAACCATTTCCATAGTGGGAAAATACTTCCATCCGTATTTCACAAATTCTTATTTTTTATTCATAGAAAACATTTCTGATTATTATTGGAAAACATTTCCGAAACTCATTTACTAGGATTTAAACATGTCGTATAAAACGCTATTACGACAACTCAAAAACGTAACACTCATCAACTGCCCGTATTTCTAACCAATACTCACTACCAAACCTTAACCAATCATTAGTCAAAAGTCAATCAAGTTGGGGTATAATTACCTCTCAAACCTTAACTGAACAACATTCTCAACTTTGAAATGGACAAAGCACAAAATTTTAATCTTTAACATATTGTTAACGTGGCTCACGAATTCAGTCTAAGAATCCACTTATTTTTCGGAAATCATTGATTATAATAATAACACTATGACCCAAGCTCCAAAATATTAACTTTGAAATATACCTTTATTCATTAATTTGAACAAATAATAATTAAATAAGTCAAAACAACGCACTTGTGTTTTTTGTCCGTAGGGACTAGGTAAACCCCTTTATGCTTCAGCCATTTGTTCAAATTCTTTCTCTCGTTTTTTCTCTCTTCTCTCACCTCCACAGTCTTCCATTATTCTTCCCAACCTCCTAGCTTTCTCCCTTATCCTCTAAACCTAGCATGTTATCAAACCTCCCCCTCAATTTCATTTCAATTTTAGACTAAATTTCGCTAAAGGTTTGTGTCTTTTTTAGGTTTTTGTTTGTGTTACAACTCTTGAGTTCTTCAATCAGCCTTCTTTGTAGTCTCTTGGATCCTTTCTGCCTTGGCATGGAGCTACATGTAACACCCCACCTCCGCTAGGGTCACTCACAAAGGGAATGCACTAGGTTTGGTGAAGTATTATCGAGGTAAACATGCACAGAAATATTACAAGACAGAACATATATAAAACAGCGGAAGTAAAACCAACTTTCATTTCTTTAATAAATAAGGACTAAAGCCTTTTACATTAGAATACATCAAAACCAGTCTTGCAATAGTAAAGAAGCATAAAACCTTTTCATAAATTATTCCCCAAAATAAAGCGGTGAAGCAGCCATAGCCAAGAGAAGACCAAGCTATACATGATGAGCTTCAAGCATAAGAGGCCAAAGCTAAATAACAGTATTTCCTCCCTGAAAACCTGGGGGGGAAACGGAAGACAAAGAGGCGAGAGAAAACGGGGTCAGTCATAAAGACTGGTAAGTCCTATCTACTTCCAGCATAAAAACAGGTAAAGGTAACATGACATGCATAAACTGAAAGTAAACATAAGGATGAGGACAAGATAGATAAGCTAAACCAAGATAACAGGATGAACTACTGGATCAAGATAAACTAAGGTATCATGATAGACTACTGTGTCGAGATAAATCAAGGCGTCACATCGTCAGGTTTCTATCAAGTATAATATCCCAAGGTATCTATCATGTATATTTGCTCTGCACCTTTCCGTACTAGTTTCCAAACCCGCGTCGTGTGTTAACTATAAAATGTCCCTTGCTCAATGTCATGTAATGGTCCATGTCGACCTAATATGTCGCATATATAGGTTATCACAACTCGTGTGTTTCTTTCCATGTATAAGTTCAGTCCTTTGCCATACCTCGTGCGGGCTTCCTCACTACTTCAACGTAGTACCATTTGATCCTTGAAACCGTTTGGACTGTCATCTTTTATCTAACTATGTTTTCTTATCAAGAACTATCGCGTGTTCAACTAAGATTTATGCCACCCAGGACCACTGGGAATTATGCTACCTAAGGAACGTTTCGTATCTCGATTTGGGTTTTAGCCACCTAGGGCTACTAGGGATTATGCTACCCGTCAACCGCCCCTTTATCCCACGTATGAATCGTGAATCGTTTTCCATGTATAGACGCACATGTATCTCAATATGCCATCCGAGTTCCGTGCCAGGGAAAATCAAGAAATACGGAACTCGGTCGGGAGCTTTAAGTCATCTGCCGATGCAGATATCAAGGTCTGTTTTTGTATCCATGGCTATGGTCCCACGCGACCCCTCCCTCAACTACAGAAAGGAAAAACAAGAAAAGTCATGTATGAGAACTACACTAAGGCCATCGATGCACCCTTCCCGGACGGCCAACCTCACCCATACCTAGATAGCAAGTATGGTCCGTTGGGTGTTCTCTGCGTTTCCGTACGTACACGATTGACTAAAGATGGTAGGTGGCCGACGATGTGCTATCTAGGGCTACCGTAAAAATATCGCCGACCCCACGCTAATCCACCCCAGTCTTTAGGTTGCTCGCACAGCAACCAAGGCATACCCTTGGCTCTTCTACCGCAGAACTTAACCTCTGTGAGGCCAGGTTTCATGGACCATCTGCCACCTCACAGAGGGATACCAAGAGTACCCTCACGTCCCCCGAAGCTACCGCTTCGTCACCCAGTTCGCTGGAGCTTTTTATCCAAGTCAGATAAGTTGCTCCTCCTCGTATACTAAGCGATGACCTACCATATTAGGTTACTCATCTATTTATGAACTAGTCCCATGTCCTTGGCTAAGAATTATTACTTAGTTATTCTTAACTAAGGTTTACCACTTAGCTTCTTTTCCCGTTATCCTAGATTAACTACGATTTTTTCTACCTAGTTCCTCTAACTAGGGTTTTGTCTATTGGGTTAAGTGTTGTTATTCAAGCCCATGACTTAACCCTCCTACCAACCATGTCATGATCGGCTAAGTGTTCAAGTTCAAGGCTTAGCCCTACAACCCGTATGTCAAATTGGCTAAGTATATCAAACGGTTTACGACTTAACCTTATCCACTTATCATTTTAGATTGGTTAAGTACAGATTTATTTAACCTCATCAATTTATCGAGTTAAATCAGTTAAGTGTATTTAAGTGGTTCGTGACTTAGCTTTATCAAGTTACTATGTTAGATTGGTTAAGTATAGATTAATTTAACCCCATCCAATTACCGTGATAGATTGGTTAAGTATAGGTCGACTTAACCCCATCAAGTTATCGAGTCGGATTGGTTAAGCATAGGTTAGCTTAACCCCATCCACTAATCGTATTAGAATGGTTAAGTATATTCATTGGGACTTAACCCTATTAAGTTATCATGTTAGATCGGTTAAGTGTAGGTTACTTAACCTTATCACCTTACCGTGTTAGATTAGTTAAGTCTAGGTTACTTAACCCCATCTAATTACCGTGTTTAGATTAGTTAAGTGTGGATTACTTAACCCCATCGAATTTACCGTGTTAGATTAGTTAAGTATGGATTACTTAACCCCATTGAATTTACCGTGTTAGATTAGTTAAGTCTAGGTTACTTAACCCCATCTAAGTACCGTGTTTAGATTAGTTAAGTGTAAATTACTTAACCCCATCCCCTAATTGTCTTATATGGTTAAGTGTCATTAAGAAATCAAGTCCGGTTCCACTTAACCTACCCATTCGTGTCATATCGGTTAAGTGTCATTAGTCAAAATTACTTAACCTTTTCATGTGGCATTAATTAGATTAATGCACCCCAACCTCTCACATTAGACTTTGTTGTGGTTACTTGTAACAACCCGAAAATCTGGGCCAGTTTAAAATTTTTATTTTGGCGATTATAGCGAGTTTTGATTATTTAAAATGAATTATTTTAAATAATATCGACGAGAAATTTATTTTGAATATAATTCGACGTATATATTTATATACGTCGTCGTTAGAATATAAATATTTATATATAATTATAAATAGAATTGAAAATGGCGCGGTAGTTCGATAATTCGATTTCAAACTTCAATCGAATGTACCGGGTGCAAAACAATCCGGATTTTAGTGAAACCAAAAATAATGGAATCTAATAGTGGATATCTTTCTATCGAATCCGAAAAATTAGGATTTCATCTTAGGAATGGTAAGATATGTCCAGTTGAAAATTCTGAATAGTCGCTATGGAATTCAGGCCCTTAAAAATGGACATTTTGCAAATGACCTCGGATTTCGACGAAACCACTTTTGTTGGGTCCGCAGTGTCAAGTTATTGCTAGATTCCAAATTTCATAATTTTTCGAATCAATATGTGAGTGTGGCAAAAGAAAACGCGTTTGACCAGTTTCAGTTGATTTTAATCGACTGGAAATTGGCCATTTTTCAAACGGTCTCAGAATTCGGCGAAATTAGTTTTGTTAGGACCGTATCGTCAATACGAAGCTAGAAAATATTTTTTTGGGAATTTTTCTAGTTAGTATGTGGCCCCTGTAATTTGAAATGTGCGTTTAAAATTCAATATAATGATTTAAATGTAAATGCAACGGAAACTGATCGAAACGGTCGAGTCAGCTTGCGGTACATATCCCATTGTGTTCGGAATGGGGGTGAAACGCTATGGGCGACAGGCGGTGGGCTTCGTTTAGAGGTCGTATGTAAAAGTCAACTTTTTCAAATAATAAAATAATTAAATTAAATAAAAAAAAAAAAAAAAACTAAACCCTCTCCTCCCCTATACGACCAGGCCCCCCCGATTTGATTTAAGAAAAAAAGGAAAGGAAAAAAAAAAAAAAATCGCGGAGACCTCCCGTCGGCGATCAGCATCGCCTTCCCCCCCCAATCGACGAGCGCACTCCACCGCCACTTCCCTCTCTCCACTCGAACCGACGCAGACCCCCCCCGAGCCCCAAGCCGACGCCACCTGAATCGAACCCCCCTCCTCCTCTCGCCGCACCTCCCCTCCAACTCTGGCGAGCAGCAGCGCTATTCCCCCCCCCCTCTCCTTCCGTTCAACGATGGCCAGGTAGTTTCCTTTTTTTTTTTTTTTAACTATTTTGCTTTTTCCATTGTTATTTTTATTTCCTATTTATATATAAAGAATATAATTTATTTATATATATAGCTTAGTAAAAAGTTTTCAGATTTTTCACCATATAAAAATTTGATTTTTTTTTATATGTAGGAATAGCGAATAAAATTTGGATTTTTATATATATCAATGCAAGATAAAAATAAGATTTTTATTTAGGTAGTAGTAAAATAAAGATTCGATTTTTGAAACTGGAAAGATTTGTTTTTTCTAAATAAAGAGATATGATTTTAGTTTAGAAAAGTTGAGAGTTTAATTTATGAAAAGATTTCATTTTTATACATAGAAAAAGGTTTCATTTTTAAAACAATGAAAAGGTTTCATTTTTTAAAACAATGAAAAGGTTGGATCTTTAAGATTAAAACGGTGAGATTTTATAAATAGGTAAAGGTGAGATTTTTTATCTATAAAAAGATACGATTTTTACTTCTAAAAATAGAATTTTTATATATTGAACTTCGATAGAAAAATAGAATTTTTATATATTGAACTTCGATAGAAAAATAGAATTTTTATATATTGAACTTCGATAGAAAAATAGAATTTTTATATATTGAACTTCGATAGAAAAATAGAATTTTTATATATTGAACTTCGATAGAAAAATAGAATTTTTATATATTGAACTTCGATAGAAAAATAGAATTTTTATATATTGAACTTCGATAGAAAAATAGAATTTTTATATATTGAACTTCGATAGAAAAATAGAATTTTTATATATTGAACTTCGATAGAAAAATAGAATTTTTATATATTGAACTTCGAACTAAAAATTCAATTTTTATATATTGAACTTTGAACTAAAAATTCGATTTTTATATATTGAACTTCGAACTAAAAATTCGATTTTTATATATTGAACTTCGAACTGAAAATTCGATTTTTATATATTGAACTTCGAACTAAAAATTCGATTTTTATATATATAGTGTATACGGGCGACGAAGATGCGATGGCGATGAAGATTTCTATCAAAGAAGTGCCGTGGAGCTAGGATAGCTATTGGTGAGAATTTCTCACCTTTCAATTTCTTTTCTAGTTATATATATATATACTAGGATGCAGACGGTGCTTAGTAGCACCCGACACAATCGTCCACAGACCATGGACTTGTTTGTTTGGCTGTTTGGTGATTGATTGCGATATTGGTTTGAATGTGGTTTGTGGTGTGAATAATCGAATCGATAAATTGGTTAGGATTAGACGTGCGCCGTTATAAGGCGAAGGAGTAAGGCTAGGTTAGACTCTTACTCCAAAATTTGTGGTTTGCATAATAAAATTGATTTGATTGATGTGTGAATGGCGTGGGCCTTCACTAGACCGGGGATAAGGCTAGGCCTCGTCCCGTTTCTAGTATCGTGCCGTTATGCCGCCGAAATTTTCTAAAATGTGTTAGAAAAAAAAAAAAATATCATTTTATTTAAAGAATGAACTGAATAGAAATTCATATGTTGGAATAAAATGTTTTATCGTTAAAAATATAATTTTTAACGTGAAGTGAATAAAATAGAATATTCATTTACAAACCAGACGGTTTGTTTATGTACACCTATTTGAATGACATTGATTGAGACGATAAATTTTACACATCGCCCAACTGCACGAATAAAATATTTGTTTGATTGTTTGAAACCCCACACGGGTGTTGGGATGAAATTTGCAGTTCACTCATCCTGATTGATTAAATATGTCGATCGATTGATTGACAGGCTGTTATAAGCGTTGAATATCTATATTTGATGCTTTTACAGTGTAGTGCACTTTGGTTGATGGTTGATTATTTTCAATGTTATTATATACATGTGTTGTATGAAAATCCATATAATTAACTTTATATGGTGATTGATTGGGCCTCATTCCAATTTGAAAAATAAAGAATATTATAAAATAAAAGTTCATGTGTTGACAGTACTCATTCATTGAGATTGGTCATGTGTTGAACGAAATATTTTGATAATAACAACTATTTTGAAAAAGAAATATTTGAAATAGAATATTTGAAAAGAGAAATTTATGAAGCCGTGTTGATTAGATTGACGCCATTTTGACGTGAACGATATTTATATCGATTTTATTCATTTTAAAATGAATATTGAAAAGCGATTTCGAAATGAATTGAATTGAAAACGATTTCGAAATGAATTGAATTGAAAGCGATTTCGAAATGAATTGAATTGAAAACGATTTCGAAATGAATTGAATTGAAAACGATTTCGAAATGAATTGAATTGAAAACGATTTCGAAATGAATTGAATTGAAAACGATTTCGAAATGAATTGAATTGAAAACGATTTCGAAATGAATTGAATTGAAAACGATTTCGAAATGAATTGAATTGAAAACGATTTCGAAATGAATTGAATTGAAAACGAATTCAAATTGAATTGAAATTTGAATTGAATAGAAATGAATTTTAAAACGAATCTATAAAGAAGAATTCAATTATGATTTGAATTGAAAAGGAAGTTGAAAATGTTTTTGAAACGAATTCAAAACGATTTATATAATTCGTTTTAAATAGAAATCGACGAAGTATATATTATATATATTATATATATAATATAATGGCCTGAATAGAACGCGCCGCGCCGCGGCAGTTCGCGAATTTCGACCATTTATTTCAAACGGGCATTACGGGAGATCCGACCGTCGGATTCTCCTAAAACCGGAACCGTTGGGTTCGTATCGAAAAGAGCTTTCTAACGAATGTGATAAATTAGAAATCTAACGGTTGGATTTGGAGTTACGTCCAAATCAAATTCGAAAAAGGTCGCTGTAAGTGCAGTTCGATGGCCATTGATGGAAATCGACTGTACGGGCCTTGATAAAATTATTAAAAATAGTAATAATTTGTGTAAAATCATAAGAAATGATTTAGAAAGAATTGGGATGAAAAACTCCCTATTTGAAAAGGGATAAAAATAGTTTTTATCAAAAGGAACTAGTTTTGAACTAGAATTATAATTCTATTTATTTTTTTAAATAAATAAATTGAATTCGAAAAGGGTTTTAAAAATAACCAAAATTTCCAATGATTGCATTGGAGTGGATTTGAATCGAAATTGTCTTCGGAATATTTCGATGTTGGAATTCGTGATTATACAGGTGTTGTTATGGAAATTTGAAAGATATATATTTATATCGTTATTTCCAATACGACATTTGTTAATCGTAGAATTTGATATTGAATATAAGCCGGGATATTTTCTATTCAGAGCCTTGTATTTAATATCAAATGTGATTTGGGTTTGTCGTGAATGGTGTCTTCACTAACACTGTTCTTGAACCCAGTTGAGAAATGATTAAATCTTTTTATTTAGATTTAATGAAGTGTACCAATTAAATAATATTTAATTGGAATTGAATTGATATTGATTTTTGGGTTTATCGTGAACAGTGTTTTAAATAACACTTGTTCTTTAACCCGATAATTAATGAATGTGATTTGGGTTTGTCGTGAATGGTGTCTTCACTAACACTGTTCTTGAACCCAGCTGAGAAAAGATTAAATCTTTTGATTTAGATTTAATGAAGTGTACCAATTAAATGATATTTAATTGGAATTGAATTGTTATTGATTTTTGGGTTTATCGTGAACAGTGTTTTAAATAACACTTGTTCTTTAACCCGATAATTAATGGGATGTGACTTTGGGTTTATCGTGAACCGTGTTTTAAATGACACTGATTCTTTAACCCAGTCACAGATTAAAACTAAGTGGAGTTTTGATGAATCTTTAATTAGATTGAAAAGATCGAGAATGGAGTATCACCAGTTTTGCTCCAGGCGATAGTTAAATCTTTAATTAGATTTGAATGTGAAATTTAGAAACTAACTGGCGGTTAGCCAAGCAGAATGGTTTTCTGGATATTGATCTGATGTTGGTTTCGGCCTTCGGGGTTAATATTTGGGGAATTATTCTCTTGATTAATTTACGGTTAGTGACTAATGAATTGGAATGAGGCGTATGTTGTGTTTGTGTAACACTTTTATAATATATACGCGAGTTATTCGGAAAGACCGGGTTTATCCCATTCTGAATAACTGATACGACGATAAGTCGAAGATGAAGACGATGGTCGAAGACCGGAGGTCTTCACGTCGTTTGGGTGATAACTGATGATCTTGATTGGGCTGTACACCCAAGAAGATGGAAACAGTTGGTGATCGTCCAGACGTACTTGGAGATCGATGGATATGCGGGGTACTAGGTGCCTCCGGTTTCGTTCAGACCCAGGACGGACTTGTAAATGGACTGTGTGTCTGACATCGGATTTCATTCTGTGTGACTGATATCGGTTGCATAGGATGGTTTGCCTGTGTGGCATGCTAAGATGCAAATGATCAAGGCTTCTGTTGAAAAGCAAAGTCTTGTGGTGATGATCAAAGCACGGCCTTTGTGGCGTAGCTTTGTGTAACGTTTACTTCGCGAGTTTCACACCCGGTATGAACCAAAAACGGGAGGGACATCAGGGAGGACTTGCGTTTCTTTCTAGCTAGAAGTGGCGTCAGTGGTTTTACACGCCCTGACGAGTTTGACTTATGTGGTTGTTGCAGTTGCGAGGCGCCTCGGTTATATCGGTTTCGGCCGAATGCATTCTGGTCGGCTGACGGACCAGACTTACACCCCATAGGGTGGGGAGACGTATTGTTCAGGCATAATAATCCACTCCGTGTGGACCGGCCCTGACGATCTAAAGGGTTGATGCGTTCTGATCCTGTGGCTCGGGCTAGAGAGTCACGAATCGGTAGAGGATCTTGCCCCTAGCCTCGGTTCATAGACGGAAATCCAATTTCCAAATACGTGACATTTGCGGTTTTATTTGTAAACCTATATATGGCGACATAGTGGCATGGGACGCTCATGCCGCCTATGATTGATACTTATGATTTGAAGTTGTTTTATACACTATGCACTTATTATAGTATCAAATGATTTGTTTTAAACGTATCAAGCATTCTTTGGCTGTTATAAGGGAAAACCCTATCCCCCGGCTTGCGTTTGCATTGTGTGATAGGACCTGGGTCTTATAACAGCTTCATTTTTCTTTATTTAGCATTGCGCTGTTTGTGTTTGCACTGGTATTCTTGGGAGGAAACCCGTTCCGTGTTATACGGCGTGGTCCTTTGATTTACCGAACTTTGAAAATAAAGATTAACTGTTTTAGTTCTCACACCAGTCACATGACTGACCTGGAGTTTATTGTTTTAACCTAAACTCTGGGTGCCCTTATTTTCGACACGGGCAGCTAGTAGTTTTGGTTTTGCAGATTTATATTCACAGGATCCTGGTTTACAGCTGGAACGATATCCGGAAAGCTTTGTATCCGTATATCTCATTCTAGTTGTGTATTGTATTATTTTTCCGCTGCGATATATTTAAATGTAATTTAAATCTCTGATAATTCTGTGTAATATTCTTTTATACTCTGTATATTCTTGTAATCTGATGCATTGTTGTAATATACAATGAAATGTTCTTCTGTATGCGTTCTGTTGTGGTTTGTTCTCGAACTATCCGACGCTTTCCTTTACGGGGAAGTTGCGGGTCTTCACATTTGGTATCAGAGCTTTGGTTTACAAAGCTCAGAGAACAAGGCACATTAGAACCATACGAAAGAATTCATCAGATATTGGATTAGTAAAATCCAATGGGAATGACTCGTTAGAGATAGGATCAGTAGTGTCCTAGAACGAGTGTGAAGAGTATATTTTTCAAATGAAAACAAATTTTGTTTTGAAAATTTAAATCAATTATTCGTATTTGATTATTTATATTGATGTGGACAATCCAGTATATATAGATTTTGCGTATACGTCTGATCCGCGTGTATTCGAAGTTTTAATATACTGGATAGATATAGAATCACACTCTAGTCGCCCGGAGATAATTTTGGTAATGCGGCCGCATTATCAATATTTATATTCGTGTTTCGAAGGTGTGATATCTATATATTTCCATTAGACTGGTGTGAGAACCAAAACTAATATAGATAGATTTATTGTTGTGATTTGGCATCAAAAATCAGATTTTTGTATATGTATCAAAATTATGAATTTGAAACGTTAAATTCACTAATTGATTGATGTTTGTGTTGTTTGTTTATTTGTTTGCTAATTTTCAGCCATTTAGCCTAATTGAACCGAATATTGAATTATATTGAAAATTGGTTGCATTTGCTTGCATATACATATATATCATTGAACAGGTCATAGCAAGGAGGCTAGAGCCAGAGAATAAAATTTGTTTGCCCGACAAATAGGTACATGTTTACTACATAATTTCCTGTTTTGTTTGGGTGATGATGATTTTGTGAGCCTATTGGCTAGCCGCTTGGCTTTTTCTTTTTCTTTTTGAGATCTGAAGGACCGGGGAAGCTATTTGAAATTCCCCGATGCTCCCGGTGCAGGGGAGGTTATGGCGAAATTTTTCGAAAATTTAGGGTGTTAGCCAAATTTTTGAAATTTTGAAAATTCTCAGAAACTAAAGAGTTGGAGAATGGAAGCAAGATCGAGCGTAGAGTTGAATAATCAAACCGCTTTCGACTTTGTTCCTTTTCGGGGACGAAAAGTTTTAAGTGGGGGAGATTGTAACAACCCGAAAATCTGGGCCAGTTTAAAATTTTTATTTTGGCGATTATAGCGAGTTTTGATTATTTAAAATGAATTATTTTAAATAATATCGACGAGAAATTTATTTTGAATATAATTCGACGTATATATTTATATACGTCGTCGTTAGAATATAAATATTTATATATAATTATAAATAGAATTGAAAATGGCGCGGTAGTTCGATAATTCGATTTCAAACTTCAATCGAATGTACCGGGTGCAAAACAATCCGGATTTTAGTGAAACCAAAAATAATGGAATCTAATAGTGGATATCTTTCTATCGAATCCGAAAAATTAGGATTTCATCTTAGGAATGGTAAGATATGTCCAGTTGAAAATTCTGAATAGTCGCTATGGAATTCAGGCCCTTAAAAATGGACATTTTGCAAATGACCTCGGATTTCGACGAAACCACTTTTGTTGGGTCCGCAGTGTCAAGTTATTGCTAGATTCCAAATTTCATAATTTTTCGAATCAATATGTGAGTGTGGCAAAAGAAAACGCGTTTGACCAGTTTCAGTTGATTTTAATCGACTGGAAATTGGCCATTTTTCAAACGGTCTCAGAATTCGGCGAAATTAGTTTTGTTAGGACCGTATCGTCAATACGAAGCTAGAAAATATTTTTTTGGGAATTTTTCTAGTTAGTATGTGGCCCCTGTAATTTGAAATGTGCGTTTAAAATTCAATATAATGATTTAAATGTAAATGCAACGGAAACTGATCGAAACGGTCGAGTCAGCTTGCGGTACATATCCCATTGTGTTCGGAATGGGGGTGAAACGCTATGGGCGACAGGCGGTGGGCTTCGTTTAGAGGTCGTATGTAAAAGTCAACTTTTTCAAATAATAAAATAATTAAATTAAATAAAAAAAAAAAAAAAAACTAAACCCTCTCCTCCCCTATACGACCAGGCCCCCCCGATTTGATTTAAGAAAAAAAGGAAAGGAAAAAAAAAAAAAAAATCGCGGAGACCTCCCGTCGGCGATCAGCATCGCCTTCCCCCCCCAATCGACGAGCGCACTCCACCGCCACTTCCCTCTCTCCACTCGAACCGACGCAGACCCCCCCCGAGCCCCAAGCCGACGCCACCTGAATCGAACCCCCCTCCTCCTCTCGCCGCACCTCCCCTCCAACTCTGGCGAGCAGCAGCGCTATTCCCCCCCCCCCTCTCCTTCCGTTCAACGATGGCCAGGTAGTTTCCTTTTTTTTTTTTTTTAACTATTTTGCTTTTTCCATTGTTATTTTTATTTCCTATTTATATATAAAGAATATAATTTATTTATATATATAGCTTAGTAAAAAGTTTTCAGATTTTTCACCATATAAAAATTTGATTTTTTTTTATATGTAGGAATAGCGAATAAAATTTGGATTTTTATATATATCAATGCAAGATAAAAATAAGATTTTTATTTAGGTAGTAGTAAAATAAAGATTCGATTTTTGAAACTGGAAAGATTTGTTTTTTCTAAATAAAGAGATATGATTTTAGTTTAGAAAAGTTGAGAGTTTAATTTATGAAAAGATTTCATTTTTATACGTAGAAAAAGGTTTCATTTTTAAAACAATGAAAAGGTTTCATTTTTTAAAACAATGAAAAGGTTGGATCTTTAAGATTAAAACGGTGAGATTTTATAAATAGGTAAAGGTGAGATTTTTTATCTATAAAAAGATACGATTTTTACTTCTAAAAATAGAATTTTTATATATTGAACTTCGATAGAAAAATAGAATTTTTATATATTGAACTTCGATAGAAAAATAGAATTTTTATATATTGAACTTCGATAGAAAAATAGAATTTTTATATATTGAACTTCGATAGAAAAATAGAATTTTTATATATTGAACTTCGATAGAAAAATAGAATTTTTATATATTGAACTTCGATAGAAAAATAGAATTTTTATATATTGAACTTCGATAGAAAAATAGAATTTTTATATATTGAACTTCGAACTAAAAATTCAATTTTTATATATTGAACTTTGAACTAAAAATTCGATTTTTATATATTGAACTTCGAACTAAAAATTCGATTTTTATATATTGAACTTCGAACTGAAAATTCGATTTTTATATATTGAACTTCGAACTAAAAATTCGATTTTTATATATATAGTGTATACGGGCGACGAAGATGCGATGGCGATGAAGATTTCTATCAAAGAAGTGCCGTGGAGCTAGGATAGCTATTGGTGAGAATTTCTCACCTTTCAATTTCTTTTCTAGTTATATATATATATACTAGGATGCAGACGGTGCTTAGTAGCACCCGACACAATCGTCCACAGACCATGGACTTGTTTGTTTGGCTGTTTGGTGATTGATTGCGATATTGGTTTGAATGTGGTTTGTGGTGTGAATAATCGAATCGATAAATTGGTTAGGATTAGACGTGCGCCGTTATAAGGCGAAGGAGTAAGGCTAGGTTAGACTCTTACTCCAAAATTTGTGGTTTGCATAATAAAATTGATTTGATTGATGTGTGAATGGCGTGGGCCTTCACTAGACCGGGGATAAGGCTAGGCCTCGTCCCGTTTCTAGTATCGTGCCGTTATGCCGCCGAAATTTTCTAAAATGTGTTAGAAAAAAAAAAAATATCATTTTATTTAAAGAATGAACTGAATAGAAATTCATATGTTGGAATAAAATGTTTTATCGTTAAAAATATAATTTTTAACGTGAAGTGAATAAAATAGAATATTCATTTACAAACCAGACGGTTTGTTTATGTACACCTATTTGAATGACATTGATTGAGACGATAAATTTTACACATCGCCCAACTGCACGAATAAAATATTTGTTTGATTGTTTGAAACCCCACACGGGTGTTGGGATGAAATTTGCAGTTCACTCATCCTGATTGATTAAATATGTCGATCGATTGATTGACAGGCTGTTATAAGCGTTGAATATCTATATTTGATGCTTTTACAGTGTAGTGCACTTTGGTTGATGGTTGATTATTTTCAATGTTATTATATACATGTGTTGTATGAAAATCCATATAATTAACTTTATATGGTGATTGATTGGGCCTCATTCCAATTTGAAAAATAAAGAATATTATAAAATAAAAGTTCATGTGTTGACAGTACTCATTCATTGAGATTGGTCATGTGTTGAACGAAATATTTTGATAATAACAACTATTTTGAAAAAGAAATATTTGAAATAGAATATTTGAAAAGAGAAATTTATGAAGCCGTGTTGATTAGATTGACGCCATTTTGACGTGAACGATATTTATATCGATTTTATTCATTTTAAAATGAATATTGAAAAGCGATTTCGAAATGAATTGAATTGAAAACGATTTCGAAATGAATTGAATTGAAAGCGATTTCGAAATGAATTGAATTGAAAACGATTTCGAAATGAATTGAATTGAAAACGATTTCGAAATGAATTGAATTGAAAACGATTTCGAAATGAATTGAATTGAAAACGATTTCGAAATGAATTGAATTGAAAACGATTTCGAAATGAATTGAATTGAAAACGATTTCGAAATGAATTGAATTGAAAACGATTTCGAAATGAATTGAATTGAAAACGAATTCAAATTGAATTGAAATTTGAATTGAATAGAAATGAATTTTAAAACGAATCTATAAAGAAGAATTCAATTATGATTTGAATTGAAAAGGAAGTTGAAAATGTTTTTGAAACGAATTCAAAACGATTTATATAATTCGTTTTAAATAGAAATCGACGAAGTATATATTATATATATTATATATATAATATAATGGCCTGAATAGAACGCGCCGCGCCGCGGCAGTTCGCGAATTTCGACCATTTATTTCAAACGGGCATTACGGGAGATCCGACCGTCGGATTCTCCTAAAACCGGAACCGTTGGGTTCGTATCGAAAAGAGCTTTCTAACGAATGTGATAAATTAGAAATCTAACGGTTGGATTTGGAGTTACGTCCAAATCAAATTCGAAAAAGGTCGCTGTAAGTGCAGTTCGATGGCCATTGATGGAAATCGACTGTACGGGCCTTGATAAAATTATTAAAAATAGTAATAATTTGTGTAAAATCATAAGAAATGATTTAGAAAGAATTGGGATGAAAAACTCCCTATTTGAAAAGGGATAAAAATAGTTTTTATCAAAAGGAACTAGTTTTGAACTAGAATTATAATTCTATTTATTTTTTTAAATAAATAAATTGAATTCGAAAAGGGTTTTAAAAATAACCAAAATTTCCAATGATTGCATTGGAGTGGATTTGAATCGAAATTGTCTTCGGAATATTTCGATGTTGGAATTCGTGATTATACAGGTGTTGTTATGGAAATTTGAAAGATATATATTTATATCGTTATTTCCAATACGACATTTGTTAATCGTAGAATTTGATATTGAATATAAGCCGGGATATTTTCTATTCAGAGCCTTGTATTTAATATCAAATGTGATTTGGGTTTGTCGTGAATGGTGTCTTCACTAACACTGTTCTTGAACCCAGTTGAGAAATGATTAAATCTTTTTATTTAGATTTAATGAAGTGTACCAATTAAATAATATTTAATTGGAATTGAATTGATATTGATTTTTGGGTTTATCGTGAACAGTGTTTTAAATAACACTTGTTCTTTAACCCGATAATTAATGAATGTGATTTGGGTTTGTCGTGAATGGTGTCTTCACTAACACTGTTCTTGAACCCAGCTGAGAAAAGATTAAATCTTTTGATTTAGATTTAATGAAGTGTACCAATTAAATGATATTTAATTGGAATTGAATTGTTATTGATTTTTGGGTTTATCGTGAACAGTGTTTTAAATAACACTTGTTCTTTAACCCGATAATTAATGGGATGTGACTTTGGGTTTATCGTGAACCGTGTTTTAAATGACACTGATTCTTTAACCCAGTCACAGATTAAAACTAAGTGGAGTTTTGATGAATCTTTAATTAGATTGAAAAGATCGAGAATGGAGTATCACCAGTTTTGCTCCAGGCGATAGTTAAATCTTTAATTAGATTTGAATGTGAAATTTAGAAACTAACTGGCGGTTAGCCAAGCAGAATGGTTTTCTGGATATTGATCTGATGTTGGTTTCGGCCTTCGGGGTTAATATTTGGGGAATTATTCTCTTGATTAATTTACGGTTAGTGACTAATGAATTGGAATGAGGCGTATGTTGTGTTTGTGTAACACTTTTATAATATATACGCGAGTTATTCGGAAAGACCGGGTTTATCCCATTCTGAATAACTGATACGACGATAAGTCGAAGATGAAGACGATGGTCGAAGACCGGAGGTCTTCACGTCGTTTGGGTGATAACTGATGATCTTGATTGGGCTGTACACCCAAGAAGATGGAAACAGTTGGTGATCGTCCAGACGTACTTGGAGATCGATGGATATGCGGGGTACTAGGTGCCTCCGGTTTCGTTCAGACCCAGGACGGACTTGTAAATGGACTGTGTGTCTGACATCGGATTTCATTCTGTGTGACTGATATCGGTTGCATAGGATGGTTTGCCTGTGTGGCATGCTAAGATGCAAATGATCAAGGCTTCTGTTGAAAAGCAAAGTCTTGTGGTGATGATCAAAGCACGGCCTTTGTGGCGTAGCTTTGTGTAACGTTTACTTCGCGAGTTTCACACCCGGTATGAACCAAAAACGGGAGGGACATCAGGGAGGACTTGCGTTTCTTTCTAGCTAGAAGTGGCGTCAGTGGTTTTACACGCCCTGACGAGTTTGACTTATGTGGTTGTTGCAGTTGCGAGGCGCCTCGGTTATATCGGTTTCGGCCGAATGCATTCTGGTCGGCTGACGGACCAGACTTACACCCCATAGGGTGGGGAGACGTATTGTTCAGGCATAATAATCCACTCCGTGTGGACCGGCCCTGACGATCTAAAGGGTTGATGCGTTCTGATCCTGTGGCTCGGGCTAGAGAGTCACGAATCGGTAGAGGATCTTGCCCCTAGCCTCGGTTCATAGACGGAAATCCAATTTCCAAATACGTGACATTTGCGGTTTTATTTGTAAACCTATATATGGCGACATAGTGGCATGGGACGCTCATGCCGCCTATGATTGATACTTATGATTTGAAGTTGTTTTATACACTATGCACTTATTATAGTATCAAATGATTTGTTTTAAACGTATCAAGCATTCTTTGGCTGTTATAAGGGAAAACCCTATCCCCCGGCTTGCGTTTGCATTGTGTGATAGGACCTGGGTCTTATAACAGCTTCATTTTTCTTTATTTAGCATTGCGCTGTTTGTGTTTGCACTGGTATTCTTGGGAGGAAACCCGTTCCGTGTTATACGGCGTGGTCCTTTGATTTACCGAACTTTGAAAATAAAGATTAACTGTTTTAGTTCTCACACCAGTCACATGACTGACCTGGAGTTTATTGTTTTAACCTAAACTCTGGGTGCCCTTATTTTCGACACGGGCAGCTAGTAGTTTTGGTTTTGCAGATTTATATTCACAGGATCCTGGTTTACAGCTGGAACGATATCCGGAAAGCTTTGTATCCGTATATCTCATTCTAGTTGTGTATTGTATTATTTTTCCGCTGCGATATATTTAAATGTAATTTAAATCTCTGATAATTCTGTGTAATATTCTTTTATACTCTGTATATTCTTGTAATCTGATGCATTGTTGTAATATACAATGAAATGTTCTTCTGTATGCGTTCTGTTGTGGTTTGTTCTCGAACTATCCGACGCTTTCCTTTACGGGGAAGTTGCGGGTCTTCACATTACTAGTTAAGCCGGGCGGGTCCGGGTAGCTTTACACCACAACCTAGTCTAACCTCGGGTTTTAGGTGCTATATGACCAACTACTCACATTGGGTCCTATTGTTTGTAGCCACTAGTTAAGCCGGGCGGGTCCGGGTAGATTTATGCTACAAACTCAACCCAACCTCGAGTTGGCCACTTTCATGGTTGGTCTAGTGTCATATTACACTTACAACCCATACGTGTCTAGTTTCAAGTCCCATGTTTACCCCACATGTCATGTCCACATTTAGGTGTATCATGAGTGTCATATTTTCATGAAATCCCATGTCAAATTATCATGTCATAATCACGTTCGTCTAACCTACCCCAAATCGTGTTTCCAACCCAAGTAAAAGCGAGTCAACATAGTAAGGATACTATGCTACATATTGGCCTCAAAACATGCACGATGTCAAAAAGGGATTGGCCACAAACATGCATGGTATCATAAGGGGTTTGGCCTCAAAATATGCATAGCATCATAAGGGGTTTTTGGCCTCAAGCATGCATAATGTCACAACGGGATTAACCACAAACATGCATGATATCATAAGGGGGTTTGGGTTCATTTACATGCATAAGCCCCAAGTCATATTCATGTACATATTTCACAAGTCAAAGTGGTTTCAAGTATTCATGCCAATATTCCGCAAGTAAAGGTTCAATCTTTCATGATGGACTAAGTTAAACATAACATAAGTGGCATGATTTAGTCACTAAGCATAGCCCAAAGTCATAGGTTCAAGCAAAAGGGGAAAACTAGGTTTCATGTAGATTAACGTACTCATGTTCATCGCATTTTATTCCATGTCACATTAGATTTATCGTTTAAATCTACAAGTAGCTAGAACTTACATAGCGTGGCTAAGGGGTTATGAGCATGAATCGTCTTGACGAAGAAAGGTGGCTCCTTTATTGAAGAATCGTCATGAAATTGGCCTAGCAACGTTGATCCACTCCCTTGATTTGATGTAGCAAGCTAGCACCTTTGATTCGGATCTAGTTTGAATGCATAAGCTCTTGGAGTTGGAGATGGAGGCCATGATCAAGAGGGATTTGGGCAGCACTTCGTTGTTAGATTGATTTTGAGTGATTTAGGTTAGGTCCTAGGGTGTTTTTATAGAGATTAGGAGTAGTTTAGGCCATAGGATAAACACTATGATAGATCTGAGCCCTCAAAATCCGTCACAGGCCCATAAAACTGAGCCAAGACAGCAGCAGGTGCACCCAAGCCAAAGTGGCCGGACCACCCAGGTCGACACCCGTGTCGACTGGGCAGTCGACCTACCCCCTGGGCGTGTCGACTCCGCAGTCGACACCCCAGTCAACCTGGGGCTTAGGCGGGAATTTTCCCGCCCAGTTCGATTGGTTCCAGATTTGAATTTCGAACTGTTTTTGAACTTGAATTTTTCTGAAAACTTTGACGGCCCATAACTGGGTCACACGGACTCCGATTTTCAAAAAATCAGACTCTATTTCGCGTATTTTTCCGAGACGAACGCAATGGAGCAACCCGTTTCTCCTGATTCAGATTTTATAATTTAATTCTGCCTTGATTCTTGTCTTAGCATGTTGTAAAAACCCGGGTTGTTACATTCTCCCCAACTTAAAGGATTTCGTCCCCGAAATCTCCAAGTTAGGAAGAACGTATCCTACCATCCATCATCCATCTACTCAAAACATCATCCACAGGCAACCATGGTCCTTAAAAGACTCCTAATGCTTTTTGAACACATGCAGAAAGTGTGTGTATATGTTCCTTAGCTAATGCTGATGATCAGGCCTGAATGATCTTTCTAATGCAAAATATGTTTAGTGCCATGAGTCCAACATGTATGCAAATAGTCCTAGTCATATAAACACTATATGTGTGCACAACCATTCATCCACATGCAACATTCACATGATAACATATTCAATTTCATCCATAAACAAGTATAAATACTCGTGCATATGCAACATGAAACGTGACCGCGTCAATCTAGTATCTAATGTGTATTCGCGCATCCACGAGCAACCACTTGCAACTATTTGCAACCATATCAATCATAACAAGTTTCAAATACATGTTTACATCCATAGAGTTTTATCTAAGGTTCCCAAGATAAGATCGAGGAGATAAACAAGACAAACTCCTTACGGGGTTTGTAACAGAAACAAGACCGAGAGGATATCCACCAAGCGATAGCATGCAAGCAAGCTCTACAAGAGAACCAGGGATCAACGATATACTCTTAAAAAGAGATATGATGCGCGCGTTTAAGCCGCATTTCCTTGAGCTTAATTCCAGTGTGCCTTGACCACCTTTGACTTCATGATTTTCGTTGCTTCTTGATTCCTATTTCCAAGGTATGAGTTGGAACTCATTTCACTATCGCCTCTCGTTCCACTTTCACTTATTCTTTCCCTAGTATACTTGGCTCAACCATATCTGCGTACTCATGCAAGCCCTCCAAAATTCATTAGTGAATTCTGGATCTCGTTTACCGATGCCAATCCATGTTACCACGTGCACTTACTAGGGTGATTCATATATACACTACACCAAAACAGTGGATTCCCAACAAGTATATGTGTTACAAATAATTTTTGTAACACTTTTAAGTGTCACCAACGGCCTGTGAGGAATTTCCTGTAACACTTATAAGTGTTACAAACAGAGTAATTGCTAACACTTATAACTGTTACAAACATAATCATTGCTAACACTTATAAATGTTGGAAGCATAATATATGGTAACACTTATAAGAGTTACAAACATATTCATTGCTAACACTTATAAATGTCGGAACCATAAGATATGGCAACACTTATAAGAGTTACAAACTTATTTATTGCTAACACTTATAAATGTTGGAACTATTAGATATGGTAACACTTATAAATGTCAGTATAATAATCCTACTAACTCTTATAAATGTTGGCATACATAAATTGCTAACACTTATATAACATGTTTTTATGATTTACAATCACATATATAATTCAACATATCAATTCAAATAATAGTATTTGGTACACTTCCATATTTCAAATTCAACAATGTCACTTTTGCATAATGCTTCCAATTTCAAAATACCATAATATCAAGTTCAAATTACACCACCGTTAACGTATTTGGTACACTTCCATATTTCAAATTCAACAATGTCATAGACGTCACAACACCGCCATTAACGTTATGTTGCAATCCCGGTACCATAGTAAGAAAGGATGAAGCAAATGATTTAAGAGCATCGTTGATTTGGATTGACACTTGACTCGCCACTTGACTTGCAACTTGATTTTGTAATTGCATAGACCATTGACGAAAATCGTCCTTTTTATTCTTGTTGCAATTGCTTTTGGTGCTTACATCATCTTTACGTGCTTTACGAAAGAAGAGGAGCTAAGTGCACGAAAATAATTTTTCGTTTTATCAGAACCAAAAACTTTGGAGATTGGATAATTGTCAAGATCAAATATATTTGCTTTCCCGTTGCTATTACATTCCAAATTCTGTTTTTTTTCTCCTCCTCCACAAGTGCCTACAAAATATAAACGCACTCATGTCAGGCTATTAACAGTAAAAATATGTCAGGGAGTCAATGTAGTTTGCAGTTAAATATATTAACAGTCTTAGATGATAAACTAACTGTACACTAAAAGCTGAATAAAAATATACATAAGGGAAAAGAAACAAGGTAAAAGTATTAATAACTGACTAAAACCCATTCTATCAAATTCGCATAAACAACCATGTTTATAATTAAATACAACAGGATAGAAATCAGTACAAATATGTTTGTAAGAAATGCCACGATGAATAAATACCTTGTTACGAGATAGAGCTCTCCGATGTTTTGCATTCAATATCATCACGGTTGATTTTCTGAAAAATATAGCATAAAGCATATTACATGTATGCCAAAAAGGTAGCACAGAAACATAAAATTTCTTTTAAATCAACAAAAGGCTAACGCAATTGCTAATTTATTAAAGAGCGAGAATCTAACGCATTTGTTTGAAACTGAGCAATGCTCAGTTTTGTTTGAAACTGAGCGCTGTTCAGTTATGACAAACCTAGTGCTGCTCAGTTTCGACAAACCGAGCGCTGCTCAGTTTTGTTTGAAACCGAGCGCTGTTCAGTTTTGAGAAACCGAGCGCTGCTCAGTTTCGACAATCGAACGCTGCTCAGTTTCGACAAACTGAGTGCTGCTGTTTCCTTAAATGCATGTATAATTCTACCTTAAATGCATGTATTTCCCTTCTATTTCCTGATGATCTTCATGTAGTAATGTTATAACATGACCAAAAAGCTAAAGCATGTGCAGCGATAAAATAAAAAACTTACAAAAGACTGTGGTACGCTAATCTTGTGTTCTTCTGAACATGTGATTGCCAAACCAACACCTAGTATAGTACACTGTGTGCTCTCTGTTAGCATAGAAGACGTACCTTTCATTAAAGAACCAGTTCTGGACAAAAAAGATTTACCCTCCTGTCTTTCAGAAGAATCCACGAGTGACATCTTGTTTGCTTAATTGTCTCTCTGGTCTGAACAATTAAACAGTTAGAAAAATTAGTTAGACAAATTAAACAGTTAGACAAATTAAACAGTTAGCAATTAGATTAATTCATTGGAAAACCGTTCACCCATTGCAGCTCGTTCGGGTCTGAACAAGAGAATAAAAAAACAGTATTAACTGCATTATTTGAATTTCAGGTTCTTCTGTGTAAATAAACTTATAAAGCATTCATCGCTAATATCTAGTATCTCAAAAAACATATGGATCCTTAAAGAAATTGGTTGCTCTATATGTTAGAAAGGTATTTTACTTAGGGATGGCAAAAAAATCCGTACCCGCGGTTATCCGCATGTAAAATCCGTCATGGGTATGAAACGGATAGTTAAATGAGTATCCATGGGTAAAATAAACGGGTATTTTTAATATCCGACAATTAATGGGGCGGGTACGGATAGTAAGATATCCATGTCCGCGGGTACCCGTGCCCGTATTGAATGTGATTTATTATCAATAGTCAATACAAAAAATATTGTTGTTGGCTGTTCAGTATTTGTGTGCATGCTTTTACTCAACAGTTTATAACTGGTTGTTGATATTTTGATGGATACTTCTGTTGTTGTCTCTTCTTTTTTGGATATTGGTTTAAATATGTATTGGTATTTTGAGGTTAGCATTTAAGAATTGGTCTAATTTGTTTTTTTACCAAATGTACTTTTAAATAATTTCAATAAATGGCTAAAAAATAAATTGAATAAATATAATGGATACCCACGAATACCCTCCATTACCCGCAATCCGTTTAAAACCCGTTTAATGGATACCCGTGCGGGTATGGGGCGGACACGGGGCAAAAAATCACCCAACGGGGCGGGTGATGGGGTGGTACTACCCGCGCCCGCTCCACCCCATTGCCATCCCTAATTTTACTCCATCAGATGTTTTTGTTGTCATTAATTACAAATACAATTACTCTTCACCATTCAATTTGGTATAGTCAATATCTTCTATATAAATGAATATTTATCAAATAAAGAAGTGAAATTTCAAAAGAAAACTCATGTAAATATGTAATGCAACTGAAATACTTCTGGGGTCATAAACTACCTCATCACAATAGGATAAAACTGATAATGCCAAAAAATATATCCTCATCAAGTCCTCAACAAGTCCAGTAAACATGCCAAAATGGTGTTCCAGAAGCTCTACATAGTTATATAACATTTGTCCAAATGGCCCGCCTCAGTATAATAACATTTGTCCAAATGGTGTTCCAGAAGCTCTACATAGTTATATTCCTACCTCTTCGCTGACTGTTCCAAATTCTTACTCGGACACTCCCAAGGATAACTCATGTTGTGATGTGATGGCATTTTCACCTACTGTATCATGGCCAAAAGATTCGTAAGTCAAAATAAGGAGAAAGATTCTAACGATGTGGAAAGTTCTAGAAATTTGGTGCACGCATCTTCAGATGACCCCCTTTCTTATCTACCAAGTAGCATTATGTCTCAAAATCAAGAAAAAGATGAATTTTTGAGACATGGTATTTCTCTTCTCGATCAAGATATTTATATGCAACCAGGGTTGAGTGTTAGAGAAAATTCAGATAATAATCTGATGGTAGAAGATGTGACTGATGATGTTCCTCATGGGATACGTGAATCACCACTTGTCATCCCTGTGGTACACGAATCATTAGATAATTCATCACCAGAAGTAAACTATGCTGAGAGTAATGGCCCAAGCTCTGGATGTGAGGATGCTGCAGAAGCAAAGATGGAGGAGCCTTTCACTGATGCTGCTACAGCAGTTAAAGAAGCCAGTACATATGGTTTGCAGATTATAAACAATGTGGACGTTGAAGAAATAAGAGAGCTGGGTTCTGGTACATTTGGAACTGTCTATTATGGGAAGTGGCAAGGAACAGACGTAGCAATAAAACGTATCAAGAAAAGTTGTTTTTCGGGAAGATCATCAGAACAAGATAGATTGACGAAAGATTTCTGGAGAGAAGCACAGATCCTCTCAAAACTTCATCATCTAAACGTGCTTTTTATGGAGTAGTTCCCGACGGAACTGATGGCACTTTGGCAACTGTTACTGAATTTATGGTGAATGGGTCGCCAAGGCATGGTCTACTACGAAAAGACAGGTATCTTGACCGGCGCAAAAGGCTTTTAATTGCTACGGATGCAGCTTTTGGAATGGTGTACTTGCATTCGAAGAACATCGTTCATTTTGATTTGAAATGCGATAACCTTTTGGTAAATTTGAGATATTCACAGAGGCCAATTTGCAAGGTTGTGAATTTTGGACTGTCGAGGATAAAACGAAGTACGATGGTTTCTGGAGGTGTTAGAGGAACTGTTCACTGGATAGCACCAGAATTACTAAATGGTACGAGTAATCGAGTTTCTGAAAAGGTTGATGTATTCTCCTTTGGAATTGCAATGTGAGAAATCTTAACAGGAGAAGAGCCTTATGAAAATATGCACTGTGGTGCTATTATAGGAGGAATCATGATCAACACACTTCGGCCACAAATTCACACTTCGACCACAAATTTCGGATAACTGCGACCCTGAATGAAAAAGGCTGATGGAACAATGTTGGTCATCAGATCCTTCAGCGCGACCTTCGTTCACAGAGATAACTCACAGACTACGAAGAATCTCTGCTTCTTTACGGCCGAAAACACATTGTAACCTCAATCGATGATTGTTTATCGACACGTGTGCATTCTTATTCTTTTACAGTGTACATTTTGTAATAACGATACTGACACGGTTGTTCTAGACATGCGATTCGTAGTTGAAAAGGTATACGATTTTTGAGTTTGCAAATGTTATATGTAAATGTTTCCAGGTATTTCTTTCAAATCAAAAAAAAAAAAGTTGTTTTGAGATATGTTATGATATCTCGAAAATAAATAAATAAAGATTGGAGGGTAATATCTACCTTGTATGGACCTTGCAAGTGCTTCGGCAACAGTAAGCGTATCCCCGAACTCCACATCTGTACAACGAAAACATTTTGATACTATTATAACTGGTTTTCACCTAAACATTATAAGTACATATAGATTTAAGTTTTTTTAAATAGCATTATTGGTTCATACAGCAATCAGCATGACTCGTTAGTATTTGCGGTACACATGAAATGCACACCAAAACATCATGGACAGTTGTTGTATAGCTGATTGTGGTACAATTATCTTCATATTAATATTTAGTACTAGCATAAGCTTACCATAAACAAACCATCACATCTCTAAAGCTAAAAGTGACAATTACATTGATGAAAAATGGTGAAGGTTTTCATTGTTAAATAGTGAACGAACCTTTGGAGGCTTAAATGGATAACATGGTGAAAGTTGATGTTTATCAATAAATACCACGTGCAAATGGACTATCAGGGGGTCCCATGATAGTTGACTGCGAACGAAACATTCCGTCAGCTACTAGACCTACAAGAGGGAAATATTAATACATTGATGAAAAAATATGCAGGCAATCAAATAGTAGAAGAGAAATTGACAAACTTTATTAGTCATATGCTACTCAACATAGCGCACATCTAGTGGTTTTCACAGGCTCGTATCCTTGATCAAATGATGCAGAACAAATCAAATTCAAAAAACTAAGCTTGCAATTATAAAATGCAACATAAATAACTTATGAACTTTAGTTTATAGTTTCATACATTACGCATACCAATAAAATCGAAGAAAAAACAATTTATTTCACAATATATATTTATTTAATGGCACTTCTTCTAGAAAACAAAAAAATGATAATTTAAGGATCATCCAAAGCCTACACATCAGTCAACTCACATAACTGCCATATTAGCTTTGTTTGAGCAAAGAGAAGAATGGTCGACCACATGAATCGTTGGTTTGCAGTTAAATAATGTTGCATGCTACAAAATTTTGTTTGAATGTGTGAGCCCATTGTGAGTGTATAACTTGATTCACACACGGCTGTATTTGGTTTTTGTGTATGTTTGATTTACTGACCAACTTTTGGAAATAGCATCTCCGGTGCAATATAAGACAACATACAACTTGCTGATCCCAACCTTGCTCAAGCGGGAGCTTTATGGGCTAGGTAGATGACAATGATGATCTAACTAATAAATATGTCGCATATGTATAACTGATCTATCTGTCTTTGCAATATTGCATTTCAGATGCCAAATACATTTATAGCACAGATGAGTCCAGGTGAAATAAGGGGAAAAAGTCCTCATCTCTACCAAATACACAATAACACATGCTCAACTGATTTAAAAAGAAGAACTGCCCAAAACACAGAAGTAAACAATATTCTTCTTTTTATGCAATCTTCCCAAAACACGAAGTAAGAGGTCAAAAACTCAATTTAAACCGTACAATCATACACTCATTCACAGTATCGCAGTAACCGCGACTTTGACACATAATACATAACTACAAACGACTGTGACCAAAAGCAAATAACAAAATCAGAATTCGAGATCGAATTATACCAAGGGTAGAAGTTATAAAATAAATTGAATTGATTTCAACAAACATGACAATAATAATGGATTAACAGATAATTATAATGAAATCATATATCCAGAGCGAAACCTGTTCGAAATCGATTAGAGAAGGAATCGCTGATATCAATCCTCCGAAGTCCAATTTTCTTTTTATTTGCTTTTGACGCGGCCGAAAGAGGAATAAGCGTTGGGGTAAAAGATTGAGGCATCGATTAGGTCATAGGATGAGAACTTACCCTTTTGCCCTTGGAAAAGAAGAGTTGACCAGGCATATCTAACACATAGAAGTGTTGGCACATTTTTGGTGACACATTTTTGCTATAGCAACACATATTAGTGTCACTAGTCTACAACACATATAAGTGTTGGCACTTGAAAAAAATAAGAGTTGCCAAATGGCCATTGTGGTGTAGTGATAACCCATGCTCAAGCGGAATGAACCATCCGTCTTATTGACGAACGTTACTCGATTGGATCAGAGATTTCCGATAAATGCATCATGAGATTCTAGGTAACTAACCATGACAGAACCCAAAAGGTTACGCGAGACTTCGAGGGTATTACCAAGGCAAGTTAAAAGTTTAACTACCCTCCTTTCAAAACCGAGAATGGCATCCCTTACTGGATAACCACTTCATCCCTAGAATCCATCCATAGCTCAACAATAGAAGCATTGCTTCTAATCTCAACACTTGGCATTTACACTCTCAATTCCAAACAAGTCATGAATAAATGGACCGATCCTCCAACAAGATTTGAGACAAAAATGGGATCCTCTACCACGCTAGTACTAAGGTGCAGAGACTTAACTATCGAGGCAGACTTAAATGATGCGATGATCGAAACAAAGTCTAGACAGGACGATAGAAAAGAAAGGCTAAGCCTTTAACAGAAACGGTACCATTCCTCTTAGGTACGCTAGAAATGAGAGCATACAATTGCCCTCTCGCTGATCTTGTCCTTATCTTCCTTTGTGGATCAAGCCATACCAACAAGTTGCTTATTCTTAAGCTCGTGTCCTTTATCCTTGCTCTTATTATCCCTTCTTATAACTTCGGTAACAGGTCTCTCGAGAACTTCCTCCATCGCACGGGAAAACACTTACGTAGCTAGACAAGGATTAGTCGCAGTTAAAACTACTGTGACTACAGATGGAGGAAAGAAAGGAAAAGAGGTTCAATCAAGGAAACAAAGGATAGTGCTAATGGCTTTTGGGGAATAGCCTTCAAAAAAAACTTTTCTTGAAAAATGCTTCTTTGTAAACGGTTTCTCAAATAGTTTTCAGAAGGTTTAAAAAAAAAAACTTTTGCCCAGTCTGGTAACCTTCTGCTCTGATACCAAATGTAACACCCCACCTCCGCTATGGTCACTCACAAAGGGAATGCACTAGGTTTGGTGAAGTATTATCGAGGTAAACATGCACAAAAATATTACAAGACAGAACATATATAAAACAGCGGAAGTAAAACCAACTTTCATTTCTTTAATAAATAAGGTCTAAAGCCTTTTACATCAGAATACATCAAAACCTGTCTTGCAATAGTAAAGAAGCATAAAACCTTTTCATAAATTATTCCCCAAAATAAAGCGGTGAAGCAGCCATAGCCAAGAGAAGACCAAGCTATACATGATGACCTTCAAGCATAAGAGGTCAAAGCTAAATAACAGTATTTCCTCCCTGAAAACCTGGGGGGGAAACGGAAGACAAAGAGGCGAGAGAAAACGGGGTCAGTCATAAAGACTGGTAAGTCCTATCTACTTCCAGCATAAAAACAGGTAAAGGTAACATGACATGCATAAACTGAAAGTAAACATAAGGATGAGGACAAGATAGATAAGCTAAACCAAGATAACAGGATGAACTACTGGATCAAGATAAACTAAGGTATCATGATAGACTACTGTGTCGAGATAAATCAAGGCGTCACATCATCAGGTTTCTATCAAGTATAATATCCCAAGGTATCTATCATGTATATTTGCTCTGCACCTTTCCGTACTAGTATCCAAACCCACGTCGTGTGTTAACTATAAAATGTCCCTTGTCCAATGTCATGTAATGGTCCATGTCGACCTAATATGTCGCATATATAGGTTTTCACAACTCGTGTGTTTCTTTCCATGTATAAGTTCAGTCCTTTGCCATACCTCGTGCGGGCTTCCTCACTACTTCAACGTAGTACCATTTGATCCTTGAAACCGTTTGGACTGTCATCTTTTATCTAACTATGTTTTCTTATCAAGAAGTATCGCGTGTTCAACTAAGATTTATGCCACCCAGGACCACTGGGAATTATGCTACCTAAGGAATGTTTCGTATCTCGATTTGGGTTTTAGCCACCTAGGGCTACTAGGGATTATGCTACCCGTCAACCGCCCCTTTATCCCATGTATGAATCGTGAATCGTTTTCCATGTCTAGACACACATGTATCTCAATGTGCCATCCGAGTTCCGTGCCAGGGCAAATCAAGAAATACGGAACTCGGTCGGGAGCTTTAAGTCATCTGCCGATGCAGATATCAAGGTCTGTTTTTGTATCCGTGGCTATGGTCCCACGCGACCCCTCCCTCAACTACTGAAAGGCAAAACAAGAAAACTCATGTAACAACCCGGAATTTCGGGGCCAATTTAATTTTTTTTTATTTTAGAAATTTTGATGGATTTTAATATTTAAAATAATTTATTTTAAATAATAACGACTAGAAATTTATTTTAAAACGAATAAATTTAGTTTAAATATAAAAGGAGTTTAAAACAGCGCTGCAGTTCGAAAATTCGATTTCAAACTTTGACTGACTGTACAGGATTCATTTTAAATCAGAATTGAGCGAAACCAGAAATATTTAAATCTGTTTAACCATATCTTTCTAACGAATCTGAAAAACTAAAATTTCACTTTATAAATAAAAAGTTATGCCTAGTTTAAAATTTAGAAAAGTCGCTGTAGAATTTATATATATTTTAATATAATATATTGGCCTTAAAAATAGCCATTTTGCAAACGACCTCGGTTTTCGATGAAACCACTTTTGTTGGAATCGGAATGTCATTTTACTGTTAAGTTTAATTTTCCAAAAAAATTCGAATTTATATGTGAGCGTGGCAAAGGTATACGTGTTTTGACTGTTTTAGTCAAATTTAATCGACTTAAAATAGTCATTTTTCAAAAAGTCTCAGAATTCGACGAAATTAGTCTTGTTAGAACCGTATCGTCAAAACATAACTAGAAATAATTTTTCTGTAATTTTTAGAGCCCGTATGTGGCCCCGATAATTTAAAATGTACGTTGGAATTTAATAATTAAATGATTTATAGTTTAATTTAAAGAAAAACATATCGTAACAGCCAAATTGGGTTACGAAACGTGTTCCATTGTGTCCGGGACGGGGGCATTTAGCTAGGGACGTCATTCGTTGGGTTCAATTCGGAGTTGGTGGCACTAAACAAGAATTATTAGAATTAAAAGGAAATTAATTTATTAAAATAAAACAAAATACATGGTATAAATACCGTATACCGTATCCTAAACAGTAAACCCTATTTTCCTAATACCCTAGCCGCCGTATAACCCTTTCAATGGCCACCAAACACCGAATATAATTCGTTAATCTCTCCCTTATCCTTTTAAATTAAATCATGAATCCAACGCCAAAGGGAAGAGCAAGATGGGAGCTTCAAGAGCATGCGGTTATGATCAATGTTGATGAGCTGTAGCGCTCGATTTCCAAGCTTGAACACGGTGACTTCGCACGCAAATTTAGCGCGTCCTGGGGGGCCGAGTTCGACGTCATCACCGGCGTCGGTAGAGTGGAGGGTGGCGGTTCGTGGGGGCTCAGGCGATCGGGTTCCGGTGTCTTCTGGGCGGCGTTTGGTTAAGCCCTAGGTCGGTGTTTATGGGTTTGCGGTGTTCTGTTATAACGAAGAAGAAGGGATTAGCCTAATGATGTAATTAACCTTATTAATTATTAATTATTTTAACTATGTCATCAAATGTAAATAATAGTATAACTTTCTCATATGACATCGAAATGCAGTAAAACGAGTTGCGTTGGAATCACAACAGCGAGCACTACACAATGAAAAAGACTAGAACTGAAACGGAGAAAATCTGAATTTCAGAAAATTTCAAAACTGATCTGTTCTGAATTAAACCATCGGTGAGAAATCTCTTTTATTTCTTTCCTTTATAATTGAAATAAATTCTGAAATTATTCTTATAAATTTGCAGTTAATTCATACTGTTATTATTCTGTGTTAATTGTAAATACACATCTATTTGTTTGATTTTGATTGTGGCGATAGAATTGTAAAAAGTTACGTTTCTGTTGATTAGAATTAGATTGAACAAAATTATTATTTTGTTCATTTTATTGTTAAAATTAACTTTTCTGTTAATTTGAATTAGACTAAACAAAATTATCATTTTGTTTGTTGTACTATCGAAATTGAAACATTCCTGTAAATTAGAAATTGGTTTAAACAAAAATACACCATTTTTGTTTATAGAAAAAGAATCAAATGTGTATCAAACCAAATGTGGTAAATATGTTGAATTAGAATTTTCAACATATATGAAACACAGAATTTGTTTAACTTGTTAAATCAGCAATTTTTAACATTAAAATGAATTAAACTTTTTATTCATTTGTGTTGAGTCAAATTTTGCAGTAAAACATGAATATACATTTTTATGTTATTCTGTTGAAATAGTTTTTCAACAAAAATAGAATAAACATTTTTATATCATTTTGTTGAACTAGATTTTCAATAAAATAGAATACCCATTTTTATACAGAATTATCTGCATAAAAAAACTGATTTCCAAGTTGCATTTTTTATGTAATTTGTTTTCAAATAAAAAGATTACATCTTTAATGTAGTTATATAATCATTTAAAAGATTTGATTTTAAAGATTATATTTTTTTGTAATTTTGTTTACATTAAAAAGATTAAAATTTCAAGATATCATTTTTGTGAAATTTTATTTACATGAAAAGATTATAATTTCAATATTACATTTTTGTGTAATATTGTTATCTTTTGAAAGACTAGAATTTCAAGTTATCTTTTTATGTAATATTATTTGCATATAAAATATTAGAATTGTAAGACATCCTTTCTATGTACTATTGTTAACATATAAAAAGATTAGATTTTTCAATAGAACATTTTGCATTAAAATGTAATATTGTATAAACATCACATTTGGCTATAAAATGTTTCATTGGTGATAAAAATAACATTTGTTATAAAATGTTATCTTAGTAGCAAAAGTACATTTTTATTTATAAAATGTTACCAGTCATTAAAAATACATTTTTGTTATAAAAATGTAATGTTAGATTTAAAATGTACATTTTGTTATAAATGTTGCTTCAGATTAAAATAACATTTTGTTAAGATATGGAACAAAAGAACAGCATTTTTGTCAGAATTTGTTAATAAATAAAAGAACATTTTTGTGAATACTTGATTTATGAGATATAATATCACATTTTTGTGAATACTTGATTAATGAAATAGAATCAACATTTTTGTGAAAACTTGATTAATGGAATAAAATTAGCATATTTTGTTGCATTGAAAAGGATATAACAAAATCATATTTTGTTGCATTGAAAAGGATATAACAAAATAAAATTATCATATTTTGTACATTGAAAAGATTATATAAAATGATCACATTTTGTATTTTGAAAGAGGATTAAAACAAAATACCACATTTTGTTTACAAAAGAAGAATTAAACAAAATACCACATTTTGTCTACAAAAGAAGAATTGGACAAAATTCACATTTTTGTCAAAGTATGAAATAGAAATGAAAATTCACATTTTTGTCAAAGTATGAAATAGAAATGAAAATTCACATTTTTGTCACAATTTGAAAGAATGAATATAAAATGCAGAATTTTATCATATTTAGATGAATAAAAAAAAGCACAATTTTATCATATTTAGAAGAATGAATAAAAAGGACATTTTTATCTTATTCAGAAGAAGGAAGAAAGTGTATATATTTTTATACATTAAAAAGAATGATTAGAGAATGTATATTTTTATACATTAAAAAGAATGATTAGAAAATGTGCATTTTTATACGTTAAAAAGAATGATTAGAGAATGTATGTTTTTATACATTAAAAAGAATGATTAGAAAATGTGCATTTTTATACATGAAAAAGAATGATTAGAGAATGCATGTTTTTATACATTAAAAAGAATGAATTAGTAATGGACACTTTTATCACATTAAAAAGTATGAAGTAGGAATATTCATTTTGTCATTTAAAAATGAATGAGACCAAAAATATACCTTTGGTAAATGAATAAGGATTAAGATTTTATTGTCATTTGTTAACAATAAAAAGGATTGAATTAAAAGGAGTAGATATTTATTGTCATTTGTTCTCAATAAAAAGAACCGAAACATATGTCTGTGATGTTGAAATGTTGATGTGTTAAATATAATGTTAGTATATTCAGACTGAGTATTACAATTCCATTTACAAGTCATCCGACTTGTTTATGTGATTGGGTCGATAATTTTTACACGTCGCCCAAGTGCACAAATAATTTATTATTTGATTGCTGGATGAAACCCCACACGGGTGTTGGGATGATCCTACACTAGTCCCAATATTTAATGTAGAATCCACTCTGGTTGATTATTTGGTTGTGTGATGGTTATTTATCATGATTGTTGATTATATGCAAATTATGGTTGTTGACTGAGTCACATTCCAATAAAGAATATTCTAGAAAAGAATATTTTAGAAAATAATGCATTTTAGAAAAATATATTTTATTGAAACGAACTAGTTATCAAATAGAATGAATCATTAAAATAAGATTTAATGAAGTTTTCCAGTTATTTAATATTTAATTGGAATTGAATTAAATAGATTGGATTTGGTTTGCCGTGAATGGTGTCTTAAATAACACTGTTCTTAAACCCCGTATGAAAAGAATAATCTTCTAATTAAGATTATTAAAGTTTTCAATTATATTTAGTAATTGAAATAAGAAATGTGAGTTGGGTTTATTGTGAACCATGTTTTTAAGTGACATGTGTTCTTTAACTCAACTGACCGTGAAAACATGATTTGGAATTTATAAATCTTGTATTAAGATTTAAATGGGAATTTTCCAAAAGACAAGTTTTCCAATTTAATATATCAAATTGGAGTTGAATGGAACTCGAATTAATAATAACCGAGATAAGTTTCTATAGAAGAAGACCGATACTACAAATGGAATTTAAGAGGCTTTGCCGTTATTCCATTTTTATTATTGGTCGGATACAGAAATTTATAACGATTATATTTTGATTTGATTTCTGTGAAGATTCCATATTTTTATGGAAGATGATTTTGGGCTTACCGTGAACTATGTTTTAAATGACATTAGTTCTTTAGTCCAGTAAAGAATAAGATTTATTTCTTAAATCTAAATAATCATTGAATAATGATTTTGACATTTAAAACCAATTGGAGTTTTAATAAATCTTTAACAGAATAAAGATAAAGGATTTATCTTTAATAGAATAATTTGAATATTTTATTTATAAGAATATTCTGAATTGGAATGTGGCGTTGGATGTGCTTTTATAGTACTTGATTTTTATTATAAAAATACGCGAGTTATTCGGAAAGACCGGGTTCAACCCATTCCGAATAATAACTACGGCGATGAAGAGCCGAAGATGAAGACGGTGATTGAAGACCGACGATCTTCACATCGAATGGATGTGTTGCTACTGATGCCCATGATTGGAGTAGCTACCTTGAAGGGGCTTCAGTGGTTACCGTCCGGACTATTGTTGATTGTTCAGATTTGGCTTTCGCTCAGACCCAGAGCATAAGTTTATAAATGGATGCGTGTCTGACATTGGATTTTGTTCCAGGCGAATTAAATTGATTGTTATTAATGTATATCTGATTGGTGGTAGAGAATTTATTCTCTACTAAACACCCTGGTATATATTAATAGTGATTGATCGCATGGCGTGAATTGTCAATGTGGCACGCCAAGATGCAGTTGATCAAGGCTTTTGTTGAAAAGCAGGGCCTTGTGGGATGATCAAAGTATAGCCTATTATGGCATAGCTTTGTGTATAGCGTGACTTCGCGAGCCTCACACACCGGTATGAGTCAAAAACGGGATACGGACCGTAGGGAGTGCACACGTTTCTTTCTAGCTAGAGTGATGTCAGGGACCTACCAGCGCTGACATTTTACTTATGTGGATGATGGATTTTGAGGCGCCTCGGATTTTTATAGGCCGATAGTGGTCATATTATATGTTCAAAGGAACCGGGAAACGTGTGTTCAGGCATAACCAAGCCACTGCCGATAGGCGGGGACCGGCCCTACCGCATCCAAGGGTTCACTGCGGGGGATCCTGAGGCAATTGCTAGAGTGTCTCGAATCGGAGAGGAGATTGCCCCTAGCCTCGACTCATGATGGAAATCCAATTTCCAATACGACCTTGCGGTTTTGAATGTAGAACTAGTATGGCGACATGATATATGGTACCCATGTCGTCTATGATTAATACATTATGATTGAAATGTTTTTATTAGAATATATACACACTAATACTAAATCCGTTTTACCGTATCAAGCATCTTTTGACCATTATAAGGTAAAACCCTCTCCTCCGGTTTGTGTTGCATTGTGTGATGGGACTTGGGTCTTATAATGGTTTCATTTTTCTAAAAAGCATACCGTTATTTGAACGATTTACTTTACTTATGCACTGGCAATCCAATGGAGTAAACCCGTTCCGCGTTAGCGGCGTGGTCCTGTGATTAGCCTTATCATTAGATTAGTTTAGTTAAGATTTCTCATACCAGTCCCATGACTGACCTGTAGTTGTTTCACTGGCAAACTCGGGTGCCCATATTTTCCACACGGGCAGTCGAGTAGCTTTTTGCAGATATATTTACAGGATCCTGGTTTACAGCTGAAGCGGTATTCGAAAAGCTCTGTATCCGTGTATTCCTTTCGGTTGTATATTTGTATTATTTTTCCGCTGCTTTGTGAATGTAATTTAAATCTCTGATATCATTGTATTTCTTTTATGTAATAAGTATTCATACTTTGATATATTCTTGTACTCTGATGTAATTGTTGTAATCAACAATAAAATGCTCTTTAGTTTGTGTCCTGATGTGTATTGTTCTCAAGGCAATCTAGTCTTTCCTTTACTGGGAAGTTTGGGTCGTCACAAGTCATGTATGAGAACTACACTAAGGCCATCGATGCCCCCTTCCCGGACGGCCAACCTCACCCATATCTAGATAGCAAGTATGGTCTGTTGGGTGTTCTCTGCCTTTCCGTACGTACACGATTGACTAAAGATGGTAGGTGGCAGACGATGTGCTATCTAGGGCTACCGTAAAAATATCGCCGACCCCACGCTAATCCACCCCAGTCTTTAGGTTGCTCGCACAGCAACCAAGGGATACCCTTGGCTCTTCTACCGCAGACCTTAACCTCTGTGAGGCCAGGTTTCATGGACCATCTGCCACCTCACAGAGGGATACCAAGAGTACCCTCACGTCCCCCGAAGCTACCGCTTCGTCACCCAGTTCGCTGGAGCTTTTTATCCAAGTCAGATAAGTTGCTCCTCCTCGTATACTAAGCGATGACCTACCGTATCAGGTTACTCATCTATTTATGAACTAGTCCCATGTCCTTGGCTAAGAATTATTACTTAGTTATTCTTAACTAAGGTTTACCACTTAGCTTCTTTTCCCGTTATCCTTGATTAACTACGATTTTTTCTACCTAGTTCCTCTAACTAGGGTTTTGTCTATTGGGTTAAGTGTTGTTATTCAAGCCCATGACTTAACCCGCCTACCAACCATGTCATGATCGGCTAAGTGTTCAAGTTCAAGGCTTAGCCCTACAACCCGTATGTCAAATTGGCTAAGTATATCAAACGGTTTACGACTTAACCTTATCCACTTATCATTTTAGATTGGTTAAGTATAGATTTATTTAGCCTCATCAATTTATCGAGTTAAATCGGTTAAGTGTATTTAAGTGGTTCGTGACTTAGCCTTATCAAGTTACTATGTTAGATTGGTTAAGTATAGATTAATTTAACCCCATCCAATTATCGTGATAGATTGGTTAAGTATAGGTCGACTTAACCCCATCAAGTTATCGAGTCGGATTGTTTAAGCATAGGTTAGTTTAACCCCATCCACTAATCGTATTAGAATGGTTAAGTATATTCATTGGGACTTAACCCCATTAAGTTATCGTGTTAGATCGGTTAAGTGTAGGTTACTTAACCTCATCACCTTACCGTGTTAGATTAGTTAAGTCTATGTTACTTAACCCCGTCTAATTACCGTGTTTAGATTAGTTAAGTGTGGATTACTTAACCCCATCGAATTTACCGTGTTAGATTAGTTAAGTATGGATTACTTAACCTCATTGAATTTACCGTGTTAGATTAGTTAAGTCTAGGTTACTTAACCTCATCTAAGTACCGTGTTTAGATTAGTTAAGTGTAAATTACTTTACCCCATCCCCTAATTGTCTTATATGGTTAAGTGTCATTAAGAAATCAAGTCCGGTTCCACTTAACCTACCCATTCGTGTCATATCGGTTAAGTGTCATTAGTCAAAATTACTTAACATTTTCATGTGGCATTAATTAGATTAATGCACCCCAACCTCTCACATTAGACTTTGTTGTGGTTACTAGTTAAGCCGGGCGGGTCCGGGTAGCTTTACACCACAACCTAGTCTAACCTCGGGTTTTAGGTGCTATATGACCAACTACTCACATTGGGTCCTATTGTTTGTAGCCACTAGTTAAGCCGGGCGGGTCCGGGTAGATTTATGCTACAAACTCAACCCAACCTCGAGTTGGCCACTTTCATGGTTGGTCTAGTGTCATATTACACTTACAACCCATACGTGTCTAGTTTCAAGTCCCATGTTTACCCCACATGTCATGTCCACATTTAGGTGTATCATGAGTGTCATATTTTCATGAAATCCCATGTCAAATTATCATGTCATAATCACGTTCGTCTAACCTACCCCAAATCGTGTTTCCAACCCAAGTAAAAGCGAGTCAACATAGTAAGGATACTATGCTACATATTGGCCTCAAAACATGCACGATGTCAAAAAGGGATTGGCCACAAACATGCATGGTATCATAAGGGGTTTGGCCTCAAAATATGCATAGCATCATAAGGGGTTTTTGGCCTCAAGCATGCATAATGTCACAATGGGATTAACCACAAACATGCATGATATCATAAGGGGGTTTGGGTTCATTTACATGCATAAGCCCCAAGTCATATTCATGTACATATTTCACAAGTCAAAGTGGTTTCAAGTATTCATGCCAACATTCCGCAAGTAAAGGTTCAATCTTTCATGATGGACTAAGTTAAACATAACATAAGTGGCATGATTTAGTCACTAAGCATAGCCCAAAGTCATAGGTTCAAGCAAAAGGGGCAAACTAGGTTTCATGTAGATTAACGTACTCATGTTCATCGCATTTTATTCCATGTCACATTAGATTTATCGTTTAAATCTACAAGTAGCTAGAACTTACATAGCGTGGCTAAGGGGTTATGAGCATGAATCGTCTTGACGAAGAAAGGTGGCTCCTTTATTGAAGAATCGTCATGAAATTGGCCTAGCAACGTTGATCCACTCCCTTGATTTGATGTAGCAAGCTAGCACCTTTGATTCGGATCCAGTTTGAATGCATAAGCTCTTGGAGTTGGAGATGGAGGCCATGATCAAGAGGGATTTGGGCAGCACTTCATTGTTAGATTGATTTTGAGTGATTTAGGTTAGGTCCTAGGGTGTTTTTATAGAGATTAGGAGTAGTTTAGGCCATAGGATAAACCCTAGGATAGATCTGAGCCCTCAAAATCCGTCACAGGCCCATAAAACCGAGCCAAGACAGCAGCAGGTGCACCCAAGCCAAAGTGGCCGGACCACCCAGGTCGACACCTGTGTCGACTGGGCAGTCGACCTGCCCCCTGGGCATGTCGACTCCCCAGTCGACACCCCAGTCGACCTGGGGCTTGGGCGGGAATTTTCCCGCCCAGTTCGTTTGGCTCCAGATTTGAATTTCGAACTGTTTTTGAACTTGAATTTTTCTGAAAACTTTGACGGGCCATAACTGGGTCACACGGACTCCGATTTTCGAAAACTCGGACTCTATTTCGTGTATTTTTCCGAGACGAACGCAATGGCGCAACCCGTTTCTCCTGATTCGGAGTTTATAATTAAATTCTGCCTTGATTCTTGTCTTAGCATGTTGTAAAAACCCGGGTTGTTACACTACACCTCGATGATGCTCCTAGACCCACTGCAATGGCAAGCTCCTTTGCGTCGGCATCTACCTTCGTAAGTGACTTCCGAAGGCAGTTCCTAGAATTGCTCACTCGAGCATAGTTTTTGGAGTAGAATGCTTTGCATTGCTGGGTTTGTTACTTGCAATGTTGTTTTTCTTCTGCTTTTGCTAGTGTTTTTGTGGTGGTACGACAGTTTGGTCGTTACTTCGTTTGGTGTATTTTTCTTTGTGCTTAATTCGTTAGTTTGGATTTGATGATTTTTTTTCTTGCTGTTTTGTGAAGCTCAAGTTTTGTTTCAGATGGAATTTTTTCCATGGAAGCTTGTATAGTATTCTGATTCAGTTATCTTTCAAGTTTTGAGATGTGCCCTGTTGTCTCCTCCTTATTGTGTGGGCCATTAGCACGGATGTAAGGTTCTTCGAAATGTCATTTTCTTGTCTCCTTATGCAGATTTGTGTACCTTCTATGGGTGCTTTTCTTGAGATAGATGAACATGAATTTTATGTTCTGGGAAGCTGTGCTAGGCTCGCGTACAAGTGCAGCTGTTTGAAAGCTTTGTGTGGCTCGAGGATGATATACTTTATTAAGTTATTGTCTTTGGTTGGAGAATTAGGGTTGTTCAATCACGGTAGTTATCTCGTACAACACATACTAAGGAACTGCGCAATGAAATGTATTTACTATTCTTTACAGTTTGTAATTTGCTCCCTTTGTGGAGAATATAGTAGTCTAGTAATTAACAAGCTCCTGTACTGTAGTCTAGAATAGATATGGTGGACAGACCACCTTAAAAACCGATTGCAGTAGACGATCTACCTTAAAAATCGATGTAGATGATTGTCAACTAAAAATCACCCGTACTATATTGTATGTATTAGTTATAATAAAAGGTGTTTGAGGTTACCTCAAAAACCAATCGGCTTTGCCAAAAAAATTAAATGAATAATTAATTTATCTTCACTTAAAACAGAAAGTAAATAATACTTTCCTGAATCAGATGTAGTCAAATTTCAATAAATAGCTCTCTTGCGAATAATTTATATTCGATTAACGTTCTGAATTTCGAATAATCTACTTGTTATAAATCCAGTCAATTCCCTTTATAACCATTCCCATTTGCAAAACGTTTGCTTTAAACCATTACTCACTTCAAAATGTGAGTATTTTTTTATGGAAATCTAGACTCATTCTATCAAATCAATTTGAGTTCATTTGTAAACATTGTTGCAGGTTCAAATCCTGTCTATCGAGTAACTTTATGAATTCACATTCATATTCTACTTCATTCATAAATCTCGTTTACAAGTCAACTTCTTGTTAATTATCTATCAAGTTTATAACTTAACATCGACTTCACATTCGATTATAAAATATTGATTTCAAACCAAATATTAATTATCTTGTTAAGTCCCGAATTATATAATATATAATTTTCGGAAATAAATTATTTTTATAAAATTTGACAAAGTCAAATTCCAATTATAAATCCTTATGGATTTATTTAAATTCCATTCACAATCCAAACATCGGAATAAATTTCATTGTTTCCTTTTTAAAACAATTTTGAATTCCCTTTAAATTCACTCTTCATTTAACTTCCCAAATTATCTAATGATAATTATTTCACTTCATTTATGCTTTTATTCTTAAAAATATTATATTACTTTCTTGCCCATTCGAAATTCAATCTCTATTTTGAAAAAATAATTTTCCTATAAAATATCAAAATCCCTTCCTATGATATTTAAAATTTTAATATTTAGGGCCAGTGCTATTCCACATTCAAACACAGCAAAATCTATAATAGAATATCGAACACATCATATATTGTAGTACATATGAAAAAAACAGTAATAATTTTAAGGAATCCAGTTAAATCCCTCCAACCTTTTTATTTTGCATCCACAAATGTTAGGCAACATAAATAATACCAAATCCGCTTCGAGGTAGGATATCGCGGTATAGAAGGTCATTCTCCATTATGCGGGTCGCGTAGGGTCTCATTCGCTAAAATGTGTGGGAATATACAACTACCAGTCTTAAATATAACTAATATATATATAATAGCAACAATTGATTAAAAAAATATCAATTCATCCAAACAATCATCATACAACATTCAGTCATCATTTATCAACTCTAAAATACGTTTCTACAATTATAACTGGACAAAGTTAGTGAGTTTACTCACATTGTTTTACAGTTGAAGATTCTACTTTTGTTTCATTTTAAAATCTTACAAGCATTTGATTTTATCACGAAATTCCAATAGCTCTGTTCTCATCTACATCAGTTCCACTACGAAGGTCTCATCGTTACGATTCTAACTTGATGTTTTTCGTCGAATTCTGATATCATATAAGAAAGATACAATTTTTATATGTTGAATACAATTTAAACAATACTAATATAGATAATTAAATTATAATAACCCTTACATAAACATTTCCTTAATTCCCATTAATATCTCGTCTCCCTCAATAACCCATGTACGAACCAAACAATGAAGTTTCTCCATGGCCGACCTTTTCATCCCATCATTCTTCTTCTCTACCCCATTAGTTTTCAAAATTAAATATACCAATATACTCCTTGCAAAATCTACATCACCTACATCCCACCATGCATAACTCGCACCTCATCTTATCCTCGCGACCTTCACCCCTGCTCACGCCATTTACAGGAAAGAATCGAATTTTTCTATCAAAAAAATCCCTAAAATTTTGACACAAGATGCTAATTGTAGTTACAAACTCGAATACACTATTAGTTTTAACAATCGATGCCTCAAAAATCCAAAATCCTAAAACCTAGGTTACGCTGTCTTCATTCCAGCGAACTGTAACATCATCGAACTAAAAAATGGTACAAACGTGAAGCTCTTCAGTATACAAACTTATTGAATATGGAATCATTTGATTTCTTGGAGCTTTTGATTTTCTATGAATTATCGAAGGTCACAATTTCATTTTAATTTCCCTGAAGATTGCGGCGCCTTCATTATTGACCAGAGAAGTAAAATGACTAGGGTTCGAAATGTTAAGGGATATATATAAGGTAGGAAAATATATTTTCATTCGATTATTTTATTAATTTACGAAATTTGCGGCCGAAGTAATAAGTTTAAACTACCACAAATGATCTCTGATTGTGATGAAAATTGTAGTCTTGCAATAACTTAATATTTCGAACACGATGGAACTGGTTCGTCAAATTCCGAGAACATTTGTAAAACTTCTTTTTAATTTCACAACGTGAATCGATACGCATTTATATCGCGCATGATCATAAAATAACTCCAACTGACGTGAAATTTGAAATTTAGCAATAATTAGACATTACGGATTTAATAAAATTGGTTTCATTGAAATTCGAGGTCATTTGAAAATTGGTTATTTTTAAGTTCCATATTAAATTCATATAATATAATCATTTTAAAATAAACAAATCAATTGATAATAAATTCTTATTATCGTATATACTCAAACAAAATTTATATAGCTTCAGATTATAAATTTAACTTGGTATTATACTTGAGATTTTAAATTTCAAGTTAAAATGATATTTGTTTATTTAAAAATCCATTTTATTTTATAAATAATCATTATAGTTCATAAAGGATTCTACAACGACTTTCTGAAAATTTGGTTTGGACATAACTCACAAACTACAAGACAAAATCTCGATTTTTCTCTTTCGTTAGAAAATTATTATCCAATAGATCTGAACGATTCTTATTTCAAAGAATTCTGACTTATATCAGATTTTATACATCCAGTTGAAGTTCAAATCGTAAAAATACGAACTATCGCGTCGCTGCGAGCTCATTTTTTATTAATATAAATTTAAAAATTCAGACTTTGTTTTATAAATAAATTCATCATTATAATTCAAATCGAAACTCAATTAAATCTTTTAAATTATCCAATTGACACAATATCACAAATTCAACTAATTCCCGACTATTTCGGAGTGAAAATTATTATTCCCTGTTTTATTAATTGAATGTTCAAAATTATTGAATTCAAGTCCCTTAATATCCAAATCACTATTTGAATAATTAAATAAATTAATTATTCGACCACTAAAAATCTGGGACGTTACATTCCTTCCTCTTTAAAAGAAATTCGTCCCCGAAATTACTAATGTAGGAAAATACTACAAACCCTATTAACTAGGTTAAAAATATTTTGTTTTACTTCTTAACTTCGCTTTCAATTGAACTAGTTAATTTCAATTAAAATAGTAATTCACTCCTATAAACGAAAATTTTCAAAATATTTAAAATATTTGCAACACCTTAAATTTATGAAAAATTTCGTTAGCGTCTCCTTTGCGGGCTCAATCGGTACAAGCATAACTCGCCTCTCTCGGCCTTCTCCAATTCAAAAGAAAATCAAAATGCTAAGCGGCTTACCAAATAGGCTTATTAAATTCTCATACTCAATCAAACATGTACCATTGCTAAGCATTCAATTTTTTTCTTCATTCACTTCATTCCATACCTGTCTAACATATGCATATACATACATGCATTTCCAATTTTAATCGATTTCAAATTAATCCAACCTTTAGTTTTTAATCCACTAATCAACTTTCTAATTAGTTCACTTCCATTCTATAATTCAAACTTGATTTCAATTTCAAAAATAAATCTACTTATTCTGCTTGAGTTCAAATTTTATTCCTATAAATAACAATATCCAATATATACTCAACTTGCTTATGCATAAGCCGAAATCACTTTATTGATCCGTATCTCAAACATTCTCTTTTTCCACCATATTCAATTTCATTCGGGATTATCTCTAATCCAATCAATTTCGTTTAACTTAGCTTAAGTTAAATTTTGATTCATTTGATTCACTTCCACCATTTCAATCTATTTAACTTCACAAGTTAGATTTAAATTACGAATTCAAATTCTCGAGTTTTACTTCAAATCGGTTTGAAATCATATATATTTATACATAACTATATCAATTCAAAAAATTTAAATTCCCAAAGCAACTTGTTTTCTCAGGCAAATTTTCATTAGCAATCTTACCACGGTACCAATCCGTCGCTTAGAAACTCGAAAATAAATACAAATGATGTGGGCATCATCATTGAATTATTTTCCAGCAACTAAAGTGAGTTCAGTGCTTTAAAATACTTCCAAAATCTATTCAAAACCATTTTATTCAAAATCCTTTAAAAGATATGTGACGGCCTGGAATTTCGCTCGATCCGAATCAGTCGTTAAACCGATCTAGACCGTTCGAAACCCCTGATCGTTTTGAGAACAGAACAAAATAGAACGCAGACGGAAGAACATTTCATTGCTATTACAACAATTCCATCAGATACATGAATATACAGAGTATCAATGAATAAATTACATTCGATAAATATCAGAGATTACAATAAAATACATCGCAGCGGAAAAATAATACAAAGCACAACTGAAGGTGATATACGGATACAGAGCTCTCCGGATATCATTCCAGCTGTAAACCAGGATCCTGTGAATATAAATCTGCAAAACCAAAACTACTAGCTACCCGTGCGGAAATAGGGACACCCAGAGTTTAGGTTAAAACAATAAACTCCAGGTCAGTCATGTGACTGGTGTGAGAACTAAAACAGTTATTTAAAACTTTACTTTTAAAAGAGAGTAATTCAAGGGACCACGCCGTATAACACGGAACGGGTTTCCTCCCAAGAATACCAGTGCATATAGATAGACAACGCAATGCTTTTTCGAAAAATGAAGCTATTATAAGACCCAGGTCCCATCACTCAATGCAACGCAAGCCGGAGGATAGGGTTTTACCTTATAACAGCCAAACATGCTTGGTACGTTTAAAACAAATCAATTGATACTATAATAAGTGTATAGTGTCAAAACAATTTCGATCATAAATATAAATCATAGACGGCATAGCATCCCATGCTACTATGTCGCCATACTAGTTCTACAATTAAAACCGCAATACACGTATTGGAAATTGGATTTCCGTCATGAGTTGAGGCAAGGGGCAAGCTCCTCTCCGCGTTCGAGACACTATAGCAAATGTCTCAGGGCTACGCACTCTGGGCAACCCTGGATCTTCAGGGCCGGTCCTCACTTACGTTAGAGGATTGGCAATTACTGAACACACATTTCCCGGTCCTTACAGACCTATAATCGAGGCGCCTCATCCAACAACCACATAGGTGAAAAGTATATAAATGTCAGGGCTGGTAAGTCACTGACACCACCAAAGCTAGAAAGAAACGTCGTGCTCTCCCTGTAGTCCTTATCCCGTTTTTAACTCATACCGAGGTGTGAGGCTTGCGAATTCACGTTATACACAAAGCTTCCACGTAGGTCGTGCTTTGATCATCAACCACAAGACTCTGCTTTTCAACAAAAGCCTTGATCATTGCATCTTAGCGTGCCACACAGGCAATTCATGCCATGCGACTGATGTTCATCGATATACAACCTCTGAGCTCGTACGTCTCAGAGAAGGGCTTTAAGCAAAAGAATAAATTCTCCGCCGCCAAACAGATGTATATTTAATAGAAATCAATCAACACAGAATAAAATCCAATGTCAGACACACAATCCATTTACAAGTCTGTTCTGGGTCTGAACGAAACCGGAGGCACTTTCCTCGCATATCCATCCATCTCCAAGTACGTCTGGACGACCACCAACTATTTCCATCCTCTCGGGTGTACAGCCCAATCAGGATCGTCAGTAATTATCCAAACGATGTGAAGACTTCCGGTCTTCAACCACCGTCTTCATCTTCGACATATCGTCGAATCGGTTATTCAGAATGGGTATAAACCCGGCCTTTCCGAACAACCCATGTATATTATAAACAAACGTTACACAAACACAACATACGCCTCATTCCAATTCAGAATATTCTTTTATTCACAAAATCACATTTTTAGGGGAAAGGTTCCCATTAATTTTATCCAAGATAAATTCTTTAAAATTTATCCTTTCATCATCCTTTTGATGTCGTTTCAAACCAAATTATGGTTTTCTGAACTAGTCGAGATTAGCGAACCACACCGAAGTAATTATTTATTTTATTTCCCAATCCCAACCTATTCATCTCATGAAGCAAAACATGTGATACTCCATATCTAACACCATGGTGTTATCGGTAAAATTAATTACCATTTCACGTTCAAATCTAATTAAAGATTTAACTATCGCTTTGGAGCAAAACCGGCGATACTCCATTCTCGCTCATTTCTAAATTTGATAATTTAGATTATAGATTCACATTTCAACCTAATTGCAGATTCGTTAAAACTCCTTTTACTGGGTTAAAGAACTAGGTGTTATTTAAAACACAGTTCACGACAAACCCAAATCACATTCTATTTGTTATCGGATTAAAGAACTATTGTTATTTAAAACACCGTTCACGATAAACCCGTTTCAAATCCAATCAAATATATTAGAAATTCTGATTATTTAAAACCCCTTTTTAAATCTAATTTATTTATTTAAAAATAATTGGGTTTTAAATTTAGTTCAAAACTAGTTCATTTCGATAAAAATCCATTTTTATCTTTTCAAATATGGAGTTTTTCACCCAAATTTTCTCAAATCACTTCTTATGATTTTACACAAATTATTGATATTTTTAATAATTTTATCAAGGCCCGTACAGTCGATTTCCAACAACGGCCATCGAATTGCACTTACAGCGACCTTTTTCGAATTTGATTTGGACGTATCTCCAAATCCAACCATTAGATTTCAAATTTCAAATTTCAAATATTCCTTAGAAAGCTCTTTTCGATACGAACCCAACGGTTCCGGTTTTAGGAGAATCCGACGGTCGGATCTCCCGTAATGTCCGTTTGAAATAAATGGTCGAAATTCACGAACTGCCGCGGCGCGTTCTATTCAGGCCATTATATTATATATATTATATATATAATATATATTTCGTCGATTACTATTTAAAACGAAATTTATAAATCGTTTTAATTTCGTTTTCAAAACAATTTCAACTTACATTTCAATTTCAAATCAAAATTGAATTTTTCCTTATAAATTCGTTTTAAAATTCATTTCTATTCAATTCAAATTTCAATTCAATTTGAATTCATTTCAATTCGTTTTCAATTCAATTCGAATTCCTTTTCAATTCAATTCGAATTCGTTTTCAATTCAATTCGAATTGGTTTTATATTCAATTCAATTCGAATTCGTTTCGTTTGCTATTCAATTGAAATCAAATTCGTTTTCCATTCAATTCGAATTCATTATATATTCAATTCATTTCGAAATCGTTTTGTATTCAATTTAATTCAAATTTCATTTCAAAATATGCGATTTCGAAATCACTTTTCAATATTCATTTGAAAATGAGTAAAATCGATATAAATATCGTTCACGTCTAAATGGCGTCAATCTAATCAACACGGCTTCATATATTTCTATTTTCAAATGTTCTGTTTCAAATATTTCTTTTTCAAATATTTCTATTTCAAATATTTCGTTTTCAAATATTTCTATTTCAAATATTTCGTTTTCAAATATTTCGTTCAACACATGACTAATCTCAACGGATGAGTACGGTCAACACATGAACCTTTATTTTATATTGATAAAGATATAAAATTTATTGTTAAAATATTACGTTCAACACATGACTAATCTCACGAATGAATACAGTCAACACATGAACCTTTACTTTATAATATTCTTGATCTTCTAAATTGGAATGAGGCCCAATCAATTACCATATAAAGTTAATTATACGGATTTTCACACATCACACGTATATAATAGCATTGAAAAATAATCAACCATCAACCAAAGTGCACTACACTGTATAAGCATCAAATATAGATATTTAACGCTTATAACAGCCTGCCAATCAATCGATCGACATATTTAATCAATCAGGATGAGTGAACTTCAAATTTCATCCCAACACCCGTGTGGGGTTTCAAACAATCAAACACAGATTTTAGTTGTGTAGTTGGGCGATGTGTAAAATTTATCGACCCAATCAATATCGGTCAAATCAGTGTACATAAACAAACCGTCCGGTTTGTAAATGAATATTTATTTATTCAAATTCACTATATTTATATTCACGTTAAAAATTATATTTTTAACGTTAAAACATTTTATTTTAACATATGAATTTCTATTCAATTCATTTATTCAATAAAATGATATTTTTATTTTTCTAACTTATTTTAGAAAATTTCGGCGGCATAACGGCACGATACTAGAAACGGGACAAGGCCTAGCCTTATCCCCGGTCTAGTGAAGGCCCACGCCATTCACACATCAATCAAATCCACCAAACAACCAAATTTAAATCAAATCATCTAACTAATTTATGCAACCAAACAAACAAGTCCATGGTCTGTGGACGATTGTGTCGGGTGCTACTAAGCACCGTCTGCATCCTAGTATATATATATATATAACTAGAAAAGAAATTGAAGAGTGAGAAATTCTCACAGATAGCTATCCAATATCACGACTCTTCATTTAGAGAAGTCTTCGTCGTTATCGCATCTTCGTCATCTTCGTTGCTGTAGCCACTACATATGTAAAAATCGAATTTTTACTTCGCTATTCAATATATAAAAATCGAATTTTTTTTACTTTGTTATTCAATATATAAAAATCAAATTTTTATTATACTATTCAATATATAAAAATCAAATTTTTATTATACTATTCAATATATAAAAATCAAATTTTTATTACGATGTCATATAGATAAAAATTCCATCTTTACATTGCTACTATATAGATAAAAATTATATTTTTACCTCGCTATTCTCTATATAAAGATCTCGCCTTTTTATATATAAAGATTTCAAAAATCTAATCTCTTCTATTTTAAAAATCAAATCTTTTCTAATTTAAAAATCAAATCTTTTCTAATTTAAAAATCAAATCTTTTCTAATTTAAAAATCAAATCTTTTCTAATTTAAAAATCAAATCTTTTCTAATTTAAAAATCAAGTCTTTTCTAATTTAAAAATCATATACATAAAAATTGAACTTTTATTTCATAATCCTATGTATAAAAAGGAAAATCAGTTTTAATTCCTAATAAAATCAGTTTTTATATAATCTAACAATCAGTTTTTAAAATAAATAAAAATCAGTGAAACTTACCGAGGTGGGGGGGGGGGGGGTAGTTGCGGGTCGGAGCTCCTATAGGAGGGCAGGGCGACTGAAGGAGGAGAGGAGGAGGTCGGGGGAGAAGAAGATGGGGGCGGCGGTGGTTGGGGACCCACCTGGCGGCGTCGCGACTTCGATTTGGTTGTGGGGGGGGGGTTCGATTACTGGAGGGACGAGGGGGAGGAACAGGCAAGGCGGCGGCAGAGGGAGCTCGGGGATGGAGGGCGGTGGCGCTCGATCGACGGGCTCGGCGCTGCGGCTTTCTTCTTCCTTTTTTTATTTTTTTTGTTTAGATTCTGATTCGTTCTGAAATAAGAAAAGGGGGGGGGGGAGAACGTATAGGAAGAGGGAGGGTATTAATTTTTAATTTATTTAATTATTTTATTTTGCAAAAAGTTGACTTTTACATACGACCTCGAAACGAGGCCCACCGCCTGTCGTCCACAGCTAATTACACCCATTCCGAACACAATGGGATATGTATCGTAAGCTGATTTGATCGTTTCGATCAGTTTCCGTTAAAATCAACATATAACTTTATATATTGAATTTGAACGCGCGTTACAATTTACCGGGGTCACATACTAACTCTAAAAATTGCAGAAAAATATTTTCTAGCTTCGTATTGACGATACGGTCCTAACAAAACTAGTTTCGTCGAATTCTGAGACCGTTGGAAAAATGGCTAATTTCCAGTCGATTAAAATCAACTGAAACTGGTCAAACGCGTTTTCCTTTGCCACGCTCACATATTGATTCGAAAAATTATGAAATTTGAAACCTAGCAATAATTTGACATCACGGACCCAACAAAAGTGGTTTCGTCGAAATCCGAGGTCGTTTGCAAAATGTCTATTTTTAAGGGCCTGAATTCCATAGCGACTATTCAGAATTTTCAACTGGACATATCTTTTGATTCCCGCTATGAAATTTCGATTTTTCGGATTCGTTGGAAAGATATTGTCAATTAGATCCTAATGTTTTTGGTTTCACTAAAATCCGGTTTGTTTTGCACCCGGTACATTCAATTGAAGTTTGAAATCGAATTATCGAACTACCGCGCCATTTCCAATTCCTTTTATAATTATTTATATATTCTAACGACGACGTATATAACATATACGTACTAATTATATTCAAAATAAATTTCTCGTCGATTTTATTTAAAATAATCTATTTTAAATATTCAAAATTCGCTAAAATTGCCAAAATAAAAATTTTAAACTGGCTCGGATTTCCGGGTTATTACAATCTCCCCCACTTAAAACTTTTCGTCCCCGAAAAGGAACAAAGTCGAAAGTGGTTTGATTAATCAACTCTACGCTCATTCTGGCTTCCATTCTCCAACTTTTCAGTTTCTGAGAATTTTCAAATTCTTCAAAAATTTGGCTAACACCCTAAATTTTCGAAAATTTTTGCCATAACCTCCCCTGCACCGGGAGCCACGGGAAAATCCCGAAATTGCCATATAGGCCTTCTGATCTCAAAAAGAAAAAGAAAAAGCCAAGCGGCTAGCCAATAGGCTCATAAAATCATCATCACCCAAACAAAATAGTAAATTATGTAGTAAACATGTACCTATTTGTCGGGCAAACAAATTTTATTCTTCGGCTCTAGCCTCCTTGCTATGACCTGTTCAATGTAAGTATATGTATATGCAAGCAAATGCGACCAATTTTCAATATAATTCAATATTTGGTTCAATTAGGCTTAATGGTTCAAAATTATCAAACAAATAAACAAACAACACAAACATCAATCAATTAGTGAATTAACATTTCAAATTCATAATTTTGATACCTATACAGAAAATCATGTTTTTGATGCCAATTCACAACAATGTGTTCTAGCTATATAAGTTTTGGTTCTCACACCAGTCTAATGGAAATATATAGAAAATCACACCTTCGAAACTCGAACACACACTACTGATGCTATATAGTCATCAGTAGAATCATCTCCGGCCGACTAGAGTGTGACTCTATATCTATCCAATATCTTAAAACTTCGAATATACGTTCATGACGCGTATATACAAAACCTTTATATATTGGATTGTCCATTTTCAATATAAATAAATAATCAAATACGTTTAAAATGGTTTAAATTTTCAAAACAAAATTGTTTTCATTTGAAAAATATACCCTTCACACTCGTTCTAGGATACTACTGATCCTATCTCTAACGAGTCATTCTAATTGGATATTACTAATCCAATATCTGATGAATTCTTTTGTATGGTTCTAATGTGTCTTGTTCTCGAGCTCTGTAAACCAAAGCTATGATATCAAATGTGACGGCCTGGAATTTCGCTCGATCCGAATCAGTCGTTAAACTGATCTAGACCGTTCGAAACCCCTGATCGTTTTGAGAACAGGACAAAATAGAACGTAGACGGAAGAACATTTCATTGCTATTACAACAATTCCATCAGATACATGAATATACAGAGTATCAATGAATAAATTACATTCGATAAATATCAGAGATTACAATAAATTACATCGCAACGGAAAAATAATACAAAGCACAACTGAAGGTGATATACGGATACAGAGCTTTCCGGATATCATTCCAGCTGTAAACCAGGATCCTGTGAATATAAATCTGCAAAACCAAAACTACTAGCTGCCCGTGCGGAAATAGGGGCACCCAGAGTTTAGGTTAAAACAATAAACTCCAGGTCAGTCATGTGACTGGTGTGAGAACTAAAACAGTTATTTAAAACTTTACTTTTAAAAGAGAGTAATTCAAGGGACCACGCCGTATAACACAGAACGGGTTTCCTCCCAAGAATACCAGTGCATATAGATAAACAACGCAATGATTTTTCGAAAAATGAAGCTATTATAAGACCTAGGTCCCATCACACAATGCAACGCAAGCCGGAGGATAGGGTTTTACCTTATAACAGCCAAACATGCTTGGTACGTTTAAAACAAATCATTTGATACTATAATAAGTGTATAGTGTCAAAACAATTTCGATCATAAATATAAATCATAGACGGCATAGCATTCCATGCTACTATGTCGCCATACTAGTTCTACAATTAAAACCGCAATACACGTATTGGAAATTGGATTTCCGTCATGAGTCGAGGCAAGGGGCAAGCTCCTCTCCACGTTCGAGACACTCTAGCAAATGTCTCAGGGCTACGCACTCTGGGCAACCCTGGATCTTCAGGGCCGGTCCTCACTTACGTTAGAGGATTGGCAATTCCTGAACACACGTTTCCCGGTACTTACAGACCTATAATCGAGGCGCCTCATCCAACAACCACATAGGTGAAAAGTATATAAATGTCAGGGCTGGTAAGTCACTGACACCACCAAAGCTAGAAAGAAACGTCGTGCTCTCCCTGCAGTCCTTATCCCGTTTTTAACTCATACCGAGGTGTGAGGCTCGCGAATTCACGTTATACACAAAGCTGCCACGTAGGTCGTGCTTTGATCATCAACCACAAGGCTCTGCTTTTCAACAAAAGCCTTGATCATTGCATCTTAGCGTGCCACACAGGCAATTCATGCCATGCGACTGATGTCCATCGATATACAACCTCTGAGCTCGTACGTCTCAGAGAAGGGCGTTAAGCAAAAGAATAAATTCTCCGCCGCCAAACAGATGTATATTTAATAGAAATCAATCAACACAGAATAAAATCCAATGTCAGACACACAATCCATTTACAAGTCCGTTCTGGGTCTGAACGAAACCGGAGGCACTTTCCTCGCATATCCATCCGTCTCCAAGTACGTCTGGACGACCACCAACTATTTCCATCCTCTCGGGTGTACAGCCCAATCAGGATCGTCAGTAATTATCCAAACGATGTGAAGACTTCCGGTCTTCAACCACCGTCTTCATCTTCGACATATCGTCGAATCGGTTATTCAGAATGGGTATAAACCCGGCCTTTCCGAACAACCCGCGTATATTATAAACAAACGTTACACAAACACAACATACGCCTCATTCCAATTCAGAATATTCTTTTATTCACAAAATCACATTTTTAGGGGAAAGGTTCCCATTAATTTTATCCAAGATAAATTCTTTAAAATTTATCCTTTAATCATCCTTTTGATGTCGTTTCAAACCAAATTATGGTTTTCTGAACTAGTCGAGATTAGCGAACCACACCGAAGTAATTATTTATTTTATTTCCCAATCCCAACCTATTCATCCCATGAAGCAAAACTGGTGATACTCCATATCTAACACCATGGTGTTATCGGTAAAATTAATTACCATTTCACGTTCAAATCTAATTAAAGATTTAACTATCGCTTTGGAGCAAAACTGGCGATACTCCATTCTCGCTCATTTCTAAATTTGATAATTTAGATTATAGATTCACATTTCAACCTAATTGCAGATTCGTTAAAACTCCTTTTACCGGGTTAAAGAACTAGGTGTTATTTAAAACACAGTTCACGACAAACCCAAATCACATTCTATTTGTTATCGGGTTAAAGAACTAGTGTTATTTAAAACACCGTTCACGATAAACCCATTTCAAATCCAATCAAATATATTAGAAATTCCGATTATTTAAAACCCCTTTTTTAAATCTAATTTATTTATTTAAAAATAATTGGGTTTTAAATTTAGTTCAAAACTAGTTCATTTCGATAAAAATCCATTTTTATCTTTTCAAATATGGAGTTTTTCACCCCAATTTTCTCAAATCACTTCTTATGATTTTACACAAATTGTTGATATTTTTAATAATTTTATCAAGGCCCGTACAGTCGATTTCCAACAACGGCCATCGAATTGCACTTACATCGACCTTTTTCGAATTTGATTTGGACGTATCTCCAAATCCAACCGTTAGATTTCAAATTTCAAATATTAGTTAGAAAGCTCTTTTCGATACGAACCCAACGGTTCCGGTTTTAGGAGAATCCGACGGTCGGATCTCCCGTAATGTCCGTTTGAAATAAATGGTCGAAATTCACGAACTGTCGCGGCACGGCGCGTTCTATTCAGGCCATTATATTATATATATTATATATATAATATATATTTCGTCGATTACTATTTAAAACGAATTTTATAAATCCTTTTAATTTCGTTTTCAAAACAATTTCAACTTCCATTTCAATTTCAAATCAAAATTGAATTTTTCCTTATAAATTCGTTTTAAAATTCATTTCTATTCAATTCAAATTTCAATTCAATTTGAATTCATTTCAATTCGTTTTCAATTCAATTCGAATTCGTTTTCAATTCAATTCGAATTCGTTTTCAATTCAATTCGAATTGGTTTTATATTCAATTCAATTCGAATTCGTTTCGTTTGCTATTCAATTGAAATCAAATTCGTTTTCCATTCAATTCGAATTCATTATATATTCAATTCATTTCGAAATCGTTTTGTATTCAATTTAATTCAAATTTCATTTCAAAATATGCGATTTCGAAATCACTTTTCAATATTCATTTGAAAATGAGTAAAATCGATATAAATATCGTTCACGTCTAAATGGCGTCAATCTAATCAACACGGCTTCATATATTTCTATTTTCAAATTTTCTATTTCAAATATTTCTTTTTCAAATATTTCTATTTCAAATATTTCATTTTCAAATATTTCTATTTCAAATATTTCGTTTTCAAATATTTCGTTCAACACATGACTAATCTCAACGGATGAGTACGGTCAACACATGAACCTTTATTTTATATTGATAAAGATATAAAATTTATTGTTAAAATATTACGTTCAACACATGACTAATCTCACGAATGAGTACAGTCAACACATGAACCTTTACTTTATAATATTCTTGATCTTCTAAATTGGAATGAGGCCCAATCAATTACCATATAAAGTTAATTATATGGATTTTCACACATCACACGTATATAATAGCATTGAAAAATAATCAACCATCAACCAAAGTGCACTACACTGTATAAGCATCAAATATAGATATTTAACGCTTATAACAGCCTGTCAATCAATCGATCGACATATTTAATCAATCAGGATGAGTGAACTTCAAATTTCATCCCAACACCCGTGTGGGGTTTCAAACAATCAAACACAGATTTTAGTTGTGCAGGTAAAATTTATCGACCCAATCAATATCGGTCAAATCAGTGTACATAAACAAACCGTCCGGTTTGTAAATGAATATTTATTTATTCACATTCACTATATTTATATTCACGTTAAAAATTATATTTTTAACGTTAAAACATTTTATTTTAACATATGAATTTCTATTCAATTCATTTATTCAATAAAATGATATTTTTATTTTTCTAACTTATTTTAGAAAATTTCAGCGGCATAACGGCACGATACTAGAAACGGGACAAGGCCTAGCCTTATCCCCGGTCTAGTGAAGACCCACGCCATTCACACATCAATCAAATCCACCAAACAACCAAATTTAAATCAAATCATCTAACTAATTTATGCAACCAAACAAACAAGTCCATGGTCTGTGGACGATTGTGTTGGGTGCTACTAAGCACCGTCTGCATCCTAGTATATATATATATAACTAGAAAAGAAATTGAAGAGTGAGAAATTCTCACAGATAGCTATCCAATATCACGACTCTTCATTTAGAGAAGTCTTCGTCGTTATCGCATCTTCGTCATCTTCGTTGCTGTAGCCACTACATATGTAAAAATCGAATTTTTACTTCGCTATTCAATATATAAAAATCGAATTTTTTTTTTACTTTGTTATTCAATATATAAAAATCGAATTTTTATTATACTATTCAATATATAAAAATCAAATTTTTATTATACTATTCAATATATAAAAATCAAATTTTTATTACGATGTCATATAGATAAAAATTCCATCTTTACATTGCTACTATATAGATAAAAATTATATTTTTACCTCGCTATTCTCTATATAAAGATCTCCCCTTTTTACATATAAAGATTTCAAAAATCTAATCTCTTCTATTTTAAAAATCAAATCTTTTCTAATTTAAAAATCAAATCTTTTCTAAATTAAAAATCAAATCTTTTCTAATTTAAAAATCAAATCTTTTCTAATTTAAAAATTAAATCTTTTCTAATTTAAAAATCAAATCTTTTCTAATTTAAAAATCATATACATAAAAATTGAACTTTTATTTCATAATCCTATGTATAAAAAGGAAAATCAGTTTTAATTCCTAATAAAATCAGTTTTTATATAATCTAACAATCAGTTTTTAAAATAAATAAAAAACAGTGAAACTTACCGAGGGGGGGGGGGGGGGTAGTTGCGCGTCGGAGCTCCTGTAGGAGGGCAGGGCGACCGAAGGAGGAGAGGAGGAGGTCGGGGGAGAAGAAGATGGGGGCGGCGGTGGTTGGGGGCCCCACCTGGCGGCGTCGCGACTTCGATTTGGTTGTGGGGGTGGGGTTTCGATTACTGGAGGGACGAGGGGGAGGAACAGGCAAGGCGGCGGCAGAGGGAGCTCGGGGATGGAGGGCGGTGGCGCTCGATCGACGGGCTCGGCGCTGCGGCTTTCTTCTTCCTTTTTTTTGTTTAGATTCTGATTCGTTCTGAAATAAGAAAAGGGGGGGCCCAGAACGTATAGGAAGAGGGAGGGTATTAATTTTTAATTTATTTAATTATTTTATTTTGCAAAAAGTTGACTTTTACATACGACCTCGAAACGAGGCCCACCGCCTGTCGTCCATAGCTAATTACCCCCATTCCGAACACAATGGGATATGCATCGTAAGCTGATTTGATCGTTTCGATCAGTTTCCGTTAAAATCAACATATAACTTTATATATTGAATTTGAATGCGCATTTCAATTTACCGGGGTCACATACTAACTCTAAAAATTGCAGAAAAATATTTTCTAGCTTCGTATTGACGATACGATCCTAACAGAACTAGTTTCGTCGAATTCTAAGACCGTTGGAAAAATGGCTAATTTCCAGTCGATTAAAATCAACTGAAACTGGTCAAACGCGTTTTCCTTTGCCACGCTCACATATTGATTCGAAAAATTATGAAATTTAAAACCTAGCAATAATTTGACATCACGGACCCAACAAAAGTGGTTTCGTCGAAATCCGAGGTCGTTTGCAAAATGTCTATTTTTAAGGGCCTGAATTCCATAGCGATTATTCAGAATTTTCAACTGGACATATCTTTTGATTCCCGCTATGAAATTTCGATTTTTCGGATTCGTTGGAAAGATATTGTCAATTAGATCCTAATGTTTTTGGTTTCACTAAAATCCGGTTTGTTTTGCACCCGGTACATTCAATTGAAATTTGAAATCGAATTATCGAACTACCGCGCCATTTCCAATTCCTTTTATAATTATATATAATTATTTATATATTCTAACGACGACGTGTATAACATATACGTACTAATTATATTCAAAATAAATTTCTCGTCGATTTTATTTAAAATAATCTATTTTAAATATTCAAAATTCGCTAAAATTGCCAAAATAAAAATTTTAAACTGGCTCGGATTTCCGGGTTATTACAAGATACTTCTAAAATATTTTCCGAAATATTCCAGAAAATACTTTAAAACATTTTGTTTCAATCCCATATTCTGGTTTGAATTCAATTTTAGTTCATTTCATTCGTATATTTTATCCATATACAAATCATATTTGGTTACACATAACCAAATCAACTTCATTTGATTGTACTAACAATCAACACATCTATATACTATGATAATTTCATAAAATTATTCTTTTTTATATCAAAATATAAATTTGGGTAAAATTATTTCATTTTCTCTCCTTAAAACAATACTATGTTAAATGGTTTTGTTCAAGAGTTTAGAAACACCTATCGATATGATTGTACACCCTATGTCGACAAGAATTCATAAACAACTCAAAAAACTAATCAATACAATGTAAAACAATTTTCATATCAACTAACAAATATGTGCTCATATATATACACTCTAACTTAAATCTAGGGTATTACTAACCCATCTTTATTGGGTCACACCACAGAGCCAAGGTTACCACTTAACCTTCAGCTTTGATACCACCATAACAAACCGACCAATTCTCGATCCTGGTCATCGACACAATTACATATTATATATCACATGTAGACCGACCAGGCACCGAAAATTATCAGATCATTAATAGAAAAAAGTTAGAGGGTGAGAAATAGAAAGAAAGAAAGGTTAGAATAGAAGAAAAGAAGATGACAATATCACGAAATCACAATGGAACGAATAATATCTATTATATAACTTTTGAAATACAAATCCGTATTGTATATACATATCATTATCAGAGCACAACACATAACAGCGGAAATAAACAATAGCTGTCTAACGCTGAAGGCTCCTACTCTAAGCTCATTCAAGTATATTTGTAAAATCCTGACTACTTGATTGTCCGTACAAATTTGGGAACCCAAGAGTTTAGAGTAAAACAAAACAAAATAAACTCTGGGTCAGTCATGGGACTTGTATGAGTAAACTCCAATTACTTAATTTACTTTTTACAAATCCTTTTTTAATAGAAAGGATAATTGTTAGACCGATCCATACATAAATACGAATGGCTTTTACCTTATGATAACCCAAACCATTCTTTTTATTGAAACAACTCTGATATTATAAAATGTCTAAATCAAATAAATAGCAATCTAATGCTTGCATCTCACGCTCCATATACATAGTATATAATCAAAACCCATGGATGCTTATTGGGTAATAGATTTCCAACTATGACAAGGTATGGAACCACGTTTCGATAGTGTATCTCTAAAGAGGAATACACTAGGTTCAACAAGAACAACTTGCAACCTGGCCACACATGACCAACCACTCATTTCGCTTGAGTGTGCCAAATGTACTATCAACAACGGTTGTGATAAGAAACCATTACCGAAGGCATACAACAGTGATAGAATAAGAAGCAAATGAATTATCTTTAAATCAGTTGATAATACACACAGATATGGTAAGTTTTAAGAAATCAATGTACCATACCATCTAGAAATACCACAAGTCAGACATTCATCCACAAAAGTTGTCGTGGGACTAAACAAACCGAAGGCACTATCTAAATTAATCCATCTTACGCAATTTCTACATAGGATTAACAAAAAAAGCCCTTGCACTTTACTCCGTCTTCAATTATCTGCAGTATAATTTGATTTGCAATGCTTATTCCCTATAATTACCCACTTTTTCCCTTACGGTTTAAGCCGACATTTAACCACATATGTCAACTCAAATTGCATAGAAAAGCATATAGTTAAGAGAGAGAAATTGGAAGGTGAGAGAAGAAAGAAATATTAGAATAATAAGACCATGATCTAACATCGAAACGAATAAAATATAATATCTCAAAATGCTTCATACAAAAAAACCATGTTTGTATGTGTGTGTGTGTATATGTTCACAACATCAGAGTATACATACATCTCAATATAACACACACATCGGAATAGCTTATTACCAGAAAATACGGATATACATCTCGACTCCAGCTTCTCTCCTGAAGCTCCAAGCAAAACCTAACTTGGTAATATACTCGGTCTGACCCGAGCACATTTGAACCAAAGAAAAATCACCTGGATCAGTGTGGAATACTTTCAGTGATTAATTCATATTACAAACAACTTGTTTAACTTTTATAAAATCCTTTTAAAAGAAAAGGATAATCGTAAGACCAGTCCACACATAAACACGGACGGTTTTTACCTTATGATAACCTAAAATATATTTTGAATATCAAATCCGGTGATATTATAATAATGTATATCAAACCACAAATAAATAACCATCTAGTAGAGCGCTTGCATCTCACGCTCTACATACTTAGTATATAATCAAAAACCGAATGGCTCGTATTGGAGTTTGGATTTCCAACATGAGAATGTATGAGATCACCTTCTGATCAGTGTACTATAGAGAGGATACACCGAGTTTCAACAAGAACATCTTGTAACCCGGCCACACACGATCGACCATTCATTCAAGTTGAGTGTATCAAATATATTATCACCCTGTCGTTACTGACATAACTTGTAACAACCCACAATTTCTGAACCAGTTTAAAATTTTTATTTTAGCTATTTTAATGGATTTTGAATATTTAAAATGATTTATTTTAAATAATAACAACTAAAAATTTATTTAAATCGAAGTTAAAACGTATAAATTTATTTTAATTATAAACCGAGCCTAAATTGGCGCGGTAGTTTGAAAATTCGATTATAAATTTCAAATGAATGTACATAATACAAAATAAATCGGATTTCAGTAAAACCAAAAACATTTGAATTTGTTTAATTATGTCTTTCTAATGAATGTAAGAAACTGAGATTTCATAATATAAATTGAAAATTATGTGCAGTTTAAAATTTAAAATAGTCGTTCTGGAATTTATATATTTTATAATATAATATATAGCCCTTAAAAATAGACATTTTGCAAACGACCTCTGTTTTCGACAAAACCACTTATGTTGGATCTGGAATGTCAAATTATTGCTAGGTTTCAAATTTCATAATTTTTGGAATTAATATGTGTGCTTGGTAAATTTAAACATGTTTAGTTAATTCAGTTTAAATTTAATCGACCAGAAAAAGACCAATTTTCAAACGGCCACCAAATTTGAAGAAATTAGTTTTGTTAGGATCGTATCATCAAACATAGCTAGATTTATTTTTCCATAATTTTTGGAGTCAGTATGTGGCTCCGGTAAATTAAAATGTACGTTCGAATTCAATATATATTGATTTATATTTTGATTTTGAGACAAACTGACTGAAACAACTGAATTGGCTTACGAAACATATCCATTTGTGTTCGGAATGGGGGTATTTAGCTAGGGGCGATAGTCGCTGGGTTTGAATTGGAGTTCGAATGTAAAAAAATTCTTTTTGGAATTAAAATATATGTAATATATATATTGGTCGAAGATGGGTCAAAATCCTCATTCCTTCTCCTAAGTGGTCAATGCACGTAGCCGCTCCCCCTTTCAGTGATCGAAATGCTCCAAATTTGATCCTTTAGTTTGTGAATCGGAGGAAGTATTCAATGACAAAGATGAAGAGGGTGACGAGATCCACCTGTTTAACGGTGGTGGTCACCGTTGGCCACCTACAGCGGCCAGAATCGCACCGCCAAAACACCCCTTTGGTGCTGAAAAATCACGACGTGGGGGCTACCGAGCCTTAGGCCGCTGGAAGAAGGCACGACGCCCTTCGATGTGGGTTCCTCCGATCTGGTTATGATCGCCTGAGGAAGCGGCGGCGGAATATTCCGATTGATGGGGGGTTTGAACGGTTACAGGGAATTAATTAAAGAAGGGTAACGTTTTAACAAACGTTATCAAAGTTAACTATATAATTAATTATTTAATTAAATCGTTCAATGTGTTAATTATCATATCTTCTCCTTACGAGGTCCAAATCTGACAATTTCACTTGCGTTGGAATCGTGTTGAAGAGCTCTACAACATGGAACTAACCAGAACGGAAACGGAAGCTGAAGCGACCCGTAACTTCCCCGGTCTCCGAAGAGATGAGAAAGAATGAATTACTGTGAGGACAATACAAATCATAACGCAGATGGAAGAACATTTCATTGCTATTACAACAATTCCATCAGATACAAGAATATACAGAGTATAAATGAATAAATTACATTCGATAAATATCAGAGATTACAATAAATTACATAGCAGCGGAAAATAATACAAAGCACAACTGAAGGTGATATACGGATACAGAGCTTTCCGGATATCATTCTAGCTGTAAACCAGGATCCTGTGAATATAAATCTGCAAAACCAAAACTACTAGCTTCCCGTGCGGAAAATAGGGGCACCCAAAGTTTAGGTTAAAACAATAAACTCCAGGTCAGTCATGTGACTGGTGTGAGAACTAAAACGGTTATTTAAAGCTTTACTTTAAAAGAGAGTAATTCAAGGGACCACGCCATATAACACGGAATGGGTTTCCTCCCAAGAATACCAGTGCATAGAATAAACAGCGCAATGCTTTTTCAAAAAATGAAGCTATTATAAGACCCAGGTCCCATCACACAATGCAACGCAAGCCGGAGGATAGGGTTTTCCCTTATAATAGCCAAACATGCTTGGTACGTTTAAAACAAATCATTTGATACTATTGTAAGTGTATAGTGTCAAAACATTTCAATCATAAATATCAATCCTAGGCGGCATGGGTACCATCTATCATGTCGCCATACTAGGCTCTACAAATAAAACCGAGATACACGTATTGGAAATTGGATTTCCGTCATGAGTCGAGGCAAGGGGCAAGCTCCTCTCCGCGTTCGAGACACTCTAGCAAATGCCTCAGGACTACACACTCTGGGTAACCCTGGGATCCTCCAAGACCGGTCCTCTCTTACGTTTGAGGATTAGTTATTCCTGAACACACGTTTCCCGGCCCTATAGGACCTATAATCGAGGCGCCTCGCATCCAAACCACAAAGGTGAAAAGTATATAAATGTCAGGGCTGGTAGGTCACTGACACCACCCATAGCTAGAAAGAAACGTCGTGCACTCCTTGGGTCCTTATCCCGTTTTTGACACATACCGAGGTGTGAGGCTCGCGAATTCACGTTATACACAAAGCTGCCACGTAGGTCGTGCTTTGATCATCAACCACAAGACTTTGCTTTTCAACAAAAGCCTGGATCCATGCAACTCAGCGTGCCACACAGGCAATTCATGCCATGCGATTGATATCTATCGATATATAACCTCTAAGCTCGTACGTCTCAGAGAAGGGCGTTAAGCAAGAGAATAAATTCTCCGCCGCCAAACAGATATACATTTAACAGAAATCAATCAACACAGAATAAAATCCAATGTCAGACACACAATCCATTTACAAGTTCGTTCTGGGTCTGAACGAAACCGGAGGCACTTTCCTCGCATATCCATCGATCTCCAAGTACGTCTGGACGACCACCAACCGATTCCCTCATCTTGGGTGTACAACCCAATCAAGATCATCAGTAATCACCCAAATGATGTGAAGACTTCCGGTCTTCAACCACCGTCTTCATCTTCGACTTATCGTCGAATCGGTTATTCAGAATGGGTATAAACCCGGACTTTCCGAACAACCCGCGTATATTAAAAACAAATGTTACACAAACACAACATACGCCTCATTCCAATTCAGCAGCCACTAACCGCAAATTTCATATTCTTAGGGAAAGGTTCCCATTAATTTTATCCAAGATAAATTCTTTAAAATTTATCCTTTAATCTTCCTTTGGATGTCATTTCAAACCAAATTATGGTTTTCCAAGCTAGTCAGGATTAGCGAACCACACCGAAGTAATTATTTATTTTATTTCCCAGTCCCAACCTATTCATCCCATGAAGCAAAACTGGTAATACTCCATATCTAATACCACGGTGTTATCGGTAAAATTAATTACCATTTCACGTTCAAATCTAATTAAAGATTTAACTATCGCTTTGGAGCAAAACTGGTGATACTCCATTCTCGCTCATTTTCCAAATTTGATAGTTTAGATTATCAATTCACATTTCAATCTAATTGCAGATTCATTTAAAACTCCTTTTATTGGGTTAAAGAACTAATGTCATTTAAAACACAGTTCACGATAAACCCAAATCACATTCTATTTATTATCGGATTAAAGAACTAGTGTTATTTAAAACACCGTTCCCGATAAACCACAAATCAATTCTATTTAAAACCTATTTCAAATCCAATTTATTTATTTAAAAATAAATGGATTTTAATTTTAGTTCAAAACTAGTTCATTTCGATACAAATCTATTTTTACCTTTTCAAATATGGAGTTTTTCATCCCAATTTTTCCCAAATCATTTCTTATGATTTTACACAAATTATTACTATTTTTAATAATTTTATCAAGGCCCGTACAATCGATTTCCATCAACGGCCATCGAACTGCACTTACGGCGACCTTTTCCAAATTTGATTTGGACGTATCTCCAAATCCAACCGTTAGATTTTAAATTTCTAATATTCGTTAGAAAGATCTTTTCGATACGAACCCAACGGTTCTGGCTTTAGGAGAATCCGACGGTCGGATCTCCCGTAATGTCCGTTCGAAGTCAATGGTCGAAATTCGCGAACTGCCGCGGCGCGGTGAGTTCTACTCAGGCCATTATATTATATATATAATATATATTTCGCCGATTCCTATTTAAATCGAATTTTATAAATAGTTTTGAATTCGTTTCAAAAACAATTTCAACCTTTATTTCAAATTCAAATCAAAATTGAATTTTCTATTATGAATTCTTTTTACTTTCATTTCTATTTGATTTCAATTCAAATCGATTTTAATTCGATTCGAATTCATTTTCTTTTCAATTCAATTCGAATTCGTTTTCTTTTCAATTCAATTCAAATTCGTTTTCTATTCGATTCAATTCAAATTCGTTTTCTATCCAATTCAATTCAAATTCGTTTTCTATCCAAATCAAATTCAATTCGTTTTCTATTCAATTCAAATGAAATTCGTTTTCTATTCAATTCAAATCCAATTCGTTTTCTATTCAATTCAAATCGAATTCGTTTTCTATTCGATTCAATTCAAATTCGTTTTCTATTCAATTCAAATCAAATTCGTTTTCTATCCAAATCAAATTCAATTCGTTTTCTATTCAATTCAAATCAAATTCGTTTTCTATCCAAATCAAATTATAAAAACGAATATAATCGATATAAATATCGTTCGCGTCAAAATAGCGCATCTCTAATCAACACGGCTTTATATATTTCAATAATTCCGTTATTCTATTCAACAAATGAATATTTATTCTATTCAATACATGAATCTATATTTTTGTCAACACATGACTAATCTCAACGAATGAGTACCGTCCATATGTGACTATTTTTGTTATTTAATATATTTTATAAAAATTATGGTATCTATCGTTTGATTTAAAATCAGACTCCAACCGTAAACTAGTAAGAGAACGATTCCCTGAATATTAACCTCGAAGGCCGAAACCAACATCAGATCAATATCCAGGAGACCACTCATCTCATCTATTTTCCAGTTGATTTCTAATTTCATATATGATAAAGATGTAAATTTTATTGTTAAAATATTTCGTTCAACACATGACTAATCTCAATGGATGAGTACTGTCAACACATGAACCTTTATTTTATAATATTCTTTATTTTTCCAATTGGAATGAGGCCCAATAAATTACCATATAAAGTTAATTATATGGATTCCATACAACACATGTATATAATAGCAACGATAAATAATCAACCATCATCCAAAGTGCACTACACAGTATAAGCATCAAATATAAATATATAACGCTTATAACAGGCTGTCGATCCATCGATCGACATATAACTAATTATTGGGATTAGTGTATGCCGTATTTTATCCCAATATCCGTATGGGGTTTCAAACAATCAAACACAGATTTTATTTGTGTAGTTGGGCGATGTGTAAAATTTATCGTCCCAATCAATATCAGTCAAATCAGTGTATATAAACAAATCGGCCGATTTGTTTATAAATATTTATTTATTCACATTCACGTTAAAAATTAAAATGTTATCTTTATTTTTCTAACTTATTTTAGAAAATTTCGACGGCATAACGGCACGATACTAGAAACGGGACGAGGCCTAGCCTTATCCCAGGTCTAGTGAAGGCCCACGCCATTCACACATCAATCAAATCAATTTCCAATCAAATATCTAACCAACTACACAACCTAACAAACAAGTCCATGGTCTGTGGACGAAGGTGTCAGGTGCTACTAAACACCGTCTGCATCCTAGTATATATATAACTAGAAAAAGAGGAGATTGAAGAGTGAGAAATTCTCACCGATAGCTAATCCAACTCCACGACACTTCATTTAGAGAAATCTTCATCGTTCTCGCCTTTTTGTCATCTTCGTTGCCCGTATTCTCTACATATGTAAAAATCGAATTTTTAATTTGCCATCCAATATATAAAAATCGAATCTTTACTTCGCTATTCAATATATAAAAATCGAATTTTTACTTCGCTATTCAATATATAAAAATCGAATTTTTACTTTGCTATTCAATATATAAAAATCGAATCTTTACTTTGCTATTCAATGTATAGAAATCGAATTTTTACTTTGCTATTCAATATATAAAAATCGAATTTTTACTTTGTTATTCAATATATAAAAATCGAATTTTTACATTGCTATTCAATATATATAAAAATCGAATTTTTAAATCACGCTATATGGATAAAAATTCTATTTTCACACCACTACTATATAGATAAAAATCCCATTTTTACATCGCTACTATATAGATAAAAATTTCATTTTTACATCGCTACTATATAGATAAAAATTTCATTTTTACACGCTATTCTCTACATAAAGATTTCGCCTTTTCAAATATAAAGATTTCGCCCTTTTCAAATATAAAGATTTCGCCTTTTCAAATATAAAGATTTCTCCTTTTCAAATATAAAGATTTCGCCTTTTCAATTTAAAGATTTCGCCTTTTCAAATATAAAGATTTCTCCTTTTCAAATATAAAGATTTCTCCTTTTCTATTTAAAGATTTAATCCTTTCTATTTTAAAAATCTAATCTTTTCTATTTTAAAAATCTAATCTTTTCTATTTTAAAAATTTAATCTTTTCTATTTTAAAAAATCTAATCTTTTCTATCAAAAAGGATTTGTTATTCAAAAATTCAGAATTAATTTTAAATCAAACTAAATTAATTTATAAACTAACTAATGGAGTTGTTTATTACCTTTTCCACTGTTAATTGTTGGCCGACATCATGTATTGGAGCTCGACATTAGGGTTGAAAGCTGTCGTCGATAGGCTGGGCCGGAGTGTGATCGGAAGGTGCGACATCGTTGTCCTTGGGGAGAGCCACCAGCGGAAGGAGGCAGGGCGAGTTCGATTTGGGGGTCTTGGGGGGTGGGGCGTCGATCTCCAGCGAAATGGGGGGCTTCGAATCGGAGTGGCGGCTGGTGGTGAGGCCGGCGAGGGCGACGACGTGAGGTTGGTGGAGCGATGGCGGGTGGCGACGCGACGAGGGGCTGGGCGATGCGGTTCTTCGATTAGTTCTAGGGTTTTTTTTTGTTCTGATTCGATTTAATCGGGGGGGGGGGTCTGAGGAGAGATAAGGGCAAGGGAGGGTTTTAATTTTTAATTATTTTATTTTTCACTAAAAAGCAACTTTTATTTTCGACCTCAAAACGAGGCCCACCGCCTGTCGTCCATAGCTAATTACCCCCATTCCGAACACAATGGGATATGTATCGTAAGATGATTCGATCGTTTCGATCAGTTTCCTTTGAATTTAAAATATAATTCTTTATATATTCGATTTGAACGTACATTTCAATTTACCGGGGTCACATACTAACAAGAAAAATTCCCGAAAAATATTTTCTAGCTTCGTATTGACGATACGGTCTTAACAAAACTAGTTTCGATGAATTCTGAGACCGTTTGAAAAATGGCCAATTTCCAGTCGATTAAAATCAACTACAACTGGTCAAACGCGTTTTCCTTTGCCACGCTCACATATTGATTCGAAAAATTATGAAAATTGGAATCTAGCAATAACTTGACATCACGGATCCAACAAAAGTGGTTTCGTCGAAATCCGAGGTCGTTTGCAAAATTTCCATTTTAAGGGCTTGAATTCCATAGCGACTATTCAGAATTTTCAACTGGACATATCTTTTGATTCCCGTTATGAAATTTCAATTTTTCGGATTCGTTGGAAAGATATCCTCAAATAGATCCTATGATTTTTGGTTTCACTAAAATCCGGATTGTTTTGCACCCGGTACATTCAATTGAAGTTTGAAATCGAATTATCGAACTACCGCGCCATTTTCAATTCCTTTTATAATTATATATAATTATTTATATTCTAACGACGACGTATATAATATATTCGTTCGAATTCATTTCAAAATAAATTTCTCGTCGATATTATTTAAAATAATTCATTTTAAATGTTCAACATTCGTTAAAATTGCCAAAATAAAAATTTTAAACTGGCTCAGATTTCCAGGTTGTTACAGAAGCTATGGAAGTTTTTGATAAAATTAAACGCGTGTTTAATTTTATTAAAACAATCATCCAATAAATAATGACGGAGTGGAACCCAATGTGAGAACTCCTTCTCACTGAATTATATTTTATCATGTTATTGTATTCATGTATAAAAATATATAGAATTGCCAGTGTAGATTTTTTTTATCTGTTTTAATCATTATAAATTGTATACGATGCCTATTAGCTCACCTCCCTCGTCCACAGACCATGAACGATTTATTTGATTGTATTTTGTTTTGTTTGTGATGTTGTGATGATTAACATATTAAAAATAATGTTAATATTAATGTAGTAGTTGAAATCAAAATAATATCTATTTATAATTTAAATAGTGAAAAATTGGTTAAATAGAAAATTAATTCAAACTGAATTAGAATTGGTTAAATTTATTAACCAATAATTTATTTAAACAGACTGTTGTTTTTTGAACCCTCCATACGGGTGTTGAATGATATTTGACATACACGAATCCCAATATTTAGTTATATGTCAATCGATGGATCGACAAACTGTGATAAGCGTTATTTTAATTATTTAATGCTTATACAGTAGTTAATTGCAATCTGATGTAAATTGTTGTAATAGCAATGAAATGTTCTGTTGTTTGTGTTCTAATACGTCGTGTTCTCAACTCAATCCGGGCTTTCCCATAAGGGGAAGTTTGGGTCGTTTCATCGTGGTATCAGAGCTTTGGTTTACAAAGCTTGAGAACAAGACACATTAGAACCGAACGAAAGAATTCATCCGAGATTGGATTAGTAATATCCAACGAGAATGACTCGTTAGAGATGGGATCAGTAGTATCCTATAATGAGTTCCGAAGAGTGTTATTTTTAAAATAAAAATGAAAACAAATTTTGTTTTAAAAATTTAAACATTATTATACGTATTTGAGTATTTTATATTAAAAGGATTTTGGACTATAGGGTATATAGAGATTTTAATATACGTCTGATCCACTTGCATAAAAAGCCTCAAATATTCTGGATAGATATAGAATCACACTCTAGTCGCCCGTGCATGATTCTGATGATGACCATGGCATCATCAGTATTTATTTTCGAGTTTCGAAAGTGGGATATCTATATATTTCCAGTTGACTGGTGTGAGAACCAAAACTTAGCTAGGATTTATTGTTGTGATTTGACCTTAAAAATGTGATTTTTGAGTATGTATAAAATTATATATTTGAAATGCTAATTAACTAATTGATTGCTGGTTGTGATGGATGATTATTAATTCCACTAATAAAACCAATATGACAATGGAAGGTAAATTAAGCCAAATTGAATTTATTATTGAAATGAATTGAAAATTGTTGGGAATTTCATACATGTACATATTATGTGTGAACAGGTCATAGCATGGAAGCTAAGAAGAGGAATAAAATTGTATGCCCGACAAATAGGTACATGTTTACTGTATTTCTTGGGTTTTTGATGATTTTATGAGCCGACTGTGTAAGGACCCGTAACTTCCCCGTGAAGGAAAGAGCGGATACTTTGAGAATAGGACAAAATAGAACGCAAACGGAAGAACATTTCATTGTTATTACAACAATTCCATCAGATACAAGAATATACAGAGTATAAATGAATAAATTACATTCAACAAATATCAGAGATTTAAATTACATTTAAACACATCGCAGCGGAAAATAATACAAAAGCACAACTAGAAATGATGCACGGATACAGAGCTTTCCGAGCATCGTTCCAGCTGTAAATCAGGATCCTATGAATATAAATCTGCAAAACCAAAACTACTAGCTGCCCGTGTCGAAAATAGGGGCACCCAGAGTTTAGGTTAAAACAATAAACTCCAGGTCAGTCATGGGACTGGTGTGAGAACTAAAACAGTTATTAATCTTTATTTTTAAAGTTAGGTAAATCAAGGGACCACGCCGTATAACACGGAACGGGTTTCCTACCAAGAATACCAATGCATAAAACAAACCGCACAATGGTAAATAAAGAAAAATGAAGCTGTTATAAGACCCAGGTCCCATCACACAATGCAACGCAAGCCGGAGGATAGGGTTTTTACCTTATAACAGCCAAAGCATGCTTGATACGTTTAAAACACATTATTTGATACTATTATAAGTGTATAGTGTCAAAACAATTTCAATCATAAATATAAATCATGGACGGCATAAGCGCCCCATCCCACTATGTCGTCATACTAGGCTCTACAAATAAAACCGCAATATCATGTATTGGAAATTGGATTTCCGTCATGAGTCGAGGCAAGGGGAAAGCTCCTCTCCGATTCGAGACACTCTAGCAAATGCCTCAGGACCCCACTATGATCCTTTGGTACCTCCAAGGCCGGTCCTCTCTTACTTTTGAGGATTAGTTATTCCTGAACACACGTTTCCCGGTCCTTACAGACCTATATCCGAGGCGCCTCGTATCCAACAACCACACAGGTGAAAAGTATATAAATGTCAGGGCTGGTAGGTCACTGACACCACCATAGCTAAAAAGAAACGTCGTGCACTCCTTGGGTCTGTATCCCATTTTTGACTCATACCGAGGTGTGAGGCTCGCGAATTCACGTTATACACAAAGCTACGCCACACAGACAATGCTTTGATCATCAATCACAAGACTTTGCTTTTCAATAGAAGCCTTGATCTATTGCCACTTACGCGTGCCACACTGGCAATTCACTCCATGCGACTGATGTCCATCGATATACAACCTCTGAGCTCGTATGTCTCAGAGAAGGGCGTTAAGCAAGAGAATAAATTCTCCGCCGCCAAACAGACGTATATTTAATAGAGATCAATCAACACAGAATAAAATCCAATGTCAGACACACAATCCATTTACAAGTTCGTTCTGGGTCTGAACGAAACCGGAGGCACTTTCCTCGCATATCCATCTCCAAGTACGTCTAGAAGATCACCAACTGTTTCCCTCATCTTGGGGGTACAGTCCAATCGAGATCATCAGTAATCACCCAAACGATGTGAAGACTTCCGGTCTTCAACCACCGTCTTCATCTTCGACATCTCGTCGAATCGGTTATTCAGAATGGGTATAAACCCGGCCTTTCTGAATAACCCACGTATATGATAAACAAATGTTACACAAACACAACAAACGCCTCATTCCAATTCAGAATATTCTTTTATTCACGAAATCACATTCTTAGGGAAAGGTTCCCATTAATTTTATCAAAGATAAATTCTTCTAAATTTATTCTTTAATCTTCCTTTGGATATCATCTCAAACTAGTCGGGATTAGCGAACCACACCGAAGTAATTATTTATTTTATTCCCAATCCCAACCTATTTATCCCATGGAGAAAACTGGTAATACTCCATATCTAACACTACGGTGCTATCGGTAAAATTAATTACCATTTCACGTTCAAATCTAATTAAAGATTTAACTATCGCTTTGGAGCAAAACTGGTAGTACTCCATTCTCGATCACCTTTCAGATTTGATAATTTAAATTATCAATTCACATTTCAATCTAATTAAAGATTCATTAAAACTCCACTTAGTTTTAATCTTTTCAAAAATCAATATCCTGTCTTTAACTGGGTTAAAGAACCAATGTCACCTAAAACACGATTCACGATAAACCCAAAATCACACTCTATTGTCAATCGGGTTAAAGAACAGGTGTTGTTCTAAACACCGCTCACGATAAACCCAAAAACCAATTCAAATTCAATTCCAATTAAATATTATTTAATTGTTACACTTCATTAAATCTAAATAGAAAGATTTAATCTTTTTCTCTATTGGGCTTAAGAACAGTGTTAATGAAGACACCATTCACGACAAACCCAAATCACATTTGATATTAAATACTACGCTCTAAATAGAAAGTATACCAGCTTATATTCAATATCAAATCCTGAAACCAACAAATATCGTATTGGAAATAACGATATAAAATATATCTTTCAAATTTCCATAACAATATCTGTATAGTCACGAAATCCAACATCGAAATATTCCGAAGATAATTTCGATTCAACTCCAGTCCAATTCACGTATTGGGAATATTGATTATTTTTAATAATTTTATCAAGGCCCGTACAGTCGATTTCCACCAATGCCCATCGAACTGCACTTACAACGACCTTTTCCAAATTTGATTTGGACATAATTCCAAATCCAACCGTTAGATTTCAAATTTCTAATATTCATTGGAAAGCTATTTTCGATACGAACCCAACGGTTCCGGTTTTAGGAGAATCCGACGGTCGGATCTCCCGCAACGTCAATTCGAAGTCAATGGTCGAAATTCACGAACTTCCGCGGCGCGTTCTATTCAGGCCATTATATATATATATATATATAATATATATATATATATATTATATTTTGTCGATCTCCTTTTTAAAACGTATTTTATAAATCTTTTTAAATTCGTTTTCAAAACCATTTCAACTATATATTCAATTTCAAATCAAAATTGGATATTTCATATCATTACTATATAAATGATAATATTTTCAAAACGTTATATTTTGAAATCACTACCTTTTCTATATTCATTATAAAAACGAATATAATCGATATAAATATCGTTCACGTCAAAATGGCGCAACTCTAATCAACACGGCTTTATATATTTCAATAAATTCGTTATCCTATTCAACAAATGAATATTTATTCTATTCAACACATGAATCTATATTTCTTTCAACACACGACTAATCTCAACACATGAGTACTGTCAACACATCACTATTTTTGTTATGTAAAATATTTTATAAAATTATGGTATCTATCGTTTGATTTTTAAATCAGACTCCACCGTGAAGTAGTTCTAGTTTTAAATATGATGAAGATGTAAATTTTATTATTTAAAATATTTTACTCAACACATGAATAGTTTCAACCCATGAACATCGTCAACACATGACTATTTTTGTTATGTAAAATATTTTATAAAACTATGGTGTCTATCATTTGATTTTTAATTAGACTCCAACCGTAAAGTAGATTCTAATCGTAAGTATGATAAAGATGTAAATTTTATTATTTAAAATATTTTACTCAACACATGAATAATTTCAACACATGAACATCGTCAACACATGACTATTTATATATTCTGTAACGACCCGCGAATCCGTACCCTTCGAGTTGACTAATAACACCACACGTCCAACTCAAATTGCACAGAAATACGAATCATTATAAGAAAGAAGTTAGAGGATGAGAAATAGAAAGAAAGAAATATTAGAATAGAAGAAAACGAAGATCAGAAACTCACAGCGGAACGAATAAAAATATATTAAATACATAAACTTTGAAATACAAATCAGTAACTGTATATATACATACCATTATCAGAGCACAACAGTTATCGCTGGAACAGTTATCAACACCTGTTTCCAAATACAACATAGTACATAGCGGAAAAATATGATAGTCTATAGCTAACTGGTGAAGCCTCCTGCTTCGAGCTCCTTCAAGTGAAATCTGAAATCTCCCGACTACTTGACTGCCCGTACAAATTTGGGCACCCAAGAGTTTAGGGAAAACAAACAAAATAAACTCTGGGTCAGTCATGGGACTGGTGTGAGTAAACTCCAGCCATTGGTTTAACTTTCAAAATCCTTTCAAAAGAAATGGTAATCGTAAGACCAATCCACACATAAACACGGATGGTTTTTACCTTACGATAACCAAAAATATTTTTGAAATCAATATCTTATTCTGATATTAGAATAATGTCTAAATACAAGTAATTAGAATCTAGCGGAATGCTTGCATCTCACGCTCCATATATAATATAAAATCAAAAACCGCAGGGCGCTTATTGGAGATTGGATTTCCAACATGACAAGGTATGGGACCACCTGCCGATAGTGTATCTCTAGAGACGAATATACTGGGTTCAACAAGAACGTCTTGCAACCCGGCCCACACATGACCGACCACTCATTTCGCTTGAGTGTCTCGAATGTATATCACCAACAGTTGGGATCAGCAACCGTTTCCCGAAAGGGACAGCATCGATAGATTAAAGAACAAATGGAATTTCTCTAGATAGGTGATTATACATCCTAATGGGTGCGACCCACATAGCCATGCTGCCTGCCCGATTTTTGTCAACTTCTGGGTTGTGAGGCTTGAGGTTTTAATTATCTTCCAGAACATCTGGCCACCATTCACTTTGAGTGCCACCTCGTCAAATCCATCGGAAATCACTAATTGATTCCCACAAAAATACTCAGTTTGTGAGGCTAAAGAAGTTTCCCTTCTATGCCACCAACTTCGTACGTTTGAAAGAATCAACGTACGTAATCTCTTTGGAAATACTCTGTCAGACACTCGTCCATACAAGTTGTCCTGGGACTGGACAAACCGAAGGCACTATTCCGTACATCCATCTTAGGCACTGTTATCGAAGACTTATACAATAGCCCTTGCACTTTACTCCGTCTTCAATTATCTTGACATATATGATTCGCAACGCTTATGCCAATACAGAGTGGTTCTTTGGATAATAATCCAACTGGTCTCTCCACATTAACAACGTTAAAATGGTCAAAAACTTCGATAGTCGGTGAGTTAACTATCAAAGAAAAACAAGTGTGCAAACAACGATATCATTTCCAAATGGAAATTATATCGATCAATCATCATTTAACATTTATCTCTTTAGTTCATAAATTTACTTATCTCATGTTTCTATATATTCTACATTCTTATTTCTATTATCAGAAAACATTTCTGATTCTCGTTTGGAAAAGATTTCCAAAACTCCTTCACGATCAAACCTTACCATTCCTTAGTTAAGAAGGAAGTCAATCAAGTTGGGGTATAATTACCTCTCAGACCTTAACTGAACAATGTTTTAACTTTGAAATGGTCAAAGTTTATCTTTTAAATCTTTAACAACTTCTTATGTAACTCTCGGATTCTAATCTAAGAACACACTTCCTTTACAGAAACATGTTGATTATAACGGTAGCGTTATAATCGCTTTCTCCAAATATTTGATTTATAAAACATTACTTTTAATAACAGTGTTACAACCGCTGTCTAAAATTTTAGAACATTTATTATAGCAATAGCGTTAAGATCGCTGTTAAGATTTACAAAACATCTTTTATAACAGCAGCGTTAAAATCGCTGTCTAGAATTTACCAACACTTATTATAGCGGTAGCGTTAAAATCGCTATCTAGAATTTTCAAAACATTTATTACAATTTATATTCCAAATGTTGGAACAAAACTCTTCATTTTCTTTTTAAATGATTATCCATTTCCCTTCCTTATTCAAATTCCACTCCGATTTCATATTTCCAATCTAAAATTTCTTTTAGATATCTCATTTTGCAACATATTTTGCTTCAACCGTTATTCACTTTAATCGTAAACATATTCCTTCTATATATAATCAAAATCAGTTCGATTTTCATACTTAAATATAATATCTTAACCCCAACTTCTATTTATAACCCCTATTCAAAATTACTCACATAAGTCTCACTTCTTTTTATTTTAATCATTTAAAATCTCGTTTAACATTTCCTTTGTTCAGAAATATCCTTATGTTTCACCAAACTTCCTTATTCTCTTTTAATCTTGAAAACATTGTTTCAAATTATCGAACCATTTTCCATAACTCTTATCATTTCAAATATATCTATAGTTTTGAAACCACTTCCCTTCCTACTAGCATTGGAATATCGTCATACTTTTAATTACATTATATAGGAAAAATCATATTTCATTTTCTGACCCCAATTTAATCCTCTTCTCATTTTAAACCCAAATAGTTCGATCTCATTTCTAAATCCTTATAATAAATATAATATTCTCTTAATAAATTACTCCCACTCCTTAATTAGGTAACTTCCTCGACAACTCTTATTTGCCATTTGATTCAACTATGGTATTATAACCCCCTTCTTTCATTGGAAATTTCCGTTGACTCTCTTTGCTTAATTAATTAATCAAGTAAATATTCAAAACTCCCTTTTTGCCTTATTTTAACCAACTCCCTTTAGTTGATTAAATAAACCCTTATTCGAACTCTCATTTTTTCTTACGAGCCATTTTTACCAACTATGGTTGTAAACTGGATTAAAATCCTTTTACCCAAATCTTAATCAAATTTTATATCCCTTTTTGAGAACTTTCTAATTTAATCAAATTTCCAATTTTCCATATAAATTCAAATTTGAATTTATATTTCAATATATCCAATGATAAATAATTCAACTAATATATGTTCTCATTCATAAACAAATCCTTGATTTTTTCATTTGAACAAGTTTTCTATTTTCAACTCTATTCAAAATTAAATCTCTATTTTTGAAAATAAGTTTCCTTTTTAACACTCCAATTACCCTTTCGATACCTGAAAATATTTTATGGTATTTAAATACCAAAACTCTAGGTCAGGGTAATTCAACACAACAAAGTCAATTACTGATTATATATATCCTATTATACATCACAACCAAGGAAAAACAGTAATATAAATATTGAGGAACCCAGTTGGGTCCCTCCAACCTGTTTCCCTGCATCCACAGATGTTAATAACATCAATATTATTTCACATCACTATGAAATATCATAACTAATCATCGATCAACGATGTAATCATATCAACCAATTTTTTCAACCAAGCAACCATTTCACAGTATAAAAATCAATTTAAAATTTCGTTTATATAAAAATATAAACGAAGCAGAGTTGGTGAGGTTACTCACCTTGGTTCGCAGTTGATGATTCTGCTTTCGCGTTTTTAAAACCAAACGAGCATTTGATTTTTCTACGAAATCCCAGCAGTTCAGTTTTCAGCGAAATTAGCTTCACAATGTATATTTCGTCATTTCGAGCCATCGGATCTGGTCGCGTCCAATTCTGATTATATGTACCAGATATAACCATTATAAACATTATGATTTTGATTTCAAATCATTTATCCTTAATTATATAACTAATTTAACTTTAATTATTTATTTTATAATTAAAAGAATGATACCGTTTTATTTCTTCAGTTCTTTGTTTTGAAAATGCCAGCTCCTATCTTGTATTCGTTCTTGACTTTTCCCGCGTCATCTGTCATGTTTTATGTACTCCTTTCGATACCAAGAACTTGGCAACAGCTTGATAAAATCGCTCCATCACACAGCTTGACATATCATCTCCTTAATTATGGTTTATATGCACCGCTAATCCCCTCTAATTCTCCTTTACTCCACTATATTTCACAACCGAAATCAGTATTGTGCTCCTTGGCTTCCCAGTCACACGCAAAAGACAAGCCTCATCATATTCAAACACTGTTCCTCCCAACTTTGATTTCCAGAACCGCAACTAAGTTCTTTACCCCTCTTCCATCCTTCCCAAAATCCAATGTAGACCCACTCTTGTATGGTGATCGCACCTCCCTTCACACCTGACATCCACCGCGAAGACCACCCAATCAACGCCAGAAAATCTCCACCTTTGGCCGCTGCTGAGAACTCCGATGATCATAGAACAGCGTCGCATGCAATGAAACAGATATCACCTTAAAGCCCTCCATTAACACGCATAATGAATCCCAGTTTGAGTTTTATAGTTGAGTATTTTTTTTAGTTTTAAAGAATATATATGTTTTAAGCTTTTATTAGCCATTTAATAACTTACTTTTAGGCTCTCTGAAAAGAAAAAGATAGAGATTTGGCGTGCGTTTTATATAGGGGACCATTACTTGGCACTCACGGTTATGGTAGCTTGATACCCACGTATGAATACCTATAGCATTGGGGTAGGTAGGCTCTGTTTATTTTATTTTCTTTGTCTACACGTTTGGGACACAGAAGGAACTGATGTACAATTTTATTTAATGTATTAGGTACGGTTGTCCCCACTTTTTGTTGTTGCATACAAAAATAGGATGGGCATATACCATCTTACGTCGGCTGCATTCTTTTGTCAACCTTGGTGTACACTTTGCAGTATAATATCGGGTAGGCTGAACAGGGTAGGTCTGCTTCTCAAATTCCTTTGTCGGCAAGGAGAAGAAAACACAGTCGCTTTGTCGCTTTGTAAATTAATAGCTATCGCAAAGACACACTTTAAAGCTATAGGTGATTTGAGAATGGTGGTTACATAGGAGATTTTATTAATATTTTATTTTAACGAAACTTCGTGGTGAAGTATCAAGTAAAATTTACCGCAAACTAACCACAGTCGATTTCTGTTTACTGATAAAAAAGCTTATCTTGGTGTAAAAAGGTATTCTGAACCCAATGGGACAAGTTTCGTCAAATTCCGACATCGGTTGGAAAATTTTCCTTTATAAAACCAGAAATAAACACGCGTTTAAATTTTTCACGGTCACCAGATAAATCTAATCAACTTGAAACTTTGAAATCTAGCAATAATTAATCGATACGAACCCAACGGTACCAGTTTCGTCGCATTCTGAGACTGTTTCCCCGGTAGGCTATTTTTACGCGCACCGCAATGCCATTTTTAACGCCAAATTACCCGGTCTTCAAAAATAACAAACTATATAGCTATCCTGGCTCTAATCGACGATACGAACTCAACGTAATTGGTTTCGCGGCCTAATTCGGTCGTCTGTTCAAGTTATACCCAAATACCCCTTATTAAATTAATTACGCGCTATAGAAATTGAACGGGCGTTTACGGCTACCGTGGTCACATACGACGTCGGTTTGCCACGCAATTCAACACGGTACAATGATTTAATGCTATGGCCCCAATGAAACTGATTTCATCGAAATCTGAGTCCGTTTGCAAAACGACTATTTTAAAGGCCAATATTTAAATAGCGATTTCCATAGCGACTATTTCAAATTTTGATTTGGCCATAACTAACAAATTATAACACGAAATCTGGATTTTTCTCTTTCATATGAAAATTGTCGTCAATACGGTTCCAACGTTTCTTATTTCACAGAAATCCGACTTATAACGAATTCTGTATATTCATTTAAAGTTTGAATCACCAAATTACGAACTACCGCGCCGTTACGAGCTCGTTTTAAATATAATTATAAATTATACATTTAAATATCGTTTTATTAAATAAATTCCTTATATATTCCTATATATAATTCAAATAAAATATTCAAACCAATTTAAATATTCAGAATTGAACCGCTGAAAAATCCGGGTCGTTACATTCCTTCCCCCTTAAAATAATTTCGTCCTCGAAATTGCTAAGGTAGGAAAAATGCTACATACCCTATTAACTAGGTCCAAAATTTCTTCCAGTTCATTTCTTAATTTCAGTTTAACTGGACCAATTTTTTTTTTCAATTAAATTATTAATTTAATCTTGCAAATGAAAATTTTCAAAAATTCTGAAAATTTTCTAACACCTTAAATTCCGAAAAATTTCGGCAGCATCTCCTTTGCACGGCTCCATCGGTACAGCCACAACTTGCCTTTCTAGGCCTTCTTCAATCCAAAATAAAATCAAAAAGCCAAGCGGCTTGCCCCATAGGCTCATAAAATCATCAAACCCATGTAATATTGTAAACATTTACCTTTTTGTCGGGCACACTTCTATCTCTTGCATTTGTTTTCATTCAATACCTGCTCAACATACACATATCGATTTCCCACCGGTTTCAAATCAATACAACTTCCAGTTGTCAGATCTCTAATCAACTTCTGATTAGTCGCTTCCATTTTATCAATTCAAATCTGATTTCTATTTAAATCAATCCACTTATTATCCTTGAATCCAATTCAATCCCATTCAACAACATCCAATATATTCAACTTTCTTATTCATAAGTCGAGTTCACTTTATTAATTCCAATTTCAAGCCTTTCTCTTTGTTTAATTCATTCTGGACTATCTCTAATTTAATCCAATTTTATTTATCTTAAGTTAAATTTCAATTCATTGATTTACTTCCACCATTTCAATTTCTTCAACTTACACAAGTTAAACTTTAATTAAGGACTCAAATTCCCGGGTTTTATTTCAAATTAGTTTGAAATCATATATATTTATAATCAACTCAATTCAAAACATTTGAATTTCTAAAGCAACTTTTCTTTTCTCAAACAAATGCACATTAATAAATCTACTATGGCAGCAATCCATCACTTAGAAACTCGAAAATGAATACCGATAATGTCGCGACCCATTATCCGAATTATTTTCTCGCCATTAAAGTGATTTCAATGCTTAATCAATTTCAAAATCTATTTAAAATGATTTCTATTGAAAAGTCCTTCAAAGTAATGTTATATTACTTTAAAAATACTTCAGAAAATACTTCTAATCACTCGGAATTTGAATTCCCATTCTGGTTTGAACTAAATCTTAGTTTATCTCATTTGTATACATTATCCGTATACAAATTATATAACCATTTCAATATTCTTTTATTTCATTTGATTGTAATAACAATCAACCCATCTATATAAGATTTCAGAAATTATTTCATTTATATCAAAAATAGTTTTTGGCAAAATTACTACATTTACCCAATTTAAAACAATACTGTATCGAATTGCTTTGTACGAGAGTTTAGAAACACCTATCGATACAGTTGTACATTCTGTATCGACCAGAACTCATAAACCACTCAACAAACCAGCCAACACAATATAAAGCAATTTTATATAAAATCTACAAATACGCTCTCATATATATACACTCAAACTCAATCTAGGGTATTACTAACCCCATCTCTATTGAGTCACGCCACAGAGCCAAGGTTATCACTCAACCTTCAGCTCTGATACCAACTGTAACGACCCGCGAATCCGTACCCTTCGAGTTGACTAATAACACCACACGTCCAACTCAAATTGCACAGAAATACGAATCATTATAAGAAAGAAGTTAGAGGATGAGAAATAGAAAGAAAGAAATATTAGAATAGAAGAAAACGAAGATCAGAAACTCACAGCGGAACGAATAAAAATATATTAAATACATAAACTTTGAAATACAAATCAGTAACTGTATATATACATACCATTATCAGAGCACAACAGTTATCGCTGGAACAATTATCAACACCTGTTTCCAAATACAACATAGTACACAGCGGAAAAATATGATAGTCTATAGCTAACTGGTGAAGCCTCCTGCTTCGAGCTCCTTCAAGTGAAATCTGAAATCTCCCGACTACTTGACTGCCCTTACAAATTTGGGCACCCAAGAGTTTAGGGAAAACAAACAAAATAAACTATGGGTCAGTCATGGGACTGGTGTGAGTAAACTCCAGCCATTGGTTTAACTTTCAAAATCCTTTCAAAAGAAATGGTAATCGTAAGACCAATCCACACATAAACACGGATGGTTTTTTGTGACGGCAAGGAATTTCGCTCGGTCCGAACCAGTCGCTAAACCGACCCAGACCGTTCGAAACGCCCTATCGTTTGAGAACACGACAAAACAGAACGCATACAGAAGAACATTTCATTGTATATTACAACAATGCATCAGATTACAAGAATATACATAGTATAAATGAATATTACACAAAAATATCAGAGATTTAAATTACATTTAAATACATAGCAGCGGAAAAATAATACAATACACAACTAGAAGAGATATACGGATACAAAGCTTTCCGGATATCATTCCAGCTGTAAACCAGGATCCTGTGAATATAAATCTGCAAAACCAAAACTACTAGCTGCCCGTGTCAAAATAAGGGCACCCAGAGTTTAGGTTAAAACAATAAACTCCAGGTCAGTCATGTGACCGGTGTGAGAACTAAAACAGTTATTAATCTTTATTTTTAAAGTTGGGTAAATCAAGGGACCACGCCGCTAACGCGGAACGGGTTTCCTCCTAAGAATACCAGTGCATAAAACGACAGCGCAATGCTAAATAAAGAAAAATGAAGCTATTATAAGACCCAGTTCCTATCACACAATGCAACGCAAGCCGGGGGATAGGGTTTTTACCTTATAATAGCCAAGAATGCTTGATACGTTTAAAAGAAATCATTTTGATACTATTATAAGTGTATAGTGTATAAAACAACTTCAAATCATAAGTATCAATCATAGGCGGCATGAATGCCCCATACCACTATGTCGCCATATATAGGTTATACAATCGAAATCGCAAAGTCACGTATTTGGAAATTGGGTTTCCATCTATGAACCGAGGCAAAAGATAGTCCTCAACCGATTCGAGACGCTCTAGCCCGTGTCTCAGGATCAGAGCTCGAGTGACCCTTGGATCCTCAGGGCCAGTCCACCGATGTGGATTAAAATTAAACACTGAACATGCGTTTCCCCGCCCTATGGGGCGTCAACGAGCCAACTAAATGACTCCATCGGTTCGAGAACGACCGATCAATCCGAGGCGCCTCGCAACAGCAACAACCACATAAGTCAAACTCGTCAGGGCGTGTAAAACCACTGATGCCACTTCTAGCTAGAAAGAAACGCATGCCCTCCCTGACGTCCTCTCCCGTTTTTGGTTCATACCGGGTGTGAAGCTCGCGAATCAACGTTACACAAAGCTATGCCACAAAGGCCGTGCTTTGATCATCAACCACAAGACTTTGCTTTTCAACAGAAGCCTTGATCATTTGCCACTTAGGCATGCCACATAGGCAATTCACTCCATGCGTTTGATATCCATCAATATATAACCCCTGAGCTCGTACGTCTCAGAGAAGGGCGTTAAGCAAGAGAATAAATTCTCCGCCGCCAAACAGATATATATTTAATAGAGATCAATCACACGGACTAAAATCCAATGTCAGACACACAGTCCATTTACAAGTCCGTTCTGGGTCTGAACGAAACCGGAGGCACCTAGTACCCCGCATATCCATCGATCTCCAAATACGTCTGGACGATCACCAACTGTTTCCATCTTCTTGGGTGTACACCCTAATCAAGATCATCAGTTATCACCCAAACGACGTGAAGACCTCCGGTCTTCGACCATCGTCTTCATCTTCGACTTATCGCCGTATCAGTTATTCAGAATGGGATAAACCCGGTCTTTCCGAATAACTCGCGTATATTTTAAATAAGTGTTACACAAACACAACATACGCCTCATTCCAATTCATTAGTCACTAACCGTAAATTAATCAAGAGAATAATTCCCCAAATATTAACCCCGAAGGCCGAAACCAACATCAGATCAATATCCAGAAAACCCTTCTGCTTGGCTAACCGACAGTTAGTTTCTAAATTTCACATTTAGGGAAAGGTTCCCATTAATTTTATCCAAGATAAATTCCTTGAATTTATTCTTAAATCTATTTTTGAATATCAATTCAAACTAGTCGGGATTAGCGAACCTTACCGAAATAGTCATTTGTTTTAATTTCCCAATCCCAACCTATTCATCCCATGAAGTAAAACTAGTGATACTTCATATCTAACACCACGGTGTTATCGGTAAATTCAATTACCATTTCACGTTCAAATCTAATTAAAGATTTAACTATCGCCTGGAGCAAAACTGGTGATACTCCATTCTCGATCTTTTCAATCTAATTAAAGATTCATTGAAACTCCACTTAGTTTTAATCGTTAACTGGGTTAAAGAATCAGTGTCATTTAAAAACACGGTTCGCGATAAACCCAAAGTCACATTCCATTAATTATCGGGTTAAAGAACGAGTGTTATTCAAAACACTGTTCACTATAAACCCAAAAATCAATATCGATTCAATTCCAATTAAATATCATTTAATTGGTACACTTCATTAAATCTAAATAAAAAGATTTAATCTTTTCTCAACTGGGTTCAAGAACAGTGTTAGTGAAGACACCATTCACGACAAACCCAAATCACATTTGATATTCAATATAAGGCTCTGAATAGAAAATATATCGGCTTATATTCAATATCAAATTCTACGATTAACAAATATCGTATTGGAAATAACGATATATATATCTATATCTTTCAAATTTCCCTAACAACATTTGTATAATCACGAAATCTAACATCGAAATATTCCGAAGACAATTTCGATTCAAATCCATTCCAATGCAATCATTGGAAATTCTGGTTATTTTTAAAACCCTTTTCAAATTCAATTTATTTATTTAAAAATAAATAGAATTATATTTCTAGTTCAAAACTAGTTCATTTCGATAAAAATCTATTTTTATCTTTTCAAATATGGAGTTTTTCATCCCAAATCTTTCTAAATCATTTCTTATGATTTTACACAAATTATTACTATTTTTAATAATTTTATCAAGGCCCATACGATTTCCATCAATGGCCATCGAACTGCACTTATAGCGACCTTTTTCAAATTTGATTTGGACATAATCCCAAATCCAACCGTTAGATTTCTAATTTCTAATATTCGTTAGAAAGCTCTTTTCGATACGAACCCAACGGTTCCGGTTTTAGGAGAATCCGACGGTCGGATCTCCCGTAATGTCCGTTTGAAATAAACGGTCGAAATTCACGAACTGCCGCGGCGCGGCGCGTTCTATTCAGGCCATTATATTATATATATAATATATATAATATATACTTCGTCGATTTCTATTTAAAACGAATTATATAAATAGTTTTAAAATTCGTTTCAAAAGCAATTTCAACTTTCATTTCAATTCAAATCAAAATTGAATTCTTCTTTATAAATTCGTTTTAAAATTCATTTCTATTCAATTCAAATTTCAATTCAATTTGAATTCATTTCAATTCGCTTTCAATTCAATTTGAATTCGTTTTCAATTCATTTCGAAATCGTTTTCAATTCAATTCATTTCGAAATCGTTTTCAATTCAATTCATTTCGAAATCGTTTTCAATTCAATTCATTTCGAAATCGCTTTCAATTCAGTTCATTTCGAAATCGCTTTCAATTCAGTTCATTTCGAAATCGTTTTCAATTCATTTCATTTCGAAATCGTTTTCAATTCATTTCATTTCGAAATCGTTTTCAATTCATTTCATTTCGAAATCGTTTTCAATTCAGTTCATTTCGAAATCGTTTTCAATTCAGTTCATTTCGAAATCGTTTTCAATTCAGTTCATTTCGAAATCGTTTTCAATTCATTTCATTTCGAAATCGTTTTCAATTCATTTCATTTCGAAATCGTTTTCTAATCGATATAAATATCGTTTACGTCAAAATGGCGTCAATCTAATCAACACGGCTTCATATATTCCTATTTTCAAATATTCTATTTCAAATATTTCTTCTTCAAAATAGTTGTTATTATCAAAATATTTCGTTCAACACATGACCAATCTCAATGGATGAGTACTGTCAACACATGAACTTTTATTTTATATTGATAAAGATGTAAATTTTATTACTAAAATATTTCGTTCAACACATAACCAATCTCAATGGATGAGTACTGTCAACACATGAACTTTTATTTTATATTGATAAAGATGTAAATTTTATTACTAAAATATTTCGTTCAACACATGACCAATCTCAATGGATGAGTACTGTCAACACATGAACTTTTATTTTATAATATTCTTTATTTTTCAAATTGGAATGAGGCCCAATCAATTACCATATAAAGTTAATTATATGGATTTTCATACAACACATGTATATAATAGCATGGAAAAATAATCAACCATCAACCAAAGTGCACTACACTGTATAAGCATCAAATATAGATATCTAACGCTTAAAACAGCCTGTCAATCAACCGATCGACATATTTAATAAATCAGGATGAGTGAACTTCAAATTTCATCCCAACACCCGTGTGGGGTTTCAAACAATCAAACACATATTTTGTTTGTGCTGTTGGGCGATGTGTAAAATTTATCGACCCAATCAATGTCCTTCAAATAGGTGTACATAAACAAACCGTCTGGTTTGTAAATGAATATTTATTTTATTTACTTTCACTATATTCATATTCACGTTAAAAATTATATTTTTAACGATAAAACATTTTATTCCAACGTATGAATTTCTATTATTCATTTACACAAATAAAATGATATTTTTATTTTCTAACATATTTTAGAAAATTTCGGCGGCATAACGGCACGATACTAGAAACGGGACAAGGCCTAGCCTTATCCCCGGTCTAGTGAAGGCCCACGCCATTCACACATCAATCAATCCATTTAATTTCACCAAACAATTCAATTTCAAATCAAATCATCTAATCTACTACACAACCAAACAATTTAACAAACAAGCCATCCATGGTCTGTGGATGACGGGTGTCGGGTGCTACTAAGCACCGTCTGCATCCTAGTATATATATAACTAGAAAAATTAAATTGAAAGGTGAGGAGTTCTCACCGATAGCTATCCAAACATCTTGACTCTTCTTTTGCAGAATCCTTCGTCGACCTCGCCTTTTTGTCGCTTTCGCCCGTATTCTCTACATATGTAAAAATCGAATTTTTACGATGCTATTCAATATATAAAAATATGATTTTTACTTCGACTTTCAATATATAAAAATCTGATTTTTTCTTCGACTTTCAATATAAAAAAAATCTGATTTTTTTTTTTACTTCGACTTTCAATATATAAAAATCATATTTTTTCTTTTTTAAAAATCATATCTTTTCTATTACTAGTATATATACAAAATCACTTCTCTTATACAATAAAAATCACGTCTTTATATTTTTATCATATAAGTGAAAATCACATTTTTAATTTAATGTTTCATATATAAAAATATGATCTTTCTTATATAAAATTATATTTTTATTCTTGCTATAGATATTTTGAAAACAATGATAACTTTATTTTATAAACCAACGATAATTATATTTTATAAAATATTCGCTATTTCATTTTATAAAACAATTTCTATTTTATATATTTTTAATCCCTAACATTTTTAAATTCAATTACTGTTTAATTAACTAAACAAATTACATTGAAATAAATAAATAAAACAAGACAAAACTTCACTGTTATACCTTCAGCCACGTTTAAAACAACCCCTTTTTCATCATCTCCATCGTCCGTATAAAAATCGAACCCCGCTCGACTTCTCTTTCCTCGAACTGCGCGCAACTGTAGGGTCCGGAGTCAGGAGTGCTGGGGGGGGGGGTTTGGCGGTAGGAGATCGCGGTTAGGGTTCGGGTAAGGACGGCGGTGGTTTTGAGCGGCTTGGGCGGGATTCGAAAGGGAAGAGGGAGGAGAAACGAGAGAAAGGAGGGGTGGCCGGAAGGGGTTGATCCGAGAGGGGCGGTGGCGCGCGCAGGCGATGGGGCGGTGGGCTGAGCGGCTCCGTCGGTCGGCGCTTCCTCCCGCTCTCTTTCTTTTCTTTTTTCCCTTTTTTTTTATTCGATCTGCATAATGAACGTGAGGGGGGGGGGCCAAATCGTGTTAAAGGGGAGAGAAGGATTTTTTTTTTATTATTATTTAATTATTAAAAAGTTGACTTTCACATACGACCTCTAAACGAGGTCCACCGCCTGTCGCCCATAGCGTTTCACCCCCATTCCGAACATAATGGGATATGTACCGCAAGCTGAATCGACCGTTTCGATCAGTTTCCGTTGCATTTACATTTAAATCATTATATTGAATTTTAAACGTACATTTCAATCTACCGGGGTCACATACTAACTCTATAAATCCCATAATAATATTTTCTAGCTTCGTATTGACGATACGGTCCTAACAAAACTAGTTTCGTCGAATTCTGAGATCGTTTGAAAAATGGCCATTTTCCAGTCGATTAAAATCAACTGAAACTGGTCAAACGTGTTTTCCTTCGCCACGCTCTCATATTGATTCGAAAAATTATGAAATTTGGAATCTAGTAATAACTTAACATCACGGACCCAACAAAACTGGTTTCGTCGAAATCCGAGGTCGTTTGCAAAATTGCTATTTTTAAGGGCCTTATATATATAAAAATATATATAAATTCCACAGCGACTATTTCTAATTTTAAACTGGACATATCTTATCATTTCTAAGATGAAATCCCAGTTTGTTAACTTCGTTACAAAGATATAGTTATACAGATTCAAATATTTCTTGTTTCGTTCAATTCTGACTTATATTGAATTCTGTATATTCATTTGAAATTAGAAATCGAATTTTCGAACTACCGCGCCATTTTCAATTCCTTTTATAATTATATATAATTATTATATATTCTAACGACGACGTATATAATATATACGTTCTAATTATATTCAAAATAAATTTCTCGTTGATATTATTTAAAATAATTCATTTTAAATATTCAAAATTCTCTAAAATTGCCAAAATAAAAATTTTAAACTGGCCCAGATTTTCGGGTTGTTACAATCTCCCCCACTTAAAACTTTTCGTCCCCGAAAAGGAACAAAGTCGAAAGTGGTTTGATCAATCAACTCTACGCTCGATCTGGCTTCCATTCTCCAACTCTTTAGTTTCTGAGAATTTCCAAAAATTTCAAAAATTTGGCTAACACCCAAAATTTTCGAAAAATTTCGCCATAACCTCCCCTGCACCGGGAGCATCGGGGAATTTCAAATAGCTTCCCCGGTCCTTCAGATTTCAGAAAGAAAAAGAAAAAGCCAAGCGGCTAGCCAATAGGCTCACAAAATCATCATCACCCAAACAAAACTTCGAATACACGCTAGCTAGGCGCATACGCAAAATCTTTATATATTGGATTGTCCTAATCAATATAAAATAAATAATCAAATACGAATAATTGATTTAAATTTTCAAAACTAAATTGGTTTTCATTTTCAAAAATATACTCTTCACACTCGTTCTAGGATAATACTGATCCCATCTCTAACGAGTCACTCTCATTGGGTATTACTAATCCAATATCTGATGAATTCTTTCGTACGGTTCTAATGTGCCTTGTTCTCTAGCTTTGTAAACCAAAGCTCTGATACCAACTGTGACGGCAAGGAATTTCGCTCGGTCCGAACCAGTCGCTAAACCGACCCAGACCGTTCGAAACGCCATATCGTTTGAGAACACGACAAAACAGAACGCATACAGAAGAACATTTCATTGTATATTACAACAATGCATCAGATTACAAGAATATACAGAGTATAAATGAATATTACACAGAAATATCAGAGATTTAAATTACATTTAAATACATAGCAGCGGAAAAATAATACAATACACAACTAGAAGAGATATACGGATACAAAGCTTTCCGGATATCATTCCAGCTGTAAACCAGGATCCTGTGAATATAAATCTGCAAAACCAAAACTACTAGCTGCCCGTGTCAAAATAAGGGCACCCAGAGTTTAGGTTAAAACAATAAACTCCAGGTCAGTCATGTGACTGGTGTGAGAACTAAAACAGTTATTAATCTTTATTTTTAAAGTTGGGTAAATCAAGGGACCACGCCGCTAACGCGGAACGGGTTTCCTCCCAAGAATACCAGTGCATAAAACGACAGCGCAATGCTAAATAAAGAAAAATGAAGCTATTATAAGACCCAGTTCCTATCACACAATGCAACGCAAGCCGGGGGATAGGGTTTTTACCTTATAATAGTCAAGAATGCTTGATACGTTTAAAAGAAATCATTTTGATACTATTATAAGTGTATAGTGTATAAAACAACTTCAAATCATAAGTATCAATCATAGGCGGCATGAATGCCCCATACCACTATGTCGCCATATATAGGTTATACAATCGAAATCGCAAAGTCACGTATTTGGAAATTGGGTTTCCATCTATGAACCGAGGCAAAAGATAGTCCTCAACCGATTCGAGACGCTCTAGCCCGTGTCTCAGGATCAGAGCTCGAGTGACCCTTGGATCCTCAGGGCCAGTCCACCGATGTGGATTAAACTTAAACACTGAACATGCATTTCCCCGCCCTATGGGGCGTCAACGAGCCAACTAAATGACTCCATCGGTTCGAGAACGACCGATCAATCCGAGGCGCCTCGCAACAGCAACAACCACATAAGTCAAACTCGTCAGGGCGTGTAAAACCACTGACGCCACTTCTAGCTAGAAAGAAACGCATGCCCTCCCTGACGTCCTCTCCTGTTTTTGGTTCATACCGGGTGTGAAGCTCGCGAATCAACGTTACACAAAGCTATGCCACAAAGGCCGTGCTTTGATCATCAACCACAAGACTTTGCTTTTCAACAGAAGCCTTGATCATTTGCCACTTAGGCATGCCACATAGGCAATTCACTCCATGCGTTTGATATCCATCAATATATAACCCCTGAGCTCGTACGTCTCAGAGAAGGGCGTTAAGCAAGAGAATAAATTCTCCGCCGCCAAACAGATATATATTTAATAGAGATCAATCACACGGACTAAAATCCAATGTCAGACACACAGTCCATTTACAAGTCCGTTCTGGGTCTGAACGAAACCGGAGGCACCTAGTACCCCGCATATCCATCGATCTCCAAATACGTCTGGACGATCACCAACTGTTTCCATCTTCTTGGGTGTACACCCCAATCAAGATCATCAGTTATCACCCAAACGACGTGAAGACCTCCGGTCTTCGACCATCGTCTTCATCTTCGACTTATCGCCGTATCAGTTATTCAGAATGGGATAAACCCGGTCTTTCCGAATAACTCGCGTATATTTTAAATAAGTGTTACACAAACACAACATACGCCTCATTCCAATTCATTAGTCACTAACCGTAAATTAATCAAGAGAATAATTCCCCAAATATTAACCCCGAAGGCCGAAACCAACATCAGATCAATATCCAGAAAACCCTTCTGCTTGGCTAACCGACAGTTAGTTTCTAAATTTCACATTTAGGGAAAGGTTCCCATTAATTTTATCCAAGATAAATTCCTTGAATTTATTCTTAAATCTATTTTTGAATATCAATTCAAACTAGTCGGGATTAGCGAACCTTACCGAAATAGTCATTTGTTTTAATTTCCCAATCCCAACCTATTCATCCCATGAAGTAAAACTAGTGATACTTCATATCTAACACCACGGTGTTATCAGTAAATTCAATTACCATTTCACGTTCAAATCTAATTAAAGATTTAACTATCGCCTGGAGCAAAACTGGTGATACTCCATTCTCGATCTTTTCAATCTAATTAAAGATTCATTAAAACTCCACTTAGTTTTAATCGTTAACTGGGTTAAAGAATCAGTGTCATTTAAAAACACGGTTCGCGATAAACCCAAAGTCACATTCCATTAATTATCGGGTTAAAGAACGAGTGTTATTCAAAACACTGTTCACTATAAACCCAAAAATCAATATCGATTCAATTCCAATTAAATATCATTTAATTGGTACACTTCATTAAATCTAAATAAAAAGATTTAATCTTTTCTCAACTGGGTTCAAGAACAGTGTTAGTGAAGACACCATTCACGACAAACCCAAATCACATTTGATATTCAATATAAGGCTCTGAATAGAAAATCTATCGGCTTATATTCAATATCAAATTCTACGATTAACAAATATCGTATTGGAAATAACGATATATATATCTATATCTTTCAAATTTCCCTAACAACATTTGTATAATCACGAAATCCAACATCGAAATATTCCGAAGACAATTTCGATTCAAATCCATTCCAATGCAATCATTGGAAATTCTGGTTATTTTTAAAACCCTTTTCAAATTCAATTTATTTATTTAAAAATAAATAGAATTATATTTCTAGTTCAAAACTAGTTCATTTCGATAAAAATCTATTTTTATCTTTTCAAATATGGAGTTTTTCATCCCAAATCTTTCTAAATCATTTCTTATGATTTTACACAAATTATTACTATTTTTAATAATTTTATCAAGGCCCGTACAGTCGATTTCCATCAATGGCCATCGAACTGCACTTATAGCGACCTTTTTCAAATTTGATTTGGACATAATCCCAAATCCAACCGTTAGATTTCTAATTTCTAATATTCGTTAGAAATCTCTTTTCGATACGAACCCAACGGTTCTGGTTTTAGGAGAATCCGACGGTCGGATCTCCCGTAATGTCCGTTTGAAATAAACGGTCGAAATTCACGAACTGCCGCGGCGCGGCGCGTTCTATTCAGGCCATTATATTATATATATAATATATATATAATATATACTTCGTCGATTTCTATTTAAAACGAATTATATAAATAGTTTTAAAATTCGTTTCAAAAGCAATTTCAACTTTCATTTCAATTCAAATCAAAATTGAATTCTTCTTTATAAATTCGTTTTAAAATTCATTTCTATTCAATTCAAATTTCAATTCAATTTGAATTCATTTCAATTCGCTTTCAATTCAATTTGAATTCGTTTTCAATTCATTTCGAAATCGTTTTCAATTCAATTCATTTCGAAATCGTTTTCAATTCAATTCATTTCGAAATCGTTTTCAATTCAATTCATTTCGAAATCGCTTTCAATTCAGTTCATTTCGAAATCGCTTTCAATTCAGTTCATTTCGAAATCGTTTTCAATTCATTTCATTTCGAAATCGTTTTCAATTCATTTCATTTCGAAATCGTTTTCAATTCATTTCATTTCGAAATCGTTTTCAATTCAGTTCATTTCGAAATCGTTTTCAATTCAGTTCATTTCGAAATCGTTTTCAATTCAGTTCATTTCGAAATCGTTTTCAATTCATTTCATTTTGAAATCGTTTTCAATTCAATTCATTTCATTTCGAAATCGTTTTCTAATCGATATAAATATCGTTTACGTCAAAATGGCGTCAATCTAATCAACACGGCTTCATATATTCCTATTTTCAAATAATCTATTTCAAATATTTCTTCTTCAAAATAGTTGTTATTATCAAAATATTTCGTTCAACACATGACCAATCTCAATGGATGAGTACTGTCAACACATGAACTTTTATTTTATATTGATAAAGATGTAAATTTTATTACTAAAATATTTCGTTCAACACATGACCAATCTCAATGGATGAGTACTGTCAACACATGAACTTTTATTTTATATTGATAAAGATGTAAATTTTATTACTAAAATATTTCGTTCAACACATGACCAATCTCAATGGATGAGTACTGTCAACACATGAACTTTTATTTTATAATATTCTTTATTTTTCAAATTGGAATGAGGCCCAATCAATTACCATATAAAGTTAATTATATGGATTTTCATACAACACATGTATATAATAGCATGGAAAAATAATCAACCATCAACCAAAGTGCACTACACTGTATAAGCATCAAATATAGATATCTAACGCTTAAAACAGCCTGTCAATCAACCGATCGACATATTTAATAAATCAGGATGAGTGAACTTCAAATTTCATCCCAACACCCGTGTGGGGTTTCAAACAATCAAACACATATTTTGTTTGTGCTGTTGGGCGATGTGTAAAATTTATCGACCCAATCAATGTCCTTCAAATAGGTGTACATAAACAAACCGTCTGGTTTGTAAATGAATATTTATTTTATTTACTTTCACTATATTCATATTCACGTTAAAAATTATATTTTTAATGATAAAACATTTTATTCCAACATATGAATTTCTATTATTCATTTACACAAATAAAATGATATTTTTATTTTCTAACATATTTTAGAAAATTTCGGCGGCATAACGGCACGATACTAGAAACGGGACAAGGCCTAGCCTTATCCCCGGTCTAGTGAAGGCCCACGCCATTCACACATCAATCAATCCATTCAATTTCACCAAACAATTCAATTTCAAATCAAATCATCTAATCTACTACACAACCAAACAATTTAACAAACAAGCCATCCATGGTCTGTGGATGACGGGTGTCGGGTGCTACTAAGCACCGTCTGCATCCTAGTATATATATAACTAGAAAAATTAAATTGAAAGGTGAGGAGTTCTCACCGATAGCTATCCAAACATCTTGACTCTTCTTTTGCAGAATCCTTCGTCGACCTCGCCTTTTTGTCGCTTTCGCCCGTATTCTCTACATATGTAAAAATCGAATTTTTACGATGCTATTCAATATATAAAAATATGATTTTTACTTCGACTTTCAATATATAAAAATCTGATTTTTTCTTCGACTTTCAATATAAAAAAAATCTGATTTTTTTTTTTTTTACTTCGACTTTCAATATATAAAAATCATATTTTTTCTTTTTTAAAAATCATATCTTTTCTATTACTAGTATATATACAAAATCACTTCTCTTATACAATAAAAATCACGTCTTTATATTTTTATCATATAAGTGAAAATCACATTTTTAATTTAATGTTTCATATATAAAAATATGATCTTTCTTATATAAAATTATATTTTTATTCTTGCTATAGATATTTTGAAAACAATGATAACTTTATTTTATAAACCAACGATAATTATATTTTATAAAATATTCGCTATTTCATTTTATAAAACAATTTCTATTTTATATATTTTTAATCCCTAACATTTTTAAATTCAATTACTGTTTAATTAACTAAACAAATTACATTGAAATAAATAAATAAAACAAGACAAAACTTCACTGTTATACCTTCAGCCACGTTTAAAACAACCCCTTTTTCATCATCTCCATCGTCCGTATAAAAATCGAACCCCGCTCGACTTCTCTTTCCTCGAACTGCGCGCAACTGTAGGGTCCGGAGTCAGGAGTGCTGGGGGGGGTTTGGCGGTAGGAGATCGCGGTTAGGGTTCGAGTAAGGACGGCGGTGGTTTTGAGCGGCTTGGGCGGGATTCGAAAGGGAAGAGGGAGGAGAAACGAGAGAAAGGAGGGGTGGCCGGAAGGGGTTGATCCGAGAGGGGCGGTGGCGCGCGCAGGCGATGGGGCGGTGGGCTGAGCGGCTCCGTCGGTCGGCGCTTCCTCCCGCTCTCTTTCTTTTCTTTTTTCCCTTTTTTTTTATTCGATCTGCATAATGAACGTGAGGGGGGGGGGGGCAAATCGTGTTAAAGGGGAGAGAAGGAATTTTTTTTTATTATTATTTAATTATTAAAAAGTTGACTTTCACATACGACCTCTAAACGAGGTCCACCGCCTGTCGCCCATAGCGTTTCACCCCCATTCCGAACACAATGGGATATGTACCGCAAGCTGAATCGACCGTTTCGATCAGTTTCCGTTGCATTTACATTTAAATCATTATATTGAATTTTAAACGTACATTTCAATCTACCGGGGTCACATACTAACTCTATAAATCCCATAAAAATATTTTCTAGCTTCGTATTGACGATACGGTCCTAACAAAACTAGTTTCGTCGAATTCTGAGATCGTTTGAAAAATGGCCATTTTCCAGTCGATTAAAATCAACTGAAACTGGTCAAACGCGTTTTCCTTCGCCACGCTCTCATATTGATTCGAAAAATTATGAAATTTGGAATCTAGCAATAACTTAACATCACGGACCCAACAAAACTGGTTTCGTCGAAATCCGAGGTCGTTTGCAAAATTGCTATTTTTAAGGGCCTTATATATATAAAAATATATATAAATTCCACAGCGACTATTTCTAATTTTAAACTGGACATATCTTATCATTTCTAAGATGAAATCCCAGTTTGTTAACTTTGTTACAAAGATATAGTTATACAGATTCAAATATTTCTTGTTTCGTTCAATTCTGACTTATATTGAATTCTGTATATTCATTTGAAATTAGAAATCGAATTTTCGAACTACCGCGCCATTTTCAATTCCTTTTATAATTATATATAATTATTATATATTCTAACGACGACGTATATAATATATACGTTCTAATTATATTCAAAATAAATTTCTCGTCGATATTATTTAAAATAATTCATTTTAAATATTCAAAATTCTCTAAAATTGCCAAAATAAAAATTTTAAACTGGCCCAGATTTTCGGGTTGTTACATTTTTACCTTACGATAACCAAAAATATTTTTGAAATCAATATCTTATTCTGATATTAGAATAATGTCTAAATACAAGTAATTAGAATCTAGCGGAATGCTTGCATCTCACGCTCCATATATAATATAAAATCAAAAACCGCAGGGCGCTTATTGGAGATTGGATTTCCAACATGACAAGGTATGGGACCACCTGCCGATAGTGTATCTCTAGAGACGAATATACTGGGTTCAACAAGAACGTCTTACAACCTGGCCCACACATGACCGACCACTCATTTCGCTTGAGTGTCTCGAATGTATATCACCAACAGTTGGGATCAGCAACCGTTTCTCGAAAGGGACAGCATCGATAGATTAAAGAACAAATGGAATTTCTCTAGATAGGTGATTATACATCCTAATGGGTGGGACCCACATAGCCATGCTGCCTGCCCGATTTTTGTCAACTTCCGGGTTGTGAGGCTTGAGGTTTTAATTATCTTCCAGAACATCTGGCCACCATTCACTTTGAGTGCCACCTCGTCAAATCCATCGGAAATCACTAATTGATTCCCACAAAAATACTCAGTTTGTGAGGCTAAAGAAGTTTCCCTTCTATGCCACCAACTTCGTATGTTTGAAAGAATCAACGTACGTAATCTCTTTGGAAATACTCTGTCAGACACTCGTCCATACAAGTTGTCCTGGGACTGGACAAACCGAAGGCACTATTCCGTACATCCATCTTAGGCACTGTTATCTAAAACTTATACAATAGCCCTTGCACTTTACTCCGTCTTCAATTATCTTGACATATATGATTCGCAACGCTTATGCCAATACAGAGTGGTTCTTTGGATAATAATCCAACTGGTCTCTCCACATTAACAACGTTAAAATGGTCAAAAACTTCGATAGTCGGTGAGTTAACTATCAAAGAAAAACAAGTGTGCAAACAACGATATCATTTCCAAATGGAAATTATATCGATCAATCATCATTTAACATTTATCTCTTTAGTTCATAAATTTACTTATCTCATGTTTCTATATATTCTACATTCTTATTTCTATTATTAGAAAACATTTCTGATTCTCGTTTGGAAAATATTTCCAAAACTCCTTCACGATCAAACCTTACCATTCCTTAGTTAAGAAGGAAGTCAATCAAGTTGGGGTATAATTACCTCTCAGACCTTAACTGAACAATGTTTTAACTTTGGAATGGTCAAAGTTTATCTTTTAAATCTTTAACAACTTCTTATGTAACTCTCGGATTCTAATCTAAGAACACACTTCCTTTACAAAAACATGTTGATTATAACGGTAGCGTTATAATCGCTGTCTCCAAATATTTGATTTATAAAACATTGATTTTAATAACAGCGTTACAACCGCTGTCTAAAATTTTAGAACATTTATTATAGCAATAGCGTTAAGATCGCTGTTAAGATTTACAAAACATCTTTTATAACAGCAGCGTTAAAATCGCTGTCTAGAATTTACCAACACTTATTATAGCGGTAGCGCTAAAATCGCTATCTAGAATTTTCAAAACATTTATTACAATTTATATTCCAAATGTTGGAACAAAACTCTTCATTTTCTTTTTAAACGATTATCCATTTCCCTTCCTTATTCAAATTCCACTCCGATTTCATATTTCAAATCTAAAATTTCTTTTAGATATCTCGTTTTGCAACATATTTTGCTTCAACCGTTATTCACTTTAATCGTAAACATATTCCTTCTATATATAATCAAAATCAGTTCGATTTTCATACTTAAATATAATATCTTAACCCCAACTTCTATTTATAACCCCTATTCAAAATTACTCACATAAGTCTCACTTCTTTTTATTTTAATCATTTAAAATCTCGTTTAACATTTCCTTTGTTCAGAAATATCCTTATGTTTCACCAAACTTCCTTATTCTCTTTTAATCTTGAAAACATTGTTTCAAATTATCGAACCATTTTCCATAACTCTTATCATTTCAAATATATCTATAGTTTTGAAACCACTTCCCTTCCTACTAGCATTGGAATATCGTCATACTTTTAATTACATTATATAGGAAAAATCATATTTCATTTTCTGACCCCAATTTAATCCTCTTCTTATTTTAAACCCAAATAGTTCGATCTCATTTCTAAATCCTTATAATAAATATAATATTCTCTTAATAAATTACTCCCACTCCTTAATTAGGTAACTTCCTCGACAACTCTTATTTGCCATTTGATTCAACTATGGTATTATAAACCCCTTCTTCATTGGAAATTTCCGTTGACTCTCTTTGCTTAATTAATTAATCAAGTAAATATTCAAAACTCCCTTTTTGCCTTATTTTAACCAACTCCCTTTAGTTGATTAAATAAACCCTTATTCGAACTCTCATCTTTTCTTACGAGCCATTTTTACCAACTATGGTTGTAAACTGGATTAAAATCCTTTTACCCAAATCTTAATCAAATTTTATATCCCTTTTTGAGAACTTTCTAATTTAATCAAATTTCCAATTTTCCATATAAATTCAAATTTGAATTTATATTTCAATATATCCAATGATAAATAATTCAACTAATATATGTTCTCATTCATAAACAAATCCTTGATTTTTTCATTTGAACAAGTTTTCTATTTTCAACTCTATTCAAAATTAAATCTCTATTTTTGAAAATAAGTTTCCTTTTTAACACTCCAATTTCCCTTTCGATACCTGAAAATATTTTATGGTATTTAAATACCAAAACTCTAGGTCAGGGTAATTCAACACAACAAAGTCAATTACTGATTATATATATATCCTATTATACATCACAACCAAGGAAAAACAGTAATATAAATATTGAGGAACCCAGTTGGGTCCCTCCAACCTGTTTCCCTGCATCCACAGATGTTAATAACATCAATATTATTTCACATCACTATGAAATATCATAACTAATCATCGATCAACGATGTAATCATATCAACCAATTTTTTCAACCAAGCAACCATTTCACAGTATAAAAATCAATTTAAAATTTCGTTTATATAAAAATATAAACGAAGCAGAGTTGGTGAGGTTACTCACCTTGGTTCGCAGTTGATGATTCTGCTTTCGCGTTTTTAAAACCAAACGAGCATTTGATTTTTCTACGAAATCCCAGCAGTTCAGTTTTCAGCGAAATTAGCTTCACAATGTATATTTCGTCATTTCGAGCCAACGGATCTGGTCGCGTCCAATTCTGATTATATGTACCAGATATAACCATTATAAACAATATGATTTTGATTTCAAATCATTTATCCTTAATTATATAACTAATTTAACTTTAATTATTTATTTTATAATTAAAAGAATGATACCGTTTTATTTCTTCAGTTCTTTGTTTTGAAAATGCCAGCTCCTATCTTGTATTCGTTCTTGACTTTTCCCGCGTCATCTGTCATGTTTTATGTACTCCTTTCGATACCAAGAACTTGGCAACAGCTTGATAAAATCGCTCCATCACACAGCTTGACATATCATCTCCTTAATTACGGTTTATATGCACCGCTAATCCCCTCTAATTCTCCTTTATTCCACTATATTTCACAACCGAAATCAGTATTGTGCTCCTTGGCTTCCCAGTCACACGCAAAAGACAAGCCTCATCATATTCAAACACTGTTCCTCCCAACTTTGATTTCCAGAACCGCAACTAAGTCCTTGACCCCTCTTCCATCCTTCCCAAAATCCAACGTAGACCCACTCTTGTATGGTGATCGCACCTCCCTTCACACCTGACATCCACCGCGAAGACCACCCAATCAACGCCAGAAAATCTCCACCTTTGGCCGCTGCTGAGAACTCTGATGATCATAGAACAGCGTCGCATGCAATGAAACAGATATCACCTTAAAGCCCTCCATTAACACGCATAATGAATCCCAGTTTGAGTTTTATAGTTGAGTATTTTTTTTTAGTTTTAAAGAATATATATGTTTTAAGCTTTTATTACCCATTTAATAACTTACTTTTAGGCTCTCTGAAAAGAAAAAGATAGAGATTTGGCATGCGTTTTATATAGGGGACCATTACTTGGCACTCACGGTTATGGTAGCTTGATACCAACGTATGAATACCTATAGCATTGGGGTAGGTAGGCTCTGTTTATTTTATTTTCTTTGTCTACACGTTTGGGACACAGAAGGAACTGATGTACAATTTTATTTAATGTATTAGGTACGGTTGTCCCCACTTTTTGCTGTTGCATACAAAAATAGGATGGGCATATACCATCTTACGTCGGCTGCATTCTTTTGTCAACCTTGGTGTACCCTGTGCAGTATAATATCGGGTAGGCTGAACAGGGTAGGTCTGCTTCTCAAATTCCTTTGTCGGCAAGGAGAAGAAAACACAGTCGCTTTGTCGCTTTGTAAATTAACAGCTATCGCAAAGACACACTTTAAAGCTATAGGTGATTTGAGAATGGTGGTTACATAGGAGATTTTATTAATATTTTATTTTAACGAAACTTCGTGGTGAAGTATCAAGTAAAATTTACCGCAAACTAACCACAGTCGATTTCTGTTTACTGATAAAAAAGCTTATCTTGGTGTAAAAAGGTATTCTGAACCCAATGGGACAAGTTTCGTCGAATTCCGACATCGGTTGGAAAAATTTCCTTTATAAAACCAGAAATAAACACGCGTTTAAATTTTTCACGGTCACCAGATAAATCTAATCAACTTGAAACTTTGAAATCTAGCAATAATTAATCGATACGAACCCAACGGTACCAGTTTCGTCGCATTCTGAGACTGTTTCCCCGGTAGGCTATTTTTACGTGCACCGCAATGCCATTTTTAACGCCAAATTACCCGGTCTTCAAAAATAACAAACTATATAGCTATCCTGGCTCTAATCGACGATACGAACTCAACGGAATTGGTTTCGTGGCCTAATTCGGTCGTCTGTTCAAGTTATACCCAAATACCCCTTATTAAATTAATTACACGCTATAGAAATTGAACGGGCGTTTACGGCTACCGTGGTCACATACGACGTCGGTTTGCCACGCAATTCAACACCGTACAATAATTTAACGCTATGGCCCCAATGAAACTGATTTCGTCGAAATCTGAGTCCGTTTGCAAAACGACTATTTTAAAGGCCAATATTTAAATAGCGATTTCCATAGCGTCTATTTCAAATTTTGATTTGGCCATAACTAAGAAATTATAACACGAAATCTGGATTTTTCTCTTTTATATGAAAATTGTCGTCAATACGGTTCCAACGTTTCTTATTTCATAGAAATCCGACTTATAACGAATTCTGTATATTCATTTAAAGTTTGAATCACCAAATTACGAACTACCGCGCCGTTACGAGCTCGTTTTAAATATAATTATAAATTATACGTTTAAATATCGTTTTATTAAATAAATTCCTTATATATTCCTATATATAATTCAAATAAAATATTCAAACCAATTTAAATATTCAGAATTTAACCGCTGAAAAATCCGGGTCGTTACATATTCAACACATGAACTTTCTTTTATAATATTCATTATTTTCCCGATTGGAATGAGGCCCAATCAATCACCATATAATGTTAATTATATGGATTCCATACAACACATGTATATAATAGCAACGATAAACGATCAACCATCATCCAAGGTGCACCACACAACTGCATAAGCATCAAATATGAATAATTAACGCTTACACAGCCTGTCGACCAATCGATCGACATTCAATTAAATAATTGGGATTAGTGTGCGCCAAATATCATCCCAACACCCGTGTGGGGTTTCAAATCAACAAACACAGATTTTTATTTGTGCAGTTGGGCGATGTGTAAAATTTATCGACCCAATCAATATCAATCAAATCAGTGTATATAAACAAATCGGCCGATTTGTTTATAATTATTTATTTATTCACTTTCACGTTAAAAATTATATTTTTACCGATAATTTATTTATTTCAACATATCTACATTTTATTATCGATTTCACATCAACATCACAAACAATTTTCACAACACATCAATCAAATAAACAAGCCATCCATGGTCTGTGGATGACGGGTGTCGGGTGCTGCTAAGCACCGTCTGCATCCTAGTGTATATATATATATATATAACTAGAAAAAGAAATTTAGAGTGAGAAGTTCTCACCAATGCTATCCCAACTCCACGACTCTTCTTATGTAGAACATCTTCGTCGTTCTCGCCTTTTGTCACTTTCGTTGCCCATAGCCACTACATATATAAAAATCACATTTTTATATTCCTGCTATGTATATAAAAATCATATTTTTATAATTACTCCATATGGATAAAAATTCTATTTTTACATCGCTACTATATAGATAAAAATTTCGCCCTTTCAATTATAAAGATTTCGCCTTTTCAAAAATAAATATTTCGCCTTTTCAAAAATAAATATTTCGCCTTATCAAAAATAAATATTTCGCCATTTCCTACTTTAAAAATGTCGTCTTTCACTACATAAAAATATCGTCTTTTTATATCCTACCATATAAAGATCACATTTTTATTATCTATATAATATGAAAATTATATTTTCAACCTTTACATGCGATAAAAATTATATTTTTAACTTCTACATATAATAAAAATTATATTTTGAACTCTCTATAATATAAAAATCAAATCTTTATATTCGCCACTATATAAAAATTATTTCTTTGTTCAAATTAAAAATCATACCTTTGTTAATTCAAAAATCATTAGCTAATTTCAGTTAAAAAAACATGAAACAATAAATAAAATAAAAGAAAGAAAGGGGGAAGCTCACCGATTTGGTCGAAGGAGGTGCTGGACGTCGGCAGGAGGGGGTGCTGGTGGTAGCAGGGGGCGGCGCAGGAAGAAGAGGGGGGGCTACGGCCAACTAGAGGAGGAGAGAGAAAAGGGGGTCGGGGGAGAAGAAGGAGGGGCGGCGGATGGAGGCGGGGCGCCCTGCCCCGAGCGGCGGCGATTAGAGGGGGGGGACGATTGCAGCGGCGGCTCCCCCCCGTCGCTCTCCTCTCTCTTTTTTTTCGTTCTGAATGAAACGATGAAAAAGGGGGGGCAGCGGTTTTGAAGGGGAGAGTTTTATTTTATTTATTTATTTACAAAAAGTTGACTTTTTCATACGACCTCTAAACGAGGCCCACCCCCTGTCTTCCATAGCTAATTACCCCCATTCCGAACACAATGGGATATGTTTCGCAAGCTGATTCGATCGTTTCGATCAGTTTTCGTCAAAATCAACATATAACTCTATATATTGAATTTGAACGCACATTTCAATTTACCGGGGCCACGTACTAACTCGAAAAATTCCAGAAAAATATTTTCTAGCTTCGTATTGACGATACGGTCCTAACAAAACTAGTTTCGTCGAATTCTGAGACCGTTGGAAAAAGGGCCATTTTCCAGTCGATTAAAATCAACTGAAACTGGTCAAACGCGTTTTCCTTTGCCACGCTCACATATTGATTCGAAAAATTATGAAATTTGAAACCTAGCAATAATTTGATATCGCGGATCAAACAAAAGTGGTTTCGTCAAAATCCGAGGTCGTTTGCAAAATTCCCATTTTAAGGGCCTGAATTCCATAGCGACTATTCAGAATTTTCAACTGGACATATCTTTTGATTCCCGCTATGAAATCTTGATTTTTCGGATTCGCTGGAAAGATATTCCCAATTAGATCCTAATGTTTTTGGTTTCACTAAAATCCGGTTTATTTTGCACCCGGTACATTCAATTGAAGTTTGAAATCGAATTATCGAACTACCGCGCCATTTTCAATTCTATTTATAATTATATATAATTATTTATATTCTAACGACGACGTATATAATATATACGTTCGAATTCTATTCAAATTAAATTTTTCGTCGTTATTATTTAAAATAATTCATTTTAAATATTCAAAATTCGCTAAAATTGCCAGAATAAAAATTTTAAACTGGCCCAGAATTTACGGGTTGTTACAGACTAGCTAGTTGCTTGGCTTTTTCTTTTTCTTTTGGATTGATGAGGGCCCTGTGAAGCAAGTTGTGGTTTTACCTATCAATCCGTACAAAGGAGGTTATGGCGAAATTTTTCGAAAATTTAGGGTGATAGATAAATTTTTGAGAAATTAGAAAATTTTTAGAAATTGAAAAGTTGAAGAATGAAAGCCAGAATGAAAGTTGAGTTGGTTAGTTAAACAACTTTCAGCTCAGTTCCTTTTCGAGGATGAAAAGATTTTAAGTGGGGGAGATTGTAACAACCCGGAATTTCTGAACCAATTTAAATTTTTTATTTTAGCTATTTTAATGGATTTTGAATGTTTAAAATGATTTATTGTAAATGATAACAAATAAAAATTTATTTAAATCGAAGTTAGAATGTATAAGTTTATTTTAATTATAAACTGAGCCTGAAATGGCGTAGTAGTTTGAAAATTTGATTTTGAATTTCAAATGAAGGTAAAATAAATCGGATTTCAGTAAAACCAGAAACATTTGAATCTGTTTAATTATATCTTTCTAACAAATGAAAGAAACTGAGATTTCATATTATAAATTTAAAATTATGTCCAGTTTAAAATTTAAAATAGTCGCTATGGAATTTTTATATATTTTAATATAATATGTAGCCCTTAAAAATGGCCATTTTGCAAACGACCTCCGTTTTCAAAGAAACCACTTTTGTTGGATCCGGAATGTCAAATTATTGCTATGTTTCAAATTTCATAATTTTTGGAATTAATATGTGAGCGTGGTAAATTTAAACGTGTTTTGTCAATTCAGTTAAAATTTAATCGACCAGAAAAAGGCCATTTTTCAAATGGCCTCCAAATTCGACGAAATTAGTTTTATTAGGACCGTATCATCAAAACATAGGTATATTTATTTTTCCATAATTTTTGGAGTCAGTATGTGGCCCCGATAAATCAAAATGTTCGTTCAAATTCAATATATATTGATTTATATTTTTATTTTGATAAAAACAGATTGAAACAGTCGAATTGGCTTACGAAATATATCCCATTATGTTCAAAATGGAGGTATTTAGCTATGGGTGACAACCATTGGGTTTGATTTGGAGTTCGAATGTAAAAAATTTCTTTTTGGAATTAAAATATATATAATAATAATATATTGGTCAAAGATGGGTCAAAACCCTCATTCCTTCTCCCGCGTGGTCAACGCACGCAGCATCTCACCCCCTTTCAGCGATCGAAATGCTCCAAATTTAATCCTTTCTTTTCTTCCAATCCGTGAATCGAAGGAGGAAGTATTCAACAACAAAGATAAAGAGGGTGACGAGATCCGCCTGTTCAACGGTGGTGATCGTCGTTGGCCACCTACAGTGGCTGGAATCGCAATGCCAAAGCATGCCATTCGTGCTCAAAAATCATGACATGGGGGCTACCGAGCCTTGGGCCGCTCAGGGCGGGACACCCTTCAATGTGGGCCCCTCCGATCTAGTTACGGTGGCCTGAGGAAGCGGCAACGGCGGAATATTTCGATCGATGAGGGGTTTGAACGGTTCCAGGGATTTAACTAAAGAACGGTAATGTTTTAAAAACCATTATTAAAGTTAATTATATAATTAATTATTTAATTAAATCGTTCAATGTGTTAATTATCATATCTTCTCCATACGCGGTCCAAACCTGACGATTTCACTTGCGTTGGAATCGTGTTGAAGAGCTCTACAACATGAAACTAATCAGAAAGGAAATGGAAGCTGTGGAGGTTTTTAATAAAATTAAACGCATGTTTAATTTTATTAAAACAATCATTCAATAAAGAATGATAGAGTGGAACCCAACGTGAGATCTCCTTCTCACTAAATTATATTTTATCATGTTATTGTATTCATGTATAAAAATATATAGAATTGCCAGTATAGATTTTTTATCAGTTTTAATCATTATAAATTGTATACGGTGCCTGTTAGCTTACCACCCTCGTCTACAGACCATGAACGATTTATTTTTTATCAGTTTTAATCATTATAAAATGTATACGGTGCCTGTTAGCTTACCACCCTCGTTTACAGACCATGAACGATTTATTTGATTGTTTATCAGTTTTAATCATTATAAATTGTATACGGTGCCTGTTAGCTTACCACCCTCGTCTACAGACCATGAACGATTTATTTGATTGTATTGTGTTTTGTTTGTGATGTTGTGATGATTAACATATTAAAAATAATGTTAACATTAATGTAGTAGTTGAAATTAAATTATAAGTATCTATTTATAATTTAAACAGTGAAAAATTGGTTGAATAGAAAAATAATTCAAACTGAATTAAAATTGGTTAAATTTGTTAACTAGTAATTTATTTAAACAAATTGTTGTTGTTTGAAAACCCCACACGGGTGTTGGGATGATATTTGACATACATGAATCCCAATATTTAGTTATATGTCAATCGATGGATCGACAAACTGTGATAAGCCTAATTTTAATTATTTAACGCTTATATAGTGGTGAATTGCACTCTGATGTAAATTATTGTGATGGCAATGAAATGTTCTATTGTTTGTGTTCTGATGCGTTGCGTTCTCAACTCAATCTGGGCTTTCCCGTAAGGGGAAGTTTGGGTCGTTTCATAACCGTTTCCCGGGAGATACAAAACCGAAAGAAGAATAAAATGATATTTTCTCTAGATCGGTGGCAAACATACCCTAATAGTAATGACCCATTTACTCATGCTACCTTCCCAATTTCTGTCATTCCCGGTTGATGAGGCTTGAGGTCACGATTTACCTTTCAAAGAACATCTCATAACTTTGAATGCCACATCGTCAGATTCGTCAAATCACTACTGATGTCCATAAATAAACTCTAGGTTTTAAGCTAAGAGAATTTCTCCGCCACCAAACTTGGTATATTTTTAAAAATCAACGTACGTGGCCCTTAGGAAATACTCTGTTGGGAATTCGTCTATATAAGTCATCCAGGAAGAGGACGAATCAAAGGCACCATACTACCACATCCTAAATAGGAATCACCCTAAAGATTACTAGTGAGTAGTGCTTGCAAATCCGAAGATTTCAATCATGATAGAATCATAGTCAAAACAAATCCGGTTGCAAGTTAGGGAAACTCAACGGTCCATTTTTTCACTCATGAAGATCTATGCCTTCAGTGCTCCATCTTTATAAATATCTCTACAGATTAGTTTTCGAACGCATAGTTGGTTCGAAGTGGTTTTGGGTCTAGTTCCCATCCCGGTCTCTTCGAACTAACTCGTCAAAAGTCCAAACAATATTCGTTGGTAGTCAGGTTTTTAATTACCAATTCAAATTGTATAGATTAGTTTTCGGCAGCTCAGACCCCTTTCATTTAAAACCATTTACTTTAAAACAAATTTATCGATTCAAAATCGATTATATAACTTATCTCAACAAATGTCTTTTTGTTCCTGTTACTTGAACATTAACAATATTTTTACGAAACTCCTTCCCTTGCTTCCTTATTACGGAAATATTAATATATTTCACAAAATCTCTTTTGTTTCCTCATCTTGGAAATATCGTTTTATTTGTCATAAATTCTTTTGTATTTCCTTTACTTTGGAAATATTTTAATTCACAAAACCTTATTTACCATTACAAACTAATATCATATTTCGATAATAGTGAAGTCATTCGAGATGAGGTATTCTAATTACCTCTCAGACCTTGACCGACAACGTTCTTATCTTAAGATAGATAACAGTTTATAACTCAAAACCGATATCACTTGTATTATCAAACAACTCTATTTTTTTATTCAAAATATGGTTTTTTAAACCATATACTTACTTTTTTGTTGAAAGCTCTTCCAATTATACTATCTTTATTTAATTTGTTGATTAAGTACTTCGCTTACTTAAACACTTGTCTTTTGCTTTGAAATTTCTCCGTACGATTCCACTTATAATTCGGATTATATAATAATAATCCATTACCAAATTCTTTTCCAAACCGATTACTTAATTAACCAAAATAATAATTAACCTCATTAACTAAAATAAAAGTAATTATCTTTGTTATTAACTTAAGGTAGATTGCTTAATAATAATAAACTGCTCGACAATTATTTTAAATATAGTTAATTAAAAGATAATTGGCCTTTAAGAACACTCGTTAGTTTAACGATTTTTCATAAAACTATTTCCATTAGGTTAACTGAAAATCAATTAATCTAATAATCTTCTTAAATTAAAACGGTTGACTTTGTCAACTAGTAAACATCAGTTAACTGATTCCCGTTAATCCTTTTTATTAATTAATAATTTAATTAATCTAATAGTACCACTTAATTGTTTTATCAAAACAATCGTTTCATACCATCAACCGCTAGGTTAGTTCTGGCTTCATTTCTCATAAAATTATTAAAACGTCAAAATGGATTATTTATAACTATAAAATATAATTTATTAATAAACTTATATTTTTATATAAATTATAATTTAAAACTTTGCCTCGGTTATAAAAATAAAATTTATAACTTCAATCGCGTCAATTCGCCTATTGGTAAAATTAACGTCTAAAAAGACGGGTTTTAGGCCATTCGCTGCCAAGCACTTAATCAATACTGTCTATTGATTAAAATACAACGATCGTTGAATTCCAATTCAATGACCAACACCTAGTCAACAATCAATATCCAATCAGGGTATAATGTTATTTGAGGTGAACAATTCATATATAAATAATATGAAAAACAAACAACATACAATTTATTTGAGGAATCCGGTTGGATCCCTCTAACATGTTCTTCCTCGCATCACAGTTCATAACATCATATTATAATAGCATATGGAATAAATATTCCTAATTTAAAAGATTTAATCGACGGAATCATAAATACTGACTAACGCCGATCAATAACAACCAATAATCATCCAATCATCCAATTTATATTCTCAATGATAAATTTTAGTTATATGAATTATGCCATGTCATAGAATTCCAGAAAGCGTGAGAGTTAACTCACCATTTCGTTTTTCGATTGATGGTTCAACGTCGATTTATATAATTTCAAACTAGCATTTAAAATTATATAAAGTTCCAGTTGCCTCCAAATCATTCCAAACCAGCTAAGCAGCGTAGTATTTTTTACCGCGAATCCAACAGATCTTGTTTCACCTAAACCGGTTCACATATGAACTCGTCATAGATGTTTCAAGTTCCGATTTAATTTAAACATTATTTAATTAATTCTATGATCACGTTAATTACCGATTACCTTAATCATACTTTAGGCCTGCCAACTTCTTCCAAAATAGGATACTTTCTCCCTCCCTGAAATAAAATACACGGCTCTAGTATCATGCGGCCATAGCCCAAATGTTCCAGCCTATCCATTTCTACTTTTTTTATATTGGAACGCCCAATCCCAACAACAACTTCACAACCGACGTCCTCCTATCCTTCTCCCTCATTTTGAACCATTCTCCAGTATTCAACAGCCATGGTCGAACTTCATGAGCTCCTCCCCCAATGCTCACTGCTTCCCCTCCCACGACCGGACCTCTGGCGACGACCTCCCTAGGACCCAGTGACCCCACGCCGAGCCACGCACCGGTCCACAGCCTCATTTCTAAACATGTAATTGCTTTAAAACCCAAACTGTTCTTCTTCTTCATTTCGAAATAAAGGAATTATTCCATGAATGTACACGCCATGCAACATTACTCTACGGCACTTACAACTCCTTCCCTACCCTCAACTCTCCTCAGAAAAATTGCTACCGTTGTCGACCAACCGACCTTTACCTTGCACCTCCGCTCGAAAGCCAGACGTGCCACCCTCTTCCGGCCACCTGCTCCAATGACAGCCCACTTTCACCCATCGACGCTCTCATAGACAACTCCTGCCAAGTTTCTTCACTTCGTGCCTAATACCCGATCAACTTTCCACTCCCTCCCTTTTTTATATATTCTTATGTGTGACACCCTACGTTCGTTAATGTCACTCATTAAGAGAATGCATTAAGTTTTGTGAAGCGTTATAGGTAAACAGAAACAGAAACATTACAAGAAAGATATTAAACAGCAACGGAATTTAAAACTTTTATTAAGTAGAAAACATTGTGGTTCAAAACATAGTTACATCATAAGTCTGAAATGCATAAAATCCAGTGCATCAATTTTAAACTTCTGTCTTGTACTAAAATCATCAAAGTACAATAAACATGAAAAGAGCACAATCCCCAAAAACATAGCCAAAGTGGAGAAGATACGAAATCAAGCACTACATATATGCAGCTCCAAGCAGGATGAAAGCAGAATCCCGATCAAGCTTGAGTATTCCTACCCCGAGAACCTGGGGGGAAACGGAAGAGAAAGAAGAGGAAACAAAATTGGTCAGACATAAAGTCTGGTGAGTCCAGTTACTTTTAGCATATAAATAAGTAAAAGTATCATGAAAGGCATATAAACTGGATAAAAGGTAGATAACAGCATATAAGGCAGGTATGACAAGGTAAACATGTTAAACATGATAGAATATATTATGATCCCCTATTATTTTCTCTACACCAATACTAGTATCAATAGAACAAGAGGAACCCCAACAAGTATAAGATGGTAGACTTAGGCATACTTCTAGTGAGAAGATTTACCCCATACAATAACAGGTAACCCAACTGAATATACCGGAGTTACCCCTAAGGATAATAACGGGCTCCTAAACATACCAGAGTCTAGATGTACCCTAATTACTACCCCAATAGATCGGCTCCCTACTCTGTTGATACGCTATGCTGGCCCCATAGTAGGATGTATCACTTCCTAAAGTGGAAACCCTTTATTTTCAGGATGTGCATAACCATATCTACAAGTGTCACGGCGTCTAATTACTCCCCTGTACGGACGCATGCACGCACATGACCCCGTCGGAATGCGCCGCCCACACTGCCTCTTCGTTTGCATCTCTAAAATCAGCCCAGAACTTCCATTGAAGAGAAGAAAATGAAACGCTTTCATAAAAATTCTCATATAATCGAGAATGAAGTTTTATAAGTGTGCCCCAACTCCGACCTAGTTCGGATTACTCATTTGATACCCATATGGGTTACTGACTGAAATGGGTCCCATACACAAGATGATACAAGCTTCCCCTAGGCTTGCATCCCCACTGCTAGGATTTCCACAGGTTATGCCATACCAGAGTAACCAAATTGCATAACCCCAACAGGTTAAGTTTGTCGGCCTATATATATAAATATTACCCACTACCCCAAGATATACTTAACCCTCCCATTGTTTTAAGCAAGTTTACTTAACCCCTACTCAGGTTAACATGTTCATGTAATCCCTATGGATTCAATCAGGTTAAGTATTCAATTTCATTACCATATATTCATTTATGGTTATAATGCGCTAGACCTCCCACATTAAGCCTACAACTTGTGGATGCTGGATATGTCGGGCGGGTCCGGGCAGACTTCTTCCACAAGTCGGACATAACCTCGTGTCTTAGCACGTTACGTGTTTATGCTCCTTGACCCCTCACATTAGATTTATCACTTGTGGTTATTGGATATGCCAGGCGGGTCCGGGCAGACTTCTACCACAAGAATAATCTAACCTTGTGTTTAAGCGTGGTTATAGTTTCCAATTACTATAAATCTAGCATTTTTACTGCTTAATAATTATCCCTATTTCATTATAGGTTTTCATTCCCCTTTTCCGAGTCAAATTCATTATGTACCATATGCCCCAAATCCATATTCATGTATTTAATTCAAGTTATGCCAAAATTTCCCAATACAAGTTATGCCCCAATTTTAGTGTTTTCCCACTCGTTCCCAATTTCATGCGTTCGCATATTTCAGCGATATGCCTATGCTTGAAGGTAGCCTGGCTATAAAATAAAAAGGGAAAGAAGAAGGGAAGAGAACAGAAATAAACATAGCAACAAGATTGTCATATGATGGCAGGAATAGACATAGCAACTAATAAACATATAGTGACAAAATTAGGCACGATGACAAGATAGGCATATAGGAACATATCTGATGAACATGTGATAATAGAACTGATTAGGCATAGTGTCTTGATCATAAATAGGCATGATGAGATCTAATCAATGAATTAGATATATAAATAATGGCAGATCATGTAGGATCTAAATTAACCCTAGAGGGAGGGGAGGTGAATATGGTTTATCACAGATTTTCACAGAATAATTAAATAATCACAGCACAGATTAAAAACAGAATAAATGCAGAAAATAAATAACACACAGATATACCTAGCTTCAGCAAAACCCTGCCTACTGCTGCATTCCCCAAGGTTTCTACTAGGAGTTAAAACAATCTCTACGCTTACAATCCCTTGTAAACTCGCGACACTCGCTCCCAACTGTTATTAACCCTACGCTCAAAACCCTACACTGGTTCTATTCTTGAAACTAGGTTTCCCCGAATCACAAACCCTGTAATTTGTCTCCCTAGTTTTAGAGACAAACTAGAAAACTCTAATTCTGATTACAAATTGAAACTCAAAAGAATAAACAATAAAAAAACTTTTAAAAAGGAATTTAAAAACCCTTAGGAGTTTAAATTAGGGTTATCCTCCTTTATATGAAAACTTGGCCGGCTTCTTTTTAATTGCTTCACCACTTTTTACTTGAGCCCGACTTCCTTTGTCTCTCTCTGGAAATAGAAATGGCGGCTTTAAAAAAAACTAGGGTTTTTCTTAAAACACTGAATCGAGATGCTTGGTTGATGAAAATCAATTCTCTGCTGCTCAATTCTTTTTGGCTTCAATCTCTAACGGCTTGTATCTTCTTCGATTGAATTTATGGACTCTGATTTGGATCCAAGTTTTCTTATTTTCTGGTATGATTTTACTATTCGATTTTGTCCTTTAATTGTGCTTGCACTTGGATGATTTTTGTCGATGAGGATGTGGTGAATTTATAGGATTAAAATCTGATATATTTTCTCTGATTTCGTCTTAGACTTGGTTTGATATATTCGAAAATTTTGGGGCTTTTGAAATCGGCTTTTAATTATTCTTGAACTTCTGGAAATTTCTTCGATTTGAATATTACTATGAATACGTCCACTATTCTGGAGTTGCTTGCGTGTGAAAACCCTGAACTTTGAAATGGTCTCTTCGAATCAAAAACCCATATAACTTTAATAAATTTTCTGGAACTTTGATGATTTCAAACTGAATAATCTGCTACCTTAACAACTGGTATAGACAAATGCTTTTGCTTGTCATTAAATCGGATTTAATACTTAATTGATCTTTCCATAAACTTGAAAAGATTTAGTACTCTGATTTTTGAACTGGTACTTCATTTATTCTTCGACTTCCTGCTTGAGTACACTCCACTTAGAACTGATGCTAAGTTCTGATTTTGAACAAGTTTAACTAATACTACACTTGAAATTTATTTGCCTTTGTATATACGATCACAGCTGTTCCTTCATGTGTTGGTAATTGCAACTTAACTTGGGCCTTCATCAAGATTTCTCCCTTGTGATCTTGTACATTATGAAACAGTCTTGAACTTGATTTTTTTTTTTCATGGCTGGTTGAACAGATGCTATACTTGATCATACAAATGCTTCTCTAACTTGGTTGAATGCCATTTCTAGAGTAAAACAAGAATTGGATTTTTTTTATGCTTCATGGATATTTTGAAAACTGATTTTGATTTGCTAAACACTTTGAATAGATACTTCGCTTGACTTCCTTGACTTTGAATTGGTGTTATTTTAGAATTTTCCTGTTCTTTGATCATGATACTGCTCTTGTCATACAATCTGTTTTAATCTTTTAACTGGTCTTAAAATAATGTGCCATGAACAGATTTGAACAAATATTGCACTTGAACTTTGCCTTGTGTTTTCTGATACTTGAACTGATAAGAACAGATACTCGTTTGATTATACTACTCCTTATTTATAATATATCCACTGCTTGACTTAGTTGTTTGTGTGTGTATCCTTTACTGTGTTATACTGCTTGATCATTTGTGTTCTTTGCCTAGTTAGTTCATGAACCTTGGCACTTTGGCATTTTGTCGAACTTGTCAAATAGTTCTGCCCTTTTACTCTTTAATACTTTCCACCCTGATTCCTTAGTGCCAATTTGACCTTGCTTATAGTTGTGTTCATGCTGGATTATCTGCCTTACCATAGCCAAGTTGTACTGAGATTAACATCATGCCTTAAAAACTGAAGTTGTCCCTTGTGTCGTAGTTGAAAACCCATTTGCTTGTGACTGTGACTGCATACATTTACCTTGATCTTGTACGTTGACCATACTATTTCACCACTCTCTAATTATTATGCTCAACTGCTTATGCATGTATATTTGTCTCTTTGAAACTTTGTATTACTGAACCTTGCTGCTAGTCTTGTTGTACCATTTTGCTATACTTGCATAATCATGTATACTCTTGTCCACTTGCTTTAAAACCTTATTACTCCCTTGTTACTTATATTTGTGCTGAACTACATGTACATTGAGGTACTGTCAAATTCATGGTCTTTGTAGATTTCAGCCTTAAACATTTTGCTTGCACCATTCCTTTATATTACATAATTTTGAAATACACTTTGCTTGCTGATCCATGAGTTGATAATGGTCACGACACTTTGTACTCGATCACATGACTTTCACACTTGTGTTTTGAGCTGTATTGGCCTTTCTCTTTGAATTTCATGTTATTGGCATTTGTTGATATTGAGCCACTTTGCTGAGTACATTTGGTTATGTAGTTGCTCCATTCACTACACTTGCTGTTTTGCCTTCTCAACCAGTTTTCATTGTTGTTTTGATTTGAACCATGTTTGTGTTGTTTTGTAAATTGATTTGATCTCGACCACTTGCACACTGATTTGCACTGAGTCGAGAAGGTCCACGTGGCTACTCCTCAGTTGCACACTGATTGGCGAGGCAGTGCACACGTGCATACACGTGTGTACATGCAACCATCAGACGAGTTTTTTTGTCCCTGCATATCAGACCAAGTCTAGAAAAGTGATGAGAAACACACCGTAATTCTATGGCAAAATAAAATTTAAAAATAATTTTCTTTTGCTTTTATTTAATTTTATTTTTGTTGCAGTCTACTGTGTGTGTTCTTCTGTATGTGACAGGTATGAAGGTGAACTGACTGAAAGATGTGAAGATGAAGATAAGAACAGTGTTAGTGTGTGTCTGTATTTGAAATGTCAACTGAGAAATAGTGTCTGTGTATATGTGAGTGTAAGTGTTGTAGAAAGAAGATGAGTGTGAAATTGAATATATTGAAATGTATATCAGTGATGTATATAAAAATAGTGGAGTTGTAAATTTGTACTATTTAAATATTGAAATAAAATATTCTTATTCAAATAAAATACTGTGTGAATATTTAAATTTCTGTACACTTGTATTTTATAGAAATATTTTATTTCTGTCTGATGTGTAGTATACCAGTACAGTTACAAACACATTCAATAATAAAATATATTTGGTTGTTATCATCAAACAAAAATCATATAATTGTGTATACAACACTGTTATATACAACAATCTCCCCCTTTTGTTGATGACAAACAAATAAAAGATTTTGAATGTGTTTGAACATGAAATATATTACTCCCCCTATTTGTATGCTCCCCCTACAACTGAACTCCCCCTATATATGTGAAAAATATATGAATGATGAAATCCAATTGACCATTCTCCCTTTAGATATTTAATTTCCAATCTTGAAATATTTTTGAATTAAATATTCATCAATCAAAATCTTGACCATTCTCCCCCTTTTGTTATCATCAAAAGGATAATAGAAATTGAAACAGTGATGAATATAGACTAAAAATATTAATTCAAATCAAGAGAGAGAATATATATCGTAAAACCCATTTAATCAAACAAAAATCATAATAATCTTTAAATCAAAAGCAAATTTCACTTTCAGTATGAATGGATTTACGATGGATTTTATAGAATGAGGAGAGTTCAATAAAAAAATGAATATTTGAAGATGAATTTTAAAGATTTTAAATATGCTCAAAAATGTGTTAAGCACTTTCTAACCATGCATAGCCCAAAGGTCTTTTAAATGGGGTTAGTAGTAACTTAACTTTATCCTCTCTAACGAGTTCCATCCATGCACAGCACAAAGGTCTTTTAAGTGAGAATGGAAGCACATAGAGATTAAGGTAATTCACCCACGCATAACTGCGAGGACTTTTAAATGGGAGTGAATACCAAGGATAAATTATTTATTTATTTTATTATTTATTTTATTTTTTTATATTTTTTTAATTCCAAGAATAATTAGAACTCCCCAAATTAAATAAAACCATGATGAATGACAGAAATATGGTAGATATAGAAGATGGTCATGAAATAAGCTCTAATTCAAAGATATTATAAAATCTGTCCAATCATCATGAGATTTAAAATAATATCTCCTCTATTTATGAATTATACCATAGTCACAACCCATCACAAATTCATAAATCTACTAATAATTTTAATGGGTAACAAAATGGTTCAAACCAATCAATAATTTCAATTTTTGAATAAATAATCAAAAATAATTTTAAAATTGAAAATATCAATTTTAAGAGGAGTTTTTGAAAAATATCAATGCAATTTTGAAAATTAGCTTCAAAAATCAATCAGTAGAATATGAAATTTTCTAATATTTATAATGCTGATTGTTCCTAGACAATTTTAAAAACATTTATATATTTAATTCAAATTGTCTATGGAATTTAAAGATAATTAATCACTGATTTTTCAATTTATCGTCCAATCACTAAGATATTCAAATGAATTAAATTTCCTTATCAGAGCAGCACAAGATCATTTTCAAAAACAAGAATCACACGTGACATTCTCTGAGAATTTTTAGACAAACACAAGAAACATTCAGCGATCAAATCTAAGATAATTATTTGGGATCACAAAAAAAATCAAATTTTTCATAATCTAGGAAATTCAACAATCTATAATGAATGATTTCAAAATCAGCCAAGTAAAAAATAAAGAAAATAAACGAAATAAAAATTAAAATAGGAAAATAAACTAAAAGGAATTAAAATAAAAGTACGAGTTTAGAGATCATACCTGACTTGCCATAATCAATGTAATCCAATGAATCTCCAACTCTGAATCTATGGCTAAGGAACTTCAAACAATTCAATAAAGTGGAACAACTTGAATTATATTTCTTTTAAGCACAGTCGTTCCTTAGCCTCCCTCGGTACCTAAACGATTATAGAATCGAGTAGTCTAACAAAGATTGTTTTACCACTCTTATCTTCGTTTACACGTTTTGGTACCCAAACCCGTTTATATAACAATCCATTATTATTCACTAGCGTACCCTTTGGAACCCAATTTCGTTTAGATTTATTTAAATTTATTTTGTTATTTTTTGGAATCTAAACAGATTTAAATGAATTGTTTTTAAACGAGTTATCAATTTGTTTGTGATTTAAAAACCCTTTGAAATTATTAAATTTTAAAAATTCAATTTGATTGTTTTCAAAGCCAATTAAAGGATTTTCAAAATCATTTTGTTTTTCAACTTGATCAGATTCAAAACCGAGTCCATTTTTATTCTGACAAAAAAATTGATTTTTTAACAACATATTCAACGATTTCTCTCCTTTAGAAAATCTAGTCAAAGCTGACTCACGTCGTTGAATTTTAAATTTAAGATCGCTATTTTCTTTCATTAAATTTGAACAACGATTAATAGCGATTTTCCTCTTTTCAGCATCAGTTTGTTTTAAAATCAAATTTTCGTATTCAAGTGCTTTGATTTTAGCATTGGACTTGGAAATTTTAATTTCAAATTGTTTTCGCTTTTCAAAATTAAGTTTTTCAGATTCTCTAAACTTTTCAATCTCCTTTTCAAAATCATGATTTTCGTTCTTCAAATTCACATTTTAACTTTTCAGTAACTCAAGATCAGTTTTTAATTTCAAAGAATCGTTACTCAAAAATTGACATTTTTCACATTCTGAAAATGGTGAATTCTTACCCTTTTCAAGTTTTCTTTCTAAACTATTATTTTCTTGAACTAGTTTTAACCTATCAGATTTTAATTTCTTAACTCTTAGTCAAGAGAACCAACAGTTTTTGTGAGGTCGTGACACATTAAAATTAATTCTTTATAAGTAAAATTCGATACCTCAGTAGAATCCTCTTCACTTCCTTCCGAATCAGATTGAGCCATAAGACATAAATTAGCTTCCTCTTCATCACTTTCAGAAACTTCTTCTCCTTCCTCGTCATCCCATGTAGCAGCAAAAGCCTTCTTCTTTCTTCTGAACTTCCTTTTCTTTTCATTTCTAAGCTCTGGGCAATTTGGTTTGATATGTCTAGGTTTCTTGCAGTTGTAGCAAAACACTTCATCGTCTGAACTATCTGAACTTTCGGACTTGTCGGTTTTTGAATTCTTCTTTCGTTCTTCTCTTGCTTTTAACTCCATCTCATAAATAATCAGATTTCCGATCAACTCTTCCATGCTTACTTTATTCATATCTTTTGATTCTTGTATCATCGTCACCTTAGCTTCAAAATTCGTCAGTAGCACTCTCAATATTTTTCTGATCAATTCCACTTCAGTATAGGTTTTGCCAAGAGCTTTTGCAATGTAGACTAGTGACGAGAAGCATCCATACATCTCTTTTATATCTTTGTCTCTTTGCATAGAGAAATTTTCATATTCGTTGCTGAATAGAGTGAGACGAGATTCCTTCACTTGAGATGTACCTTCGTGTGTGACCTCCAACGTATGCCATATTTCATGCGCAGTCTCACAGTGAGAAATTCGATTAAATTCAGATTTATCAAGAGCACAAATTAAATCATTCATCGCTTTGGCATTAGTTGAAAATAATTTTTTATCATTAGCATCCCACCTGTCTTTTAATTTAGGAATTTCAACACCACTAACAATAACAGTGGGAGATCTATAACCCATTTCAATAATATCCAACACATCATAGTCAACTGAACTCAAATAAATTTTCATCCTAGCTTTCCAATATGCATAATCATTTCCATTAAAAATTGGTGGCCTAGCTATGGACTGACCCTCAGTAAAAGCGTTATTAGACAAATTCATGGCTCTAGAGTTAAAATAAAATAAAAAATACATGCACTGATACCACTTGTAGGATCTAAATTAACCCTAGAGGGGGCGAGGTGAATAGGGTTTATCGCAGATTTTCACAGAATAATTAAATAATCAAAGCATAGATTAAAAACAGAATAAATGCAGAAAATAAATAACACACAAATATACCCAGCTTCGGCAAAACCCTGCCTACTGCTGCATTCCCCAAGGTTTCTACTAGGAGTTAAAACAATCTCTACGCTTACAATCCCCTGTAAACTAGCGGCACTCGCTCCCAACTGTTATTAACCCTATGCTCAAAACCCTGCACTGGTTTATATTCCCGAAACCAGATTTCCCCGAATCACAAACCCTGTAATTCGTCTCCCTAGTTTTAGAGACAAACTAGAAAACTCTAATTCTGATTACAAATTGAAACTCAAACGAATAAACAATTAAAAAAACTTTTAAAAAGGAATTTAAAAACCCTTAAGAGTTTAAATTAGGGTTATCCTCCTTTATATGAAAACTTGGCCGGCTTCTTTTTAATTGCTTCACCACTTTTACTTGAGCCCAACTTCCATTGTCTCTTCTGGAAATAGAAATGGAGGCTTTACAAAAAACTAGGGTTTTTCTTAAAACACCGAATCGAGATGCCTGGTTGATGAAAATCAGTTCTCTGCTGCTCGATTCTTCTTGGCTTCAATCTCTGGTGGCGTCTTCTTCGATTGAATTTATGGACTCTGATTTGGATCCAAGTTTTCTTGTTTTTTGGTATGATTTTACTATTCGATTTTATGCTTTAATTGTGCTTGAACTTGGATGATTTTTGTCAATGAGGATGTGGTGAATTTATAGGATTAAAATCCGATATGTTTGCTCTGACTTCAACTTAGACTTGGTTTGATATATTCGAAAATTTTGGGGCTTTTGAAATCGGCTTTTAATTGTTCTTGAACTTCTTGAAATTTCTTCGATTTGAATATTGCTATGAATACTTCCACTATTCTGGAGTTACTTGCGTGTGAAAACCCTAAACTTTGAAATGGTCTCTTCGAAACAAAAACCCGTATAACTTTAATAAATTTTCTAGAACTTTGATGATTTCAAACAGATTATTCTGCTACCTTAACAACTGGTATAAACAAATGCTTTTGCTTGTCATTAAATCGGATTTAATACTTGATTGATCTTACCATAAACTTGAACAAATTTAGTACTCTGATTTTTGAACTGGTACTTCATTTATTCTTCGACTTCCTGCTTGAGAACACTCCACTTAGAACTGATGCTAAGTTCTGATTTTGAACAAGTTTAACTGATACTACACTTGAAATTTGTTTGCCTTTGTATATACGATCACAGCTGTTCCTTCATGTGTTGGTAATTGCAACTTAACTTGGGCCTTCATCAAGATTTCTCCCTTGTGATCTTGTACATTATGAAACAGTCTTGAACTTGATTTTTTTTTCATGGCTGGTTGAACAGATGCTGTACTTGATCACATAAATGCTTCTCTAACTTGGTTGAATGCCATTTCTAGAGTAAAACTCGAATTGGATTTTTTTTATGCTTCCTGGATATTTTGAAAACTGATTTTGATTTGCTAAACACTTTGAACAGGTACTTCGCTTGACTTCCCTGACTTTGAATTGGTGTTATTTTAGAATTTTCCTGTTCTTTGATCATGATACTGCTCTTGTCATACAGTCTGTTTTAATCTTTTAACTGGTCTTAAAATAATGCGACATGAACAGATTTGAACAAATATTGCACTTGAATTTTGCCTTGTGTTTTTCTGATACTTGAACTGATAAGAACAGATACTCGTTTGATTATACTACTCCTTTTTTATAATATATCCACTGCTTGACTTAGTTGTTTGTGCGTGTATCCTTTACTGTGTTATACTGCTTGATCATTTGTGTTCTTTGCCTGGTTAGTTCATGAAACTTGGCACTTTGGCATTTTGTCGAACTTGTCAAATAGTTCTACCCTTTTACTCTTTAATACTTTCCACCCTGATTCCTTAGTGCCAATTTGACCTTGCTTATAGTTGTGTTCATGTTGGATTATTTGCCTTACCATAGCCAAGTTATACTGAGATCAACACCATGCCTTAAAAACCGAAGTTGTCCCTTGTGTCGTAGTTGAAAACCCATTTGCTTGTGACTGTGACTGCATACATTTACCTTGATCTTGTACGTTGACCATACTATTTCACCACTCTCTAATTATTATGCTCAACTGCTTATGCATGTATATTTGTCTCTTTGAAACTTTGTATTATTGAACCATGCTGTTAGTCTTGTTGTACCATTTTGCTATACTTTCATAATCATGTATACTCTTGTCCACTTGCTTTAAAACCTTATTACTCCCTTGTTACTTATATTTGTGCTGAACTACATGTACATTGAGGTACTGTCAAATTCATGGTCTTTGTAGATTTCAGCCTTGACCATTTTGCTTGCACCATTCCTTTATATTACATAATTTTGAAATACACTTTGCTTGCTGGTTCATGAGTTGATAATGGTCACGACACTTTGTACTCGATCATATGACTTTCACACTTGTGTTTTGAGCTGCGTTGACCTTTCTCTTTGAATTTCATGTTAATGGCATTTGTTGATATTGAACCACTTTGCTGAGTACACTTGGTTATGTAGTTGCTCCATTCACTAGACATGCTGTTTTGCCTTTTCGACCGGTTTTCATTGCTGTTTTGATTTGAACCATGTTTGTGTTGTTTTGAAAATTGATTTGATCTCGACCACTTGCACACTGATTTGCACTGAGTTGAGAAAGTCCACATGGCCACTCCTTAGTTGCACATTGATTGGCGAGGCAGTGCACACGTGCATACACGTGTGTGCATGCAGCCATCAGGCGAGCTTTTCTGTCCCTGCATATCAGACCAAGTCTAGAAAAGTGATGAGAAACACACCGTAATTCTGAGGCAAAATAAAATTTAAAAATAAATTTTATTTGCTTTTATTTAATTTTATTTTTGTTGTAGTCTACTGTGTGTGTTCTTCTGTATGTGACAGGTATGAAGGTGAAATGACAGAAAGATGTGAAGACATAAGATTGAAGATGAAGACAAGAACAGTGTTAGTGTGTGTCTGTATTTGAAATGTCAACTGAGAAATAGTGTCTGTGTATATGTGAGTGTAAGTGTTGTAGAAAGAAGCTGAGTGTGAAATTGAATATATTGAAATGTATATCAGTGATGTATATACAAATAATGGAGTTGTAAATCTGTACTGTTTAAATATTGAAATAAAATATTCTTATTCAAATAAAATACTATGTGAATATTTAAATTTCTGTATAGTTGTATTTTATAGAAATATTTTATTTCTGTCTGATGTGTAGTATACCAGTACAGTTACAAACACATTCAATAATAAAATATATTTAGTTGTTATCATCAAACAAAAATCATATAATTGTGTATACAACACTGTTATATACAACCGATCAGACATGATAAATTGGCATAGGTTTAGATCTAAATTCATAGGCATGACAAAATAACTTAGATACTCGGGTTATGGTAGATCTGATATGATTCAATTAGTCACAGGCTTAGATCATATTCATAACATGTCAAGGTTAACTTTTAAGTATTCATATTGAAAAATAACGTAGACTCACTGTGAGTGGATCTAAGAAACAGAAGAATAATAACAAATGTAGAAGCACAGATCTCTGAATTTGTCTAACTCTAGTTGTAGAAGAAGAATAGCCTATTTCAGTCTGGGCAGAGGCATCATCTAATTCTCCATTGTTTTTGAATGAACAAAACATTGGTTATAGGGTCTTATTTATAGTCATCAGCCAAGGAATCTAGATCAAAAATCAGTCCAAGTTCGAAGATAGAATCTGCCCAGTTTCGCGTGGGGGTTGATACCCCCTTGGTGTGTCGACCTAGGGGCTGACACCTCCTTGATAGGGTCGACCTATAGGTTGACACCGCCTTGATGGGGTCGATACCCATGGGTGGAATTTTTCCCGCTCCCCTTTTTGTTGTTCGATTTTGAATTTATTTGAATTCTAGACTTATTTTATTCATATATATTTCTCTTATGCGTATACAAACTTCTAACCTTAATATCTTCTTCATACGGTGTCTGTTTTATGCAAACTCGGAGTCTATTTTAAGCAAAATTCCGAGGCGAACGCAATGGCGCAGTTCGTTTCACTTAATTCTGAATATTTAATTAAGTATTCCTTAATTTATCATCTTAATGTATTATTAATTTACGGTGTGTTACATTCTTCCCTATTCAACGGATTTCGTCCCCGAAATATCAAAGTTAAGAAGAATGTATATCCAAACATCAATCATCCATCTACTTATCCACCAATCACGAGCATCCATTGTCCTTAAAGATTTCTAATGCTTATATGAACATTTGCAAAGGTTTGTGTATATGTCCTTATACTAATGCGAAATATTAGGCGGTCTACCTATTCAATCGACCTCCTAAATGCAATGTATGTTAGTGCCATGAATCCAACATGTATGCAAATAATCCTAGTTTAACATGTATGTTCTATATGTGTGAACAATCCTTCGTCCAAATGCAACATCTATGTGATGATACACCCACTTTCACCCATTAAAAGAAGAAAATGCACACACATCCATATGCAGTATGAGAGTGATTGAGCTGATCTAGTGCCTACTATGTCTGTATATGCATCCATGAGCAACCACTAGCAAACACTTGCATCCATCAAACATAACATGTCTCAAACACATGTTTACATTCATGGGATTCCAACCTAAGGGTCGGAGATTCGATCGATAGGATATACTTAAATGATAGAAACAAGCATGGATAAAAGCTTTAGAAAAGAAGTTAAAACATACCCTTGAAAAGAAAAGGGTAGGAAACACGAATCTTATCTTTAGTCTCCCAAGTTGCATCTTCTTGGTTATCTTTCCACTAAACTTTCATCAATTTGACTTCTCTTTTGCGTAGCTTCTTAACTTCGGATCCAAGAATACAGGTAGGAACTCGGCTAACTATCACCTTCCGTTCTACCTCTACTTCCTCAAGAATACTCAACTCAACTACTTCTGCAATATCATGCAAGCACTTAAGTAAATGAGAAACGTGGAAAACATCATGAACTTCAGACAGTCTCTCTGGTAGCTTTAATCTATAGGCCATTTGGCCAATCCTTACTGTTATGGAAAATGGACCTACAAATCTTGGTGCCAATTTTCCTATAGATCCAAAGCGAACCACATTCCTTAAAGGTGATATGTAACGACCCGCATTCTACGCATCATAGGATCGTAGAATATCTATTTCTTTCACATATGAAGTCGTATAGTCATGTAACTTTGGGAGACGACTACTGGGGTCATTTCCCATATTCATGATTTTTCCCGATTTTTAAATGACCATTTTGCCCCTAGCTAATTTTGTTTTGGCCATAACTTTTGATTGGAAAGGAGTTTTGACCTGAAACCACTTCCATTGGCTTCGGATGATGGTTTACAATTCTGTAGAGTGGTCACATTTGCCAAACAGACTCACCATTTGGGAGATATGGCTAAAACAAGTTTCAGATGGTGAAAAACAGCTTAGTTGGGCTTAACCAGGTGATTAAAAGCTAGACCCAAAGGGGGATTTCAGGATTTTGAGTATTTAAGGGCTGTTAGGGTTAGGGATTTCAGTTTTTCTGATTTCCCAGACGCCATATACATCTTAGAAAACCCTAACAATGGCCTCCAACATCTAGAATCATCCCTAATCACTTCTTAATCAAGTTTTGGCTTAAGCTACATCAAATCAATGTGAAATAGCACCAAATCAGAGTTGGAGCTGCTGCTAGGCATTGGAATTCGACCCATACAGTAGATTATTTCAGTTCTAAAGTTTAATTGTGGCAAAGGTGAGTGATTAGCATTCTTTTTACACTAATTACGGCTAATTAGGGGTGATTAGTGATAATTCACGAAATTATGGCTCAGAAAAATTTGGAAAAAATTTGTAAAATTTTAAAACATCATTTTATGCCTCTGTTAGAAATTTGGGTTAATTTGGTTAAGTTTGTTAATCCTATCATTAGTTGTGCCTAAACATGATTAAGGGGAAAATATGGGTTTTAGGTAGGTTTGATCCATTTTAACTTATTGAAATTGTTGTTTTGGTGTTTATGGTTGATTATACATGTTGCTATGACTGTATGGCATGCTTTGTGATTGTCTAGAAGTGTTAGATTGGTCGAAAACGCCGTCGAATGGCGTAAACAGCTCGCTGGACAGAGTTTAGGAAAATGCAGAGGACCGGATTGGATCACCCCTCCGAACCCGACCCGATCGTGATACCCGATCTGAACCGCCACGTGGAGACTCCGATGCACCACGATCTGATGTTCCATGAACCGCTCAAGAGAAGGAGCCCGATCCGAGCCGCTTTAGCCTGAGCTCCACGATCCGACCTGAGCATGGTGGCATGACCCGAAGGCACCGATCCGAACCGATGCACCATGGATGGACTTGAGAGACTCGACCCGATCCGGTGCGTTTGGGAAGGAGGACCGAACCGCCAGGAGATGTGGACCCTGAACCGATCCGATGGAGGTAGCTCGACCGATCTGAACCAAGATGATCGGACTTGAGGCGTGAATCACGATCCAAATTTGAAGTATAAACTGAAGTGAAGAACCGATCCGGAGAAGACCAATAACCCGAGATGCAAAGGTAGTCCAAATGGGAATTTTTGTACTCAGGATCTAGTTGGGAACGAACGAGTTAACTTAATGATTGGACTTTGCTGCGGGACGTGTGCTAAGGGGTTGTTGATGTCTATGACTTTAGATCACTATGTAGGGGAGGTACGTGAACGGATTCAGGGCCACAGTGGCCTAGGTACGACTAAAGAGCTATAGACCAATGAAGTGGGGTCATTTGTAAAGATTTGGTCATGACTCCATGTGGTAAGCTTGATAGTAGCAGTAGTTGTACAAGTCGAACTCCGTCACTACTTCGATGGGTCTAGTGATTGAAAGTGGTGGACATCGTATGCTTTACGTACTGAGTGAGAGATGTGAAGATGGCTGCTATGGTTGATTTGTTTGCCATCATTATGACATGCACACCCCCACCCCCGTTATCTTTGCACCATCTGCTCAGTGGCACCTTAGAGTATTGTATGGTATGTAGTGCTAACTCTTTGGTTGCAGGTCCAGGTTCAGGTATGGTTTAGTATACCTGTTATTGTTCTATTTAGCTGCTTATCGCTCATACCAGACTTTTTGTCTGACCCAGAGTTTTATGTCTCTTCTTATTACTCTGGGTGCTCTCACGAGCAGACTAGAGACAGGTTGGCTGGGTATGCACGGGTAGCTGATCCGGAGACGAGCAGGAGGCTTCCACGTATGATATATATAGTATTCTCCCTGTGTTGTTGAAGATCGTTGCTTGAGCGTTAGTAGTGCTTCAACTTTAGTTTTAGAGATAGTAAATTTGGAAAGTTGTAATAAGCTGTATTTGGATTTTCCGCTGCTATGTTGGTTTAGTTTTCAGCTTATGCACTGTCCCGCCTGTTTTATGTCAAGATTATGTTATTATTATATTTTGTTCCATGCGCAGTGAGACATTCTACAGGTTCCTTGTTAGTTCATTCTCTTCTTTCCTTTCTTTGGCGACCGTTCCGTGCTAGTCGGGCATGTGCACAGCGCACCTTCGGAGGAAATGCAGGCTGGTGCGGGGCGGGCCGTCACACTTGGTATCAGAGCTCTAGGTTGCGTAGTTAACCTAGGGAAAGACACCAGGGAGAGATAATACGTATATGAGAGCGCGTATTTGTGATTAGTTTGGTTTTCAAAAGCTATATATATACTATTAGTATAGCTAAGGATGAAGTCGCACTGCACTAGCACCACTATGGAGATGGTTAATCGTTTTCTCTTTACAGATTGAACGATGAGCCAATACGCAAGAGGTAGAGGAGCCAATAATGGGAATGTTGCTGACATGAGGACGATGTTTACTGACCTCATGAGAGAGATGCTTAGGGATGTGCAGAGGGCAACTCCCAATTATGGTAATGGTGGTGGTCCAATAGTGCAGGCGCCTAGGGCCGATTTCGCCAAGCTGGATAAGGATTATACTAGTCTTGGTGGGAAGCCGTTCCATGGAACGTAGTCGGCTACGGACGTTCAGGATTGGTTGGATAGCTGCGAATGTATCTTCGAAGATTTGGGTATCGAGGATGCGATGAAAAGAAGGTTAGCATCCCGTCAGCTGCAAGGACGGGCAATGAATTGGTGGAATGCTATAAAGGCAGCTACTCCCGAGGATCAGATTACTTGGGAGCAATTTAAGGTTCGCTTTAGTGATATGTTCATTCCAGCTGCCCAGAAGTCAGTGCTGTTTAAGAAATTCTTGGAACTCAAGCAAAATGGCAGAGCTTTCTCGGAGTATATTGCCGAATTCGACTCTTTGTCGAAGTATGGGTTATCTCTCATTGATACTGCCGAGATGAAGAACGAGAAGTTCATAACTGGCTTGGATCAGTACTTGGAGGAAAGGATTATTAACCACATCGATGAGACGTTTGAATCGATTGTGGGGAAAGCATTGAGGTTAGAGAGTGTTTACCCTAAGTCGAAGACTAAGGTTTCATCTGCAGAGGAGATGAAGCCGCAAGTAAGTGGTGGAGGCAAGAGTGGTCCTCAGAATAAGAGGAAGCAGAACCAGAATAAGGATGGCCAGAAGAAAAAGAATAAGCAAGATGTTGAGTGCTTCAGCTGTGGAAAGAAGGGCCACTATGCCAAGGAGTGTCGGGCCAAGCCAGCGGATAGGAAGTGCTTCAACTGTGGCCAAGTGGGACATCACAAGGACAAGTGTCCGCAACCCCCTAAAGAAAAGCAGATGGTGAAAGAATATGCCCTTAATGTTACTCCTTCTTCGTCGAATGCCCCAACTGCAGCATAGAAAGGAAAGAATGTCGTTATTCAAGGTATGCTTTCTGTTTATGATGTTCATGTTAGAGTTTTGTTTGATACTGGGGCTTCCAGTTCTTTCATATCTAGTGACCTGGTAGATAGGTTGGGATTGGAGCCCGAGATTGTCGATACACCTTTAGTAGTGACGAACCCGATTGGTGGTTCGACTAGCCTTAGCATGATTTGTCGTAATGTGGTCTTATCGAGTCATGGATGCATGTTTGTTTGTGATTGCTTTGTTTTGGGCTTTACTGGGTTTGGCATTATTTTGGGAGTCGATTGGCTCCAAAGATACGGGGTGGTGGTAGACTGTGAGGGATTTTTGGTGATAGCTAGGGCGGATGATGGGCAGAGAGTAGTGTTTGGTGGTCTACCTGGTGATGGGGTAATGGCCAGTTTTTTAAATTCCCTCGACGTCCCGCATAGTGAGTTGTCAGGGTTGCTCGTGGTTGGCCAGTATCCGCGTCTTCGAGGAAGTGACCGGGCTTCCACCACACAGAGAGATTGAGTTCCGTATTGATTTAGTGAAAGATGCCAGACCTATAGTGATGCCACTTCGTCGTATGGCACCAACGGATCAGCGAGAGCTCGAGGTGCAAGTCAGCGATCTTTTGAAGAAGGGATTTATCAGAAGGAGTTTTTCTGAATGGGGAGCACCAGTTGTATTTGCTACCAAGGCGGATGGTTCCCTTCGTTTGTGTGTAGACCCCCGCGAGTTGAATAAAGGGACGAGGAAGAATAAGTATCCTCTACCGCGGATAGATGATTTGTTTGATCAGTTGAGTGGCGCGAGAGTATTCTCTCAGTTGGATCTCGCGACAGGTTTTCATTAGCTTAGAGTGGAAGCTGAGAGTATAGCTAAAACGGCATTTCGGCCGCCGTTTAGATTTTATGAGCGGTTGGTCATGCCATTCAGGATGACCAATGCCCCAGTATACTTTGTGGATCTTATGAATAGGGTATTCAAAGATCAGTTAATAAGTTTGTCCTTGTGTTCGTGGATAATATTTTGGTCTATTCGAGGACAGAGGAAGAACACAAGGAACGTTTAAGAATAGTGATGGAGATGTTGAGAAAACACCAATTGAAAGCAAAGTTTTATAAGTGTCACTTCTGGAGAAGGGAAGTGAGATTCTTGGGCCATGTTGTATCAGAGAATGGTATTGTCGTGGATCCTGCGAAGGTGGCTACGGTACAAGATTGGTCTACGCCCAAGAATGCAACGGACATAAGAAGTTTCTTGGGGTTAGCTGGATATTATCGTAAGTTTATCCAAGACTTGCAGCACCGTTGACTCCGTTGACCAAGAAGAATCCAGCTTTCGTCTAGGATGAAAAGTGCGAGAATGCATTCAAGAGCCTAAAAGAAAAGTTGACATGTGCACCAGTATTAGTCATTCCTAAGGGGAATGAAGAGATAACGGTATACACGGATGCATGTGGTACCGGACTAGGTGTTGTATTGATGCAAGGAGGTAGGGTTGTAGCTTATGCAAGTCGACAACTGAAACCGCATGAGAAAAGATACCCTACCCATGATTTGGAATTGGCAGCGATCGTGTTTGCATTGAAGATGTGGAGACATTATCTCTTGGGAGAAAGATGCGAGTTGTTTACCGATCATAAATCGTTAAAGTATCTCTTCTCTCAGAAGGATCTAAATCTCCGACAGCAAAGATGGTTAGAATTCTTAGCTTCCTATGATTTCGACATCGCATATACACCAGGAAAGGGCAATGCGGTGGCTGACGCATTGAGTAGAAGACATGCCAGTTTAGGGGCTATGTTTCTAGAATGGAAGCAACTGGAGTAATCGCTGGGTATGATTTCGGACCAAAGTGTGATTTGGATCCAGAAATGTTAGCAAGTTTGATGATCAGACCCACTTTGATTGAGCGGATTGGTTCTAGTCAGAGGAACAAACCTAACCTATTGGAAACCATCTCCAAGTTAGAGATGGGTATCAATGAGGAGATGAACAAGTATGGGCTTGATCGAGATGGATGGCTTAGAAAGAATGAAAGACTAGTTGTACCCAATGTCAATGGATTGGGAGATGAAGTGCTTAGAGAATGTCATCACTCAAAACTGACTATACACCCCGATGGTAACAAGATGTACCGAGACATGAAGCAGACCTACTACTGGGAAGGGATGAAAAGAGACATTGGGAAATTTATATCCAAATGCATGAATTGCCAGCTAGTTAAAGCTGAGCAAAAGAAGCCTAGTGGTTTGTTGCAGCCATTAGAAATTCCAGAATGGAAATGGGAACAAGTGTCAATGGATTTCATTGATGGGTTACCAAGGACTAGATTGGGCCATGATAGCATTTGGGTGATTGTGGACCGATTGACTAAGAGTGCAAGGTTTATACCCGTCATGTCAAACAGGACGGCACCTAAGTTAGCGGAACTGTATATAAAGTGGGTAGTGAGATTTCATGGAATACCCAAAGGCATTGTGAGTGACCGAGATCCGTTGTTCACTAGTGGATTTTGGAAGAGCTTACAAGAGGCGTCAGGATCAGAACTACATCTCAGTACCGCATATCATCCTCAAACTGATGGACAGACAGAGACGATGAATCGTATATTAGAAGACCTCTTGAGAGCCTATGTATTGGATTTTGGTGGATAATGGGACGACCATTTGCATCTAGTAGAGTTTGCCTATAATAATAGCTATCAATCCAATATCGGTATGGCTCCATTTGAAGCTTTGTACGGAAGACTGTGCAACTCACCGTCATGTTGGGTAGAAACTGGTGAGAAGTTTGTACCTGGACCCGATGTGATAAGAGAAACATCAGCTAAGATTAAGGTTATCCAACAGCGAATGAAGTCTACCCAAGATAGGAAGAAGAGTTATGCTGATAAGAGGAGAAAGGAATTAAAATTTTCCATTGGCGACTTGATGTTTATCAAGATTTCTCCGTTGAAGAGCGTGATACAATTTGGCAGGAGAGGCAAGTTAGCACCAAGATTTGTTGGTCCATTCCCAGTTCTTGAGAGAAAATTGGGAATTTGGCATACAAAGTTGAATTACCAAAGAAGATGGCAGCAGTTCACAACGTATTTCATGTTTCCCAGTTAAGGAAGTTGGTGCACGACCCAGATGTGACTATTTCACCTGATCAGTTGGATGATATCGAAGTTGAACCCGAGGCGGTTGGGAACCGCAAGCCTATGCGTATTGTTGGGAACGATACGAAGCAACTTCGAAGGAAAGCGGTGAATGTAGTCAAAGTTCAGTGGGGTGAGAATGATAATGACTGTACTTGGGAGACAGAGGAGAGCATTAGGAAGACGTATCCAAAACTCTTCGCCTGGTAAGATCTTAACTTCGATCTTGTTTTTCCGTATGCTAGGATAGGCTTGTTTTGTTTGTTTTCCATGATTGACTATTGTATATGGTTGGTAGGCATGCGGGATCCTTTGTATGTTTTGGGTTAAGGAATTTCGGGGACGAAATTTCTTGAGGGGGGGGGGGAGAGTGTAACGACCCGCATTCTACGCATCATAGGATCGTAGAATATTTATTTCTTTCACATATGAATTCGTATGGTCATGTAACTTTGGGAGACGACTATTGGGGTCATTTCCCATGTTCATGATTTTTCCCGATTTTTAAATGACTATTTTGCCCCTAGCTAATCTTGTTTTGGCCATAACTTTTGATTGGAAAGGAGTTTTGACCTGAAACCACTTTCATTAGCTCCGGATGATGGTTTACAATTTCGTAGAGTGGTCACGTTAGCCAAACGGACTCACCGTTTGGGAGATATGGCTGAAACAAGTTTCAGATGGTGAAAAACAGCTTAGTTGGGCTTAACCGGGTGATTAACAGCTAGGCCCAAAGGGGGATTTCAGGATTTTAAGTATTTAAGGGCTGTTAGGGTTAGGGATTTTGGTTTTTCTCATTTCCCAGCCGCCATATACATCTTAGAAAACCCTAACAATGGCCTCCGACATCTAGAATCATCCCTAGTCACTTCTTAATCAAGTTTTGGCTTAAGCTACATCAAATCAAGGAGAAATAGCACCAAATCAGAGTTGGAGCTGCTGCTAGGCTTTGGAATTCGACCCATACAGTAGATTATTTCAGTTCTAAAGTTTAATTATGGCAAAGGTGAGTGATTAGCATTGTTTTTACACTAATTACGGCTAATTAGGGGTGATTAGTGATTATTAGCGAGATTATGTGTGACGGCCCGCCCCGCACCAGCCTGCATTTCCTCCGAAAGTGCGCTGTACACATGCCCGACTAGCGCGGGACGGTCGTCAGAAGAAAGGAAAGAAGGGAATTAACTAACAAGAAACCTGTAGATTGTCTCACAGCGCATGGAGTAAAATATAATAATAACATACTTGACATAAAACAGGTGAGATAGTGCATAAGATGATAACTAAAACCAATATCAACAACAGAGCAGCGGAAATCCAAATACAGCTTATTACAACTTTCCAAATTTACTGTCTCTAAAACAAAAGAAAGTTGAAGTAGAAGATGCACTACTGATGCCCAAGCAGTGATCTTCAACAACACAGGGAGAATACTATATATATATCATACGTGGAAGCCTCCTAATCATCTCCGGATCTACCCGTGCATCACCAGCTAACCTGTCTCTAGTCTGCTCGTGTGAGCACCCAAAGTAATAAGAGGAGACATAAAACTCTGGGTCAGACATAAAGCCTGGTATGAGCGATAAGCATCTAAACAGAACAATAACAGATATACTAAACCATACCTGAACCTGGACCTGCAACCAAAGAGTTAGTACCACATACCGTACAATACTCTAAGGTGCCATAATAGATAGTGTAAAGAGTACGGGGGTGGGGTGTGCATGTCATAATGATGGAAAACAAATCAACCATAGCAATCATCCTCACATCTCTCGCTCAGTGCGTAAAGCATATGATGTCCACCACTGTCAATTACTAGACCCATCGAAGTAGTGACGGAGTTCAACTTGTACAACTACTGCTACTACCAAGCTTACCACATGGAGTCATGACCAAATCTTTACAAATGACCCCACTTCATTGGTCTATAGCCCTTTAGTCGTACCTAGGCCACTGTGGCCCTGAATCCGTTCACGTACCTCCCATACATAGTGATCCAAAGTCATAGACATCGACTGCCCCTTGGCGCACGTCCCGCAGCAAAGCCCAATCATGGAGCTCACTCATTGGTTCCCAGCTGGATCCTGAGTCAAAGATCCTCATTTGGACTTCCTTTGCATCTCGGGTTTTGATCGAATTGGAGTTGGTCTTCAAAAGAGTCATCACATAGAAGTGGTCCTGAATTCAATTCGGTTCGGATATATACGTATAACACGGTTCGGTTCGGTGCAATGCTTCATAGTGTACTCCTGAGTGCGGTTCGGTTCGGTGGTTCTCCCCCTTCAGAAGTCGGTTCGGTTCGGATGTCATGCTCCATTCGGTTCGGTTCGTCCCTCCTGCTCCAGCTTGCCTGCTCCGACCCGATCCCCCTCACTTGCCTCCTCCGATCCGATCTCGCTCCCTATCCTACCCCGATCCTGCTCCCTAGCCTACTCCGATCCGATCCTGCTCCATAGCTCCGATCCGATACTATGTCCAACTCCAACTTTAAGCAGTGGCCTTCCTTCTTGCCCAACTTCTTTTGTACCAGATTCCAGTTCGGGTCGGATTCCTTGCCCAGCTCTCCTATCCGATCCGAGCCCATACCCGATCCGATCCGAAACCCTGCACAGATTTCTGCAACTTTTTCCAACAACTTGTTTACGCCATTCGACGACGTTTTCGACCAATCTAACTATTATAATCAACCACAAATCATTCCAAACTGTCATAGAAACATAGCAAACTAACCACAAACACCAAAACAATGAATATACATGTCAAAATGGATCAAATATACCCAAAACCCCATATTTTCCCTTAAACATATTTAGGAAAAACTAATAATATGATTAGTAAAACTTAACCAAATCAAACCCAATTTCTAACAGAGGTCTAAAACATTATTTTCGAATTTATAGATATTTTTCCAGAATTTATTAGTTTATAAATTTGCTAATCTTCACTAATTACCCTTAATTAACTGTAATTAGTGTCAAAACAATGCTAATCACTCACCTTGGCCACAAATAAAATTCTCATAACTGAAACCTCGCTGATTTGGGTGAATTCTAATGTCTAACAGCAGCTCTAATCTTGCTTTCGTGTTTTCTCTCCTTAATTTGATGTAGATTAAGCCAAAACTTGATTAGAAAGTGATTAGAAGGTGATTTGGGTGTTGGAGGCCATTGCTAGGGTTCCAAGAGTGAAAGTGGTGGCTGAAAGAAATGTTTTCTAACACTAATCAGCCTCTATACATCTCCAATCCCGAAATCCCCTTTGGGCCTAGCTGCTAATTACCCGGTTAAGCCCAATTAAGCTGTTTTTCACCATCTGAAACTTGTTTCAGCCATATCTCCCAAATGGTGAGTCCGTTTGGCTAATGTGACCACTCTACGGAATTGTAAACCGTCATCTGGAGCCAATGGGAGTGGTTTCAGGTCAAAAATTTTTTCCAGTCAAAAGTTATGGCCAAAACAGTGCCAACTAGGGGTAAAATGGTCATTTAAAAATCGACAAAAATCATGAACATGGGAAATGACCCCAATAGTCGTCTCCCAAAGTTACATGACCATATGACTTCGTATGTGAAAGAAATAAATATTCTACGATCCTATGATGCGTAGAATACGGGTCGTTACACTCTCCCCCCCCCCTTAAGAAATTTCGTCCCCGAAATTCCTTAACCTAAAACATACAAAGGATCCCGCATGCCTAACAGCCACATACGACAATCAAACATGCAAAACAAGCAAACAAGCCTACCCTAGCATGCGGAAAACTAAATCGAAGTTAAAATCTTACCAGGCAAAGAGTTCTAGATATGTCTTCCTAATGTTCTCCTTTGTCTCCCAAGTGCAATCATTCTCGCTCTCGCCCCACTGAACCTTGACTAGCTTCACCGCCTTCCTTCGAAGTTGCTTCATATCGTGTTCGACAATACGGATCGGCTTGCGGTTCCCAACCGCCTCGGGTTCTACTTCGAAGTCCTTTAACTGATCAGGCGAAATAGTCATATCTGAGTCGTGAACGAACTTCCTTAGTTGGGAAACATGAAATACGTTGTGAAATCCTTCCATCTTCTCTGGTAAGTCAACCCTATACGCCAAATTCCCGACTAGTTCAAGAACAGGGAATGGGCCAACAAATCTTGGTGCTAATTTGCCTCTCCTGCCAAATCGTATCACGCTCTTCAACGGAGAAATCTTGACAAACATCAAGTCACCAACGGAGAATTTTAAGTCTCTTCTCCTCTTATCAGCATAACTCTTCTGCCTATCTTGGGCCGCTTTCATTCGTTGTTGAATGATCATGATCTTGCCTGAAGTTTCCCTCACCACATCTGGTCCAAGCATAAACTTCTCGCCAGTCTCTATCCAACATGATGGTGAGTTGCATGGTCTTCCGTACAAAGCTTCATATGGAGCCATACCGATACTGGATTGGTAACTATTATTATATGCAAACTCTACTAGATGCAAATGATCATCCCATGATCCACCAAAATCCAATATACAAGCTCTCAAGAGATCTTCCAATATACGATTCACCCTCTCCGTCTGACCGTCGGTCTGAGGATGATATGCGGTACTGAGATGTAACTCTGACCCTAGAGCCTCTTGTAAGCTCTTCCAAAACCCACTAGTGAACAATGGGTCTCGGTCACTCACAATGCATTTAGGTACTCCATGAAATCTCACTACCCACTTCATATACAATTCTGCTAACTTAGCCGTCGTTCTGGTCAATTTGACTGGTATAAATCTTGCACTCTTAGTCAATCGATCCACAATTACCCAAATGCTATCATGTCCCGATCTAGTTCTTGGTAAACCATCGATGAAATCCATCGAGGCTTGGTCCCATTTCCATTCGGAAATTTCTAATGGTTGCAACAACCCACTAGGCTTCTTTTGCTCGGCTTTAACTAGCTGGCAATTCATGCATTTGGATATAAACTTCCCAACGTCTCTTTTCATCCCTTCCCAGTAGTAAGTCTGCTTCATGTTTCGATACATCTTATTACCACCGGGATGTATAGTCAGTTTTGAGTGATGACATTCCCTAAGCACTTCATCTCTCAAACCATTGACATTGGGTACAACAAGCTTTCCATTCTTTCTAAGCCATCCATCTCGATCAAGCCCATATTTTTTCATCTCCTCATTGATACCCATCTCTAACTTGGAGATGATTTCCAAAAGATTAGGATCGTCCCTCTGGCTGGAACCAATCTGCTCTATCAAAGTGGGTCTGATCGCCAAACTAGCTAGCATGACTGGATCCAATTCGCACTTTGGTCTGAAATCAAATCCCGCGATATACTCCAGTTGCTTCCATTCAAGAAACATAGCCCCTAAACTGGCATGTCTCCTACTCAGGGCATCGACTACCGCATTACCTTTCCCCGGCGTGTATGCGATATCAAAATCATACGAAGCCAAGAACTCTAACCATCTCTGCTGACGGAGATTCAAATCTTTCTGAGAGAAGAGATACTTTAACGATTTATGATCGGTAAACAACTCAAATCTTTCTCCCAAGAGATAGTGTCTCCATATCTTTAATGCAAACACAATCGCTGCCAGTTCCAAATCATGGGTAGGATACTTCTTATCATGCGGTTTCAATTGCCGACTTGCATAAGCTACAACCCTACCGCCTTGCATCAATACAACACCTAGTCCGGTACCACAAGCATCCGTGTATACCGTCATTTCTTCATTCCCCTTAGGAATGACTAACACTGGTGCACACGTCAACTTGTCCTTCAGACTCTTGAATGCATTCTCGCACCTTTCATCCCAGACAAAAGCTTGATTCTTCTTGGTCAACTGGGTCAATGGTGCTGCTATCTTGGAGAAACCTTGGATAAACTTACGATAATATCCAGCTAATCCCAAGAAACTTCTTACATCTGTTGCATTCTTGGGCGTAGGCCAATCCTATACCGTAGCCACCTTCGCAGGGTCCACGGCAATACCATTCTCGGAAACAACATAGCCCAAGAACCTCACTTCCCCCCTCCAGAAGTGACACTTAGAAAACTTTGCTTTCAATTGGTGTTTTCTCAACACCTCCATCACTATTCTTAAATGTTCCTTGTGTTCTTCCTCTGTCCTCGAATAGACCAAAATATCATCAATGAACACAAGGACAAACTTATTCAACTGATCTCTGAATACCCTATTCATAAGATCCACAAAATATGCTGGGGCATTGGTCAGCCCGAATGGAATGACCAACCACTCATAAAATCCAGACGGCGTCTGAAATGCCGTTTTAGCTATACTCTCAGCTTCCACTCTAAGTTGATGAAAACCTGTCGCGAGATCCAACTGAGAAAATACTCTCGCGCCATTCAACTGATCGAACAAATCATCTATCCGCGGTAGAGGATACTTGTTCTTCCTCGTCACTTTATTTAACTCGCGGTAGTCTACACACAAACGAAGGGAACCATCCGCCTTGGTAGCAAACACAACTGGTGCTCCCCATTCAGAAACACTCCTTCTGATAAATCCCTTCTTCAAAAGATCGATGACTTGCACCCCGAGCTCTCGCTGCTCCCTTGGTGCCATACGACGAAGTGGCATCACTATAGGTCTGGCATCTTTCACCAAATCAATACGGAACTCAATCTCTCGATGTGGTGGAAGCCCGGTCACTTCTTCGAAAACGTCCGGATACTGGCCAACCACGGGCAAACCTGACAACTCACTATGCGGAATGTCGAGGAAGTTTAGAAAACTAGCCAATACCCCCTCACTGGGTAGACCACCAAACACTATCCTCCGCCCATCATCCGCTCTAGCTGTCACCAAAAAGCCCTCACAGTCTACCACCACCCCGTATCTTTGGAGCCAATCTACTCCCAAAATAATGCCAAACCCAGTAAAGCCCAAAACAAAGCAATCACAAACAAACATGAATCCATGACTCGATAAGACCACATTACGACAAATCATGCTAAGGCTAGTCGATCCACCAATCGGGTTCGTCACTACTAAAGGTCTATCGACAATCTCGGGCTCCAATCCCAACCTATCTACCAGGTCACTAGATATGAAAGAACTGGAAGCTCCGGTATCAAACAAAACTCTAACAGGAACATCATAAACAGAAAGCATACCTTGAATGACGACATTCTTTCCCTTCTCCGCCGCGGTTGGGGCATTCGACGAAGAAGGAATAGCATTAAGGGCATATGCTTTCACCATTTGCTTTTCTTTGGGGGGTTGCGGACAGTTGTCCTTGTGATGTCCCATTTGGCCACAGTTGAAGCACTTCCTATCCGCTGGCTTGGCCCGACAATTACTAGCATAATAGCCCTTCTTACCACAGCTGAAGCACTCAACATCTTGCTTATTCTTTTTCTTCTGACTATCCTTCGTCTGATTCTGCTTCCTCTTACTCTGGGAACCACCCTTGCCTCCACCACTTGCTTGTGGCTTTGGCTCCTCTGCAGACACAACCTCAGTCTTCGGCTTAAGGTAGAGATTTTCTGATGTCAATGCTTTCCCCACAATCAATTCAAACGTCTCATCGATATGGTTAATAAGCCTTTCCCCCAAGTACTGATCCAAACCAGTTATGAATTTCTCATTCTTCTTCTCGGCAGTATCAATAAGAGATAACCCATACTTCGACAAAGTGTCGAATTCAACAATATACTCCGAGACAGCTCTGCCATTTTGCTTGAGCTATAAGAATTTCTTAAACAGCACTGACTTCTGAGCAGCTGGAATGAACTTCTCGCTAAAGCGGACCTTAAACTGCTCCCAAGTAATCTGATCTTCGGGAGTAGCTGCCTTTATAGCATTCCACCAATTCATTGCCCGCCCTTGCAGCTGACGGGACGCTAGCTTTCTCTTCATCGCATCCTTGATACCCAGATCCTCGAAGATACGTTCGCAACTATCCAACCAATCCTGAACATCCGTAGCCGACTCCGTTCCGTGGAACGGCTTCCCACCAAGGCTAGTATAATCCTTATTCAGCTTGGCGAAGTCGACTCTCGGCGCCTGCACTATTGGACCACCACCATTTCCACCATTGGGAGCTGCCCTCTGCACATCCCTAAGCATCTCTCTCATGAGGTCAGTAAACATCGTCCTCATGTCAGCAACATTCCCATTATTGGCTCCCCTACCAGCACCTCTAGCATATCGGCTCATCGTCAATCTGTAAAAGGAAACGATTAACGACCCCATAGTGGTGCTAGTGCAGTACGACTTCATCCTTATACCACTAATAGTATATATATATATATATATAGCTTTTAAAAACCAAATTAATCACAAATACGTGCTCTCATATACGTACTACCTCTCCCTAGTGTCTTTCCCTAGGTTAACTACGCAACCTAGAGCTCTGATACCAAGTGTGATGGCCCGCCCCGCACCAGCCTGCATTTCCTCCGAAAGTGCGCTGTACACATGCCCGACTAGCGCGGGACGGTCGTTAGAAGAAAGGAAAGAAGGGAATTAACTAACAAGAAACCTGTAGAATGTCTCACAGCACATGGAGTAAAATATAATAATAACATACTTGACATAAAACAGGTGAGACAGTGCATAAGCTGATAACTAAAACCAACATCAACATCAGAGCAGCGGAAATCCAAATACAGCTTATTACAACTTTCCAAATTTACTGTCTCTAAAACAAAAGAAAGCTAAAGTAGAAGATGCACTACTAATGCCCAAGCAGTGATCTTCAACAACACAGGGAGAATACTATATATATATCATACGTGGAAGCCTCCTGCTCGTCTCCGAATCATCTACCCGTGCATCACCAGCTAACCTGTCTCTAGTCTGCTCGTGTGAGCACCCAGAGTAATAAGAGGAGACATAAAACTCTGGGTCAGACATAAAGCCTGGTATGAGCGATAAGCATCTAAACAGAACAATAACAGGTATACTAAACCATACCTAAATCTTGACCTGCAACCAAAGAGTTAGTACCACATACCGTACAATACTCTAAGGTGTCATAATAGATAGTGTAAAGAGTACGGGGATGGGGTGTGCATGTCATAATGATGACAAACAAATCAACCATAGCAATCATCCTCACAACTCTCTCTCAGTGCGTAAAGCATACGATGTCCACCACTGTCAATTACTAAACCCATCGAAGTAGTGACGGAGTTCAACTTGTACAACTACTGCTACTACCAAGCTTACCACATGGAGTCATGACCAAATCTTTACAAATGACCCCACTTCATTGCTCTATAGCCCTTTAGTCGTACCTAGGCCACTGTGGCCCTGAATCCGTTCACGTACCTCCCATACATAGTGATCCAAAGTCGTAGATGTAACACCCCGTATTTCTAACAACAGTGATGTTCATAAATTAATGAATAATTAATCTTAGACGTGAGAAATAATGGAAACGGGTTTCGCGGTTGCATTCGTCTCGGAAAAATACGTGAAATAGAGTCCGAAATTTCGTGAATCGGAGTCCGTATGACTGAGATATGGCCTTTAGAAGTTTCACGAAAAATCAGAAAACGAAACAGATTTCAAAAATGCAGAATATGGGCTAGGCGGGAAAATTCCCGCCCAGACCAGGTCGACCTGGGAGTCGACCTGGGGGTCGACCTGGGGGTCGACCTGCCCACCAGGTCAACATGGGTGTCGACCCTAGTGTCGACCTGGGGGTCGACCTCCCTGGTCGAGCCCAGGTGACCTGGGTGCACTGATTTGGGATCTGGGCTGTGTTTTGGTGGCTAGTGACGAGATCCGACGGCTCTAATCTAATTTAGGGTTAATCTAATGGCCTAAAACACTTAAATAATCTATAAATACACCCTAAGACTACCCTAATTCATACTAAAATTGGAGACAACGTCGTCATGCCGTCAAAATGCAACTTAGAAGGAGCCTCCACAAATTAAAGAGGAAGATAGCTTCTCAAATCATCTTCTAATCAACTCTAGCAAATTAATCTTCTTCATAAGAGTGCTAATCAACAAGTTGTGAGTTTCTATGCCTTTAGCAAGCAATTGCTAAACTAATTATGATAGGATATAATGAGGTTATGGTTATGTATGTGGATCAATGCAAGTTATGTTATCATATGCTATGTGTTCATGATGCTAGTTATGCAAGTTTTATGCTATATGTTCATGATGCTAGTTATGCAAGTTTTATGCTATATGTTCATGATGCTAGTTATGCAAGTTTTATGCTATGTGTTCATGATGCTAGTTATGCAAATCACTATGATAAACATTGATCCATTATGACACCATGTTATGCAAGTTTGGTGTTTGATTATATGCAAGTTCATATATGACATGTTATGCAAGTTTGGTGTTTGATTATATGCAAGTTCATATATGACATGTTATGCAAGTTTGGTGTTTGATTATATGCAAGTAACATGTGCAAGTTTACGCCTTTGTATGATATGCATACATTTGCAAGTTTACCCCTTTGTATGTCATGCATACATATGCATGTTTACCCCTTTTTATGATATGAGTAACATATGCAAGTTCATCCCTTTTTAGACCTATGACATGTATGCAAGTTTATCCCTTTATGATAGGTCTATGACATGAACATCTATGCAAGTTACCCTCTTTATGACATATGTGATTCATGCAAGTTTGGGTTGATTATTTATGCTAGTTGGGTTTGATGCCATGGTCATATATGCAAGTTGACACCTTTAAAACCCATGTTGATGCTAATGTTATGCTAAGTAGAACCCATTGTATTTGTGATGAATCTTCCCTTTTAAGTATGTCATGTTAGCGTATCACGTGGGGAACGATGGGGTTAATATTCATGTTAACAAGATTGTGGTGAAATTGGTATGATGTGGCATACCATAAGTGGATGGACATAATTGAGTCAATTATGTACATCATTAAATTGGAATTAATTAGGGAAAATTAATTCAAAATATGGGGGTGATTAATTAGGTGTAATTAATCGACTAAGACACGAGGTTGGACCCTTTTGTTGCATAAGACTGCCCGGACCCGACCGGCAAATCCAGCGGCTACAAATGATTGGCCCAATGTGAGAGGTCTTAGGCATAAACTAAATACGTGACAAGTGTAAAGACACGAGGTTAGACTCGGTTATGGCGTAAGGCTGCCCGGACCCGACCGGCAAATCCAGCTACCATAAAAGATAGTCTAATGTGAGAGGTCTTTGCAAAGGTTACGGTCTTAATCAATTAAGAAACACTTAACCAGATAAGCATGTAGTGGGGCATGAGGGGTTAAGTGGGTGCCTTGGGTGGCATGTGGAAATCTAGTGGGTTGCCTTGGGTGGCAATAGAAAATACGATTAGAATACTTAACCAAGTGGAAACATGTAATTAAACATGATTAAAGGGTTAAGTGGGATGCACTAGAAAAGGGACAAGCTTAGGTGGGTAGCTTGTGGGGGACCATTTCAACCAGTAACCCAAAAACGTATCTTTGTGGGCTCGACCCAAGTCGAGGACGGGACACGCATACTGGGCTTGACTATAAGAGGCCAAAAACGGGTTAGCGGTGGCAACGCAAGTCCAACGGGTTTCATATGCGTGTGTGGACCCGGGCTGGTAGGTAAGACGTTGTTGCATCGTGTAGGTATAAGCCATGCACCATTGGTTGTATCGGGTTGCCACTTTGGGGAATGATACACCCCACTGTGGGGCCAGCACGGGTATCTACGTTAGGGAGCCGATCGCTTGGGAAGTAGTGGGTACACCTAGTGGAGATAGGGGCAGACGGCACCTATGTGGTCAGCTAGGGGTACGCGAAACTACTAGTTATATTTTCTAAGTCCATGGGTGGGATCAACCTTTAAGTAGGAATGACTGGTGTGGTGCAGTGTAGTAATTACCCTTGGGTGGGTAGATGCGTCTTTATCGATATCTTAGTTCTTCCTATGTCTAGTTGGCTGCTTAGTGTAGTCATTTATCCCCAGTCGTCACCGTACCAAGTTTATATCATACCCTAATTACTTTAATGATTGTATTGTTAAAGTTATAGGGCTCACTTAGACTTATGTCTGACCCCGTTGTTTTTATCTTTTTTTTCCCCTCAGGTCCTCAGGTTGGGCCTAGTTCTAGTGGAGTTTGATCCAGACTGCTTTATCTATCTTGGGGCTTGGACTCTTGATGTAAAGCTCGGTTATCTTTTCTATTATGGCTATTAGTTATGTAGTGGGATTATGTACTTATGTTTTATTAAGATGGATATTTAGTACTTGACTCTTGTTTAGTTGGTTTTGGTATTGTAACCAGACATGTTTATCTTCTGCTGCAATGAAATGATGTTTTAAATTTTCAAGTATTATTTACATCTGTCTTGTTGTAATTTTTCTGTTCTATATTCACTTAAAATACTCCACCGATGCTATGGCATTCCCTTAGTGAGTGTCCGTAGCGGGTGTGGGGTGTTACACGTGGTATCAGAGCTGAAGGTTACCAGAACAGATAAAACTTTTAGAAAAACTATTTTTCTAAGAACATTTTTGAAGGAGTATTTTCAAAAACATGTCTTGTAAGAGAAAAGTTTTTGAAAGAAAAGCATAATCCCCAATAGCCATATCTTTATCTTTCGAATTCTCCGTTTTGAATCTTTCCTTTTTCGTTTCAGCATGGCCGAAGATCTTAACTTTCCGGAGGGTGTAGCGATACCAGTATGGTATAGGAGGTTGATGGAGGCTAGGGCCACCGCTGCGGGTCCAGCAAATGTTCCTCCACCACCAGTTGCACCCGATCTTCCTCCCCCTCCTCCTCCTCGCGCGGATACTTTTGCTAAGACTTGCAAGGAATTTAAGGCTATGGGAGGGAAACCTTTTCAAGGATCAGAAACTTTTGTGGAAGCTAGGGATTGGCTTAAGGAGGTGGAAGAATTGATAGACATCTTTGAGATGGAAGAAGGAAAGAAAGTCAAGTTAGCTGCTTGGTTAATGAAGGGAGAGGCCTCGTTCTGGTGGGAGGTCACTAATGGAGAACGCCTAGTTGACTCTTGGGCGGATTTCAGACAAAGGTTTGTGGCAAAGTTTCTCTCAAGGGTGGAAGAGAATCTGTATATGGAAAGGTTCTTGACACTATAGCAAGGAAACTTATCAATGAAGGAATATGTCAACAAGTTTAATCAGTTGGCAAGGTTTGGCATAGACATGGTGAATACACCGGAGAAGAAGGCTTTGAGGTTCGTTAAAGGCTTGAATGAACCGATGCATGGATTGGCTATGACTTACATCCCTATGGGGGCCACCTTTGAGAAGCTAGTAGATATGACACTTATGCATGAGGAAGAGAAGGGTCCCAATGCTAATAAGGCACACGAGAAGAAAGGAGATCAGAAGAGACCTCAACAGCAACAACAAAACAAGGGTGGGAAAGGCAACGGTGGCAAGGGAAAGAAGAAGTGCTTCAACTGTGGGACACCAGGCCACCTCAGCAAAGATTGTCGGAAGAAGAAGAAGACTGGCTGCTTCCACTGTGGCGAAGCAGGGCATCTAGTGAAGGACTGCCCTAAGAAGGGGCAGAGGACGGGATCTACCTCAGGAGGACAGGTGCAAGCTCTTATGGCACCAGGTCAGGCAAGGGGGCAAGTTCAGGCTCTCGCGGTTCCACCGATTCAGGAAAGAGGTAGAACTATTTCCGTTGAAAGTCTGGTTTTTCTGTTTGATCATCCTGTCCATACTTTATTTGACTCTAGCGCATCGCATTCGTTTATCTCATCATCATTAGTTGAGTCACTACACTTAGACACCAGTCTAGTAGATGATCCCTTGGTTGTTTCAAACCCAATTGGGGGCTCCACTTATTTGTCCATGATGTGTTTGGGTTTGAAGATTTCCATACTTAGCGTTGAGTTTAGATGTGATGCTTTTGTTTTGGGCTTCACGGGCTATGGGTTAATTTTGGGCATGGACTGGTTATCCAGTAATGGTGCCGTTCTTGATTGCGAAAGGAGAGTTGTTAGACTCATGACCCGCTTGGGGAACACTCTCGAGATCTCTTGTAATCCCATGGATTCTGTTATGCTAAGTTATCTTGAATCGCTTGACGCTTCGGTCGAGAGTTTGCAATCGGTTAAAGTGGTCCGGGAATACTCGGATGTGTTTGAGGAGGTGAGGGGCTTACCTCCGAAGCGGGAGATTGACTTCCGAATATATCTGGTAGACAATGCTAAACCAGTATCTTTGCCAGTGCGCCACATGGCTCCTCGTGAGAGGAGGGAACTCCATAAGCAAGTAGGGGAGTTGCTTGAGAAGGGGTTCATAAGACGAAGTATATCGGAGTGGGGTGCTCCAGTAGTTTTTGCCACGAAGGCGGATGGGTCCCTCAGACTTTGTGTAGACTATAGAGAACTCAACAAGCTTACAAAGAAGAATAGACACCCATTGCCGAGGATTGATGATCTCTTTGATCAGTTGGTTGGCGCCTCAGTGTTTTCGCAGTTGGACTTAGCCACGGGGTTTCATCAGTTGAGAGTGGCTGAGGATAGCATAGACAAGACTGCCTTTAGGACTCCGGATGGTTTCTATGAGTGGCTGGTGATGCCCTTTGGTTTGACGAACGCCCCTGCATACTTTGTTGATTTGATGAGTAGGGTGTTCAGGGAGTACCTTAATAAGTTCGTGGTGGTCTTTGTGGATGACATCTTAGTCTTTTCTAAGAGTGAAGAAGAGCATGCCCTACATCTTAGGGAAGTGTTAGAGACTCTTCGAGCGCATAGCCTTAAGGCTAAATTCTCTAAATGTCACTTTTGGAGGAAGGAAGTGCGGTTCTTAGGGCACGTGGTCTCTAAGGAAGGAATAGCTGTGGATCCCGCGAAGGTAGTGTCCATCCAAGATTGGAAGGTTCCGAAGAATGCTACCGAGGTGAGGAGTTTCTTGGGGTTGGCTGGCTACTATAGGAAGTTTATCATGGACTTCGCGAAGATATCAGCCCCATTAACTCGCTTGAAAAAGAAGAATCTAGTCTTCACATGGGACGTAGATTGTGATGATGCGTTCCAACGGTTAAAGAGAGCTTTAACCACAGCTCCAGTCTTAGTGTTGCCAGATGGGAGTAAGCCATTTTTTGTTTATACCGATGCTTGTGGGAAAGGACTAGGCGCAGTCTTAATGCAAGAGGGAAGGGTAATAGCCTATGGGGGAAGGCAGTTGAGAAAGCATGAGAAAAATTACCCTACCCATGATCTAGAGTTGGCCGCTATTGTTTTTGCGCTTAAGTCTTGGCGCCATTATCTTCTTGGCGAGAGGTTCGAATTGTTCACTGACCACAAATCATTGAAGTACTTGTTTTCTCAGAAGAATTTGAACTTAAGACAGCAAAGGTGGATGGAGTTCTTAGCATCCTATGATTTCGAGATAGCGTATACCCCTGGCAAGGGTAACGTAGTGACGGACTCCTTAAGCAGAAAAAGGTTGTCTTTGAGTCCATTGTTCGTTGAACGACGAAGCTTGGAATTTATCTCGATGTTTGACTTCAGACCCTCCGTTGACTTTGTACCCGGTTTGCTAGCATCCTTAGAAGTCAGACCTACTCTTTTGGGACGGATTGGTGAGGCACAGCGGGACGACCCACGGTCGGTTGAGTTAGTAGAGAAGCTCATAAGAGGGGAGTCTTCCGGCCATTTGAGTAGGTACACCCTAGATGATAAGGGGTGGTTGCGTAGAGACGGTAGACTCTGTGTACCGCAAGACGAGGGTTTGAGGAAGGCTATACTTGAAGATGCACATCGTTCGAGGATGACCATTCATCCCGGTGGGGACAAGATGTACCAAGACATGAAGAGAGTTTTCTTTTGGGCCGGTATGAAGAAGGATGTGGCTGAGTATGTCGCTAGATGCTTGGTGTGCCAACAAGTGAAAGCGGAGCAAAAGAAACCCGGTGGGCTGCTTCACCCATTGGAGGTTCCGCAATGGAAGTGGGATAGCGTCTCGATGGACTTTGTCGATGGGTTACCAAGATCAAGGAAGGGTAATATGGGAATTTGGGTTGTGGTAGACAGACTTACTAAGAGCGCCCATTTCATACCCGTGAAGAGCAAGAGGACTTCTCCATGGCTAGCTTCAGTTTACCTTCGAGAGATAGTTCGATTGCATGGAGTACCTTCTAGCATAGTGAGTGATCGAGATCCTATCTTCACTAGCGAGTTTTGGAAGAGTTTGCAAGAGGCAGAAGGGACTCAGTTGTATTTGAGCACCGCATATCATCCTCAGACGGACGGCCAGACCGAGAGGGTGAATCGTGTTCTAGAAGACCTTTTGAGACTATGTATCTTAGATTTTGGAGGTACATGGGAAGAGAATCTTCCATTGGTGGAGTTCGCGTATAACAACAGCTTTCAGTCTAGTATTGGCATGGCTCCTTTCGAAGCTCTTTATGGAAGGCCTTGTCGGTCACCTACATGTTGGTGGGAATCTACGGATAAGATCTTGCTTGGGCCTGATATGGTTAGAGAGACTTCGGGAAAGATTGATTTGATTAGAAGAAGGATGAAAGCGGCGCAGGACAGACAGAAATCCTACGCGGATAAGAGGAGGACGGATCTTGAGTTTAATGTTGGGGACATGGTCTTTGTCAAAGTATCTCCATTACGGAATGTTGTTCGCTTTGGGTCTGTTGGGAAGTTAGCACCAAGGTTTGTAGGACCTTTCCCTGTTAAGGAAAGGATTGGACAGATGGCATATAGAGTGGAGTTGCCCGAGAGACTTAGTGGAGTACATGATGTATTCCATGTGTCACATTTGAGGAAGTGCCTACATGAGACTGCAGAGGTGGTAGAGCCGAGCTTGCTTAGAGAAGTGGAGGTAGAGCGTGATGCAACGATTCGACGAGCTCCTACTCGCATCCTTGGGTCAGAGATTAGGAGGTTGAGAAGCAGAGAGGTTCAACTAGTCAAAGTGCAATGGGGAGATGATGAAAGCAATGCTACTTGGGAGACAGAAGCGTAGATGCTTTCACATTACCCATTTCTTTTTGAGGGTATGTCTTTTAACTTCTCCTTTATCGTTTGTCTAATACTTATCTTATCTTTAGTATGTCCTCTCGTTAGTACCTTTGACCTTTAGATAGGGTAAACCTATGGTTGAAACATGTGTTTGAGACATGTTATGATTGATGGATGCGTGTGGATGCAAGTGTTTGCTAGTGGTTGCTCGTGGATGCATATACACACACTTTAGACACTAGATCGGCTCAGTCACTTCATATTGCATATTGCATATAATTGTGTGTAGGTAGCTATATTAATGGATGTATAATGGTTGTGTTATCATATGGATGATGCATTTTGGTGTATGGTTGTGCACACATGTAGAAATAGTATGTGTCGATAGGGTTCTTTCGCATACATATTGAATGCATGGCACTATCATGGTTTGCATTAAGGAGGTCAACTGAATCAGTATACCGCCTGATTTTGTATTAGATAGGGAACATATACACACACTTCTTGCATATGTTCATACAGCATTAGAAACTTTAAGGACAATGGATGCCCGTGTTTGATGGTTTAGTAGAAGGTTGTTTGGTTGGTAGGATACGTTCTTCTTGACTTAGAGATTTCGGGGACGAAATCCTTTAAGTAGGGGAGAATGTAACACCCCGTATTTCTAACAACAGTGATGTTCATAAATTAATGAATAATTAATCTTAGACGTGAGAATTAAGGGAAACGGGTTTCGCGGTTGCATTTGTCTTGGAAAAATACGCGAAATAGAGTCCGAAATTTCGTGAATCGGAGTCCGTATGACTGAGATATGGCCTTTAGAAGTTTCACGAAAAATCAGAAAACGAAACAGATTTCAAAAATGCAGAATATGGGCTAGGCGGGAAAATTCCCGCCCAGACCAGGTCGACCTGGGAGTCGACCTGGGGGTCGACCTGGGGGTCGACCTACCCACCAGGTCAACATGGGTGTCGACCCTAGTGTCGACCTAGGGGTCGACCTCCCTGGTCGAGCCCAAGTGACCTGGGTGCACTGATTTGGGATCTGGGCTGTGTTTTGGTGGCTAGTGACGAGATCTGACGGCTCTAATCTAATTTAGGGTTAATCTAATGGCCTAATACACTTAACTAATCTATAAATACACCCTAAGGCTACCCTAATTCATACTAAAATTGGAGACAATGTCGTCATGCCGTCAAAATGCAACTTAGAAGGAGCCTCCACAAATTAAAGAGGAAGATAGCTTCTCAAATCAACTTCTAATCAACTCTAGCAACTTAATCTTCTTCATAAGAGTGCTAATCAACAAGTTGTGAGTTTCTATGCCTTTAGCAAGCAATTGCTAAACTAATTATGATAGGATATAATGAGGTTATGGTTATGTATGTGGATCAATGCAAGTTATGTTATCATATGCTATGTGTTCATGATGCTAGTTATGCAAGTTTTATGCTATATGTTCATGATGCTAGTTATGCAAGTTTTATGCTATATGTTCATGATGCTAGTTATGCAAGTTTTATGCTATGTGTTCATGATGCTAGTTATGCAAATCACTATGATAAACATTGATCCATTATGACACCATGTTATGCAAGTTTGGTGTTTGATTATATGCAAGTTCATATATGACATGTTATGCAAGTTTGGTGTTTGATTATATGCAAGTTCATATATGACATGTTATGCAAGTTTGGTGTTTGATTATATGCAAGTAACATGTGCAAGTTTACACCTTTGTATGATATGCATACATATGCAAGTTTACCCCTTTGTATGTCATGCATACATATGCATGTTTACCCCTTTTTATGATATGAGTAACATATGCAAGTTCATCCCTTTTTAGACCTATGACATGTATGCAAGTTTATCCCTTTATGATAGGTCTATGACATGAACATCTATGCAAGTTACCCTCTTTATGACATATGTGATTCATGCAAGTTTGGGTTGATTATTTATGCTAGTTGGGTTTGATGCCATGGTCATATATGCAAGTTGACACCTTTAAAACCCATGTTGATGCTAATGTTATGCTAAGTAGAACCCATTGTATTTGTGATGAATCTTCCCTTTTAAGTGTGTCATGTTAGCGTATCACGTGGGGAACGATGGGGTTAATATTCATGTTAACAAGATTGTAGTGAAATTGGTATGATGTGGCATACCATAAGTGGATGGACATAATTGAGTCAATTTTGTACATCATTAAATTGGAATTAATTAGGGAAAATTAATTCAAAATATGGGGGTGATTAATTAGGTGTAATTAATCGACTAAGACACGAGGTTGGACCCTTTTGTAGCATAAGACTGCCCGGACCCGACCGGCAAATCCAGCGGCTACAAATGATTGGCCCAATGTGAGAGGTCTTAGACATAAACTAAATACGTGACAAGTGTAAAGACACGAGGTTAGACTCGGTTATGGCGTAAGGCTGCCCGGACCCGACCGGCAAATCCAGCTGCCATAAAAGATAGTCTAATGTGAGAGGTCTTTGCAAAGGTTACGGTCTTAATCAATTAAGAAACACTTAACCAGATAAGCATGTAGTGGGGCATGAGGGGTTAAGTGGGTGCCTTGGGTGGCATGTGGAAATCTAGTGGGTTGCCTTGGTTGGCAATAGAAAATACGATTAGAATACTTAACCAAGTGGAAACATGTAATTAAACATGATTAAAGGGTTAAGTGGGATGCACTAGAAAGTGACAAGCTTAGGTGGGTAGCTTGTGGGGGCCCATTTCAACCAGTAACCCAAAAACGTATCTTTGTGGGCTCGACCCAAGTCGAGGATGGGACACGCATACTGAGCTTGACTATAAGAGGCCAAAAACGGGTTAGCGGTGGCAACGCAAGTCCAATGGGTTTCATATGCGTGTGTGGATCCGGGCTGGTAGGTAAGACGTTGTTGCATCGTGTAGGTATAAGCCATGCACCATTGGTTGTATCGGGTTGCCACTTTGGGGAATGATACACCCCACTATGGGGCCAGCACGGGTATCTACGTTAGGGAGCCGATCGCTTGGGAAGTAGTGGGTACACCTAGTGGAGATAGGGGCAGACGGCACCTATGTGGTCAGCTAGGGGTACACGAAACTACTAGTTATATTTTCTAAGTCCATGGGTGGGATCAACCTTTAAGTAGGAATGACTGGTGTGGTGCAGTGTAGTAATTACCCTTGGGTGGGTAGATGCGTCTTTATCGATATCTTAGTTCTTCCTATGTCTAGTTGGCTGCTTAGTGTAGTCATTTATCCCCAGTCGTCACCGTACCAAGTTTATATCATACCCTAATTACTTTAATGATTGTATTGTTAAAGTTATAGGGCTCACTCAGACTTATGTCTGACCCCGTTGTTTTTATCTTTTTTCCCCCCTTAGGTCCTCAGGTTGGGCCTAGTTCTAGTGGAGTTTGATCCAGACTGCTTTATCTATCTTGGGGCTTGGACTCTTGATGTAAAGCTCGGTTATCTTTTCTATTATGGCTATTAGTTATGTAGTGGGATTATGTACTTATGTTTTATTAAGATGGATATTTAGTACTTGACTCTTGTTTAGTTGGTTTTGGTATTGTAACCAGACATGTTTATCTTCTGCTGCAATGAAATGGTGTTTTAAATTTTTAAGTATTATTTATATCTGTCTTGTTGTAATTTTTCTGTTCTATATTCACTTAAAATACCCCACCGATGCTATGGCATTCCCTTAGTGAGTGTCCGTAGCGGGTGTGGGGTGTTACAATAGACATCGACTTCCCCTTGGCACACGTCCCGCAGCAAAGCCCATCACGGAGCTCACTCATTGGTTCCCAGCTGGATCCTGAGTCAAAGCTCCTCATTTGGACTTCCTTTGCATCTCGGGTTTTGATCGAATTGGAGTTGGTCTTCAAAAGAGTCATCACATAGAAGTGGTCCTGAATTCGATTCGGTTCGGATACATACGTATAACACGGTTCGGTTCGGTGCAATGCTTCATAGTGTACTCCTGAGTGCGGTTCGGTTCGGTGGTTCTCCCCCTTTAGACGTCGGTTCGGTTCGGATGTCATGCTCCATTCGGTTCGGTTTGTCCCTCCTGCTCCAGCTTGCCTGATCCGACCTGATCCCCCTCACTTGCCTCCTCCGATCCGATCTCGCTCCCTAGCCTACCCCGATCCGATCCTGCTCCCTAGCCTACTTCGATCCGATCCTGCTCCATAGCTCCGATCCGATCCTCTGTCCAACTCCAACTCTAAGCAGTGGCCTTCCTTCTTGCCAAACTTCTTTTGTACCAGATTCCAGTTCGGGTCGGATTCCTTGCCCAGCTCTCCTATCCGATCCGAGCCCATACCCGATCCGATCCGAAACCCTGCACAGCTTTCTGCAACTTTTTCCAGCAACTTGTTTACGCCATTCGACGACGTTTTCGACCAATCTAACTATTCTAATCAACCACAAATCATTCCAAACAGTCATAGCAACATAGCAAACTAACCACAAACACCAAAACAATGAATATACATGTCAAAATGGATCAAATATACCCAAAACCCCATATTTTCCCTTAAACATATTTAGGAAAAACTAATAATATGATTAGTAAAACTTAACCAAATCAAACCCACTTTCTAACAGAGGTCTAAAACATTATTTTCGAATTTATAGATATTTTTCCAGAATTTATTAGTGTATAAATTCGCTAATCTTCACTAATTACCCTTAATTAACTGTAATTAGTGTCAAAACAATGCTAATCACTCACCTTGGCCACAAATAAAATTCTCAGAACTGAAACCTCGCTGATTTGGGTGAATTCTAATGTCTAACAGCAGCTCTAATCTTGCTTTCATGTTTTCTCTCCTTAATTTGATGTAGATTAAGCCAAAACTTGATTAGAAAGTGATTAGAAGGTGATTTGGGTGTTGGAGGCCATTGCTAGGGTTCCAAGAGTGAAAGTGGCGGCTGAAAGAAATGTTTTATAACCCTAATCAGCCCCTATACATCTCCAATCCCGAAATCCCCTTTGGGCCTAGCTGTTAATTACCCGGTTAAGCCCAATTAAACTGTTTTTCACCATCTGAAACTTGTTTCAGCCATATCTCCCAAATGGTGAGTCCGTTTGGCTAATGTGACCACTCTACGGAATTGTAAACCATCATCCGGAGCCAATGGAATTGGTTTTAGGTCAAAATTCCTTCCCAGTCAAAAGTTATGGCCAAAACAGTGCCAACTAGGGGTAAAATGGTCATTTAAAAATCGACAAAAATCATGAACATGGGAAATGACCCCAGTAGTCTTCTCCCAAAGTTACATGACCATACGACTTCGTATGTGAAAGAAATAAATATTCTACGATCCTATGATGCGTTGAATACGGGTCGTAACATTATGGCTCAGAAAAATCTGGAAAAAATTTGCAAAATTCTAAAACATCATTTTATGCCTCTGTTAGAAATTTGGGTTAATTTGGTTTAGTTTGTTAATCCTATCATTAGTATTCCGAAACATGATTAAGGGGAAAATATGGGTTTTGGGTAGGTTTGATCCATTTTAACTTATTGGATTTTTTTTTTGGTGTTTATGGTTGATTATACATGTTGCTATGACTGTATGGTATGTTTTGTGATTGTCTAGAAGTGTTAGATTGGTGGAAAACGCCATCGAATGGCGTAAATAGCTCGCTGGACAAAGTGTTGGGAAATGCAGAGGACCGGATCAAATCGCCCCTCCGAACCCGACTCGATCGTGATACCCGATCCGAACCGCCACGTAGAGACTCTGATGCACCACGATCTGATGTTCCATGAACCGCTCGAGAGAAGGAGCCCGATCCGAGCCGCTTCAGCTTGAGCTCCACGATCCGACCTGAGCATGGTGGCACGACCCGAAGGCACCCGATCCGAACCGATGCACCATGGATGGACTTGAGAGACTCGATCCGATCTGGAGCGTTTGGGAAGGAGGACCGAACCGCCAGGAGATGTGGACCCCGAACCGATCCGATGGAGGTAGCTTGACCGATCCGAACCAAGATGTCGGACTTGAGGCGTGAATCACGATCCGAATTTGAAGTATAAACTGAAGTGAAGAACCGATCCGGAGAAGACCAATAACCCGAGATGCAAAGGTAGTCCAAATGGGAAGTTTTGTACTCAGGATCCAGTTGGGAACCAACGAGTTAACTTCTTGATTGGACTTTGCTGCGGGACGTGTGCTAAGGGGTTGTCAATGTCTATGACTTTAGATCACTATGTAGGGGAGGTACATGAACGGATTCATGGCCACAATGGCCTAGATACGACTAAAGAGCTATAGACCAATGAAGTGGGGTCATTTGTAAAGATTTGGTCATGACTCCATGTGGTAAGCTTGGTAATAGCAGTAGTTGTACAAGTCGAACTTCATCACTACTTCGATGGGTCTAGTGATTGACAGCGGTGGACATCGTATGCTTTACGCATTGAGTGAGAGATGTGAGGATGGTTGCTATGGTTGATTTGTTTTCCATCATTATGACATGCACACCCCTACCCCCGTTATCTTTGCACCATCTGCTCAGTGGCACCTTAGAGTATTGTACGGTATGTAGTGCTAACTCTTTGGTTGCAGGTCCAGGTTCAGATATGGTTTAGTATACATGTTATTGTTCTATTTAACTGCTTATCGCTCATACCAAACTTTTTGTCTGACCCAGAGTTTTATGTCTCTTCTTATTACTCTGGGTGCTCTCACGAGCAGACTAGAGACAGGTTGGCTGGGTATGCATGAGTAGCTGATCCGGAGACGAGCTGGAGGCTTCCACATATGATATATATAGTTTTCTCCCTGTGTTGTTGAAGATCGCTGCTTGGGCATTAGTAGTGCATCTTCTACTTTAGTTTTCTTTTGTTTTAGAGACAGTAAATTTGGAAAGTTGTAATAAGCTGTATTTGGATTTTCCGCTGCTATGTTGGTTTAGTTTTCAGCTTATGCACTGTCTCGCCTGTTTTATGTCAAGATTATGTTATTATTATATTTTGTTCCATGCGCTGTGAGATTTCTACAGGTTCCTTGTTAGTTCATTCTCTTCTTTCCTTTCTTTGGCGACCGTTCCGTGCTAGTCGGGCATGTGTACATCGCACCTTCGTAGGAAATGCAGGCTAGTGCGGGGCGGGCCGTCACATGATACCTTTATGAAAACCATGTCTCCCACCTCAAACTCAATGTTAGTCCTTCTCTTATCTGCTTAGGACTTCTCCCTATCCTGAGCTGTCTTCATTCACTATCTAATAAGATCAATCTTTTTGGAAGTTTATCTATCCATATCTGGTCCAAGTAAAAGTCTTTCTGTAGATTCCCACCAACAAGTCGGTGATCTACAGGGTCGTCCGTACAATGCTTCGAAGGGTGCCATGTCAATACTAGCTTGATAATTGTTGTTGTTGGCGAACTCTACTAAAGGAAGGTGCTCTTCCTATGTCCCTCTGAAGTCTAGGATACACAGCCTTAAAAGATGCTCAAGAACTTTATTCACCAATTCCGTTTGCCCATCTATCTGAGGGTGATAAGTGGTGCTCACACACAACTGTATACCTAATGCTTCTTGCAAGCTCCTCCAAAATTCACTAGTAAAAATGGGGTCACGATCACTTACGATACTGGAAGGTACTCCATGAAGACGGACTATCTCACGAACATAAATTGTCGCCAACCATGTTGTCGTCCTCTTACTCTTAACTGGAATGAAATGAGCACTCTTAGTAATTCTGTCTACTATAACTCAAATACTGGTGTTGCCTTTCCTAGATCTAGGCAAACCGTCGATGAAATCCATAGAGACGCTCTCCCACTTCCACTGTGGGACTTCCAAAGGATGAAGTAAACCACCGGGCTTCTTTTTCTCAACCTTGACTTACTGGAAAATCAAACATGGAGAAACAAACTATGTCACATCTTTATTCATCCCATCCCAAAAGAAAACCCTCTTAATATCTCTATACATCTTATCACCGCCTGGATGAATAGTCATCTTAAAATGATGCGCTTCCTCTGGGACTGTCTTCAACAAAATCCCAATTGGGGGAACACAAAGCCTTCCATCCCATCGCAACCACCCTCTATCGTCTATGGAATATCTATTGAGGTGACTAGAAGTCCCTTTACTGAGCCTATCCAAGATGTCTGAAATCGGTGGATCCTCTCGCTGTGAAGCACCTATATGATCCAAAAGAGTAGGTCGCACCTATAGTGATGCCAATAAACTAGGTATAAACTCTGTGGAGGGTCTAAAATCAAAAGTCAGTATAAACTCCAAACTTTTCCTATCCACAAACATAGGACTCAAAGTCAGCCTTTGCCTACTCAAAGCGTCTGCAACCACATTACCATTTCTAGGGGTATAAGAAATCTCGAAGTCGTAGGACGCTAGAAACTCCATCCATCTTTGTTGCGTAAAATTGAGATCCTTCTACGAGAATAAGTACTTGAGAGATTTATGATCGGTGTACAACTCAAACTTCTCTCCAAGTAGATAATGGTGCCATGTCTTAAGCGCAAATACTGTGGCAGCTAGCACTAAGTCATGGGTAGGGTAGTTCTTCTCATGAACTCTTAGTTGTCTACCTCCATAGCATACTACCCTTCCCTCTTGCATCAGAAACGCAACAAACCCTGTACCACCTACATCAGTGTATACTGTGAACACTTTGTTCCCATCGGGCAAGGTCAAGGCTAGGGCTGTTGTCAGAGCCCATCTTCAGTCGTTGAAAAGCATCGTCACAATCTACATCCCAAGAAAATGTCAGATTCTACTTCGTCAACCTGGTGAGTGGGGCTGATACCTTTTCGAAGTCCTTAATGAACTTTCTATAATAGCCTTCCAATCCCAGAAAACTTGTAATGACCCAAAAATTTCCCTCGTGGGAAATCGCCGGATGCACTAACTTTGGGTATACAACACATCAGAACAAATAACAAAAGGCTTTTATAAACATTATAATAATGTTACATCAGAGTACAGAATATCAGAGTACATCGAATAAATAATAATACAGTGGAAAATTAATTTACAATAAACTTAACACAATGCAGCGGAAGACTATCATTGCTCTAGCCATAGCTTTAAGCTTCGATCCAGAATCCTACCTAATATATAGATATCTACAAAACAAGCCACTCGACTGCCCATGTGGAAAAGAGGGCACCCGAGTTTGCAAAGTGAAACAAACTAAAAGTCAGTCATGGGACTGATATGAGATAATAAGGCTAATCACATGACCACCCGCTAACGCGGAACGGATTTACTCCGTTGGATTGCCAACGCAAGAAATAAAGTAAATCGTTAAACAACGCAATGCTTTTTAGAAAAATGAAACCGTTATAAGACTCAAGTCCCATCACACAATTCAACGCAAATAGGAGGATAGAGTTTTACCTTATAATCGTAAAAAATGCTTGATATGAAAAAACGAATTTGATATTATTATTAGTGTACAAATATGTTTCAAAAACATTTCAATCATAATGTATCAATCATAGATAGCATAGCTACCATATACTATGTCGCCATACTAGTTATATAATCAAAACCATATGGTGTCGTATTGGAAGTTGGATTTCCATTATGAACCAAGGTAAGGGACCGTCCTTACCAAATTCAAGACAATCTAGCCTATGTCTCAATGTCAGTCGCAACAGCACCTAGGAGCCACAGGGCCGGTCACCAACTTACATTGGTGGATTATATATAAATTCCTGAACAATATGCCTCCCCACCCTATGGGGTGTAAAATAGAGCCAATAGGGACTCAAATACTGAGGTGCCTCGCAAATCCATCATCCACATAAGTAAAATGTCTGAGCTCCATACCATGACACCACTCCTAGCTAGAAAGAAACACATGTTCTCCCTGGATTCTTCTCCCGTTTCTGGTTCATACTGGGGTGTAAGGCTCGCGAAGTAACTCTACACAAAGCTATGCTATTTAAAGCTGTTCTTTGATCATCAACCACAAGGCTCTACTTTTCAACAAAAGCCTTGATCATTTGTATCTTAGCATGCCACATTGTCAATCCATACCATACCATTGATTTCTGCCAATATATAACCTCTAAGCTCGTACGTCTCAAAGAAGGGTGTTAAGCAAGAGAATAAATTCTCCGCCACCAAACAAATATATATTCAGCAGAGATCAACGAATACATCATAAAGGAAAACAACGTCAGACATACCATCAATTTACAAGTCCGTTCTGGGTCTGAATGAAATCGGAGACACCTTATTCCTCGTCCCATATGTCAAATACAGAAGAGATGTTCTTGCATATCCATCGGTCACCAAGTACGTCTGGACGATCACCACTTATTACCTTATCTTGGGATATCTCCCAATCAAGACATCAGTAATCATCCAAACGATGTGAAGACCTCCGGTCTTCAACCACTGTCTTTATCTTCGACTTTTAATCGTCGTAGTAATTATTCAGAATGAGTTAAACCCGGTCTTTCCGAATAACTCGCGTATTTTATAATCGATAATTAAGTGCTATAGAAACACATCATATGCCACATTCCAATTCAGAATATTCTTTTAAATAAATATTCACATTATTAGGGAAAGGTTGCCAATAATTTTATCAAAGATAAATTCTTTTAAATTTATTCTTTAATGTTCTCTTTAAAGATTCATTAAAACTCCAATTTGGTTTTAATATCAAAAATCATTACTTTATGATTATTCAACTTTAAGAAATTAATCTTGTCTTTAACTGGGTTAAAGAACCAATGTCTTTTAAAATACAGTTCACGATAAACCCAATTCACATTTCATTTTATTCACATTATTAAATATAATTGGAAACTCTAATAATCTTAATTAAAAGATTTATTCTTTTCATACGGGGTTTAAGAACAGTGTTATTTAAGAAACAATTCACGACAAACCCAAAAATCCAATTTATTTTATTTAATTCTAATTATATATTAATTAATTGGAAAACTTCATTAAATCTTAATTTAAAGATTTATTCTTTTCTCATCGGGGTTTAAGAACAATGTTATTGAAGACACCATTCATGACAAACCCAAAATCCAATTTATTATTTAATTCAAACTAAATATTAATTAATTGGAAAACTTGATTAGATTATTATTCTGGTTAATAACTAGTTCATTTCGATAAAAATGTATTTTTATCTTTTCAAATATGGAATTTTTCATCCAAAATCTTTCCAAATCACTTATTATGATTTTACATAATTTTACCATATTTTTAGTGATTTTATCAAGGCCCGTACAGTCGGTTTCCAATAACCGCCACCGAATTTCATCCATAGCGACCTTAGCGACCTTTTTCAAATTTTATTTGGACATAATTCCAAATCTAACTATTAGATTTCAAAACTCTTATATTCACTGGAAAGCTCTTATCGATATGAACCCAACGGTTCCGGTTTTAGGAGAATCCAACGGTCGGATCTCCCGTTACATCAATTTGAAGTTAATGGTCAAAATTCGCAAACGTTCTGTACATGGCGCGTTCTATTCAGGCCATTAAATATATATATATATATATATATATATTATATATCGTCGATTTCCAACTAAAACATATTTATAAAATGTCTATAAATTCATTTTAAATCGATTCCAACTTCATTTTCAATTTTTAAATCAAAATTGAATATTCTATGTCTTTATCATATTATAATATTAATATTTTCAAAATATTATATTCTGAAATCACTTCTTTTCGATATTCATTATAAAATGAATAAAATCAATCGATAAACCCATTCGGGTTAAAAATGATGTTTCTATACTTAACCTGGCTTTATATTTTTTTGTTTTTTTATCCATCCAAAGATGGACATAAAAATCATAATTTTATTCTACATTGAATATTATTTTAAAATATTCGCTATTTAAAAATATTCTTTATTTAAAATAATCTTTATTTTAAATATTATTTATATAAAAGTATTCTTTATTTTAAATATTCTTTATAAAAAAGATATTCTGAATCGGAATGCGACTCAATCGATTTCCATATAATTTCAGTTATATGGATTTTCATACATCGCATGTATTTAACAATAATGATAAATAATCATTCAACAATCCATATGCATCTAGAGTGAAGTTTTATAACTGTGTGAGCATTAAAATAAATAGATAATGCTCATCACAGACTGTCAATCCATCGATTGACATATAACTAAATATTGGGACTAATGTATGTCAAATATCATCTTAATACCCGTGTGCGGTTTTCAAACAACAACAGTTTATATAAATAAATCATTAGTTAATAAATTTAACCAATTATGATTCGGTTTGAATTATTTTCTATTTAACAAATTTTCACTGATTAAATTATAAATGGATATCTATAATTTAATTTCAACTGCCATACTAATGTTAACAATATTTTTAATACGTTAAAACATTTCAACATCACAAACATATATTTCAAGCCCTGGCTAATTCTTTTATATTAACATGATTAACATGTAAATGACATCATTTTTGTCTAACAAAGCATATTAACAAATGATCATTTTTATATTAATGAGACAACCCGAACATCCCCGTGAAGGAAAGCCCGAAATGCTTTGAGAACAAGACGAATCAGAACACAAACAGAAGAACATTTCATTGTTAATTACAACAATTCCATAAAAAACAATAATATACAGAGCATGAATAAATATGATACATTTAATATACATCAGAAAAATTTTAGAGATTACAATTTACAATGCAGCGGAAAAAAATACAAAACACAACTGAAAAGAATATATGGATGCAGAGCTTTCCGAATATCATTCCAGCTGTAAACCGAGATCCTGTGAATAAAAATCTGCAAAACCAAAACCACAAGCTGCCCGTGTGGAAATAGGGGCACCCAGAGTTTAGGTTAAAACAATAAACTCCAGGTCAGTCATGGGACTGGTGTGAGAACTAAAACAGTTATTAATCTTTATTTTAAAGTTAGGTAAATCAAGGGACCATGCCGTATAACACCGAACGGGTTTCCTCCCAAGAATACCAGTGCATAAAAAAACAGCGCAATGCTAAATAAAGAACAATGAAGCTATTATAAGACCCAGGTCCCATCACGCAATGCAACACAAGCCAGAGGATAGGGTTTTACCTTATAATAGCCAAAGAATACTTGATAAGCTAAATTTCATCTTTTATTATAACTATAAGTGCATAGTGTCAAAACAATTTCAATCATAAGTGTCAATCATAGATGACATAAGTGCCCCATACCACTATGTCGCCATACTAGGATCTACAATCAAAACCGCAAAGTCACGTATTGGAAGTTGGATTTCCATTTGTGAATCGAGGCAAGGGATTGTCCTCACCGCTTCGAGATGCTCTAGCCCTCCCCTCAGGAACAGCCGCAACTGCACCTTGGATCCTCAGGGCTAGTCCACACGGAGTGGATTAAACTTAAACCCTGAACATGCGTTTCCCCGTCTTGTGGGGCGTAAATGAGCCAACAAATGACTCCATCGGTCCCGGATCGACCGATATAACTGAAGCGCCTTGCATTCCAACAACCACATAAGTCAGACTCGTCAGGGCGTGTAGAACCACTAATGCCACTTCTAGCTAGAAGGAAACGTATGCCCTCCCGGACTTCCTCTCCCGTTTTTGGTTCACACCGGGGTGTGAGGCTCGCAAATTAATGCTACACAAAGCTACGCTGTACTAAAGCCGTGCTTTGATCATCAACCACAAGACCCTGCTTTCCAAAAGAAGCCTTGATCATTTGCGTCTCAGCATGCCACACAGGAATTCATGCCATGCGACTGATATCTATCGATATATAACCTCTGAGCTCGTACGTCTCAGAGAAGGGCGTTAAGCAAAAGAATAAACTATCCGCCGCCAAATAGATATATATTTAATAGAAATCAATCAACATAGAATAAAATCTAATGTCAGACACAAAATCCATTTACATGTCCGTTCTGGTCTGAACGAAACCGGAGGAACCTTATTCCTCGCATATCCATCGATCACCAAGTACGTCTGGACGATCACAAACCGATTCCCTCCTCTTGGGTGTACAACCCAACCAAGATCATCAGTAAGTATCCAAACGACATGAAGACCTTCGGTCTTCAACCATCGTCTTCATCGTCGACTTATCGTCGATTCAGTTATTCAGAATGGGATAAACCCGGTCTTTCCGAATAACTCGCGTATATAATAAACAAGTGTTATAAAAACACAACATACGCCTTATTCCAATCTAGAATATTCCTTTATTCAAATATTCTTTTACTTTGGGAAAAGTTCCCATTAATTTTATCAAAGATAAATTCTTTAAATTTATTCTTTAATCTTCCTTTGAATATCAATTCAAACCAAATTATGGTTTATCCAAATTTGTCGGGATTAACGAACCTTACCGAAGTAACCATTTGTTTTAATTTCCCAACCCCAACCTATTCATCCCATGAAGTAAAACTGGTAATACTTCATATCTAACACCATTGTGTTATCGGTAAATTCAATTACCATTTCACGTTCAAATCTAATTAAAGATTTAACTATCGCCTGAAGCAAACTGGTGATACTACATTCTCAATCATTTCAATCTAATTAAAGATTCATTAAAACTCCACTTGGTTTTAATCTTCCCAAAAATCAATATTAATGATTGTTTAACTTGGGAAATCATATCCTGTCTTTTAACTGGGTTAAAGAACCAATGTCATTTAAACGCGGTTCACGATAAACCCCAAAATCACATTCCATTCCATCAGCCCTTAACCGTAAATTAGCAAGTGAACAATTCCCTAAGTATTAACCCCGAAGGCCGAAACCAACATCAGATCAATACCCAGAAAACCATTCAACTTAACTAATCTCCAGTTAGTTTCTAATTTTCTTAACTTCGTTGGGTCTAATAACAGTATTATTAAAGATACCATTCACGACAACCCAAAATCACATTCCATTGACAATGGAATCTTCATGGAAAACAAATCGATAGATATAATCGATACAAACTTCCATATCTAACCGATAATATAAATGGAATAACGACTAAGCCTTTTAAATTCCATATATATTAACCGTCTTCCTCTACAAAAGCTTACTTTGATTATCGCCAAATCGAATTCCATTCAATTCCAATTTAATATGTTAAATTGGAAAACTTTACTTTGGAAAATCTTCTTTAAATCTTAACAAAAGATTTATAATTTCCAAATCCCATTTCATTGTAAATCGGGTTAAAGAACGAATGTCGTTAAAACACAGTTCACAATAAACCCAATTCATATTCCATTAATTATCGGGTTAAAGAACAAGAGTTATTTAAAACACCGTTCACGATAAACCCAAAAATTAATTTCAATTCAATTTCAATTCAATTCCAATTAAATATTATTTAATTGGTATACTCCATTAAATCTAAATAAAAAGATTTAATCTTTTCTCAACTGGGTTTAAGAACAGTGTTAATGAAGACACCATTCACGACAAACCCAAATCCCATTTTATATTAAATACAAGACTATGAATAGAAAATATATCGGCTTATATTCAATATCAAATTCTACGACCAACAAATATCGTATTGGAAATAACGATATAAATATATCTTTCAAATTTCCATAACAATATCTGTATAATCACGAAATCCAACAACGAAATATTCCAAAGACAATTTCGATTAAAATCCATTCCAATTCAACTATTGGAATTCTGGTTATTTTTAAAACCCTTTCAAATCCAATTTATTTATTTCAAAAATAAATGGATTATAATTCTAGTTCAAAACTAGTTCATTTCGATAAAAATCTTTTTTTATCTTTTCAAATTTGGAATTTTTCATCCTAATTCTTTCCAAATCATTTCTTATGATTTTACACAAATTATTGCTATTTTTAATAATTTTATTAAGGCCCGTACAGTCGATTTCCATAAACGGCCATCGAACTGCACTTACAGCGACCTTTTCCAAATTTGATTTGGAAATAATTCCAAATCCAATTGTTAGATTTCTGATTTCTTGTATTCATTAGAATGCTCTTTTAGATACGAACCCAACGATTCCAGTTTTAGGAGAATCCGACGGTCGGATCTCCCATAATGTCCGTCCAAAGTCAATGGTCGAAATACGTGAACTGCCGCGGCGCGGCGTGTTCTATTCAGGCCATTATATATATAATATGTACATTATATATATTTCATCGATTTCCATTTAAAACGTATTTTATAAATCGTTTTAAATTCGTTTTCAAAACGATTTCAACTTCGTATCAAATTTCTAATCAAAATTGAATATTCCATATCATCGATATATAAATGATAATATTTTCAAAACATTCGATTTTGAAATCAATTCCTTTTCGATATTCATTATAAAAATGGATAAAATCGATATAAATATCGTTCACGTCAAAATGGCGTTAATCTAATCAACATGGCTTTATATATTTAAATATATTCGTGTCCATCCCAAATCGGACATCAAAATTAAATTTTGATTCTTTTCTGAATATTATTTGAAAATATTCGTTTTTTAAAATAATTATTATTTTAAAATATTTATTCTTTTCTGAACTGGAATCAGATACAGTCAATTACCGTATAATGTTATTATATGGATTTCATACGCATATGTACACAACTACAATCAAACACTTTCAACCATCATCCAAAGTGCATTCTACACTATATAAGCATCAAATAAAAATATTTAACGCTTATAACAGTCTGTCAACCAATCGATTAACATACAAATAATTATTGGAATTAGTATATGTCATATATCATCCCAATACCCGTGTGGGGTTTCAAACAATCAAACACAGGTTTTATATGTGCAGTTGGGCGATGTGTAAATTTTATCGTCCCAATCAATATCAGTCAAAAGTGTGTACATAAACAAATCGTCTGATTTGTAAATGAATATTTATTTTATTCATATACAAGTTAAAATTTATATTCTTAATGATAAAATATTTATTCGGTTCATTTACACAATAAAAATGATATTTTTATTGTTCTCATATATTTTAGAAAATTTCGGCGGCATAACGGCACGATACTAGAAACGGGATAAGGCCTAGCCTTATCCTCAGTCTAATAATGGCCCACGCCATACACATACCAATCTAATCATTTCCATTTCACCCAAACAACCAAATTCAAACCAATAATTCAATCAACTACACAACCAAATAAACAAGTCGTCCATGGTCTGTGGACGACGGGGAACAGTTCATATATGCAGTTACATAATAAATAACTGTGTAAGGAAAATTCAGTGAGAGAGTTCTCACCGAGGGTTCCACTCCTCCATTCTATTTCTGAAATTCAGAACAGTCTGGATTTGCCCGTACTTTCAACGCAGTCTTCTCTACGTTGTCCCTATTAACAATCACATTATTATTTCAACGCTATAAAAATCACATTTATATTTCAATGCATATATAATAAAAATCAGATTTTTATATTTTCTATTATATAAAAATTCTATTTTTAATCCTCTACTCATATAAAAAAATTATTTTTATATCGTTAACTTCATATATAAAAGATCATATTTTTAATGCTACTTATATGAATAAAAATCATATTTTTCTTCTCTAACCTCATGATAAAAATCATATTTCAATTTATATAAAAATCGTATTTTCCTTTCGCTACCTATATAAAAATCACATTTTTATAATGACACTTCATATATAAGAATCATATATTTTTACAACGCTTCCTTCTATATAAATTTTTTATTTTTATATCCCTACTTCTTAAATAAAGATCAAATTTTTATCATTACTTCATATACATAAATTACATTTTTAAACCGCCACCTTTACAATAAAAATCACATTTTTATTTGTTCACTTTCAATATAAAAATCATAATTTTACTTCACTATATATAAAAATCGAATTTTTACTAAATTAAAAATCATATCTTTACGTATAAAAATCCTTCCCTTTCATAATTTAAAATATAATCTTTACATATAAAAATCATTCCTTTACGCGAATAAAAATCAAAACTTCATGCTAATAAAAATTAGTTTTTTTAGCTTATTCTATTATTTCTAAAAATCCGATTTTCATGCTATGTAATTTATGTAAAAAAAATCGTATTTAAATAATGTATTTAAATTAAAAACTGATCTTAGTCAATGCCTTATAATAGAAAAAAAACGAATTTAAAATAAAAGAAAAAGGAGGACTCACTATTTTCACTATTCGGAGGAGGATGGTTTTCAGTCGACGAAGAAGAGGGGGGAGGCGGCGCGCGAATCCAAGTGGGTGGCTCAGGTGCGGTGGTGGAATGGGGGCCCCACTGTGGCTGGTTGCTGATCGATTTAGGTGGAGTTTTTAAGAGGGGGGCACGCACGAGGTTTCAAAGGGGAAGAAGAGAGAGGGGCAAGAGCGCGAGAGGAGGAGCGAGCGGTGGTCCTGAGGGGAGGTGCGGCGCCAGGAACGGCGGCAGGGAGGGTGGGCTGGAGCGCGATAGCACTTTTTTTTTTCCTTTTTTTATCTGATCGGGAAAAATAGAGGAGATGGGGGGTTAATGTAAAGAGGAGTTTATATTTTATTTATTTAATTTAATTTAATTTTCAAAAGGTTGACTTTTAATTCGAATCCTAAATCAGACCCAACGAATGTCCTCCTAGCTAATTACCCCCATTCTGAACACAATAGGATATGTTTCGTAATCTGATTTCAATCAGTTTCCATCAAAATCAAAATATAATCTATATATTGAATTTGAACGTGCAATTCAATTTATCGGGGCCACATACGGACTCTTAAAATTCCCAAAAAAATATTTTCTAGCTTCGTATTGACGATACAGTCCTAACAAAACTAATTTCATCAAATTCTGAGATCGTTTGAACAATGGCCATTTTCTGGTTGATCGAAATTGACGGAAACTATCAAAACACGTTTTCTTTCGCCACGCTCACGTATTGATTCAGAAAATTATGTATTTTGGAATCTAGAAAAAATTCGACATCTCGAATCCAACAAAAGTGGTTTCGTCGAAAACAGAGATCGTTTGCAAAATTTCCATTTTTAATGGCTATATTTTCCATAGTGACTATTTTGAATTTTCATCTGGGCATAACTTTTCATCCCCGCTATGAAATTTCAATTTTTCGGATTCATTGGAAAGATATTCTCAAATAGATTCTAATATTTTTGGTTTCGCTAAAATCCAGTTTATTTTGAATCCTGAACATTCATTTGAAAATTGAAATCGAATTTTCGAACTACCATGCCATTTTAATTCCTTTTATAATTAAAAATAAATATTTATATTCTAACGCCGATTCAAATAAATATATACATTCTAATTCTATTTAAAATAAATTTGTCGTCCTAATTATTCAAAATAATTCATTTTAAATATTCAAAATTCATTAAAATTGCCAAAATAAAAATTTTAAATTGGTTCGGATTTTCCGAGTTGTTACAATCTCCCCCACTTAAAACTTTTCGTCCCCGAAAAGAAACGAATCTGAAAGTTGTTTTACAAATCAACTCAACTTTCATTATTTTCATTATGGCTTAAGTTCTTCAACTTTTCAGTTTCTAAGAACTTTTCAAATTCTTCAAAAATTTGGCTAACACCCTAAATTTTCGAAAATTTTCACCATAACCTCCCCTGCATGGGAGCACCGGGAAAATCCCAAAATTGCCATACAGGCCTCCCCAATCCAAAAAGAAAAAGTAACAGCCAAGCGGCTAGCCAATCGGCTCATAAAATCATCAAAAACCCCAAGAAATACAATAAACATGCACCTATTTATCAGGCAAATTTTTTTATTCCTCTGCTCTAGCCTCTTTGCAATGACCTATTCACACATATATATGTACATGCATGCATTTCCAAATAACTTTCAGTCTTATTCAATATTCGATACAATCTGGCTAAATTTACCATTCATTCACATAATGGTTTAAAGGAATAATCATATAACACAACCATCAATCATCAATCAATTAGTTAAATAACGTTTCAATCACATAACTTTAATACATAGCCAAAAATCATATTTTTGATGGAAAATCACAACAATAAGCCCTATCTAGTTTCGGTTCTCACACTAGTCAATAGGAAATATATAGACATCCCACCTTTGAAACTCGAACGTGAATACTGATGATGCGATCGCTATAGCAATCATCAGAACCATCTTCGGGCGACTAGAGTGTGATTCTATATCTATCCAGTATATTAAGACTTCGTATACATGTGGATCAGACGTATATGCAAAATCTTTATATACTTGATTGTCCTAATCAATTTAAAATAAATATTCAAATATGCATAATACGATTTAAATTTCAAAACAAAATTTGTTTTCATTTTAAAAATATACTATTCCGACTCATTCTAGGATACTACTGATCCCATCTCTAACGAGTCATTCCCATCGGATATTACCAATCCAATTTTTGATGAATTCTTTCGTATGGTTCTAATGTGCCTTGTTCTCGAGCTCTGTAAACCAGAGCTCTGATACCAAACTGAGACAACCCGAACTTCCCCGTGAAGGAAAGCCCGGATTGCTTTTGAGAACAAGACGAATCAGAACACAAACAGAAGAACATTTCATTGTTAATTACAACAATTCCATCAAAATACAATAATATACAGAGTATGAATATATATTATACATTTAATATACATCAGAAAAATATCAGAGATTACAATTTACAATGCAGCGGAAAATAATACAAAACACAGCTGAAAAGAATATATGGATACAGAGCTTTCCGAATATCATTCCAGCTGTAAACCGGGATCCTGGGAATACAAATCTGCAAAACCAAAACTACTAGTTGCCCATGTGGAAATAGGGGCACCCAGAGTTTAGGTTAAAACAATAAACTCTAGGTCAGTCATGGGGCTGGTGTGAGAACTAAAACAGTTATTAATCTTTATTTTAAAGTTAGGTAAATCAAGGGACCGCGCCGTATAACACCGAACGGGTTTCCTCCCAAGAATACCAGTGCATAAAACAATAGCGCAATGCTAAATAAAGAACAATAAAGCTATTATAAGACTCAGGTCCCATCACACAATGCAACAAAAGCTGGAGGATAGGGTTTTGCCTTATAATAGCCAAAGAATGCTTGATACGCTAAATTTCATCTTTTATTATTACTATAATTGCATAGTGTCAAAACAATTTCAATCATAAGTATCAATCATAGACGGCATAAGTGCCCCATACCACTATGTCGCCATACTAGGCTCTACAGTCAAAACCGCAAAGTCACGTATTGGAAGTTGGATTTCCATCTGTGAATCGAGGCAAGGGATCGTCCCCACCGCTTCGAGACGCTCTAGCCAGCCCCTCCGGAATAGCCGCAACTGCACCTTGGATCCTCAGGGCCAGTCCACACGGAGTGGATTAAACTTAAACCCTGAACATGCGTTTACCCGCCCTATGGGGCGTAAATGAGCCAACAAATGACTTCATCGGTCCCGGATCGACCGATATAATCGAGGCGCCTCGCACTCCAACAACCACATAAGTCAAACTCGTCAGGGCGTGTAAAACCACTGATGCCACTTCTAGCTAGAAGGAAACGCATGCCCTCCCTGACGTCCTCTCCCGTTTTTGGTTCACACCGGTGTGTGAGGCTCGCGAATTAACGCTACACAAAGCTACGCTGTACTAAAGCCGTGCTTTGATCATCAATCACAAGACCTGCTTTTCTACAGAAGCCTTGATCATTTGCATCTTCGCATGCCACACAGGAAATTCATGCCATGCGACTGATATCTATCGATATTTAACCTCTGAGTTCGTATGTCTCAGAGAAGGGCGTTAAGAAAGAGAATAAATTCTCCGCCGCCAAACAGATAAATATTTAATAGAAATCAATCAACACAGAATAAAATCCAATGTCAGACACACAATCCATTTACAATCTCGTTCTGGATCTGAACGAAACCGGAGGAACCTTATTCCTCGCATATCCATCGATCTCCAAGTACGTCTGGACGATCACCAATTGATTCCCTCCTCTTGGGTGTACAACCCAATCAAGATCGTCAGTAATTATCCAAACGACGGGAAGACCTCCGGTCTTCAACCACCATCTTCATCGTCGACTTATCGTCGATTCAGTTATTCAGAATGGGATAAACCCGGTCTTTCCGAATAACTCGCGTATATAATAAACAAGTGTTATAAAAACACAACATACGCCTTATTCCAATCCAAAATATTCCTTTATTCAAATATTCTTTTACTTTGGGAAAAGTTCCCATTAATTTTATCAAAGATAATTTCTTTAAATTTATTCTTTAATCTTCCTTTGAATATCAATTCAAAACAAATTATGGTTTATCCAAACTAGTCGAGATTAACGAACCTTACCGAAGTAATCATTTGTTTTAATTTCCCAACCCTAAGCTATTCATCCTATGAAGTAAAAGTGGTAATACTTCATATCTAACACCACGCTGTTATAGGTAAATTCAATTACCATTTCACGTTCAAATCACCAGGAGCAAATTAGTGATACTCCATTCTCGATCATTTCAATCTAATTAAAGATTCATTAAAACCCCATTTGTTTTAATCTTCCCAAAAATCAATATTAATGATTGTTTAACTTGGGAAATCATATCCTGTCTTTTAACTGGGTTAAAGAACCAATGTCATTTAAACATGGTTCACGATAAACCCCAAAATCACATTCCATTCCATCTGCCCTTAACCGTAAATTAGCAAGTAAACAATTCCCTAAGTATTAACCTCGAAAGCCGAAACCAACATCAGATCAATACCCAGAAAACCATTCAACTTGACTAATCTCCGGTTAGTTTCTGATTTTCTTAACTTCGTTGGGTCTAAGAACAGTATTATTAAAGATACCATTCACGACAACCCAAAATCACATTCCATTGACAATGTAATCTTCATGGAAAACAAATCAATAGATATAATCGATACAAACTTCAATATCCAACCGATAATATAAATGGAATAATGACTAGGCCTTTTAAATTCCATATATATTAATTGTCTTCCTCTACAGAAGCTTACTTCGATTATCGCCAAATCAAATTCCATTCAATTCAAATTTAATATGTTAAATTGGAAAACTTTACTTTGGAAAATCTTCTTTAAATCTTAACAAAAGATTTATAAATTCCAAATCCCATTTCACTGTAAATCAGGTTAAAGAACGAATGTCGTTAAAACACAGTTCACAATAAACCCAATTCACATTCCATTAATTATCAGGTTAAAGAAAAAGTGTTATTTAAAACACCGTTCACGATAAACCCAAAAATCAATTTCAATTCAATTCCAGTTAAATATTATTTAATTGGTATACTCCATTAAATCTAAATAAAAAGATTTAATCTTTTCTCAACTGGGTTTAAGAACAGTGTTAATGAAGACACCATTCACGACAAACCCGAATACCATTTGATATTAAATACAAGGCTCTGAATAGAAAATATATCGGCTTATATTCAATATCAAATTCCACAACCAACAAATATCATTTTGGATATAACGATATAAATATGTCTTTCTAATTTCCATAACAATATCCGTATAATCACGAAATCCAACATCGAAATATTCCAAAGAAAATTTTGATTCAAATCCATTCCAATTCAACTATTGGAAATTCTGGTTATTTTTAAAACCCTTTCAAATCCAATTTATTTATTTCAAAAATAAATGGACTGTAATTCTAGTTCAAAACTAGTTCATTTCGATAAAAATCTATTTTTATCTTTTGAAATATGGAATTTTTCATCCTAATTCTTTCCAAATCATTTATTATGATTTTACACAAATTATTGCTATTTTTAATAATTTAATCAAGGCCCGTACAATCGATTTCCATAAACGGCCATCGAACTGCACTTACGACGACCTTTTCCAAATTTGATTTGGACATAATTCCAAATCCAACTGTTAGATTTCTAATTTCTTGTATTCATTAGAATGCTCTTTTCGATACGAACCCAACGGTTTCGGTTTTAGGAGAATCCGACGGTCGGATCTCCCGTAATGTTCGTTCGAAGTCAATGGTCAAAATTCACAAACTGCCGCGGCGCGTTCTATTCAGGCCATTATATATATATAATATATTTATTATATATTTTTCATCGATTTCCATTTAAAACGTATTTTATATATCGTTTTAAATTCGTTTTCAAAATGATTTCAACTTTATATCAAATTTCTAATCAAAATTGAATATTCCTTATCGTCGATATATAAATGATAATATTTTAAAAACATTCGATTTTGAAATCAATTCCTTTTCGATATTCATTATAAAAATGGATAAAATCGATATAAATATCGTTCACATCAAAATGGCGTTAATCTAATCAACACGGCTTTATATATTTAAATATATTCATGTCCATCCCAAATCGGACATCAAAATCAAATTTTGATTCTTTTCTGAATATTATTTGAAAATATTCGTTATTTTAAAATAATCGTTATTTTAAAAATATTTATTCTTTTCTGAACTGGAATCAGACACAGTCAATTACCATATAATGTTATTATATGGATTTCATATGCATATGTACACAACTACAATCAAACACTTTTAACCATCATCCAAAGTGCATTCTACACTGTATAAGCATCAAATAAAAATATTTAACGCTTATAACAGTCTGTCAACCAATTGATTGGCATACAGCTAATTATTGGGATTAGTGTATGTCATATATCATCCCAATACCCATGTGGGGTTTCAAACAATCAAACACAGGTTTTATTTGTGTAGTTGGGCGATGAGTAAAATTTATCGTCCCAATCAATATCAGTCAAATGTGTATACATAAACAAATCGTCTGATTTGTAAATGAATATTTATTTTATTCATATACACGTTAAAAATTATATTTTTAACAAAAAATATTTATTCGATTCATTTACACAATAAAAATGATATTTTTATTGCTCTCAAATATTTTAGAAAATTTCGGCGGCATAACAACCAAATTCAAACCAATAATTCAATCAACTACATAACCAAACAAACAAGTCGTCCATGGTTTGTGGACGACGGGGAACAGTTCATATATGCAGTTACATAATAAATAACTGTATAAAGAAAATTCGGTGAGAGAGTTCTCACCGAGGGTTCCACTCCTCCATTCTATTTCTGAAATTCAGAACAGTCTGGATTTGCCCGTACTTTCAACGCAGTCTTCTCTACGCTGTCACTATTAAAAATCACATTTTTATTTCAATGTATATATAATAAAAATCAGATTTTTATATTTTCTATTTTATAAAAATTCTATTTTTAATCCTCTACTCATATAAAAAAATTATTTTTATATCGTTAACTTCATATATAAAAGATCATAATTTTAATGCTACTTATATGAATAAAAATCATATTTTTCTTCTCTAACCTCATGATAAAAATCATATTTCAATTTATATAAAAATCGTATTTTCTTTTCGCTACCTATATAAAAATCACATTTTTATAATGGCACTTCATATATAAGAATCATATATTTTTACAACACTTCCTTCTATATAAAAATTATATTTTTATATCCCTACTTTTTATATAAAGTTCGAATTTTTATCGTTACTTCATATACATAAATTACATTTTAAACCGTCACCTTTACAATAAAAATCACATTTTTATTTGTTCACATTCAATATAAAAATAATAATTTTACTTCACTATGTATAAAAATCGAATATTTACTAAATTAAAAATCATATCTTTACGTATAAAAATCCTTACATATACAAATCATTCCTTTATGCAAATAAAAATCATAACTTCATGCTAATAAAAATCAAAATTTTAGCTTATTCTATTATATCTAAAAATTCGATTTTCATTCTATGTAATTTATATTAAAAAAATCGAATTTAAATAATGTATTTAAATTAAAAACTGATCTTAATCAATGCCTTAGAATAGAAAAAACCGAATTTAAAATAAAATAAAAGGAGGACTCACTATTTTCACCGTTCGGAGGAGGAGGGTTTTCAGTCGACGAAGAAGAGGGGGAAGGCGGCGCGTAGATCCAGGTGGGTGGCTCAGGTGCGGCGGTGGAACGGGGGGCCCCACTGTGGCTGGTTGCGGATCGATTTATGGGGAGTTTTTAAGCAGGAGGAGCGCGCGAGGTTTCAAAGCGGAAGAAGAGAGAGGGGCAAGGGCGCGAGAGGAGGAGCGAGTGGTGGTCCTAAGGGGTGCGGCGCCAGGAACGACGGTGGGGAGGGTGGGCTGGAGCGCGATAGCGGTTTCGTTTTTTTTTATCTGTTCGGGAAAAATAGAGGAGAGGGGGGTTAATGTAAAGAGGAGTTTATATTTTATTTATTTATTTTAATTTTCAAAAGATTGACTTTTAATTCGAATCCCAAATCAGACCCAATGACTGTCACCCCTAGCTAATTATCCCCATTCCGAACACAATGGGATATGTTTCGTAAGCTGATTCGACCGTTTCGATCAGTTTCTGTCAAAATCAAAATATAAATCTATATATTGAATTTGAACGCGCATTTCAATTTACCGGGGCCACATACAGACTAATTCCCCAAAAAAATATTTTCTAGCTTCGTATTGACGATACGATCCTAACAAAACTAATTTCATCAAATTCTGAGATCGTTTGAACAATGGCCATTTTCTGGTCGATCGAAATAGACATAAACTGTCAAAACACGTTTTCTTTCGCCATGCTCACATATTGATTCAGAAAATTATGAATTTTGGAATCTAGCAATAATTCGACATCCCGGATCCAACAAAAGTGGTTTCGTCGAAAACATAGATCATTTGCAAAATTTTCATTTTTAAGGGCTATATTTTCCATAGCGACTATTCTGATTTTCATCTGGGCATAACTTTTCATCCCCGCTATGAAAAAACAAATTTTCAGATTCGTTGGAAAGATATTCTCTAATAGATTCTAATATTTTTGGTTTCGCTAAAATTCGGTTTATTTTGAATCCTGTACATTCATTTGAAATTTGAAATTTGAAATCGAATTTTCGAACTACCACGCCATTTTCAATTCCTTTTATAATTAAAAATAAATATTTATATTCTAACGCCGACTTAAATAAATATATACATTCTAATTCTATTTCAAATAAATTTCTCATCGTAATTATTTATAATAATTCATTTTAAATATTCAAAATTCATTAAAATTGCCAAAATAAAAAATTTTAATTGGTTCAAATTTTCCGGGTTGTTACAATTAAAATCGCTAAAATGTAAATGACATGATTTTAATAAATTAACACATACTTAACAAATGAACGTTTTTCTAATTCTGCTAACATGTAACTGATAATGTTTTAATAAACAAAACATATATAATCAAATGAACATTTTTCTATTTCACTAACATATCTATTATATTATATGAAAACACAATCTTCTTCTGGAGACCTTTCGGTTCCAATCCACTCAAAAAATTGTACTTTCGACACCTGTCCATAGGGCTTATCTGTGTCGTTGAATCGACTTCTTTAAAAACAGTCAAAAGACGTGCCCCATTTAACCCTAACCCTCAATATTCCGCACCGGAACGTTCTCCTTCTTCTTAGACGCCGACACCGCTGCCGATTAGCCATCCATTTCAGTTGTCGCTCTCGCCTTTGCGCCGCTTTCCGTTTTTCCTTTGATCTTCACATATTCCTGTCGACCCAGCACTGCTTCTTCTTCTACCTGTCGCAACCGTGTTTCACTGCAAACTCTGCTTCGTCTGAGGTGCTGATTTTCCCTACGCTATTTTTCATTTGATTGGATCTAAAGAGAAAATTTTGTATTACCTAGGGATAATATTATATTTGTTTGGTTCCATCTTGCCTTTATCGTTTCATAATCCAAGTAACCTCTACACTTCGCTGTTGTGATTTCGGGTATGTTTTATTTTTATTCTTTCTCCTTATCAAATTTGAATTTTTACTGGATTTGTGTAACTGAGATAATTACTCTATGAATCTTGGAATCTGAGGTTTAGCCAAGCCATTTAAAATAGTGAAAATAACCTAATTTCCTTCCATTTCAAATTTGCTTTTTCAATTTATAACCATTTTCTTCTCATTTTAAACTGTTTTTGTAGTTGAATACCTTATTCTAGGTTCACTTGGTTGTTCTCTTTTCCTGTACTTTTTGTTTACCCGTATGAGTGAAACTGCATTTATTATTGGAATTTATTCTGTGACTGCTTCATGTTATATTATTCCTATATCAGCAACTTATGGATATTAAGTAGAACTCAATAAAAAAAACAATTTAGCTATTTCACATGATGGTGATTTCCTTTTAATTTCAGCAACATGATAGCATTTTATAAATGTTATATGTAGGACTAACAAAATGGAACAAAGAATTATTAAGAGAATTGTTTGTGGTAGTGGTCAGTTGGGAACTAGGTTGATCAAACAAAATTTAAAGAAACATTCAAATTATCAAGCTTTTGATTTTTTTATAAATATCTTCAATAATAATGATCTTTGTACAATGTGTTACATCTTCTTTCTTATTATATTTGAAACATTTGCATGTATTGAAGTGGACGAATTAATGTATTTGATTTTGTTTTCAGCATTTAATGCATCGTTTTAACATTCCATTTCCTGCAACCCATCTTTCTCTCCTACTTTTACTTAAATTACTTCCAATGAATGTTATAATCATGTTATAATTTTTGTTTTGTTTTTGTAGACAAAAAAAATATTAGAACCCAAAACAGAACCATAGCGAAAATTCCAAAACCAACCAAAAATTCGAACTTTTTATCTGATATTACCAAAATGAAGAGTCAAAATCTTGATCACTGTACAATTTAATTTGTTTAAATTATATTTGTTAACCGACCACATGAATTAACTTGGGTTAGAATTTGTATCAAAATTGATACATGTAGTAAGTACATTTTTGGGGTCCAAACATGTATTTTAAATGTTATCCAAAGAATATAATATAAAATTCTATTCATGCGAAATATTTATCTACATGTTTATAAACAAAATTATAGAAATTCGCAAACTAAAATTTATGAAGATTTCTAAATAGAACCTAAGTTTTTAAATCCGTTAATGGCCCAAACGAAAATGGGTAACAAAATTTTTAACCTTTGTTTGCGGTGTAAAACATGAGTGCTTTTCTGCCTGCCATTTTTTATGATTTTTGTTAAAAATATACGATTCAAGGTTTAGAACACTAACTGATTTTTAGATATATAGCGAGTTATGCTAGAAAGCCAGGAAAACAACGCCAGGAAAGTCAGGCTTCAACCGTCATTCATGGAGTACCCTTCATTTTGAACGATCTATTAAATCCGGATACATCTCAACTGTTTATTTTGAAACCCTGACAATTAGCCCTAAATAATTTCGGGCTTTCTAGCATTAGCGATTTTAGCAATATGGTTCCACGTAGGGTGATGATAGCTATCAGATCCGATATACATTCCAATTTTTCTTATTAATGGCTGATTTTTTCCGTAAAAAAGGAAAAATAACATTTACTCATTTTGTATGATCATGTAAAAAAAACAATAAAGTAGTACAGATAATAAAGGAATGGACGAATGATTAATTTTCTCCAGTGAAATGTTATAGTATTATGTCTACTCATATCTAATTTGATAGAAATTACATTAAAAACATAACAAAAAATCAACAATGGAATCCCTTTATTTACGCTTTTCATGTAAAATACGTACAGCCTATTAGCATATATTAATAGATAAAAAATATATTATTAACCTAAATCATAATTGAAATTTTGGAATTTGCAAACTTAATTAGAAATGTGAAAATTTAAAAATTAATGAAAAGGTTTGGAACTTTGAAGCCATATCCAACTTTTAAGGCTTTACATACAAAATATGTACAAACTATTGGTGTATCTTTACGGATATCTTCAACAGATTCATAACAGAAATTTTTGGAGTTTGCGAGTTGAACTGAAAATGTGAAAATATGAAATTAATGAAATAACATGGAATTTAAAATCGGATATAATTGCATTTTTCATGTCAAAAGCTAAAAATCATTTGCATCGCATATTATAGTATCACTTCCAAAATTAAAGCACAAAATATGCAGTAAATTTTACATGTTTCTTACCTTTTATGTCTTACATGCTTCTCCTCCTTTTCTTATAGAAAATTTAACCCCTTCCTGCACTTTAGAAATCAAAAAAGTTTACTCCATTTGATCTAGCAAATTGCCTTCTGAAATATAATTCCATATCAACATAGAATGGCCTACATAATTAGTGCTAACTACATAAAACATACTTTTTGTCCATTTTTTCATGGTATTTTTTTTCCTACCTATTAGATAATACATAACATATGAAGCATATTTCGTGCGAATGTATAATAATTTGTATAGCTTAAGTCATAATTTTCAACATATTTCCGTTAATTTATATTGCTATATATTTGTTACATAAAATCGGATTTACAAGTATTGAATGTTTGAGATTAAATTAATTTCTTTTTATTGCATTTATCAATATAATCATACATTTCCTCTTCGTCAAATGGATATCATTATTGTTATGACTTCCTTTGTTTGCCGAAATATTAGATAACTTAAACTTTATTTACCAGGTCACGTAGTTACTTGTGATAGTTGCTATTAAATTCCATATACTACCGTTTTTTCGAAAAAAGGACTAAAAGGTTATTATATCATATCATCAGACATAAGTAAATTAGGCAGTAAAATTATATTAGCCACCGTATCTTCTAGGTCATTCTTTGTCTATTGCTAGAAGTGGATTTATATGTGTACAAAAATATGATGTAGGACAAAACCAAAAAAATAAATGAGATGTACTGCCTCAAAACTTCCATCTTAAATTTCTTTAGCATAATTTATTTAGTCTTGGATTATACCCATTAATTTGCCATTGTAATTCTTTTTATTCACGTAGCTCATAACATTTACCAACGTTACAAAATTGGAAATTCATGAAACATATGGCGGCATTTTAAGAGTTTAATTCGGATGCAGTGACTAGAAAACAATTTTGCAATTTCGATGCTCATGGTTTATCCACACTTGAACTTTATATATTATAAAGAAAGAAGCACTAAAACCTTCTGCTGTGAGACATTACTGCAACCCAAGAACATTAGTTGTCAATGCGTTATGTGCAACATTATATGATCTTAAAGATGATAATGAAGGCACTGCATTGCACATTTTTACATCATTTGACTGGATAGAATGAAGTCTTATAATTACTTACTTTTGTTACAACTCTTTTATAATAATGTTACATGAAATATATAAATATCTTCTGCACATTAAAATTATACTATGAACTACAGTCAGAGAAGCAGGTATTTGTAGTTTAATTTATAACAAACATTTTGCTTTATGTGCAGGAACCCATTTAGGCGCCTATTTGACGAGCTTTGAAGCAGCAAACTTTTTAGAATGAAAGCAATAAAATTCTTTAAAGTTACTTTAAAATACTTCATGTTGTTTTTGCTATAGCAAATAGCACAGTATATCAAGTAATGACTTCTCAATTCATATGTTTACGACTGTAATGACAGAATATGTATACATTATCAAGAATAGCATCCATGAATGTCAGTTTCTTATTTCTCCTATGTTAGTGTAATGTTTTCATACAACCTTTTATGGAGTTAAATGTCGTTTCTTCAGCTTTGTTGGGATGTATTTGCAGTATATTCCAAAGTTGACATTACATCTAAGTGAATAAATGATATATAAACCTCTTTCAGTATGAAATAACCATGCTTCATGGATTACATATCCAATTTTTTTTCAAAATTGTACGTGCATAACATTAACACTATGGTTGATGTTACTATTAAAATAAACATCTGGCATCACTTATGACTCCAAGACAGAGTATGTGATAACCCGTAACTTCCCCGGTAAGGAAAGCCCGGGTTACCTTGAGAACACGACAAAATAGAACGCAGACGGAAGAACATTTCATTATATATTACAACAATTCCATCAGAATACAAGAATATACAGAGTATGAATAAATATGCATTCGATAAATATCAGAGATTACAATAAATTACATAGCAACGTAAAAACAATATAAAACACAACTGAAAGTAATACACGGATACAAAGCTTTCCGAGCATCGTTCCAGCTGTAAATCAGGATCCTATGAATATAAATCTGCAAAACCAAAACTACTAGCTGCCCGTGTCGAAAATAAGGGCACCAAGAGTTTAGGTTAAAACAATAAACTCCAGGTCAGTCATGTGACTGGTGTGAGAACTAAAACAGTTATTTAAAACTTTACTTTAAAAGGTAATAATTCAAGGGACCACGCCGTATAACACGGAACGGGTTTCCTCCCAAGAATACTAGTGCATATAACAAAACAGCGCAATGCTCTTTGGAAAAATGAAGCTATTATAAGCCCCAGGTCCCATCACACAATGCAATGCAAGCCGGAGGATAGAGTTTTCCCTTATAATAGCCAAACATGCTTGGTACGTTTAAAACAAATCATTTGATACTATTATAAGTGTATAGTGTCAAAACAATTTCAATCATAAATATCAATCATAGACAACATAAGTGCCCCATCCCACTATGTCGCCATACTAGGCTCTACAAATAAAGCCGAAATACACGTATTGGAAATTGGATTTCCGTCATGAGTCGAGGCAAGGGGCAAGCTCCTCTCCGATTCGAGACACTCTAGCAAATGTCCCAGGACTACACACTCTGGGCAGCCACTTGGATCGGTTGGGCCGGTCCTCTCTTACGTTTGAGGATTGGCAATTCCTGAACACACGTTTCCCGGTCCTATCAGACCTAATATCGAGGCGCCTCATTCCAACAACCACAAAGGTGAAAAGTATATAAATGTTAGGGCTGGTAAGTCACTGACACCACCAAAGCTAGAAAGAAACGTCGTGTTCTCTCAACGGTCCGTATCCCATTTTTGACTCATACCGAGGTGTGAGGCTCGCGAATTCACGTTATACACAAAGCTGCGCCATAAAGGTCGTGCTTTGATCATCAACCACAAGACTTTGCTTTTCAACAAAAGCCTTGATCATTTGCCACTCAGGCATGCCACACTGGCAATTCATGCCATGCGACTGATGTCCATCGATATACAACCTCTGAGCTCGTACGTCTCAGAGAAGGGTGTTAAGCAAGAGAATAAATTCTCCACCGCCAAACATATGTATATTTAATAGAGATCAATCAACACAGAATAAATCCAATGTCAGACACACAGTCCATTTACTAGTTCGTTCTGGGTCTGAACGAAACCGGAGGCACTTTCCTCGCATATCCATCGATCTCCAAGTACGTCTGGACGACCACCAACTGATTCCCTCATCTTGGGTGTACAGCCCAATCAAAATCATCAGTAATCACCCAAACGATGTGAAGACTTCCGGTCTTCAACCACCGTCTTCATCTTCGACATATCGTCGAATCAGTTATTCAGAATGGGTATAAACCCGGCCTTTCTGAATAACCCGCGTATATAGTAAACAAATGTTACACAAACACAACATACGCCTCATTCCAATCTAGCAGCCACTAACCGTAAATCAACAAGAGAACAATTCCCCAAATATTAACCCCGAAGTCCGAAACCAACATCAAATCAATACCCAGGAAACCATTCTTCTTAGCTAACCTACAGCTAGTTTCTAAATTTCATATTCTTAGGGAAAGGTTCCCATTAATTTTATCAAAGATAAATTCTTTAAATTTATTCTTTAATCTTCCTTTGGATGTCATTTCAAACCAAATTATGGTTTTCCAAACTAGTCGGGATTAGCGAACCACACCGAAGTAATTATTTTATTTTATTTCCCCATCCCAACCTATTCATCCCATGAAGCAAAACTGGTAATACTCCATATCTAACACCACGGTGTTATCGGTAAAATTACTTACCATTTCACGTTCAAATCTAATTAAAGATTTAACTATCGCTTTGGAGCAAAACTTGTGATACTCCATTCTCGCTCACTTTCCAAATTTGATAATTTAAATTATCAATTCACATTTCAATCTAATTACAGATTCATTAAAACTCCCTTTTACTGGGTTAAAGAACTAATGTTATTTTAAACACAGTTCACGATAAACCCAAATCACATTCTATTTAGTATCGGTTTAAGGAACAAGTGTTATTTAAAACACCCTTCACGATAAACCCACAAATCAATTCTATTTAAAACCCATTTCAAATCCAATTTATTTATTTAAAAATAAATGGGTTTTAATTTTAGTTCAAAACTAGTTCATTTTGATAACAATCTATTTTTATCTTTTCAAATATGGAGTTTTTCATCCCAATTTTTCCCAAATCATTTCTTATGATTTCACACAAATTATTACTATTTTTAATAATTTTATCGAGGCCCGTACAGTCGATTTCCAACAACGGCCATCGATCTGCACTTACAGCGACCTTTTCCAAATTTGATTTGGACGTATCTCCAAATCCAACTGTTAGATTTCCAATTTCTAATATTCGTTAGAAAGCTCTTTTCGATATGAACCCAATGGTTCCAGTTTTAGGAGAATCCGACGGTCGGATCTCCCGTAATGTCCGTTCGAAGTCAATGGTCGAAATTTACGAACTGCCGTGGCGCGGCGCATTCTATTCAGGCCATTATATTATATATATAATATATATTTCGTCGATTTCTATTTAAAACGAATTTTATAAATAGTTTCAAATTTGTTTCTAAAACAATTTCAACCTTCATTTCAAATTCAAATCAAAATTGAATTTTCCCTTATAAATTCGTTTTAAATTCATTTCAATTCGAATTCATTTTCTATTCAATTCAATTCAAATTCGTTTTCTTTTCAATTCAATTCAAATTCGTTTTCTTTTCAATTCAATTCAAATTCATTTTCTTTTCAATTCAATTCAAATTCGTTTTCTTTTCAATTCAATTCAAATTCGTTTTCTTTTCAATTCAATTCAAATTCGTTTTCTTTTCAATTCATTATAAATACGAATATAATCGATATAAATATCGTTCGCGTCAAAATAGCGCATCTCTAATCAACACGGCTTTATATATTTCAATAATTCCGTTATTCTATTCAACAAACGAATATTTATTCTATTCAATACGTGAATCTCTATTTTTGTCAACACATGACTAATCTCAACGAATGAGTACTGTCCACATGTGACTATTTTTGTTATTTAATATATTTTATAAAAAATTTGGTATCTATCGTTTGATTTCAAATCAGACTCCAACCGTAAATTAGTAAGAGAACGATTCCCTGAATATTTACCCCGAAGGCCGAAACCAACATCAGATCAATACCCAGGAAACCACTCATCTTATCTATTTTCCAATTAGTTTCTAATTTTATATATGATAAAGATGTAAATTTTATTATTAAAATATTTCGTTCAACACATGACTAATCTCAACGGATGAGTACGGTCAACACATGAACCTTTATCTTATAATGATAAAGATGTAAATTTTATTGTTAAAATATTTCGTTCAACACATGACTAATCTCAACGGATGAGTACGATCAACACATGAACCTTTATTTTATAATGATAAAGATGTAAATTTTATTGTTAAAATGTTTCGTTCAACACATGACTAATCTCAACGGATGAGTACGGTCCACACATGAACCTTTATTTTATAATATTCTTTATTTTTCAAATTGGAATGAGGCCCAATCAATTACCATATAACGTTAATTATATGGATTCCATACAACACATGTATATAATAGCAACGATAAATAATCAACCATCATCCAAAGTGCACTACACTGTATAAGCATCAAATATAGATATCTAACGCTTATAACAGTCTGTTAATCCATCGATCGACATACAACCAATTATTGGGATTAGTGTATGTCGTATATTATCCCAATACCCGTGTGGGGTTTCAAATCAACAAACACAGATTTCATTTGTGAAGTTGGGCGATGTGTAAAATTTATCGTCCCAATCAATATCAGTTAAAACAGTGTACATAAACAGACTTTCTGCTATATAAAATCATGTTTTTATTGTCTCTACTTCATAAAAACCATATTTTTAATATGCCACTAGTATAAAAATTATATTTTTAACCTTTCTATAATATAAAAATTATATTCTTATTACTCTACATGAATAAAAATCATATTTTGATCGCTACTTCATATATGTAAAAATCGAATTTTTATCGCTTTGAAGAACCAAATCTTTATATTCATTATTTCAATTAGAAAAATCGAACCTTTTCATTTAGAAAAATTGAACCTTTTCATTTAGAAAAATCGAACCTTTTCATTTAGAAAAATCATAGCTTTCTATAAACTAAAAATCGATACTTTCTATTTTGAAAATCCGTTTTATAAATCATGTTTTTCTTATCATTATGTATATAAAAATCCCACTTTTAATGATAAAAATCACAACTTTAATCAAATAAAGATCTAAACTTTATCCTATAAAAATCAGCCCTATTATATATAATAAATAAAATAAAATAAACTGATTTCTATCTATTTTAAAACTATTTACTTAAACAAAATAAAACAAAATGCTCACATTTTTTTCTTTTTTCGGCGAAGGGGGGAAGGATTGGCGTCGGAATTGGGTCAGGGAGGGTGGCGGTTGCAGATAAGGGCGCGCTAGGGTTTGGGGCGGTGGTGCGATGGCGTACTCGATGAGGTCTGGGCAGGGTTAGGGTTTGGCGACGGAATTGGAAGCGGAGAGGAAGTTCGCGAGCGGGGGGGAGGTCGATGCCGATGGCGAGGGGGCGGGGAGGGGCTGATCGGAGGACGGCGGTGGCGTGGAGTCGATCGTTCATCTCCTTTTTTTATGTATAATCGATTTCTGAGGAGAGATAAAGGGGAGGGGGTATAAGAGAATAAATATAAATATATTATATTATTTTTAATTTCAAAAAGTTGACTTTTTCATACGACCTCTAAAAGAGGCCCACCGCCTGCCGTCCATAGCTAATTACCCCCATTCCGAACACAATGGGATATGTATCGTAGGCCAATTCGACCGTTACGATCAGTTTCCGTTAAATTTAAAATATAAATCTTTATATATTCAATTTAAACGCATATTTCAATTTACCGGGGCCACATACAGTCTCTAAAAATTCCAGAAAAATTATTTCTAGGTTCGTATTGACGATACAGTCCTAACAAAACTAATTTCGTCAAATTCTGAGACCGTTTGAAAAATGGCAATTTTCCAGTCGATTAAATTCAACTAAAACTTGTCAAACGCGTTTTCCTTTGCCACGCTCACATATTGATTCAAAAAATTATGAAATTTGGAATCTAGCAATAATTTGATATCACGGATCTAACAAAAGTGGTTTCGTCGAAATCTGAGCTCGTTGCAAAATGGCCATTTTTAAGGGCTGAAATTCCATAGCGACTATTCAGAAATTTCAACTGGACATATCTTTTTATCCCCGCTATGAAATTTCATTTTTCCGGGTTTGTTGGAAAGATAGTCCCAATTAGATTCCATTATTTTTGGTTTCACAAAAATCCGGTTTATTTTGCACCTGGTATATTCAATTGAAGTTTGAAATCGAATTATCGAACTACCGCGCCATTTTCAATTCCTTTTATAATTTAAAATAAATATTTATATTCTAACGACGATCTATATAACTACATACGTTATAAATATATTCAAAATAAATTTCTCGTCGTTTTTATTTAAAATAATCCATTTTAAATATTCAAAATTCGTTATAATGGCCAAAATAAAAAATTTAAACTGGCTCGCATTTTCCGGGTTGTTACAGAGTATTTTTGTCATGCTACTTTTATAACATTTATATTGATACCTATGTGCCTAGCACGAGTTTGCTTATTTAGCCAATTTGAATACAAATACCCTTTGGTTTTCCATAGTGTAATAATTTAATAGATTTTTATATACAAATGTTTGTGCAGAACATGATTGTGATCGATAATCCAAGTAGAATGCACTATGTATATTTTTTTATACATTAATATATCAGTCCGTTTGCATAGCACGAGTTCGCCCTTTTTATGATTACCTCTCTGAAAGACACAAACACGTTCAATGAGATAATAAAAGACCAGATACGTTATATCCCCTTCACCTTCTCATTAATTATATTATGAAAAGAACCACAACTACACTAACGGTTGTTGTTGACTTCTGTTTTTCAATCGCAAAGACAATCCATCCTAAAATTCAATTATTACTCCAATCCAAGTTCTTACATATGCTTATGATTTTGTCTGTCTTGATTGTTTGCTTTACTGTTCCAATTACAGCATCATCTTGCACATTAATTTTATGTTATTTTACACCTTTGTCATGCACAATGTCCTGAAAATGGACTATTTGATAATCATGATTTTACTTGTGCCAGTAACGTCACTTCAATCTTTGCGATTTCCAGTCTTTTTATCCATATTAATTTGGGCATTGAATTAAGGTATTCTACAGTGTTTGTAGATGTTCAAGTTGCGAATAGATGGTATTGGACATGGTTATTACCTCGGTCTTACCTGAAAAAGTGTGTGCACTAAAAGATATATAATGGATACATGAAAATCCATGGTGTTGTAATTTTGTAATTGACAAGTTGAGTGGGATCACTGTCATTGAGGATCTTGATTTGTTAACCAAGCTACAGTAGCTCCAGACATCAAACTACAACAACATGCATCGATCTGCAACTCTGATCTCTAAGTTACTGGAATTTCGTGTCCCAGTAGATGCAGCTCAACTGTCCATGTTGTTTCTTCTACACTGCTTGAGATGCAATGGTATGTGCTTGAAGCTACAATGAATTTGTTTATGTGCTTCAAATTTTGCTCAGTTATCGTACACGCCAACTTCAGTACACTTTTTCTATGTAAAATCGGTGTGACATTGTTTTGTTAATGCTTCATAAAGACAATTGTAAATTTACTCTGAGTAAATCATCTTTTTTCTTTGAAATATGATTCTTTTATTGATTAATTTTTAGTGTATTATTGAAAGAATAATTTTTTCATTTAGCCTTCTTACATGTTTTAATTTGATTCTTTTTAACATGTTAATTAAGAAAAAACGGTATACAAAGTTTAACATTGGAGATGCTATGTGATTTTGTTAGTAACTTATCGTATCAAATCACATATAATAGTCTAATTATTTTATTTTGATTGTCCTAGTCTAACTTGAACCTGGTATATATTTTAGCTTCTAAATGCAAGTTGATTATATTATGGTTATTTTTTATTTTGTTTGATTAAGGTTGTTTGGTTGGCCCAGTTTCCCAAGCATTGGTCAAAGAAACACAATTGAACATTCTTTGCGGGAATTTGATATTTATTATTCTTATTTAGTACGTTGATGAATCGATCTGAATTTTGACATTGTGTTAACTAGCAGTACCTGTGATTGATGAAAGAGTTATGTGAACATAAAGTTATGAACACTTTTTTCCCATATTACCATCCATCTTAATAATGCATTATTTATGCACATTCCTATTCATGAAGGTATTTTGGGCTGACAATTAGAACCGAGAACCGAAAACCCGAACTGAACCGACCCGACCCGACAAGACCAGACCGAACCCTAACTGATCCCGATGGGTCTAAGGTCGGGTCTAGGTGATGGAAAATACAACTTAGACCCAATCAAACCCGACCCGAATTGACCCGATCCAAAAGGCCTAACCAAAAAACATTGAAATATATGTATTTTTAGTGTTACTATTCAACCGAACCTGAGCCGATCCAACCCGAACCGAAGCTCGGGACGGGTCCAGATTTTAGAAATATATAGTTAATACCCGACAAAACTCGACCTGCCTAGAACCGATACCTGGCAGGTCTAACTGCCACCCCTAAAGGTATTACACGAGTAATCTAAAAATTACTAGATACCTAACAATAACAAAAGAATTCAAATGAACATTCAATTACTTTATTCATTGTATTTTTTGAGAGTAGAAGATCGTGTTTTTGAGTTAACTAAGAAATGAATCGACCTTACTTGGAGAGTTGATAATAGAGTCCTTATCCAATGGCTTCTAATATATGACCTACATGAGAGAGCTAACTGATTTGCTTCACAATGACTACCAAAGTTTTTTTTAGGCAGTAATTATTTTAGTTTGTATTGTATACAAGTTGCACATATTCTTACATACCTTAGCTTGATTTTAAGTAACAAAGGTTTTGTAAAAATAATACAACCATACATAGAAATGATGATGTACACACAAGAATGTATCATCTCATTGTAATATATTAATGAGAAATCTTTGCATTGATAAAAACTTGAAGGCTTAAACCATCAGGTGAAGCGCTCAAGGAGTAAAATACAAATTGTATATGAAGCAGAAGTTCGGCGTGCTTACTTAGAAGATGTCACATTATTTAATAGTGTTGAAATACTTGAAACTATTTGGGATCTAAGTAAAAAATTTGCAGACTAACAAGTATTTGTCCTTGAACCAAGTCAGTTCGTAAGACAGAGTGTTATAATTTGCAACATAGTATCACTAACCATTGCCGGTGTGTCATATTTTGTAATATATTATCACTAACCATTTCACAATGGATGTTGTATATAGCTCGAAGTATAGCTGGATCTGATGTCAACAATAGATGGGGCATGTCAACAATGAAGCAACAAATTAGTGCAATGGTAGACAACAGATGTGTTAGCACTATAATTTTTATACAGGTGACGTTGAAGGCATCACTGGTACTACAATTTTTTTAACATGTAAACCTGCTATATGTATTGTAGAGTAAGAGAGAAGTATTCACGTATTTATTGTGAAAAGTGCATGATACACTAGCCATACTTTATTGTATTAGCAATTTTATATTTGGTTGCTTTGGCAATATTTGTAATTGAATTATTATCCAATCTTATTTTATACTGCGTACAATACAATTGTTTGTTCTTGCTTGGTCTGTAAATTAAATTGAAAATGCTACATCTTTGACTTATGTAAAAGTTTAGGGTACGTTTGATTTGCATTTTTCAATTTTGAGTTTTTGTATATACAAAAGTACCAATGGCGCACACATCGTGAAAAACGATCGTTTTAAAAAACGAAGTTAACATATAAAACCGAAAACAACATTTTATTATTTTCTATATTTTAAGAAACAACGGAAGAACGATAACAAATTCATCTATCCATCTTCGCGCGGTCCCCTCTGTCACTCCTTCCGTTTTTGTTCCGTTACATCGGATATACTTCAAATCTTCTCAACTTTCATATTAACAATGAAACCTGAAAACTCAAAACATAAAATAGACCAAACACTACCTTACCTTCCACGTACATAGTTTCTGGATCAACTTATGTGTCTACCTATTGGCACATACTTTATATTGTTCTCATCGTGCGCAGATTGAATTCTACAACTACATAAAAGTTTACACTGTAACGTAGCAATGTGGCTCTGCTTAGTTAATATGATTTTGATTCGCACTTCGCCCAAACTCTGTTAAAACATACACCTTTGTATGCGATTTTGATCATCTAATGCACCACTATAGAGTTGCAGCCAACATCGATGAAACTACATTTTGTACTTAGGGAGATTATTCTTCAGTTTTATAATGTGGCTTACTTTCGATATTATACGGTGAATTTATGTCAAAAACAAATCAAAGTAATCAAATATTATTCAATATTTTCGGTACAACCTTATAGCAACTGTAACGACCCGCAAATCCGTGCTATCTGAATTGACTAATAACACCACACGTCCAACCCAAATTGCACAGAAATACGAATCATTATTAGAAAGAAGTTAGAGGATGAGAAGTAGAAAGAAAGAAATATTAGAATAGAAGAAAACGAAGATCACAAACTCACAGCGGATCGAATAAAATATATTATATAACATAACTTTTGAAATACAAATCAGTAACTTTATATACATACCATCATCAGAGCACAACAGTCATTTCTGGAACAGTTATAAACACCTATTTCCAGATACAAACAAGGTCCACAGCGGAATATATGATAGCCTATAGCTAACCGGTGAAGCCTCCTGCTTCCAGCTCCTTCAAATAAATCTGTGAATCCCGACTACTTGTCTGCCCGTACAAATTTGGGCACCCAAGAGTTTAGGGAAAACAAAACAAAAAAAACTCTGGGTCAGTCATGGGACTGGTGTGAGTAAACTCCAACCACTTGTTTAACTTTAAAAATCCTTTCAAAAGAAAAGGTAATAGTAAGTCCAGCCCACACATAAACGCGGACGGTTTTTACCTTACTATAACCCAAAACACTTTGTTACGAAAATCTAGTGATATTATAATAATGTCTACATCAAGTAAATAACCAAATAGCAGAACGCTTGCATCTCACGCTCCACATATATAGTATAAAATCAAAAAAAACCGCATGGCGCTTATTGGAGATTGGATTTCCAACATGACAATGTATGGAACCACCTTCCGACTGTGTATCTCTAGAGAGGAATACACTGGGTTCAACAAGAACATCTTGCAACCCGGCCCACACATGACCGACCACTCATTTCCCTTGAGTGTATCGAATGTATATCACCAACGGTTGGGATCAGCAACCGTCTCCCGACTGGGACAGCATCGAATAGAATAAGAATTTAAATGAACCTCTAGATAGGTGATTATACATCCTAATGGGTGCGACCCACATAGCCATGCTTCCTGTCTGATTTTTGTCCTTTCCCGGTTGTTGAGGCCTGAGGCTACGAATACTTACCATTCATTGATAGCACAATCACTTTGAATGCCACATTGTCAGATCCGTTAATAACTAGTTGAGTTTGCACAAATATTCTGGATGTTATGCTAAGGGAATAAATCCGTTGCAACCATATATATTTATACAGACCAACCCATTTGATAATTGGAAATATTCTGTCAGACATTCGTCCATTTACGTTCGTTTTGGGATTGAACGAAACCGAAGGCACTATTTCTATGTAATAGAAAAAGTCCTTGCACTTTACTCCATCTTCAATATATTCAACATACTTGGTTCGCAACGCTTATGCCGATACGGAGTGGTTCTTCGGATAATAATCCAACCGGTCTCTCCATATTGACAACGATGGTCAAAAACTTCGATAGTCTGTGATTTAACTATCGAATAAAAACAAGTGTTCATCCAAACATATCAAACAAATCACTGGGCTCTTTAATTCATATTTCATTAATTAAATCTCTTCTCCATTTCCTTATCAATATTTGTTAACCAAATAATTTCAATAATCATCTCGGCTTCTTGCGCTATTTGGAAAACATTTCCATATATCGTCTTCTCTTATTTCCTATACTTAGGAAATATATTTTATTTGAAATTGAAAACAATTTCAATCACTTATCTCTTTCTCGACTACTTTAACTATCCTCAGGAAATATTTACTTGTTATATTTCCAAAATTCCATCACTTGGGTATTTCAAATATATATTCACCCGTTCAATTTACTTTACCAAAATCCAAATTCGATTCAAAATCTCTTTTAATCAAATATACCCCATGCTAGTTATTTCTATTCAGTAGTTAAAAATCTGATTTTTTGTTTCAAAATCATTTCACTTACTTCACTGGAGTTCATATTTATCCTTTACTTTCGAAAAGATTTTTGAACTTTAAAATCAAGTTGGATGATCCCCCTTAATACTGTGCGAGTTTATCTCACTCTGGTTCACCAGACTGACCCGGGGTTTTGTAAATGCTCGGGTTAGACCGGGGTGTACAGGTTCAGGTTACCAGATGATTCGAAGTCCAAAGACGAGATGAAGGAGTTCAGACGTATGATGTTCAACCGTTATTATTCCGCTGTGTGTTATATATACGAGGACAGACTATTATAACTGTCCATGTGAATTGCTGTACTCTGATGTTGTAAGTATTATTTCAAGCTCTCAATAAAAGTTATTTCCATATTATATTTTGTTCCGCTGTGATGTGAGAATCTGTGTTGTGTTGATCCTTCTTATTCTTCTATTCTAACTTTCTTTCTTTCTTATCTCACCCTCTCAATTCTTTCTTATAGCCTTCTGGGGTTTTCGGTACTCGAGTTTTGGACACGGTTGGTATGAATGTCAGGATTCAAGTGTCAAAATTCCCGGGTCGCTATTATATTTTAAATAATGGTTGAATGCTGTGTGATGGTTGTTAGGCAGATTATAGTTAAATTGGTTGAAACATTATATATCGTTGCATATGTTTACATCACCGGTTGAATACTGATTCCATCGATTATAATATTCCCTGGTATGGAATCAGTGATAATTGTTTGACTAACATCTGTGGATGCGGAAACCGGTTGGTGGAATTCAACCGGATTCCTAAATATTTATATGTATTGTTTGTGCACTGGTTGAACCATGTTGAATGGAAATTCAACGTTATTTCGATTAAATCAATAAACGATATCGATTAATTAAGGAAGCGGCAGCAACCGACATAAATCCATCGTTGGGTTGAGAAATTGAATTGCCGATAGGCGGATCAACGAAATTGGTTATAAGAATTATATTTTTATAATTAAAGCGAATTTTTAAATTTTAATAGACGTTCTATTATAAACTGATATTTTATGGTTCGTTTTTATAAAGTAGATAAAAATGATTATTTGATAAGTTATGAAACTGTGATTATTCGGCGAGTAAATCTTGAATAATTATTTTAATACAAATCGGTTAGGGAATATTATTGGATTATATTAATCAAACAAGGAGAAGTAATTAAATCAGTTAACGAATTAACTGGTGGATTGAAGTTAATCAAATCAACTGTTTTATTAGAAATTGTTTATTTAAATTAATTTCGATTAATCTATGCTAATGACTTAGCGAGAAATTGATCAAAATTAATAAGATTTATTATTAATTACCTTTCAATTAATGAAGTATAAATGATTATTGAACTGAGCACAATTAGTTATTATTTATTTAGGCAACTAATATGTTATGAAGAAAATTGTTTACTTCAGTAATGATAATTACTATTTAATTATGTTAATTAAAGCAAGTGTTTCTTAAATGGAGTACATTTAAGATGTTATTGAGTTGGGAAAGAGATGTCAAGATTTTTGTAACGGAAAAAGATGTCAAGATTTTTGTAACGGTAAGAGATGTCAAGATTTTTGTAACGGAAAAAGATGTCAAGATTTTTGTAACGATAAGAGATGTCAAGATTAGCATAAAGTAGAATATAACAGCGTATTGCAAGTCTTAAAACTATAGCGATAAAATAACGCTGTGGACTAGGCTTAAGCGTGACTGTTATGTTGAGATTAGTATAAAGGGGAATATTACAGCGTATGATAAGTTTTTAAACTATAACGACAAATTAGCGTTGTTGACAAACTTAAGCGTGATTGTATGATGTTAGAATGGATGTTGTTTTTACTTCGATAGTTAAACAACCGACTATCGAAGTGTTTTGACCATCGTTGTCAATACGGAGAGACCGGTTGGATATATTATCCGAGAACCACTCCGTATAGGCATAAGCGCTGCGAATTTTGTTATGCTGAAGAAAATTGAAGACGGAGTGAATGCAAAGGTCGTCCTGTCCCAGAACGGTGTTTTCTGTTTGTCCAATCCCAGGACAACTTGTATGGACGGATGTTTGACAGAGTATTCCTAACGGTCACATAAGACAATCTTGTCAAGGTATTACGTCTGGTGGCGGAGAAATTCATTTCTCTTAGCTTTTATACCCGTAATATTTTTGGAAAGATCAACTAGTGATTTGATGGGTTTGACGATGTGGCATTCAAAGTGTATGGTGGCCAGATGTTCTAAATGATAGACGTAGCCTCAAGCCTCACAACCGGGAAATGACAAAAATCGGGCAGGCAGCATGGCTATGTGGGTCGCTCCCATTAGGGTGTATAATCACCTATCTAGAGAAATTCCTTTTATTTCTTAATCTATCGATTCTGCCCATTCGGGAACGGCGGTTTGAGTCCAACCGTTGGTGATATACATTCGATACACTCAATCGAAATGAGTGGTCGGTCATGTGTGGGCCGGGTTGCAAGACGTTCTTGTTGAACCCAAGTGTATTCGCCTCTAGAGATACATCATCGGAAGGTGGTCCCATACCTTGTCACAGTTGGAATCCAATCTCCAATAAGCGCCCTGCGGTTTTTGATTTTATACTATGTATGTAGAGCGTGAGATGCAAGCGTTCTGCTATTTGGTTATTTACTTGATTAGACATTATTATAATATCATTGGATTTTGATATCAAAATATTTTGGGTTATAGTAAGGTAAAAACCGTCCGTGTTTATGTGTGGGCTGGTCTTACTATTATCCTTTTTGTTTCAAAAAGGATTTTCAAAGTTAAACCGAATGGTTGGAGTTTACTCACACCAGTCCCATGACTGACCCAGAGTTTATTTTGTTTGTTTTTCCCTAAACTCTTGGGTGCCCAAATTTGTACGGGCAGTCAAGTGTTTCAGGCTTTACAGATGCACTTGGAGGAGCTTGAAGCAGGAATCTTCAATGTTGGACTGTAACGGCCCGGGAAAATTCGACGCTCGAATTTTCAACAACAATACTTAATCCCGTATTACTTGTCAAAAATCCAAGTATCGAACCCCAAACTGTTAATAGAAAGAAGTTAGAGGATGAGGAATAGGAAGAAAGAAATTTAGAATAGAAGAAAGAAGAAGAACACATCAGAATCTCACAGCGGAACGAGTAAATATAATTTAACAAATCTCTTTGAAAAGAAGACTGTATATATACATACCATTTATCAGAGTAAACATACATCAATCACAGCGGAAATACTTGTATAACTAACGGTGAACCCTCCTGCTTCCAACTCTGAAACTTGTAGCGGAACCTAACCTGTAAATATGCTTGGTCTGACCCGAGCACATTTGATTTAAAACAAAAACACACCGGGTCAGTCTGGAATACTTTCAGTAACAAATTCACAGCACACACAACTTGTTTAACTTTTGAAAATCCTTTCTGAAATAAAAGGATAATAGTAAGACCAGCCCACACATAAACACAGACGGTTTTTACCTTACTATAACCCAAAACGTTTTTGAAATCAATATCTTTTTCTGATATTATCATAGTGTCTAAATACAAGTAAATATCAATTTAGAGGAACGCTTGCATCTCACGCTCCCCATATATAGTATACAAACCAAAACCGCGGGCGCTTATTGGATATTGGATTCCAACTTGACAAGGTATGGGTCCACCTTCCGAACGTGTATCTCTAGAGGCGAATACACTGGGTTCAACAAGAACGTCTTGCAACCCGGCCCACACATGACCGACCACTCATTTCGCTTGAGTGTATCGAATGTATATCACCGACGGTTGGGCTCAAACCACCGTCTCCCGAAAAGGGACAGCATCGATAGATACAAGAAGCAAATGGAATTTCTCTAGATAGGTGATTATACACCCTAATGGGAGCGACCCACATAGCCATGATGCCTGCCCGATTTTTGTCATTTCTTGGTTGATGAGGCTTGAGGCAACGCTTTATCATCACATCAGATTCACTTTGAATGCCACATTGTCAGATCCTTCGAAATCACTAACTGACGTCTACAACAATACATTTTGTGTTAGCTAAAGAAGTTTCCTTCTCTGCTTCCACTCTTGGTACCACTGTAACGACCCAACATTTTATGGTCCCGGAAATCGACATAAATACCTTTACTGTAACTCATGCCGACCCTCCAAGCACCGAAAACACTGGATAGTTATTAGAAAGAATTTAGAGGGTGAGATAAGAAAGAAAGAAATATTGGAATAGAAGAAGAAGAAGAACCAACACAACACAGAGTCTCACATCGCAGCGGAACAAAATATAATACAGAAATAGATCTTTACTGAACGCTTTTTAAATACTTACAATATCAGAGTACACATCTGGACAGCTATGATAACCTGTCCTCAAATACAACACAGCGGAATAGTAGTAATATCATACGTCTGGACCCTTCCAGCTTGTCTCTTCACAGCAGTCGATATCCTGAACCTGTACAACCCGGCCTAACCCGAGCATCTACAAAACACCGGGTCAGTCTGGTGAACCAGAGTGAGATAAACTCGCACAGTATTTAGGGTGAGCATCCAACTTGATTTTAAAGTTCGAAAATCTTTTCGAAAGAAAAGAATAATCGTAAGACCAAATCCACACATAAACATGGACGGTTTTTACCTTACGATAACCCAAAACATTTTTGAAACCAATATCTTTTCTGATATTATAATAATGTCTAAATACAAGTAAATAACAATCTAGTGGAACGCTTGCATCTCACGCTCCACATATATAGTAAAAAATTAAAACCGCGGGTGCTTATTGGAGATTGGATTCCAACTATGACAAGGTATGGGACCACCTGTCGATCGTGTATCTCTAGAGACGAATACACTGGGTTCAACAAGAACGTCTTGCAACCCGGCCCACACATGACCGACCACTCATTTCGCTTGAGTGTATCGAATGTATATCACCGACGGTTGGGATCAGTAACCGTCTCCCGAAATGGGACAGCATCGAATATAGATTAAAGAATTGAAATGAAATCTCCAGATAGGTGATTATACACCCTAATGGGAGCGACCCATATAGCCATGCTGCCTGCCCGATTTTTGTCATTTCCCGGGTGATGAGGCTTGAGGTTTAAATTAACTTCTGAACATCTGGTCATCATTCACTTGAATGCCACATCGTCAGATCCATCAGATATCACTAATTGATATCTACAAAAATACTCTAGCTGGAAGCTAAGAGAACGGCAAATCTCCGCCAACAACTATCGCACGTTTGAAGAAATCAACGTACGTGACCCTTTGGAAATACTCTGTCAGACATCCGTCCATACAGTTCATCCAGGAACAGGATGAACCGAAGGCACTCTCCTACCGCATCCAATATAGGAATCACCCCATGGATCAGTAGCGAGAAGTCCTTGCAACCCGTAGATTCCAACCACGACAGAATCACAGCTTATCTCTACTTGCCAGGCATAGAAGATTAGTGGTTCTTCCGTTTATGAAAATCCATGGTCTTCAATGCTCCATTTCGACCATCTTCTGGTATCTTCACGTATTTGTTGGTCGGAATGGTTTTCGAATATAAATTCGATCCCGGTCTTTCCATACCAACAATCGTATTGGGCGGGTTTGATAGTCGGTGTTTTAACTATCAAAATATACAGTGTTTCAATCATGACAATCCAATGTGTTCACTGGTTCAGTATTTAGCATCACTTGCCCTTTAACAAACTGATTTACTTTTGTTAAATTAAAAACTTCAAACTCTTTTCATGTTTAAAAATACAATATTTAATAACTCTAATTCGATTTAACTCTAATCGATTAATTCTAATTGATTAACTCTAACTGATTTATTCTAACTGACTAACTCGACGTATTTAACCCTATCGATTAACTAATATTCGACTTAACTTCATTCGCTTGACTCTAGATCGCAGCGATCACAATGGTTACACCTGATTCCCTCAGGAAACATCCGACCGCCGTAGGCTATCTGCAGCCCTGCGAATTTCGCTAGCAGTCGTACGAAATGGCAACTCATCCTGGATACTATGTTTTACTAACTCTAGCTCAAATAACTATATCCAGTATTGATTAGTATAGAATAAAACCAACTTCATATTTTCTTTACTTCGAATCTCTCGATATATATATTTCCAAATTTCCACCAAACGTTGCATTATTTCACTAATAGAAATAACGAATCATCACTAACCTCTTTTACGATTACCAACTAATATCATCTTTAGAAAATCCTGATGTTGTTCAAGTTGGGGTATTTTAGTTACCTCTCAGACCTTGATCAACAACGTTCATATCTTCAGATAAATATCAGTTGTAATCAAAACCCAATATTCTATTCCAGTCTCAAAACAAATTCCATTTGACCCTGATTTGGTTATACAACCCTATGCCCCATTTCTTTACACAATTTCTCCTATTTCCAATCTCCCTTTAAATTTCTTCGACCCTTTCCCACTTTGTAAATCTTATTTCAAATTCTCCTTTTTACTTGATCTCGTTTTCAAGTAGCGTTAATATAAAATTATCGCCTTAACACTTTAAACCTCATTTACATAACCCCGATTTATATAAACCCTTTTCTTTAATTCAAATAATTAAGCAACACCTAAATTTAAGTTATCGACTTCGCTTGAAATCCTCTTTATAACATTGTTATAAAAATTTGGGTTTCAAATACAAAACCCGCTCATAAATTCCTTTCACCATCCAATTGGATTACATTTCTCTTCGATCACTTTTTAAATGCATTTTCATTTTAAAAAAAAAATACTTTCCCAAATTATCATTATTCAGAAGAATAATTCTTCAATCACTAACTACTGTAAAAGTAGTTAATTCCTTTATTAACTGAATTTAATAGTGAATCTCTTTTTAAAATCTTATTTAAATTTAAACGATATTCATTTAACTACTTTAATCAAAACACCTTGATTTGATAATCAATTTCAATTCAAAACAGTCGATTTAAGTAATTCAAACTCAAATATCTCATTAATTGATGCCAAGTAAATTCTCATTTTAGATTAATTAAAAATAGAATTAACTTAAATAATCCCATTAATTGTTTTCTTAACAAAACACTTATCCAAATTTAACTATGCGATTTGTTTCTTGTCTCGTACTTATAAATCTGATTTACATCAGAATTTGCTTTATAAAATCAATTTAATAATAATCAAAGTCTTTAATAAAATAATTATTTATCTATTTCTCTTTAATAACTTTTATTCAAAATAATACCTTTCGAAATCTATCTCCAGTTATAAAATAAAATTTTATAACTTCATCTCTATCGACTCACCTGACGTTGAATCAATATTTATAAAACGATTGATTTTATAGGTCATACGCTGCCAAATACCCAACCGATATCACCCATTGGTTTAAACAAACAGATTAATTTGATCAAACAGATTCAAATCTTGGTTGAAATAACAATACATAACCTCACTATCACGATCAAAATCCATTTCGAACAGGGCAACAAATATGAAAATCCTATATCTAAAATCCGAACAAAAAATCCAACTACAGGTTCGAATCTGAGTGAAATAACAACTCATGACAGTGTACTCATCTAAAGCAAATCGCAACTATAAATATAGCAGTATTTCATTCATCCTGGACTATTCGAACGACACAAAATAAACCAGAAAATCAAATAAAAATATATGCGGTATAGGAAAATCAAAAATAAAGACTTAGCTTTTGATGGTGAACTGATTTCTGTTGAAATCATTCGCGATGGAGGCCTCGTCTTGAATCCGAGATGGATCTGGGGGTTTGGGGGTTCGTCGTGGTCTCGGTAGGGAATCGAAGGATGTGTTGATGGTGGCTGACCGACCGATGGACGTGGAGGAGCGCGAAGGGAGGGTCGCGACGCCATCTAGCAATTTGGGGGATTAGGGTTTTTCTTCGGGTTTGAGAACAATTTTTGTGGCGGCTGACTGAATGAGGGAAGATCGAAGGGGGAGGGTTTTATCAAAGCGGGTTTGGGTATGTGGGCCGCCGGTTAAAGGTAAGAGCCCAATTAGATTAATAAATTTAAATTTTTATATAGGTTTAAAAATTAAATCAGTTTATAAAATTCGTAATATGATTTCTTGCTCATACGTTAACAGATTTTGACGCGGTCAGTTGCGTTGGGACCGTAGAGACACGTACATCGAGATGGAGCAGGTCCAGTTCGAATCAGAAGTAGCTGGAATTTGATTTGAATTAAAACGTCAGTTGAATCCGATCAAAACAAACTGTTCGTCGACAGATTTTGAACCGAGGTGAGTTAAACTCACTCAGCCTCCTCGTTTATATTTTATATAAACAGGGTATTTTATTTTGCGTGTTCTGGCTGTTAGTGGTTGACTATTAGGTGTATGTATGCTGTTGATCATCGATAGTTTAAATTTAACTATTGGTGATGACCCATAACAAAGTAACTCCTTGGGTTGATCACGTTTGTAAACGTGTTTGAATTTATTTGAATTGTTTGACTTGGATGTTAGTTGATCTGATAATTGGCAGTAAATGGCCAAATGTGGGGTTTTAACGTCATTCGACCCGACAGGTGAAGTGACGTATTTTTAAAAAAAAAGTTATAAATTCATTTATAACTGAATTCAAGTTTCAAATTATTTTGTACAGGATTTAAAATTGGAATTTCACAAATAAATATTTTTAATCGAGATAGTAAGGAATTGAGTTAAATAGTTTAGCCCAGTTGGAAAGAAGAAATCAAGAATTTTCCATGGGTTAGTAAAAAGGAAATAATTGTTTCAACAATTAAAAGGTGACTTAAATTAATTAAGTTAATTAATTAATTCCAGAAAGGGGAAATGACAATTAGAATTCAGTTAATAGTTAACTGATGTGTATGGTTGGTAAAATCTACCATTTTGGGTAGAATGGACAGAGGAGATAAATATTGGTTTAAACATTCGTTAGAGTTTAACAAATAGTGTTAGATATTAGTTAATCTTCGATTAACTATAATCTAAAGGGGGTAATTAAATTGGTTATTGTTAAAAACCTTGATTCTTATCGAGTAAGCATGTAAATACGATAATAATGCTATTTTTGGGTTAAGATCAAAGTTAACTATATTTAATTATAGTAGATGTTAAAGCAAATTATTCTTTAATTAAAAATGATTTAAAGTAGTGAGTTCAATTTAATGCTAAGTAAGAATTTTATTAAAGGGATTTTTAAATCCAAGTTTCAAATAAGTTTGATAAAAGGAAATTCAATTAACCAGTGAGTAATTGACGAGGAGGTCTAGAAAAGAGGCGATAAAGGTTTATTATAGAAGGTAAATGGATGGAGATCAAATTATTGGTCGAGGGATTTATATTATAAATCAAAGGATTATAAGGGAAAGGTCACTTGGAGTTAAAGTGGTGTTTTAATGGATGTTTATAAATTAAGAAGACTGTACATGAGGATTTCAAGTATAAGAACGGTTTTATAAAAACCAGACTTGGATCAGAAGGGGAGATGGGATTTTGATGATTAGTGGTCGAACTAATATTTTTCTGAGGTAAGAAGGTTGTCGATCAAGGTCTGAGAGGTAACTAAAATACCCCAACTCGGTTGGCTTCACTATTATCAAGGAATAGTATTAGTTTAGATCGAGTGAAGTGTTGAAATTGGTTTTATCCTATACTAGAATATCAAACTCTGATGCAAGGGTTTGGAAATTAAATAATAGTACGATATGGGTTCAAAGGAAATAAGCATGTTGTTTTCAAATTATAGTAACATCGGTTAGTCAATTAGAACTGATCAAATATAGTTAGAAATAGCCAAACAAAATTATCTAGGGAAGTTTCCATGGCGTACGACTGCTAGCGTAATTCGCAGGGCTGCAGATAGCCTACGGCGGTCGGAATAACACAGCATAGCCTCACATCGTTTATAGAAAAATCATTTCATACCAGCAATCACAGAGTCTCACATCGCAGTGGAACAAAATATAATACAGAAATAATATTTATTGAGAGCTTTTGAAAATACTTACAACATCAGAGTACAACACACATCTGGACAGTTTCGATAATCTGTCCTCTTATATATATATATCACACAGCGGAATATCATTCATCTGAACATCTTCAGCTCGTCTCTGGACTTCTCAGTACCTGATAACCTGAACCTGTACACTCCGGGCTAAGCTAAGTTTCTTTTTTCCCTTTTCTTGATTTTTATTTGCTGTACTACCTTGTTATGGCTTTCGTATGGTTATCGAATGGGTTTTTGTTTATGGTGTTGGTTTGTTCGGTTTTGGACTGAGTGCACCATTCATATTTATAGTTGCGGTTGATTTGTATCGTACCATGATGTTCATGCTTACGGGAGTTCATGAGTTATTATACTCAAATCACGAATATATTGTTGGAATTTAAATTAAGTAAATAACTAAATGTACTTAAAACGACATATATAATATAGAATTGGATGGGTTTTCAGTTTCAAAATTTACTTGTGTATATACGTTCAATCAAGTTTTGCCCAAAACCTGGTTTTGGCTTGTCTTGCCTAGTTGTACTAGTCAAACCTAATTAAACATAGATAAGCATATACATATTCAAATAGCCAAATTAACGAAAATAAATATTCTCGTATACTTAAAACAAATAGGTTTCAATCTCAATCAGTAAATAATTCACACCAAAAATCCTGGTTTTCGATGATAATTTATTTATATTAAAATGTAACGACCCAACTTTCGAACACATTGGAAGTTGTGTAGTTAATGAGAAATAAGAGTAGATAGAAGATAAAAACACAGAAACATCAGAACCCCACAGCGGAAATTTTCACAAAAGATGATACTTTATAATATTACACAGCAGTACATGATACATCAGAACATCATAGGACTTAATGATACAGCCCATTCATAGTACATCAGTAATTATACATGTCATAGACTACGAACTTGCAGACTTTTTTATACAATAGATAGATAGATCAACACACAGCAAAATCTTCATTCCAGCTTCACAAGTTCCAACAAATCCTGATTCACTTGTCTATTTATAACAAGCGTTATGAATACCCAAGAGTTTAATGGAAAACACAGAAAAATAAACTCCGGGTCAGTCAGGGGACTGGTATGAGTAAACAGTTTAAAACGAAGTAAAGAAATAAAAATATCTCATAAGACCACGCCGTAAATACGGAACGAGTTTTTACCTTATGAGATCAAAACACTTTGTATACTTGAAATCAGATATTATCATATAAGCCTTTCACAAATAATTTAAAATCTAGAAGAATGCTTGCATCTCACATTCTCCTATATAGTGTACAAATACAAATCGCTTGGCGCTTATGGAAATTGGATTTCCAACTATGACAAGGTATGGAACCACCTTCCGATCGTGCATCTCTAGAGACGAATACACTGGGTTCAACAAGAACTTCTTGCAACCCGGCCCACACATGACCGACCACTCATTTCTCTTGAGGGTATCGAATATATTGTCACCTTACGGCTTTTTGTCATGACCACCGTAGTTCCCCGGGAGATACAGAATTGAAAGAAGTAACAAATACGAATATTCTCTTGATGGTGACAATACACCCTAATGGGAGCGACCCACATAGCCATGCTGCCTGCCCGATTTTTGTCATTTCCTGGGTGTGAGGCCTGAGGTTAGATTTACGCTTGATCATCATCAATGCTTATCTCTTCGAATGCCACATCGTCCAAAACTTTCCAATCACTAATTGACTTCCCCAAAAATAAATTATAGGTATAAAGCATAAAGAAACGAATTTCTCTGCCACCATATAAATACGTTTGGAAAGATCAACGTACGTGACCAGTTAGAATTACTTTGTCAGACATTCGTCCATACAAGTTGTCCTAGGATTGGACAAACCGAAGGCACTATTCAAAAATAACCCTTGTATATCGCCGTCTTTCATTACCTTCGATAATCTCTGACGCGCAACGTATAATCAATTCAAAGTGGAATATAAATTCCGGCCTCTTTGAAATGATTAACGAACATTCTTCACTTTTAAATTATAAATCTAACAAGATTATAATCTAATTTACATCGATAATTTCAGACAAACTAAACAGCATACGATCATTTTGCCTATATCTGGCATTTCGATCATGTCTTAGAATTTGACCCTTTTAGTGTGCGCGCTGCACGGGTTTTTCTTTCCATCTTGTTTGTCTTCTTTAAGTACATTATTCTTACGAATTTTTTTCTCATAATCACTTCTTGATCTGAATATTCACAACTGAATTAAATTTATGATTTATAAATTTCTTTACAGCTCTTACACTTTGAATTCCTCTCGTCAAACTTTCCTTGATCCCTTACTCTTGACCTATTTCTCAACAGAAATAAATCTTCTTTTTCATTTCATCTAACATGAATAAGAAAATACAGGCCTTACTCAATACAGAACAATATATATATATATATATATATATATATTATTTTCTTGTATCAGAAAATCTAATCAGCAGACACTTCTAGTGTACGAATATGGTTTTTCTTTTCTTTGACTTTACAGTTTAAAGGTTTTTATTCGAAGATAAATTCTAGTCTAAATTATAAACCAAATTTATAATTTAATAAAATTACGTTTCTGACTCCTCGAATCCTGTCAAAATCATATCTGATCTCCTATACTTGATCAGCTTCCTTTTCGTTGACTTTAAAGCTTGAATCTTTTCTTTGAAAAAACCTTTCAAATTCTAATTATAAATTAATTTAAAATTTAATTTAAATTTTAACTTTTGTATTTTAATTCCAGATCTCGACAAACAGATTCACTTCTTCTTTCTATACAGAAATTCAAATAAAATTCTTTTTTTAAATTTCTCTACTCATGATTTCAAACACCGTTCTTATTTCACACAATACAGAACGGTATACATATAACCAGTTATAGTGCGACAGGAAATTCTGACCATCGGTTTATACTAGCAGTTTTAGAGTAAATAAAATATTCCAATCAAATATTATTTTATTTTGAAATAAATTCAAATTATGAACTAAATTTATAATTATTCTCACATCTGTATTGCTCGACAACATTCTATCATATCCAATTAATACTCAAGTCCAGCCTTAATTTCAGGAAATCCAAATTTTACTTCAAGTTAGAATTCCATCCTTAAATTCTCATCAATTTCCAAATATACTTGAAATAAATTTCAAGTCTTATCCACTTCATTGATTTAAATCAATCTAGCTCAAGTATAGGTATCTGTCCAAATTCCTTTTTAACTCGTCTGTCAATTTACTTAACTTTGTTAAGTATTCTCCACAGTCCGCATTAATTTTCTCCATTTCGGGAACGGTGCTCTGATACCAACTGTAGCGACCCGAGAATTTCGACACTCGAATCCAGACATTAACACGACCCGTGTCCAAACTCCAGTATCGAAAACCCAGAAAGCTAATAGAAAGAAGTTAGAGGGTGAGAGAAGAAAGAAAGAAATATTAGAATAGAAGAATAAGAAGATCAAAGTCTCACAGCGGAATGGACAAAAATATAATAATCAGAAATACTTTATACAAAAATTGTATATCATAACATCAGAGTATACATTCAGATCAATACAACATACAACGGAAATAAACCAGTACCGGTATATATATGGAATACGTCTCGACTTCAACTCCATCTCTGTTGCTTCAAGCGGAAACCTGACCTGTAAATATGCTTGGTCTGACCCGAGCACATTTGATTTAAAACAAAATTCACCCGGATCAGTCTAAAATACTATCAGTGATAAATTCATACAGCAACCAGCTTGTTTAACTTTGAAATCCTTTTGAAGCAAAGGATAATAGTAAGACCAGCCCACACATAAACATGGACGGTTTTTACCTTACTATAACCCAAATCGTTTTGAAATCAATATCTTCATCTGATATTATCATAGTGTCTAAATACAAGTAAATAGGATCTAGCAGAACGCTTGCATCTCACGCTCCACATATATAGTACACAATCAAAACCGCGGGCGCTTATTGGAGATTGGATTTCCCACTATGACAAGGTATGGGACCACCTGCCGATAGTGTACCTCTAGAGATGAATACACTGGGTTCAACAAGAACATCTTGCAACTCGGCCCACACATGACCGACCACTCATTTCTCTTGAGTGTATCGAGTATATTGTCACCCTTTCGGCTTTTTGTCGCGACCACCGAAATCCCCGGGAGAAACAGAAACGAAAAGAAGTAACAAATATGAATATTCTCTAGATGGTGACAATACACCCTAATGGGTGCGACCCACATAGCCATGCTGCCTGCCCGATTTTTGTCATTTCTCGGTTGATGAGGCTTGAGGCTATAATCGACTTTTGAAACATCTGGCCACCATTTACCTTATCTAAACACGTCATCCAGGAACAGGATGAACCGAAGGTACTCTCCTACTGCATCCAATATAGGAATCACCCCATGGATCAGCAGCGAGAAGTCCTTGCAACCCGTAGATTCCAATCACGACAGAATCACAGTATATCTCTAGGGATCAGCCAGAGATTGTAAGTAACTCTTCCGCTTCATGAAGATCTACGGTCTTCAATTGCTCCATCTCGATCAGCGTCTTTGACGTAATCATACTTATTGGTCGGAATGGTTTTCGAATATAAATTTGATCCCGGTCTTTCCGTGCCAATAACGTCGAGTCAGATTTTGATAGTCGGTTATTTAACTATCAAAATAAACAACCATAGAACAAATAGATCCATTGGTTTATACACAGCATCACTTGGCCCTTGTAATATATTGGTTAAAACATGTTATAATTCCTTTATCTATATATCTAAAAATATCTTAAAATCATGTCTAACTTACTTTCAAATAACATTGCAAAACATTGCTATAACGTTTCTTATTATCCTATCGATTAACTTATCATAACGGCATCTTCTTTGGCTTCATTATTTGAACACAAAAATCACCACACATCGCTTTTAGAATAAACCCATTTAAATATCATTTCAATACTTTGAAAATTTTGTTATACTTTCACAAATCTCCCTTTTTGTTTCTTTCATTATAGGAATATCATTTCATACCGGCAATCACCCTTTATTATCCGTTTATTTTGGAACTTTATATTTTCAAATCTTCAATGGCGTTACCCTATTATTTCCCACTGTAATGACCCAGGGATTTTCGGCCTCGAAATTGCAAAGTACGAAGGATATTTCGAATCGAATTATTTTAAAATCGTTTCCTTTGAATTAAATTCAAAATAAATTCGAACTCTAAAAATTTTCTAAAATTCTGCTAGCACTTCCTCTGCATGGCTCGATTGGTACGACTACGACTGCCACTCTGGGCCTCATCTCCTTCGAAAGGAAAAATTCAAAATTCGAATGGCAATCCACTTTATTTGAACCCCAATCTATTTATCCATAAAAATTTTAAATCCCAATTTATTCAAATTCAATCTTCTTAAATTGGTTTTTCTTACCCAGGTTCAGTTTCATTTCTCATATCCGATTTAGTTGACGAGTTGATTTTCTAATCAGTCCAACTTTATTTCATAATTCAAATTTGGTTTCAAACCAAATCAATCAGAACAAACAAACAAACAAACACCCCACATTAATATAATATAGAAAATAAATTCCTTTTTCTATATAAAAATATACATTGGGTAAAATTATTTCATTTATCTTTTTTCGAAACATACTGCGTCGGTTTATCGTTCTTGAGTGTTTAGAAACCCCTATCGATATAGTGGATCAAACTAATCGACCAGAACTCATAAACAACCCAACCAACAAATCTCCACAATATAAAACAAATTTTTATAAAATCTACAAATACGTTCACTCGTATATATACACTCACACTCAGTCTAGGGTATTGCTAACCCCATCTCTATCGAGTCATGCCACAGAGCCAAGGTTACTACTCAACCAATAGCTCTGATACCACTGTAACGACCCAGGGATTTTCGGATATGTCTGGACTTCTCCAGCTCGCCTTTCGTAGTGTTAAATAACCTGAACCTGCAAACTCGGGCTAACCCGAGCATTTACAAAACACTGGGTCAGTCTGGTGAACCAGAGTGAGATAAACTCGCACAGTATTAAGGGTAGATCATCAAATCAGGATTTTAAAGTTCGAAATCTTTTCGAAAGAAAAGGAAAATCGTAAGACCGAATCCACACATAAACACGGACGGTTTTTACCTTACGATAACCCAAAATAGTTTTGAAACCAATATCTTTTCTGATATTATAATAATGTCTCAATACAAGTAAATAACAATCTAGTGGAACGCTTGCATCTCACGCTCCACATATATAGTATACAATCAAAACCGCGGGCGCTTATTGGAGATTGGATTCCGACTTTGACAAGGTATGGGACCACCTTCCGATGATGTACCTCTAGAGGCGAATACACCTGGGTTCAACAAGAACGTCTTGCAACCCGGCCCTCACATGACCGACCACTCATTTCGCTTGAGTGTATCGAATGTATATCACCAACGGTTGGACTCAAACCACCGTTCCCGAATGGGCAGAATCGATAGATTAAGAAACAAAAGGAATTTCTCTAGATATGTGATTATACACCCTAATGGGAGCAACCCACATAGCCAAGCTGCCTGCCCGATTTCTGTCATCTCCCAGTTGATGAGGCCTGAGGTCAGAACACATTTGATCATCTTACACTTTGAATGTCACATCGTCAGATCCTCCGGATATCACTAATTGATATCCACAAAAATACTCTGCGGTCAGCTAAGAGAAGGTGTACGGCCTCCTCCGCCATCAACAGAAATACGTTTGAAGAAATCAACGTATGTGACCCCTTTGGAAATACTCTGTCAGGCACTCGTCCATACAAGTCATCCAGGAACAGGATGAACCGAAGGTACCCTCCTACTGCATCCCAGGAATCACCCTACCGATCAGTAGCGAGAAGTCCTTGCAATCCGTAGATTCCAATCACGACAGAATCACTGTTGAAATATCTTCGGCCGCTAAACCAGAGAAATCCAATCAGTAGTCCTTCCGCTTATGGAGATCAACGGTCTTCCATTGCTCCATCTTCAATAATCTTCTTTCGTGTATTCGTTGGTCGGAATGGTTTTCGAATATATATTCGATCCCGGTTTTTCCGTACCAACGATCGTATGGGTCAGATTTGATAGTCGGTGTTTTAACTTTCAAATAAATAATTGTGTGAATGACATGAGTTTACCCGTTCAGAACCAACACCACATGGCCTCTTTAATTAAAACGATTAACGATAGTTAATCTTTGACTGTTAAACATTCCAAATATAACTTATTTGACGTCAGGTTCTTGTTTCAACCATTTCATTTTCATATTTAAGAAAATATGATATTCAATTCCTTATTCAACCATTACCACTAATTTTCCCTTACTGGAAAATCAACTCAATTTATATTACAACCCACTTTTTCATTTCATTACTTGCATACGTTGATCCACTTTCATTTTTGTAAATGAATTCATTCCAAAACTTAATTTTTCCATTTCCTTCCATCTCGGAAGTACCACTTTTAATTTCCCACCATTTCCCTTTTTATTTATTTCACCTTGGACATTTATAAACACCAAATTCTTTGCACTCCCGTTACTCGGAAACAAAACTCATTTATATATATATATCCTCGACCCTTTCACTTTCATCTCGTTATCATTTCCCTCCTTTCACATTACAACTAATATCATTCTTAGATAATCCCGAGGTCGTTCAAGTTGGGGTATTTATTTACCTCTCAGACCTTGATCAACAACGGTCTTACCTTTAGATAACATCAGTTGTAACTCCAACCAGATATTTATTTTAATCTCCTTAGCTCTTTTGTTGATAAAAACTTATTATCTTTTGAATCCTCCTTTTCGAATATAACCATAGGTTCTTAATCCATCGATTAAGAAAATTAATTTATCAACCATCACATTTCTCTATTACCTTACTAAACGATACTTCTCATCACTTGGATTTTGTTAAAATCCTATTTCTTACCACATCACTTTTAAGCCTTTCTCTTAATGGTCTTATTTCATAAATTCCCTTAATTCCCTTATTTAAGTAACATTTGTAAATCCTTTATACCTCAATTCTTTTTCTAAATTTTGTTTATAAAACCATAGTTCCATATAACCCTTCTATTTATCACTTTTGCTTTATAAAATCATTTAAACCCCAATTATAGACCCAATTAATAAATATTTACTTTGACAACTTTAAATTCAAATAAATAGATTAAAAATTCATTTTTTTCAGTTATAGAATAAATCTTATAACTTTATCTCGTCGATTACCTGACGGTAGATCGACGGTTAATTCATAGGCCATGTACTGCCGATCACTCAACCAATAATACCCATTGGTTTAAACCAAACAAATATTGGATTTCAGGTCAATATTCAACCATCCCATCAAACAATTCAATACTGGTCTCATAGCAGTCTATAACGACAATTTAATATCAATCACCATAATCAATCAACCAATTCATTTATTAAAACACGTTTATTTAATGAACGTCACCAATAAGGTAACTTACCTTAACTGGGACTAATCGTTAAAAATAACGATTCGGTTTTACTGAAATTAAACGGCGTTTAATTCCATCAGTTCAACAATAACTAAATATATATCAGCAATCAGTCAATCATGAGCAACCATAGCACACAAAAATAAAAACCCAACTTATAAAATATAAGCGGGAAATAACTGAGTGAGTTTAACTCACCTTTGAATCTCACTGTCGCCTACTTCTTTCCGATTTTGTTCTGCTTGTCGTCATGATCGTAACACGGGTGGTTCTGCCCATTCGGGAACGGTGGTTTGAGTCCAACCGTTGGTGATATACATTCGATACACTCAAGCGAAATGAAAACCAGTTGGAGGGTCAGTCTGGTGAATCAGAGCTGGTTGCTTAATTGGTACGGATGATAGGGGGTTCTCGCTTCGCGTTAGGTGGCGAACGGGAGACTCTTACCCCTACATCTCCCGACAATGTGGGTTGGTCGAGTCGCGAGGCTGGCCGTAAAAGCAGTTCTGAGGTACCAGTGTAAGCCACGGGGGGAGGTTAGCCCTCTGCCTTGGGGGTCGAGGGATGGTTGAAAAGCCTACCGAAATTCCCGGGCCATTACAGTTGGTATCAGAGCTTAGGTTACTGATTACCTAGGCTTTGGGTGAGTGTGAGAGAGCGTATTTTTATAATAAATTTAAAATAAAAATAAATCAACTTGAATGATATACCTAAGTTAGTTATATCGAATCAAGTCTGGAGTGATAACCTGTTATATTCAGGTGGTTAAGATGAGTAACCAAGGACGGAGAGGTCGAGCTAGAGGGTCATCCACTACTACTGGTCGTAATACTGGATCCCAGGATCAAGGAGAGACTATGGGGAGAGGTTGTACCAGTCCGGCAGGACAAAAGTTTTGAAAAGGAGTTAATTAACTAGGGTCAGCCTCGAGATAAAATTAAATCTGGTTGGGTTAAATTAGGATAATATCCAATCACATTGATACCGAAAAATCAGGATGGAATTCTAAATTGAAGTAAAATTTGGATTTCCTGAAATTAAGGCTGGACTTGAGTATTAATTGGATATGACTCAGGGAAAGTAAACTGGTCGTTTTGTGAAATTTAAACCATATTTTTGAGTCCCGAAATGGAGAAAATTAATGCGGACTGTGGAGAATACTTAACAAAGTTAAGTAAATTGACAGACGAGTTAAAAAGGAATTTGGACAGATACCTATACTTGAGCTAGATTGATTTAAATCAATGAAGTGGATAAGACTTGAAATTTATTTCAAGTATATTTGGAAATTGATGAGAATTTAAGAATGGAATTCAAGAAGTAGTAATGCAAGAATGGGATGTTTTTCAACCATAGTGAAAGATATATCCGGTTATGGAAATAGATGTTATTAATAAAATATTTGTTGATGTATGTCGATAACTTTAAATCTACTACTTACAAATTTCGAGGACGAAATTTTTATAAGGGGGTAGAATGTAATGACCCGGACTTTTTACAGAGATATAAACTGATCATGAGTATCGTATTTACAAATACGAGTTGAAATTCATATTTTTAATATTTTAAAGCATATCAAAGGATCTAATTGCATTTCTTTTACGTGTATGACAACATTCATACATACATCACAGCATTTTATAAAATCCATTTTCATGTAGATAGCATGGATTGATAACCTTTGTTTTAGATTCATTTATTTTACATATATTTGAATAATAACACTTATTCATAGCAAGATTTAAATGCCATTTTTATTTCACTTACTTTGTTCATTTTCCAAAAGGGTTTAGAACTTGATTTTTTGAAAATGTCTTGATTTAAAAACGTATACCACTTGCATAAAATTATGCTTTGTCATTTTGTAAGGATTTAAATACTTATATTATTTTTAGCAAATCCTTGTTTTTAAAACATAAAGCACTTGAAAATGAAAACATGCCAAAACACATTTTGTGTCAAAGCAAGTATAAGTGGAAAAATCTTATATTCATTCCTTTTTGCAAAGATGTTTTCATGCATACGAATTAAAGGATCATACATACACTAGAAAGAGAAAAGAAGAAAGGATTTGAGAGCATGTACCTTTTCACATGGAAAATCTTTTGGTGATCAATCATTTTCAGTTTGAGACCTCTCTCCTTTCTTTTCTTAAGATTTTCTGAAATTTCCTTTTCTTTTTCTTTTTCCAAAAATGTATTCATTTGTCAAAAAGGACATGTACTATAGATTTGAAAATCTTGGGTATTTAGACCCTTGAAACACCTACACTAGTCGATCACTAAAAATTGAAATTTTCTAAAGATTTTCCTTGCAAAAACCCACATGGCCGAGAGTAAAAGTGAGCAGGAAATTTAAGAGTTTGTTAAACTTTGAAGGCAAGTAAATGTATTAAATATGTGTTGTTAAATCAAAATCTTCATGGGAGGAATGTGATTTTAGAATCCAATGCAAACTGAACATGTATGGTACAAAGGGGAAGATACCATATTCATTTAAACCAAGAAAAGATGTGGAGAATATGTTGTGTCAGGTTCATAGATAGACAAATGAAAGGAGGGCATGTGCAGATGATCTCAGGTGAGCAATGAGCTGAGGTGAACCATGTGCTTTAGATTTTGTGCTTGGATATGGAGGGAGAAATGAGTTTTATATTTGCTTGCATTTGTCGCATCAATTCTGAAAACAAATTTTTCCTCTTTCAGAAATCTAGCAAAATAAATGCACTGTTATTTTAATATTTTCTTACACCTATAAAAAGACCAAGCATGCACTTCATTTCGACAACTACAAGCTTTCAAACAAATTCAGTTAAGGGGAAATCAGTAAGCTTCTAAGCGAAGGTGAGTAAATCTTTCTTTCAAATTTTGTTTCCTGTTTACTTTTCTGTTTTGAACTGCTAATTGGATTGGCTATTGGGTGCTTTGTCTTGTTGAATGCAAATATTGGCTTGAATTATCTTTTATATTTAATCAAGGGACTGGGGTAAGTGCTTTGTTGTATTGATCATCATTTTTGCTTTGAAACAGTGTATGAACAGGATAACAAATCCTGTTGTTGTGTGCCAGTCCTAGGTAGAACAAACTAAGGATTTTCAATCATTGAACCTAGGAACTTAACTAAGCAAATCATTTATTCAATTACTAGCTACTTATATGGTGAGTAAGCTCGACCCTAGATCATCACTAAAGCCTTAACATGCTTGTATTAAATGTTAAAGTGTCTAATTAGTGGCCTTCACCATCTATTTGCTCTGTTGACATATCCAGTGCCAGGCAAACCCTGTTGTTTTGGGTCCAGTTTAGGAAGAACACTGGTGATTCTCAAATCAGATAGGAAATGTAAATATATTACTATATAAGTTTTAAACCACTATCACTGGTCTGAAGGAGGAAATCTAGTTCTAAATATAACTAGAACTTGAAGAAAATAGAAATAACAGTGCCCTCTGTAATATCAAAACCAAAGTGAGAATCCAAGCTTCTTAAAAACTCAATTCAGGTATATACCTGGAATCCTAGACCAAATTGAGGATTTTTAAAGGTTGTTTCATAATTTTTAAATGAAGGGGTGTCAAGAATATCTAGGATCATCTGAAAATAGAAAGGGGGCAATTCCCGGCGATCTAGCTGATCGAAGTCCATGGAATCTGGACTGGAGGAACATGAACAATCCGTGATTAAGGGAAAAATAACCAATAAATTTTTAATCAAGTGATTTTCGAGTTTTTAGCTAAGTTAGGTTTAGCTGGCGATTTGTTACCATTCCTGTTCTTGGGTAGATTGCGCCACCTTGGATCAACCGAGTGGGCTGTGGTGTTGAGGAAAGGTGCGGCCAAGGGGTCGCTTCCATTCTGGTGAAGGCTGGCAGGTACCGGCGTATGGTGGTGGCGGTACGGTTGGTTTTGGTGGAGACTGCTTTGTGTTAAGGTTCGGGCTGAAGCTCGGATTTTGATAGAAAGGGTTTGGTCAAGGTCTGGTGGTGGGGATGGACTCAGGTGATGCGAAGACAGTGGAGGATGATGGCGCGCTGGCTCACCGATGGGTGGTGGTGGTGTGCATGTGCACAGGGCTGTGCTAACGCTAGGAGAAGGGACGCTGTGTTTTTAATGGGATCGGGCCAAGTTCCCATGATAACAGGAAAGTGGTACTTTTATAAAATCATGTAAACTAAGGGGGTTTGGCAAGGGCATACACTGTGGGTTTTTGAAGTGGTATTTTCAAACTCGGTACTTTAGTCTAATAAGGTTTTTAAACTTTAGTTAAGTGAAAATCCTAGTTTTAAATAAATGGGTGATAAATTAAATTATAATGGAAATAAATACATAAACAAAATAACATTTTTATTTAAATTGTCGAATAGGAAGAGAAGAATACCTATAAAAATGGAAATTTTATTAACAGGTCGAGGATGAAAAAGTGAATCAGGATATGATAGAATGTTGTCGAGCAATACAGATGTGAGAATAATTATAAATTTAGTTCATAATTTGAATTTATTTCAAAATAAAATAATATTTGATAGGAATATTTTATTTACTCTAAAACTGCTAGTATAAACCGATGGTCAGAATTTCCTGTCGCACTATAACTGGTTATATGTATACCGTTCTGTATTGTGTGAAATAAGAACGGTGTTTGAAATCATGAGTAGAGAAATTTAAAAAAAGAATTTTATTTAAATTTCTGTATAGAAAGAAGAAGTGAATCTGTTTGTCGAGATCTGGAATTAAAATACAGAAGTTAAAATTTAAATTAAATTTTAAATTAATTTATAATTAGAATTTGAAAGGTTTTTCAAAGAAAAGATTCAAGCTTTAAAGTCAACGAAAAGGAAGCTGATCAAGTATAGGAGATCAGATATGATTTTGATAGGATTCTAGGAGTCAGAAACGTAATTTTATTAAATTATAAATTTGGTTTATAATTTAGATTAGAATTTATCTTCGAATAAAAACCTTTAAACTGTAAAGTCAAAGAAAAGAAAAACCATATTCGTACACTAGAAGTGTCTGCTGATTAGATTTTCTGATACAAGAAAATAATATATAAATATATATATATATATATATATTGTTCTGTATTGAATAAGGCCTGTATTTTCTTATTCATGTTAGATGAAATGAAAAAGAAGATTTATTTCTGTTGAGAAATAGGTCAAGAGTAAGGGATCAAGGAAAGTTTGACGAGAGGAATTCAAAGTGTAAGAGCTGTAAAGAAATTTATAAATCATAAATTTAATTCAGTTGTGAATATTCAGATCAAGAAGTGATTATGAGAAAAAAAATTCGTAAGAATAATGTACTTAAAGAAGACAAACAAGATGGAAAGAAAAACCCGTGCAGCGCGCACACTAAAAGGGTCAAATTCTAAGACATGATCGAAATGCCAGATATAGGCAAAATGATCATATGCTGTTTAGTTTGTCTGAAATTATCGATGTAAATTAGATTATAATCTTGTTAGATTTATAATTTAAAAGTGAAGAATGTTCGTTAATCATTTCAAAGAGGCCAGAATTTATATTCCACTTTGAATTGATTATACGTTGCGCGTCAGAGATTATCGAAGGTAATGAAAGACGGCGATATACAAGGGCTATTTTTGAATAGTGCCTTCGGTTTGTCCAATCCCAGGACAACTTGTATGGACGAATGTCTGACAAAGTAATTCTAACTGGTCACGTACGTTGATCTTTCCAAACGTATTTATATGGTGGCAGAGAAATTCGTTTCTTTATGCTTTATACCTATAATTTATTTTTGGGGAAGTCAATTAGTGATTGGAAAGTGTTGGACGATGTGGCATTCGAAGAGATAAGCATTGATGATGATCAAGCGTAAATCTAGCCTCAGGCCTCACACCCAGGAAATGACAAAAATCGGGCAGGCAGCATGGCTATGTGGGTCACTCCCATTAGGGTGTATTGTCACAATCTAGAGAATATTCGTATTTGTTACTTCTTTCAATTATGTATCTCCCGGGGAACTACGGTGGTCATGAAAAAAAGCCGTAAGGTGACAATATATTCGATACCCTCAAGAGAAATGAGTGGTCGGTCATGTGTGGGCCGGGTTGCAAGAAGTTCTTGTTGAACCCAGTGTATTCGTCTCTAGAGATGCACGATCGGAAGGTGGTTCCATACCTTGTCATAGTTGGAAATCCAATTTCCATAAGCGCCAAGCGATTTGTATTTGTACACTATATAGGAGAATGTGAGATGCAAGCATTCTTCTAGATTTTAAATTATTTGTGAAAGGCTTATATGATAATATCTGATTTCAAGTATACAAAGTGTTTTGATCTCATAAGGTAAAAACTCGTTCCGTATTTACGGCGTGGTCTTATGAGATATTTTTATTTCTTTACTTCGTTTTAAACTGTTTACTCATACCAGTCCCCTGACTGACCCGGAGTTTATTTTTCTGTGTTTTCCATTAAACTCTTGGGTATTCATAACGCTTGTTATGAATAGACAAGTGAATCAGGATTTGTTGGAACTTGTGAAGCTGGAATGAAGATTTTGATGTGTGTTGATCTATCTATCTATTGTATAAAAAAGTCTGCAAGTTCGTAGTCTATGACATGTATAATTACTGATGTACTATGAATGGGTTGTATCATTAAGTCCTATGATGTTCTGATGTATCATGTACTGCTGTGTAATATTATAAAGTATCATCTTTTGTGAAAATTTCCGCTGTGAGGTTCTGATGTTTCTGTGTTTTTATCTTCTATCTACTCTTATTTCTCATTAACTACACAACTTCCAATGTGTTCGAAAGTTGGGTCGTTACAGTGAATTAATTAATTTAAGAAAGGGGAACGACAAATTGGAATTCAGTTAATAGTTAACTGATGTGGATGGTTGGTAAAATCCTCCATTTTAGTATAATGGACAGAGGAGATAAATATTGGTTTAAACATTCGTTAGAGTTTAACAAATAGTGTTAGATATTAGTTAATCTTCGATTAACTATAATCTAAAGGGGGTAATTAAATTGGTTATTGTTAATAACCTTGATTCTTATCGAGTAAGCATGTAAATATGATAATAATGCTATTTTTGGGTTAAGATCAAAGTTAACTATATTTAATTATAGTAGATGTTAAAGAAAATTATTCTTTAATTAAAAATGAGTTAGAGTAGTGAGTTCAATTTAAGGCCAAGTAAGAATTTTATTAAAGGGATTTTTAAATCCAAGTTTCAAATAAGTTTGATAAAAAGGAAATTCAATTAACCAATAAGTAATTGACGAAGAGGTCTAGAAAAGAGGCGATAAAAGTTTATTATAGAAGGTAAATGGATGGAGATCAAATTATTGGTCGAGGGATTTATATTATAAATCAAAGGATTATAAGGGAAAGGTCACTTGGAATTAAAGTGGTGTTTTAATGGATGTTTATAAATTAAGAAGACTGTACATGAGGATTTCAAGTATAAGAACGGTTTTATAAAAAAAACAGACTTGGATCAGAAGGGAAAATGGGATTTTGATGATTAGTGGTCGAACTAATATTTTTCTGAGGTAAGAAGGTTGTCGATCAAGGTCTGAGAGGTAACTAAAATACCCCAACTTGGTTGGCTTCACTATTATCAAGGAATAGTATTAGTTTAGATCGAGTGAAGTGTTGAAATTGGTTTTATCCTATACTAGAATATCAAACTCTGATGCAAGGGTTTGGAAATTAAATAATATTACGATATGAGTTCAAAAGAAATAAGAATGTTGTTTTCAAATTATAGTAAATATTTGTTAGTCAATTAGAATTGATCGAATATAGTTAGAGATAGCCAAACAAAGTTATCTAGGGAAGTTTCCACTGCGTACGAATGCTAGCAGAATTCGCAGGGCTACAGATGGCCTACAACGGTCAGATGTTTCCTGAGGGAATCAGGCGTAACCATTGTGATCGTTGCGATCTAGAGTCGAGCAAATGGAGTTAAGTCAAATATAGATGAATCGAATAAGAGTAATCACGTCAAGTTAATCGAGTTAAATAAGTCGAGTGATTTAAGTAAAGTTAACCAATCAAAGTAATTCAAGTAGAGTTAATCAGAGAAAAATTGTTTTATATCGTAAGTATATTTTAAAAGTGGTCGAGTTGTGCCAAGTGTTGTGTTCACACTATTGTTATTCGATAGTTAAATCACCGACTATCGAAATTGGCCAATACGATTGTTGGTATGGAAAGACCGGGATCGAATTATATTCGAAAACCATTCCGACCAACAAATACGTGAAGAGATCGAAGATGATCGAGATGGAGCAGTGAAGACTGTGGATTTCCATAAACGGAAGGACCGCCAATAATCTCTGGATCGCGGTAAGAGATAAGCTGTGGTTCTGTCGTGATTGGAATCTGCAGGTTGCAAGGACTTCTCGCTATTGATCCATTGGGTGATTCCTATATTGGATGCAGTAGGAGAGTTCCTTCGGTTTATCCTGTTCCTGGATAACTTGTATGGACGGATGTCTGACAGAGTATTTCCAAAAGGGTTTATACGCGTTGATTTCTCCAAACGTACTATAGTTGATGGCGGAGAAAGGGTTATTCTCTAGCCAGATAGCTAGAGTATGTTTGTGGACGTCAATCGAGTGTGATCTGGCGGATCTGACGATGTGGCATTCAAAGTATATGATGACCAGATGTGTTCTGACCTCAAGCCTCATCAACCGGGAAATGACAAAAATCGGGCAGGCAGCATAGCTATGTGGGTCGCTCCCATTAGGATGTATGATCACCTATCTAGAGAAATTCCTATTGCTTCTTAATCTATGTTCGATGCTGTCCCTTATCGGGAGACGGTGGTTTGAGCCCAACCGTCGGTGATATACATTTGATACACTCAAGCGAAATGAGTGGTCGGTCATGTGAGGGCCGGGTTGCAAGACGTTCTTTGTAACAACCCGTATTTTCAATAACCTGTTATAACGTAAATCGAGGCAGAATTTAATTTATAAATCTGAATCAAGGGAAACGGGCTATGCCATTGCGTTCGTCTCGGAAAAATACGCAAAATAGAGTCCGAGTTTTCGAAAATCGGAGTCCGTATGACCCGATTAAGGCCCAACGAAGTTTTCAGAAAAATCCAAAGTAAAAACCGATTTCAAATTCAAATCTGAATTTGGAAAGTTGGGGTTATTGGGCCAGGCGGGAAAATTCCCGCCAGAAGACCCAAGTCGACAGCCCTGTCGACTTGGGGGTCGACTTGGTTAGACCAAGTCGACAGCCCTGTCGACTGGGCTGTCGACTTGGCTCAGACGGGCTGTTTAGCCTGGTGCACCATTTTGAGTTTGTGTTGAGCTTGGGGGCCAGATTCGGTTTTGAGGGCTGAGATTGGAACTAGGGTTTAATCCTATGGCCTAAAACACTTGCCTAATCTATAAATAAGACCCTAACCTACCCTAAATCATCATTATTCATTCTAGCAACTAAACTATGGCAAAATTTTACCTCTCATGGCCTCCACTCTCTTCATAAAATTCCTAAATCAATTTCTATGAGATTTTCCATGCATACAAGTGTTTTTAGACTTGTATGATCATCATTAGCTTGCATTCAAGTCAAGTCTCTATACTTGCACCATAAAGAAAGAGTTTTGATCAATTTTGCTTGCATTTTTGGGGTTTAATTGGTTGCATAAGGGTTTTCTTACATTTGCTATACTCATTTGAGTCCGCATAAGCATTGTAAGCCCTATTCCTTTCATACTTAAACTCTAAAGTTAAATGTATGATATGCGAGTTTATATGCAAGTTTACTATGATGTGTTATGCAAGTTTACTATGATGTGTTATGCAAGTTTACTATGATGTGATATGCAAGTTCATCAAGTTATGTTATGCAAGTTTATATGCAAGTATGTCATGTTATGATATGCAAGTATGTTATGCAAGTTTAGATGCAAGTTTACTATGATGTGATATGCAAGTTCATCAAGTTATGTTATGCAAGTTTATATGCAAGTATGTCATGTTATGATATGCAAGTATGTTATGCAAGTTTAGATGCAAGTTTACTGTGCTATGATATGCAAGTTTATCATGTTGTAATATGCAAGTTTATATGCAAGTATGTCATGTTGTAATATGCAAGTTTATATGCATGTATGTCATGTTATGCAAGTTTATATGCAAGTATGTCATGTTATGATATGCAAGTATGTTATGCAAGTTTTGGTTGAACATTTTGTTCATGCTATCATGTTATGCATGCTTTTGAGGCCTAATGTAAGTATATGAACATATGTACATTTCATATGCCACCATGTTAAACTTGTGGCTTAACACTTTTATGTCATGATTATGCCAAGTTCCCTCTTTCTATCCTTTATGCGCTATTGCGATATGTAAGCGATGGGATTGCGTTTGGGGTTGGGTAAACTTAAAAGACATAAAAACATAAGCTTGGGAATTTACCTATTAAGTTAGGTCTACCCATTGGGAATTTACCTATTAAGTTAGGTCTACCCAATTGCTTGAAAACTTGTAATGTGTTTTGGAAACATGATGGACATGACACTTAGAAAAGATAAGTGTGACCAACTCGAGGTTGGGTTGAGTTTGTAGCGTAAACCTACCCGGACCCGCCCGGCTTAACTAGTTTCTACAAACAATAGGACCCAATGTGAGAAGTTGGCCATGTTGTACCTTGGACCCGAGGTTAGACCAAGTTGTGGTGTAAAGCTACCCGGACCCGCCCGGCTTAACTAGTAATCACAACAAAGTCTAATGGGAGAGGTTAAGGCGCATTAATTAATTAATGCCTCGTGATTAGGGTTAAGTCATGGTCCACTTAATACTTAACCAATTTGGGCTTGGTAGATTAATCAGGGTTAAGTCGTGAACTCATCGTTACACTTAACCAAGTTAATCCATGATTAGTAAAAGGGTTAAACCGTACTTAACCCACTAGAAAAATCCTAGCAATGGGGGTCCACTCCAGTAGTAATCCCTAGTTTGTATCATCATGACCCTAGGGACTAGGCTAGGGTGGGGGCACGATTACTGAACTGGAGGTAAGCGACCAAAAGCGACGGCAGAGTGGTACGCCGGTGTAGTTCCGGACGGACTATGGTCGTGCACGTAGTCCGGAGCCGGGGAAATCATGCACGGGTACCAGTAGATCGAGACTGTGCACGCATGTTTATGGTGTCCAGGGGTTGCCACCCTAGGGCTTGATACACCCGACGGGAGACCCGGCACAGTCTGACTACAATTATGTTTGGGCCGTATGGACACCAACACGTGACGAGTTAGGCTTATAGGGAGCCGATCGACTAGACCGTTTGGTTGGACCTTGTGTTAGGGTCACTTCATGTTATTGGACCTCGTATGAGGGTCACTTCATGTTATTGGGCCAAAGCTTGGGCCAAGGGATCAATACTTGTTTATTCAAGTCATGTTAGTTTGCTAGTACACCTGTGGTGCAAAACCTTAATCCTGATTATGCGATGACACCTTTATCTACCTTGTTAGTTAATCATCATGCTAGTATGTTGTTATCCTTATGTTTGTCCCTGCTGCTCATGACAGTTAACTTTATCAGTTTACATTGATTGTAGTAGGGCTTACTCAGTCTTTTTGACTGACCTGTTTTCTTTCGCCTCTTTTCTTCCGTTTCCCCCCCAGGTTCTCAGGGAGGGAATATTGGAGCTTAGCTTGGATTTCTGATCGCTTGCTTGTGGGATTTTAGCTCATGTACGGTCTTGACATGAAGCTAGCTATGGTTATCACTTATTTTGGGGATAGTACTTATGTATTTCAGTTTTTCAGTAATGTTGTTTTTATCTAGACTTGTGTATTTGGGAAGTTGACATTATGTTGTACCAGACTTGTTTTGAAATGGTTTGAAATCTTCCGCTGTTTTACTTATCTTATTTACTCTGTTTACATATATATATATGTGTTCTTGGTCTGCCTTGATACATCATTATGCATGTTTACCTGATTCAAGCGCCCCTCCAAAGTCAGAGTGCTTGCAAGAGCCACCCTGGCAGAGGTGGGGTGTTACATTTGGTATCAGAGCATATGGTTTACGAGAAGGAACAAAAAGGTTTTTAAGAAAACTTTTGGAAAACTATTTTCAAAACAAAGTATAAAGTATTTTCCAAAGAAAAGTCCAGTTTATTTTAAAGGCTATTCCCCAAAAAGCCATTAGCAAAATTCCTTCGTTTTTCTCCATTCTGAATCTATCTTTTTCTTCGTTTTCAGTATGGCCAATAACTTTGCCATTCCGGAGGGAGTACACGTAACTGTTTGGTATAGGAGACTTTTGGAGGATAGGGCGACCGAAGCCGGCCCCGCAGATGTTCCTCCTCCTCCTCCGGTAGTTAATGTTTCTCCTCCTCCTCATGTCGCTGAGGTTCCTCTTTCTCCTCCCCCTCAGCATCCACAAAAGGATTTCGCGGAGATTTGCAAAGACTTTAAGGCGATGGGTTGCAAGAATTTCATTGGAACCGAGACTTATGTAGAGGCCAGGAATTGGTTGAAAGAAACCGAAGATCTTTTTGCCTTCTTTGATATAAATGACCGTAGGAAGGTTTTACTAGCAGTGTGGTTGCTAAAGGAAGAAGCTGCACGTTGGTGGGTGGTCTCCACCGCTACTAGGACAATTGAGAATTGGGATGACTTTCGGGGAAAGCTTGGACTAAGGTTCCTATCACTGAAGCAAGGGGACATGACTATTAGGGAATACATAGATAAGTTTAATCAACTGGCTCAGGTCGGTTTAGACTTGGTTAACACAGCTCAGAAGAAGGCCCTATACTTTGCTCTAGGATTAAACGAGCCATTGCATAGTTTAGCCTTGACTCATATACCCTTGGGAGAAACTTTCGAAAGTTTGGTGAATATGGCCCTACTCAATTAAGAGAATAGGAGTGACAAGAAGGAGATCAAGGTGAATGATACTCAAGCCAAGAAGACTGATTCCCAGTGGAAAGGAAATCAGGGTAATCCAAGCGGTCAGAGCAGTCAAGGCAATAAGAACAAGAACAAGAATCAAGGCAACAAGGGGAACAACAACAAGGGCAATAACGACAAGAGGAAGTGCCATTATTGCGGTTCAGTTGGGCATCTTATTAAGGATTGTAAGAAGAGGAAAAGGAAGAGTGGTGAATGCTATCGTTGTGGTGAGTTTGGACATTTCAGCAAAGATTGCCCGAAGAAGCAAGGGCAAGGCCAGGGTCAGACTCAGCGTGCTGGACCTTCAGGAGGGCAAGTTCATGCTCTCAATACCGCTCCAGTTCCCGATCGAGGTAGTATTTCTGTTGAGAAGCCTTGTATATATTTCTGATTTTCCTGTTCGTACCTTGTTTGATTTTGGTGCATCGCATAGCTTTATTTCATCTGATCTAGTTGAAAGTTTGCACCTAAGTACTAGTCTAGTTTATGATCCCGTGTGTGTTTCAAATCCAATTGGGGGTTCCGCCCATTTGTCTATTATCTACGTGGGTTTGAAAATCTCTATCTTTGGTGTAGAGTTCTCGTGTGATGCTTATATTCTCGGTTTCATGGGGTATGGGTTGATTTTGGGCATGGATTGGTTGTCCAGTTTTGGAGCCATTCTTGATTTTTGAGCATAGGGTTGTGAGGCTCATGACTCGCCTCGGTAATACCCTAAGAATTTCTAGTAACCCTACGAGTCCCGTCATGTTGTGTTATCTTGAATCCCTCAAACTCGTCTATCGATAGTTTGTAATCGGTGAGGGTGGCCCGAGAATATCCTGTTATCTTGGGTGAAGTGAAGGGGGTTACCCCTAAGCGAGAGATAGATTTCCGCATTTATCTGGTTGATAATGCCAAGATAGTTTCGTGGCCGGTAAGGCACATAGTCCCGTGAGACGGGAGCTAAGTAACCAAGTGAAGGAGTCGCTTGAGAAGAACTTCATTCGATGAAGCAGTTCCGAGGAAGGTGCTCTAGTAGTATTCGCTACTAATGTGGACAGTTCGCTTCGCCCGTGTGTTGATTATCGTGAGTCGAACAAGAAGAATAGACAACCATCACCAAGGATCGATGATTTGGTTGATCAGCTTGTAGGAACATCTGTTCTCTCTTGATCTTGCTACTGCATTCCATCAGCTCAGGGTAGCTGAGGATAGTATAGACAAGACTGCGTTCAGAACTCCAGATGGATTCTTAGAATGGTTGGTCATGCCATTCAGTTTGGCTAATGCACCCGCCTACTTCGTGGACTTGGTAAGTAGGGCGTCTAGGGAGTTCCTGAATGAGGTTGTGGTAGTCTTCGTAGATGATATTCTGATCTTCTCAAAGGATGAGGAAGAGCACGCAAGGCATCTCGTGGAGGTGATGGATACGCTTAGAGCGCATCAGTTGAAGGCTAAGTTCTCCAAGTGTCATTTTTGGAGGAGGAAAGTTAGATTTCTTGGGCACATAGTTTCTAAGCAAGGCTTAGCGGTGGATCCCGCTAAGGTAGTTGCAGTTCAGGATTGGAAGACTCCAAGGAATGCAACCGAATTAAGAAGTTCTCTCAGTTTAGTTAGTTAGCGTCCCTTGAGTTTAGACCTACCCTTCTGGATCAAGTAGGGACTTCACAGAAAGAAGACCCGCAGTTAGTCGAGATCATGGACAAGATGACTCGAGGCGAGATGATAAGTCACCTCGCTATAGATGACAAGGGATGGCTAAGACGCGATGAGAGAAAGAAGGTTCTTGAAGATGCACATCATCCGAGGAAGTGGCCGAGTTTGTCCCAAGGTGCATGTTGTGCCAACAGATTAAAGACCGAGTCATAGAAGCCCGGTGGGCTGTTATATCCATTGGAAGTCCCCGCAATGGAAGTAGGAAAAGCGTCACGAAGGATTTCGTGGATGGACTGCCTAGATCAAGAAATGAAAAAACGAGCATGTGGGTCATAGTAGGTAGACTCACAAAGAGCTCATTTCACTCCGGTGAAGAGCGAAAGGACTGCATCATAGCTAGCGACAGTTTACTTTCAAGAAATAAAGCAGTTGCACGAGGTTCCCTAAAGTATAGTTAGTAACCATGACTTAATCTTCACTACCCAGTTTTGGGATAGTCTACGAGAAGTCATGGGCAAGCAACTGAATCTAAGTACGACCTATCATTCGCAGGCAGATGGTTCATTTTGTTCAAGCATGAGTTATAGAAAATCACGTTAGTAAGAGCAATTGGCAACATGGATTGGTATTTTCAAGAAAAGTTCTGCTGCGTGGAATACTTTATGGTAAGTAAACAAGATCCAGGATTCACTAGTGAATTTTGGAGAGCTTGCATGAAACCATGAGGTCATAGTTATGTTTAAGCCAAGAATGATAGAAGAGTAAGTGAAAAAAAAAGACGAGAGGCGACAATGAAATGGGTTCCAACTCATATTTGGAAATAAGAGTTAAGAAGCCAAGGAATCATGAAGTAAAAGACGGTCCAAGCACAGAGGAGTTAAACTCAAGGAAACGTGACTTAGAAGATTTAAGGCTAGATACGCGCATCATATCTCTTTCTAAGAGTATATCCTTGATCCTTGTTTTCCTGTGGAACTTACTCGCCTGTTATCTTTTTATGTATATCCTCTCGGTCCCATTATCGGTCCTATTTCTGTCTGGAGGTATGACTTATTGGCTAGTAATACATGTCAGGGTTTGAAGGAGGTCCGTTAGGGTGACTAAACCTTTTGGGCTTTTATAGAATGTGGGTTGGGTTAGGAAGGGATTTCTCGTAATCCGAAGGGAGTATATCCTGCTTATCTTCCCGATCTCTTGGTAGCATATCTTTTGCTATCCATGTTTGTCTTGATTATCTAGTTTATCGTGTTAATCTTTTCATGAGAACCTTAGGTAGAAACCCTTTGGATGAAACATGTGTTTGAAACATGTTATGCTTGATGGTTGCAAGTGGTTGCAAGTGTTTGCAAGTGGTTACTCGTGGATGCATTATACACGTTAGGCACTAGATCGGCTCACACACTCCTCATATTGCATATGCATGAGTGTTTTTGCTTATTCATGGATGAAAATTTTTGTGATATCACATGGATGTTGCATATGGATGTATGTTATGTGCACGCATATAGATGTTATACATTATGTTAGGAATTGCATACATATGGATTCATTTCACTAACATAATTTGCATTGATGATATTTGCATTAGATAAGGACATATACACACACCTTTGCATATGTTCATACAACATTTAGAATCTTGTAAGGACAATGATTGCTCGTGGGTGATGTTTTGAGTAGATGGATGATTGGATGGTAGGATACGTTCTTCCTAACTTGAAGATTTCGGGGACGAAATCCTTTAAGGAGGGGAGAATGTAACAACCCGTATTTTCAATAACCTGTTATAACGTAAATCGAGGCAGAATTTAATTTATAAATCTGAATCAAGGGAAACGGGCTATGCCATTGCGTTCGTCTCGGAAAAATACGCAAAATAGAGTCCGAGTTTTCGAAAATCGGAGTCCGTATGACCCGATTAAGGCCCAACGAAGTTTTCAGAAAAATCCAAAGTAAAAACAGATTTCAAATTCAAATCTGAATTTGGAAAGTTGGGGTTATTGGGCCAGGCGGGAAAATTCCCGCTAGAAGACCCAAGTCGACAGCCCTGTCGACTTGGGGGTCGACTTGGTTAGACCAAGTCGACAGCCCTGTCGACTGGGCTGTCGACTTGGCTCAGACGGGCTGTTTAGCCTGGTGCACCATTTTGAGTTTGTGTTGAGCTTGTGGGCCAGATTCGGTTTTGAGGGCTGAGATTGGAACTAGGGTTTAATCCTATGGCCTAAAACACTTGCCTAATCTATAAATAAGACCCTAACCTACCCTAAATCATCATTATTCATTCTAGCAACTGAACTATGGCAAAAGTTTACCTCTCATGGCCTCCACTCTCTTCATAAAATTCCTAAATCAATTTCTATGAGATTTTCCATGCATACAAGTGTTTTTAGACTTGTATGATCATCATTAGCTTGCATTCAAGTCAAGTCTCTATACTTGCACCATAAAGAAAGAGTTTTGATCAATTTTGCTTGCATTTTTGGGGTTTAATTGGTTGCATAAGGGTTTTCTTACATTTGCTACACTCATTTGAGTCCGCATAAGCATTGTAAGCCCTATTCCTTTCATACTTAAACTCTAAAGTTAAATGTATGATATGCGAGTTTATATGCAAGTTTACTATGATGTGTTATGCAAGTTTACTATGATGTGTTATGCAAGTTTACTATGATGTGATATGCAAGTTCATCAAGTTATGTTATGCAAGTTTATATGCAAGTATGTCATGTTATGATATGCAAGTATGTTATGCAAGTTTAGATGCAAGTTTACTATGATGTGATATGCAAGTTCATCAAGTTATGTTATGCAAGTTTATATGCAAGTATGTCATGTTATGATATGCAAGTATGTTATGCAAGTTTAGATGCAAGTTTACTGTGCTATGATATGCAAGTTTATCATGTTGTAATATGCAAGTTTATATGCAAGTATGTCATGTTGTAATATGCAAGTTTATATGCAAGTATGTCATGTTATGCAAGTTTATATGCAAGTATGTCATGTTATGATATGCAAGTATGTTATGCAAGTTTGGGTTGAACATTTTGTTCATGCTATCATGTTATGCATGCTTTTGAGGCCTAATGTAAGTATATGAACATATGTACATTTCATATGCCACCATGTTAAACTTGTGGCTTAACACTTTTATGTCATGATTATGCCAAGTTCCCTCTTTCTATCCTTTATGCGCTATTGCGATATGTAAGCGATGGGATTGCGTTTGGGGTTGGGTAAACTTAAAAGACATAAAAACATAAGCTTGGGAATTTACCTATTAAGTTAGGTCTACCCATTAGGAATTTACCTATTAAGTTAGGTCTACCCAATTGCTTGAAAACTTGTAATGTGTTTTGGAAACATGATGGACATGACACTTAGAAAAGATAAGTGTGACCAACTCGAGGTTGGGTTGAGTTTGTAGCGTAAACCTACCCGGACCCGCCCGGCTTAACTAGTTGCTACAAACAATAGGACCCAATGTGAGAAGTTGGCCATGTTGTACCTTGGACCCGAGGTTAGACCAAGTTGTGGTGTAAAGCTACCCGGACCCGCCCGGCTTAACTAGTAACCACAACAAAGTCTAATGTGAGAGGTTAAGGCGCATTAATTAATTAATGCCTTGTGATTAGGGTTAAGTCATGGTCCACTTAATACTTAACCAATTTGGGCTTGGTAGATTAATCAGGGTTAAGTCGTGAACTCATCGTTACACTTAACCAAGTTAATCCATGATTAGTAAAAGGGTTAAACCGTACTTAACCCACTAGAAAAATCCAAGCAATGGGGGTCCACTCCAGCAGTAATCCCTAGTTTGTATCATCATGACCCTAGGGACTAGGCTAGGGTG